>CM046032.1:5463868-6127857 GCA_025215565.1 Flaveria ramosissima
ACTAATCTATTCTCAAACTAAAGACGAGCACGAGAAGCATCTCAGGCTAATCCTTGAATTGCTCAAGAATGAGCAACTATATGCCAAGTTCTCGAAATGTGAATTCTGGATGCGCCAGATCCAATTCTTAGGTCATGTGGTAAATAAGGATGGGATTCAAGTTGACCCTTCCAAGATTGAGGCCATAAAGAATTGGAAGATTCCTGAGACTCCTACGGAGATAAGGCAATTCTTAGGACTGGCTGGCTATTACCGAAGATTATAAAGGACTTCTCGCGTATAGTGCAACCTTTGACCGCACTAACCAAGAAAAACACAACCTTTGTGTGGGAGCGAGAGCAGAATGAGGCGTTTGAAACGCTTAAAGAGAAATTATGCAGTGCACCTATACTTGCTCTTCCAGAAGGAGTAGAAGACTTCGTGGTCTATTGTGACGCTTCGCGTCAAGGACTAGGATGTGTATTGATGCAACGCAATAAGGTGATTGCTTACGCATCGAGACTGCTGAATGATCATGAGAAGAACTACACGACGCACGATCTGGAGTTGGGTGCCGTGGTGTTTGCCCTTAAGATGTGGAGGCATTACCTTTATGGCACAAAGTGCATTATCTACACCGACCATAGAAGCTTGCAGCATATCCTTGACCAAAAGATGCTCAACATGCGTCAGAGAAGATGGGTTGAGCTATTGAACGATTATGAGTGCGAGATCCGCTACCACCCTGGTAAGGCCAATGTTGTGGCGGATGCGTTAAGTCGAAAGGAAAGAGAGAAACCTCTTCGAGTACGAGCCTTAAGAATGAGTGTGTATACCAACCTTATAGCAAAATTGAAGGAAGCTCAAGGCGAGGCATTAAAGGAAGAAAACTAAAGGAGAAGGATTGACTGGAATGGAAAAGCGATTGGAGATAGGGGACGATGGTACATATAGATATGGTGGAAGGACTTGGGTGCCAAAACACGGAGGAATTCGAGAAGTAATCCTCGATGAAGCACACAAGTCTAGGTATTCAATTCATCCTGGAAGTGATAAGATGTACCAGGATTTAAAGACACTTTTCTGGTGGCCAGGAATTAAGAGATCAATCGCTGTTTATGTGGGGAAATGTTTAACTTGTGCCATGGTAAAAGCTGAGAACCAAAAACCATCGGGAACGTTGCAGCAACCTGAGATTCCCGAATGGAAATGGGATAATGTTACGATGGATTTCGTTACCAAGCTGCCTAGAACGTTTAAAGGTCACGATGCTATTTGGGTAATAGTGGATAGATTAACCAAATCAGCTCACTTCTTGCCAATTAGAGAAGACTACGATATGACGAAACTGGCCCAACTTTATGTCGACGAGATTGTAACAAGGCATGGAGTGCCTCTGTCGATCATCTCAGACCGTGATAGCCGTTTCACCTCTCGTTCTGGAAATCGTTCCAGCAAGCTTTAGGAACCCGTTTAGATCTTAGCACGGCTTACCACCCTCAGACCGACGGACAGAGCGAAAGAACTATTCAAACGATGGAAGACATGTTGAGAGCTTGCGTGATGGACTTTGGCGGAAACTGGGATAACCATCTTCCTTTGGTAGAATTCGCCTATAACAACAGTTACCACGCGAGTATCAAAGCCGCTCCGTACGAGGTCCTTTATGGCAGGAAATGCCGATCACCCTTGAGTTGGAATGAGATTGGTGACAGCCAAGTGATGGGACCCGACATAGTGTTGGAAACCACCGATAAGATCTATAAGATAAAGGAACGACTGAGAGCAGCTAGAGACCGACAGAAGAAGTACGCCGACAGGAGGCGGAAACCTCTAGAGTTCCAAGTGGGCGACAGAGTGATGCTAAAAGTAGCACCGTGGAAAGGAACGGTGAGATTCGGAAAAGAGGAAAACTAAGCCCAAGATACATTGGACCATTTGAGATAATGGCAAGAATTGGCCCAGTAGCATATAAGTTGAAACTACCCCCGGGATTGAGTCACATACACGACACCTTTCATGTGTCAAACTTGAAGAAGAGCATGGTAGACAAAACCCTGGAACTACCATTAAAAGAAGCAAGGATAAGCGACAAACTGAACTTTGTGGAAGAACCTGTGGAGATCACGGATCGTTTGGTCAAACAACTCCGGCGGAGCCGCATACCCAAGGTTAAAGTTAGATGGAACTCCAAGCGAGGACCTGAATTTACTTGGGAGCGTGAAGATGAAATGAGGAAGAACTATCCACACCTCTTCAAACCCACCCGTTCAGTCCCTAATCAGAGTTAAATTTCGGGACGAAATTCCTAAACGGTGGGAGAATGTGACAACCGACCTCCAGGTTGTTACCCTAACCCTAGATTACTTGCATCATTATCCATGCTATGAGTGCTAATAATTGAAACTATACAACCCTACTATGAAATTGGAATCAATTCTTGCTATTTGATGTAAATTATGATTTCATGTGATTTTTACTTTTGATTTTTAACCAAATTAGGTTTCTACCTTTTAAAATTAGTGTCCGGGAATGTCAATTAGTCACCCTAGCTAGAATTAAGAATATCAATTGAATCAATTAAAAATATGTGTACACCCTCACACTTGGAAATTTCGGATCATGCAAGAATGATCCTACACATGTTATCAACTAACATCATCTACTAACTAATAATTATACACTACACACAAATTAATACCCCATAATATTATTTCCTACAATAAAATTTAAAACAAAAATGCCTCACTAGAGGCCAAATTCGGCCACCCCCTTCTTGGCCAATCCATGGTCTTCTACACACTACACACCCACATCCCCTCATGCAACTCTCCATATTGCAAGACACACAACTACACTCCTCCTCTCTCTCTCATTTTCGAATTCACCAGCTGAAACACACATTCTCTCTATCAAACACTCCCTAATCCTCTCCTTCAAGCTCCAAAATCGTGAACAACAACAACAAACAACCATCGGCCAGCAGCATACCGCAAGAAAGGTGACTTTTGGTGATGTTTGAGGCTTGGAACGTGCAATACTTGAGGTTCCAGCTTTGTTCGAGATTCTCCAGCCTCATCCAAGGAGATTTCATCCATTCACGACCATCCACACCTTCTAAACCGTGAGATACATCAAGTGTAAGCTCACTATGTTCGGTTTGGTCATTTCTCAAGTTTAACTTCATTGTTCACCTAAAAACCTTACTTTTTCTTGTTGTAACAGAAACCTCTCACCCTCACCTTGTTCTTGAAGAGTTCCCAACGTTCTTGAAGGTATATCACATGATATAATGGTCAATCTAAGGGGTAGAACCCGATTTACCCCTTGAAAACCCTATTTTGGTGTTTTTGGCACTATCAAACTTGTGTATCTTGTAACCCTTCAAAACAAAACGTGTAACCTGCTCAAAATGACTTTTAAGGCACCTCAATAATCTGATTTTTAAGTAAGATGAAGTTTTGGCAATGATTAAACTTAAGGTACCATGAATCACACATGTGTAATGGTCGGTTATGGCTTATTTTTACCTCTTGAAACCTTTGTATGTGTAGAACACTTAGGCAACGTGTTGGGACTGTTATTTCAGTAAGTTTTAGTGCATATTAAGTTTAATAACATGGTTTGACCTCTGGAACAAAAGACATAATGTGTTTAGACCCATTTTGGTCACTTTCGGGACCCGAAAACGTGTTAAAATGACTTAAAAACAAGAAATCTTGAACTATAAACTTTTTAAAAAGAATTCCAGGTTCATTAAGGATTAATAAAGTGTTCTGGAGCTAATGAGAATTTTTAGTGGTCAAATGGTATTTTAAATGGATTTTAAGTGAAACCGGGTGTAAACCGAGAGGCGTTTTTAAGGAAAAATATACGATAAATGGGTTAAATGTTACAAATTATAAAAATCATGATTTTCCAGTAGGTTAAAAGATAAAATAACCTCAAAAGTAAAATAGTTGGTCAAACAAGCTTTTAAAATGGTCAAACCCGACTAAAAACGCATTTTAACGGTTTAAACGTAAAAACGGGTCTTTCAACTTCTAGGGGCAAAATTTGTGATTTAAAAGGTTGGAAACTTATTAAAATGACTTTAAAAATTATCTACTGGTTTTAGACTCAAAAAGGCGAGAAATCATAGATAACCATTTTTACACCGTTCGGTTTTACCGTAACCGGCAACGTTAAAAGCGTAATTTGCAAACCGAGACCATAAACTGAATTTTTGGTTATAAACTCTTAAAACTAAGTTAAATTAAGGTCTTGAACCTGATTTTTAAGTATAGAGGTCACTTAATGCAAGAAACTAATCTTAAGGGTAGAAAATGTCAATTTTGAAACTTCAGGGGCAAAACTGTAAATTTTGCAAAACTTCATAACCGACTCCCATAAGTTCATTTTCCCCCTTAAATGGCATAATTACTATATATTCTTGGTTTAGTAATGTAGAAACCTTTATTTCATGAAAAACCATGACTTTCCACAAAAGGAACCTTTTATACAAACCCTAACGGAATCAAACCGAACCCGTCCATTTAAGTCTTAGGCACTATTATTGCTCCTTAAATAGGTTTAGAGCAGTAGCTAATCACTTAATATACTTATGTTAGGGTGCTAGACTTGAGACATTCCCGGCACGCGAAGAATTTCTTTTTGCTTGATATCTAAGGTGAGTTCTAGTGATTCCCCTTTTTACTACTGTTTTGGGATGAAACATGCTCTACTTTTATGAACTATGATTGTGCTTTATTTGATGATACTATGTGGGATTGTGGTTACCTGCTAATTCTTATATCATGATCATTAATTCTTTCGTGAACCGCTTGATTTATATGGATAGATCTATTTGGGGAATCCCCCACACACAGTGGCTTCCGTTCCAGGAAGGTTACCCCACTGAGATCCTGAGGGATCGTTGTGGCATGTAACAAGTTTTGTTAAGATTCTATGGTGAACCATCCGGGCAGGTAGGGTTCACTGGTATGGGGCTCAGTTTCTTCCTTCGGGAATATCCGGTAAAACACAACTTTAGAAGAGGCTAACCGGGGACTGAGTGCAGGGTTGATTATGATTTTATTTCTCCCACGATGATAAACAATGATTATTTTTCCTTTTAATCAAATAAGGATTTATTAAGTCCTTTTGTTTTTGAACTTTAAGCACTTGAATTCACCAACTTTATAGTTGACACAATTTTCTTTGAGCATGTTTCAGGTAATGTCTGAAGAGATCCTAGCTGTTTGAAGACCTAGACTTACCCCCATGACATGGCATTGGCTTATTTCCTTGATGAAACATTTGAACAATTTATATTTTGTGTTGAACAAATACAATTTCATTTTTATGGATGATTGTAAAACTTATTAGGGGCTTGATGTGTCTCTAGCCCTGTTACCTTTTTAAAACTTTAATGCCATGTGATATTCTCTCCTTTGAGCTCTTATAATGGTTTGTTTCCGCTGCCATATGTTGTTGCTAGTCTGTGACGTCCCACCCTATCTGGGCCCGGGGTGTGACAATATGAATGGTTTATTGGTCCTATGAAACATCTATTGTTGACTCGATGCTCTACAAGAAATATAAGGATCGAGAGTAAGTATTTGGATTCATTTTAGTGAATTTTGTATGCTAGAGTGTTTGAAGATGGTGGTAGAGTGTTCTGGATGAGTTTGGGAAGCACTAGATCGATTTTAAGGTGATTAGTACGGTCTTGTGCTTGGATTTGATTTCGGTTTAAACATTTATATAGCACATTTACTTATAGAAAAATCGTTCTTCCTGTTAAAATCCCTTAAAATCTTGGTCATTTAAAAACGTAAATTTAGTATGCATAATAGCCCCAAAACATGGAAAACTTATAAATAGGGGATCTAGAACTCACTTGGATACCACGAGTAACCTCTAGACTATGCTTTCTAGGCTAGGATCCCACTACACAACCTGCAGAAAAGTTAACACTCTAACGGGTTAATTTTCTGCCTAAATTCGCTGCTAATTTCGCTGCAAGATCAGCAATTTCGCAGCTAGATTCGCCAATACTTTCGCTGCTAGTTTCACCAGCAGTTTCGCTGCTAGTTTCGCTAGCACATTCGCTGGCAGTTTCGCTGGCATCTTCGCTGCCAGTTTTGCTACCAGTTTCGCCCAACTTTCGTTGGAAAAACATGTCTACGTCTACGAAACACTGCGAAACTATAGTTTCGCAGAAAGTCCTCATAGTTTCGCTGATTGAATATGCAAATTCGCTGGATGAACATACAGTTTCGCAGATCGCATAAAAATTACGAAAACCAAAAATCATAACTTTTTACGTCCAATCTCTTAGTTTATCATCCATGAGGCTAAATCTAAGCTTTATACATGTTTTCATACGTAAAAAAGTGACCTTTATGCGATTCTTTGCAACTTTTCAAAACCCAAAACCCTAGAATCCGGGTTTGATCTACAGAAGGGTTTAGAGGTCGATTATTACCTGGACTTGTTGCTTCTTTCTTAGATCTTGATGCTCCAACACCCAGATCTTCAATCTCTTCACCTTAGAAGCTTCAAATCTTGAGTTTTCTTCACTTTCTCTCTCTACTTTCTCTCTCTATGAATTTTGGTGGCTAGGGTTGTAACGAGGAAGATGAAGCTGGTTTTGGGTGCTTAAGGGCTGATTATGGGCCTTTAATCCCATAGGCCACTACCCAATAAGCCTAATTTTAGCCCATGACCATTTCTTTACCTTATTAAAATACCCAATAATTAAGCCCATTATCCTTAATGACTCGTTTCGACTTTTCAGGGTGTTACAGTTTGAAGATGGTGGTAGAGTGTTCTGGATGAGTTTGGGAAGCACTAGTTTGATTTTAAGGTGATTAGTACGGTCTTGTTTTTGGATTTGATTTCGGTTTAAACTGTAACTACATTGTTTCATTTATTAATTTTAAGTGTCATTTTATTTATTCTTATGCTTGGATTTTTTAAATTAGTTTAAGATTGTGTGGAGAAACACAAATACACAGGACTGTAGGTTTATACGGGACGAATAAATTATCTGTACTAAAAGTATTGCTATTTAACGTTTTCGTATACTTACTTTGTTTCCAATGTATTATGTTAAGATTTCGAGACTACTTGGTTGCATAAACTTATACAAGCATAATTTGAGTGATATATAAGAAAATCTAATTTACTTGACCATGGACCTTGGTTTGAGTTCTTATTCATTGTTCAAACATTTAGTTTCATTTATAAGGTTTGATTACTTACGCTTCATAAGGGTAATTTAAATTTGGATTCTTATGAGTGAATATGAATGGTTTATTGGTCCTATGAAACATCTATTGTTGACTCGGTGCTCAACAAGAAATATAAGGATCGAGAGTAAGTATTTAGATTCATTGTAGTGGATTTTGTATGCTAGAGTGTTTGAAGATGGTGGTAGAGTGTTCTGGGTGAGTTTGGGAAGCACTAGATTGATTTTAAGGTGATTAGTACGGTCTTGTGTTTGGATTTGATTTCGGTTTAAACTGTAGCTACATTGTTTCATTTATTAATTATAAGGTTCATTTCATTTATTCTTATGCTTGGATTTTCTAAATTAGTTTAAGATTGTGTGGAGAAACGCAAATACACATGACTGTAGGTTTATACGGGACGAAGAAATTATCCGTACTAAAAGTATTGCTATTTAACGTTTTTGTATACTTACTTTGTTTCCCATGTATTATGTTAAGACTTCGAGACTACTTGGTTGCATAAACTTACACTCGCATAATTTGAGTGATATATAAGAAAACTTAATTTACTTGACCGTGGACCTTGGTTTGAGTTCTTATTCATTGTTCACACATTTAGTTTCATTTATAAGGTTTGATTACTTACGCTTCATAAGGGTAATTTAAATTTGAATTCTTATGAGTGAATATGAATGGTTTATTGGTCCTATGAAACATCTATTGTTGACTCGGTGCTCAACAAGAAATATAAGGATCGAGCGTAAGTATTTGGATTCATTATAATGGATTTTGTATGCTAGAGTGTTTGAAGATGGTGGTAGAGTGTTCTGGGTGAGTTTGGGAAGCACTAGATTGATTTGAATGTGATTAGTACGGTCTTGTGTTTGGATTTGATTTCGGTTTAAATTGTACCTACATTGTTTCATTTATTAATTATGAGTGTCATTTTAGTTATTCGTATCCTTGGATTTGTTTAAATTAGTTCAAGAGTGTGGTAGGAAACGAAAATACATAGGACAATAGGTTGTTACTATACGAAGAAGTTATCTGTGCTAGAAGTATTGCTATTTAACGCTTTTGTATACTTACTTTGTTTCCCATGTATTATGTTTAGCTTTCGAAACTACTTGGTCGAAAAAACTTATACTCGCATAATATGAGTGATATATAAGAAGATCTAATTTACTTGATTGTGGACATTGGTTTGAGTTCTTATTCATTGTTCACACATTTAGTTTCATTTATAAGGTTTGATTACTTACGTTTCATAAGGGTAATTTAAATTTGGATTCTTATGAGTGAATACGAATAGTTTATTGGTCCTATGAAACATCTATCGTTGACTCAGGGCTCAACACGAAATATGAGGATCGAGAGTAAGTATTTTGATCATTATAGTGGATTTTGTATGCTAGAGTGTTTGAAGATTGTGGTAGAGTGTTTTGGATGAGTTTGGGAAGCACTAGATCGATTTTAAGGGTGATTAGTACGGTCTTTTGTTTGGATTTGATTTCGGTTTATCGTACCTACATTGTTTAATTTATTAATTATTAGTGTCATTTTATTTATTCTTATGCTTGGATTTTTTGAAATTAGTTTAAGATTGTGTTGAGAAACGCAAATACACATGACTGTAGGTTTATACGAGACGAAGAAATTATCCGTACTAAAAGTATTGCAATTTAACGTTATTGTATACTTACTTTGTTTACCATATAGTATGTTAAGACTTCAAGACTACTTGATTGCATAAACTTATACTTGTATAATTTGAGTGGTATATAAGAAAATCTAATTTACTTGATCGTGGACCTTGGTTTGAGTTCTTATTCATTGTTCACACATTTAGTTTCATTTATAAGGTTTGATTACTTACGCTTCATAAGGGTAATTTAAATTTGGATTCTTATTAGTGAATATGAATGGTTTATTGGTCCTATGAAACATCTATTGTTGACTCGATGCTCAACAAGGAATATAAGGATCGAGAGTAAGTATTTGGATTCATTCTAGTGATTTTTGTATGCTAGAGTGTTTGAAGATGGTGGTAGAGTGTTCTGGATGAGTTTGGGAAGCACTAGATCGATTTTAAGGTGATTAGTATGGTCTGGTGTTTGGATTTGATTTCGGTTTAAACTGTACCTACATTGTTTCATTTATTAATTATAAGTGTCATTTTATTTATTCTTATGCTTGGATTTTTTAAATTAGTTTAAGATTGTGTTGAGAAACGCAAATACACAGGAATGTAGGTTTATACGGGACGAAGAAATTATTCGTACTAAAAGTATTGCTATTTAACTTTTTTGTATACTTACTTTGTTTCCCATGTATTATGTTAAGACTTCGAGACTACTTGGTTGCATAAACTTATACTCGCATAATTTGAGTGATATATAAGAAAATCTAATTTCCTTGATCTTGGACCTTGCTTTGAGTTCTTATTCATTTTTCACACATTTAGTTTCTTTTATAAGGTTTGATTACTTACGCTTCATAAGGGTAATTTAAATTTGGATTCTTATGAGTGAATATGAATGGTTTATTAGTCCTATGAAACATCTATTGTTGACTTTGTGCTCAACAAGAAATATAAGGATCAAGAGTAAGTATTTGGATTCATTGTAGTGGATTTTGTATGCTAGAGTGTTTGAAGATGGTGGTAGAGTGTTCTGGGTGAGTTTGGGAAGCACTAGATTGATTTGAAGGTGATTTGTACGGTCTTGTGTTTGGATTTGATTTCGGTTTAAACTGTACCTACATTGTTTCATTTATTAATTATGTGAGTCATTTTAGTTATTCGTATCCTTGGATTTGTTTAAATTAGTTCAAGAGTGTGTTGGGAAACGAAAATACATAGGACAATAGGTTGTTACTATACGAAGAAGTTATCTGTGCTAGAAGTATTGCTATTTAACGCTTTTGTATACTTACTTTGTTTCCGATGGATCCTGTTTAGCTTTCGAAACTACTTGGTTGAAAAAACTTATACTCGCATAATATGAGTGATATATAAGAAGATCTAATTTACTTGATCGTGGACCTTAGTTTGAGTTCTTATTCGTTGTTCACACATTTAGTTTCATTTATAAGGTTTGATTACTTACGCTTCATAAGGGTAATTTAAATTTGGATTCTTAGAGTGAATACGAATGGTTTATTGGTCCTATGAAACATCTATCGTTGACTCGGGGCTCAACACGAAATATGAGGATCGAGAGTTAGTATTTTGATCATTGTAGTGGATTTTGTATGCTAGAGTGTTTGAAGATGGTGGTAGAGTGTTTTGGATGAGTTTGGGAAGCCCTAGATCGATTTTAAGGGTGATTAGTACGGTCTTGTATTTGGATTTGATTTCGGTTTATCGTACCTACATTGTTTCATTTATTACTTATTAGTGTCATTTTATTTATTCTTATGCTTGGATTTTTTTAAATTAGATTAAGATTGTGTTGAGAAACGTAAATACACAGGACTGTAGGTTTATACGAGACGATGAATGTAACACCCGGAAATTTATTATTTTGAAGCCGGCGAAGAAAGAAAAGAAATAAAGTCCAAAGTCGAGGGACCAAACTCGCCAACGAAGAAAAGTTGGGAATTGTGGTGATATGTGTAGGGAGAGGGCAGCCCACTCTTCCCACACTTCACCAATTTTCAGATTTCAAAGGAAGAGAAGAGAGAAAGTGGAGAAAAAGAGGAAAAAGTGGTGTTTCGGGTGATTCGAGTGTACAAATCCGTCGAGTAGCAAGCCAAATCGAAGCTCTTGTCTTTGTGCTCGATTGTGTGAGTTCTAGGACCCCACTTTTACTTGTTTTCAACTGATTTTGGGGCTGGAAAATGTTCAAAACCCGTTTTTATGTGTGTGTGTGTTTTGACCCATTTGGGTGTGATGAGTATGATGTGTTTAGAGTATGATTTCGGGCTTGTGTGTGCTTGTATGGTGTTAAGGTATTCATTTCTAAGGTCCAGGAGGGTTAATTTAGGCTTAGAATGGGTTTGGATGAGCTTGGTGGCCGAAAATGGCAGATTGGGTTCGGGATGAACTCCATTCTGCATCAGCTAGGGCTAGGCGACCGAATGAAGGCCATTCGGCCGAATGAGGGCGATTGAGGGTCATTCGCATGATTGGGGTTCATTCGCACGATTGAGGGTTCAATCGCACGACTAAGGTTTCAGTCGCACGACTGGGAGTCCAGTCGCATGAGGATTGCACGACTGAGGGTTCAGTCGCATAGATGCTTAGTCGCATGAGTCCATTCGCATGAGGTTAGTCGCATAGGTGCCCATTCGTAGTAATCCCATTCGCACAAGGTCCATACGCACGATTGAATGTTCATTCGCATAGATGACCATCCGCATAAGTCCAGTCGCATGATGTTCAGTCGCATGGAGGCCATGCGACTGAAGGGTGTCCGTACGCCCGAATAGGGCTGTAGCACTCGAAGGAATGTGTACTTGACTTCTGGCCTTCAGGGAAAGGTGCAGATGTAAGTTTTGACGTAAAGTAACCCGTAAGAGCATGTAAGGGAATGGTTATGGCCTTAGAGAGCATGTAGGGCATGATGATGACGATGTTGCATCTTTATGCATATTATGAATGTATGATGTTGCCCTGTATGATGATGATGAATGTGTATGTTATGTTCCTTATTATGATGTATGCTTATCTTTCTTGTGGCTTTACATGTCATGCTAATGAATGAATGAATGAATGAAGTACTATGTAATGTAAAGCGAAAGATAATGACAGAGGAACATGAAGTAAGAATGCATGCATTAATGAATGATGAATGAACGAAAGAAAGGCTTGCAAGCATATATATATTGGGGTGAGCGACTTTGTGTTGCAAAAGACTCGGATGAAGTGCAATCATTTGGATTGCCTATGAGGTGAGCAACCTTGTCGTTGCAAAAGACTCGAGTAAAGTGCTATCGTGACGTTGCCTTGGGGTGAGCAACCTTGTTGTTGCAAAAGACTCGGATAGCTTGCTATCGTGATGGGCAATTGGGGTGAGCAACCCTAGGGGTGCAAAAGACTCGGATAGCGTGCAATCATTGAGATTGCCATTGAGGTGAGCGACCATGTTGTCGCAAAAGACTCGGAAGAATGAATGAACGAAAAGGATGAAAGATAATAATGACATTATCTATGTATACGTATGTTGAATGATCGCATGATAAAAGGAACGGTTTTCAATGAAAGTAAAGTATATTTATGTTATAAAGCTAGAACTCACTCAGCAACGCTGACTTTTATTACGTTTTCCAGTTGGGAGGTAAATGATTGCTGAGGATGGCACGGCAAGGCTACTTGGCTCTTTTGGGATGGCATCCATATATATATAGCTTTTGTGTTATAATGCAAAACATGTATTTTGTAATCAAACAATGATGTATTATTGGGCAAAAGTGTTTATAATGAAATGTGATGTCGATTTCGAATGTTTCCGCTTCAATGTCTTCTTGATGCAAATGTAATTATATGTTTTATGTGCGATGAATGGCCAACTGTAAGCGTCCCGGGAACGGGGCCTTACAAGTTGGTATCAGAGCCAAAGTTTAAGTGAAATGGGTAAATTTTCAAAATAAACCTTAACTTAAACTGAGAATGGGACGATTGGGGAATGGGATACCAAACTGAGTAGCTGCGTGCCATCAGGTATTTTCTTAAAGTTAACCGGTTTATGTGCGCATGGTATATGTTATGTGTTGTATGTAGATTTGAATACTGATGTAGTCAGGACAGGTAATACTTGGGGTATGAAGAGTAAAGTAAGTGGCTAATCACAACTGGCCACTGTAATTAGGGACTTACTATACTTGACATAAACTGAGTTGTTTCCTTGAACGACCGTGTTGGTGTTTGAATCTTTCAGTGTGTTAGAGAATGGCTGGTGGTAGATCTTCTAGAGCTTCTAGGGGTGGAGGCCGTGATGGCCCTGTTGCTGAACCACGCCCTAAAAGAGGAAGGCCTAGAGCTGAGAAAGAGGTTCCTGTAGAACCTGAGACTCCTCATCCAGAAGCTGGGGATGAGAGCGCGAACTTGAGGGCCTCGGTAAAGGAGGCTGTTGTTGAGGAAGTACATCAGGTCATGCAGACAATCTTACCGTCTGTGGTGACCGAAGTCATCAAGGCTGTGAAGGAAGGGGAAAGGAAGGAGAGGAACCGGGCCTCGGGGAGCAACCGGAGCCTGAAACGATTTTCTCCGATAATGAGGAGGAAGAGGAAGAGGAGCCTGTGCGAGAGGTGGCACGAGGCTGTAACTACGGGGTGTTTATGAGATGCAAGCCCCCTACGTTTGACGGTAATGGCAATGCTGCTGCTGCTCACCGATGGGTGAGAGAAATGGAGGCTGTTCTCGACATCAGCGAGTGCCGAGAAGACCAAAAAGTAAAGTTTGCCACCCACTCCTTTGTGGACTCGGCACTATGCTGGTGGGACAACATTGTCCAAGCAGAGGGTAATCGGGCGGTCGGGAGAATGAGGTGGCCCGAACTGAAGAATGATGGATCGAGGAGTTTTGTCCTCATCTGGAAATGGATAAGGTTGAAAGGGAGTTTCTGCAACTGGAGGCGGGAACCATGACACACCAACAATACACCACGAAGTTCAACGAGATGGCACGTCTGGTGCCGGATCAAGTGACGCCTCTGTCCCGAAAGATCAAAAGGTATATACAGGGTTTGCCGGCGGATATTCGCAGGCACATGATCGCCGCCCGGCCGAGCACGTTTAGGTCGGCGGTGGATTTAGCGGGAAGATTGTATGATGAAAGAACGGTGGTGGTGACTGATGGTGGGAGAAAGAGCGGTGGTGAACGAGGCTGGCAGGGGAGAGATTTGGTCGGGGCAATGCCTCGATGGGTAATAAAAGGCACGGGTGGATGATCGCCGTGTGGTTATGTCGGTGCGGGATCGAGAAGGTGTGGTAAATGTGGACGGGAGCATAGCGGGGAGTGCAGGTTTGGGTCGAACTTGTGCTTCAGGTGTGGAAAGGCGGGGCACATGGCAAAGGACTGTCGTGTGGTCCGATGCTTTAACTGTGGTGAAGAGGGTCACGTGCTCAAAGATTGTAAGAAGCCGAGGGCTGAGAGTTCAGGGGCAAAAAGGACGGGAGGTGATGGACCGAGGGCGAGCGCCAGAGCATTCACCATGACACAGGAGGAAGCTAGAACGGACCCTGATGTCGTGTCCGGTACGTTTCTGGTGAACCAAACTTTAGCTTCTGTGTTATTTGATTCGGGTGCTAGTAAGAGTTTTATTTCTTCTGCTTTCTGTGCTAAGCTGCCTGTTAGTAGTAGACGTGTTGATGCGCCCTTTGATGTAGAAACTGCCATAGGTAAGTCTACCAGGATTTCTGAGATAATAGAGAATTGTGATGTGGAACTCGAGGGTCATAAGTTTCCTGTTAGACCGTTCGTGATGACCTTAGGTGGTTTTGACTTGGTTCTTGGGATGGATTGGTTAGCGGACTTCGAGGCGAACATTATGTGTCGCAAGAAGATGATTCGGTTGTTGGCGCCTGACGGTAGTTCAGTAACGGTTTATGGTGATCGGGTTACTACGATTCCGAAGGTGATCTCGATGGCAGTGGCGGGAAAGTGTATGAGGCGTGGATGTAGTGCCTACTTGGCCTATGTAAAGGATGTGAATACGCCAACACCACAACTAGCTGATGTACCGGTTGTGTGTGACTTTCCAGATGTGTTCCCAGAAGACTTATCAGGAGTGCCACCTGACAGAGAGATTGAGTTTCAGATTGATCTGATACCGGGTGCCCAACCTGTCGCCAAGGCACCGTATCGGTTGGCTCCGACTGAGATGAAAGAGTTGATGGAGCAGTTACAGGAGTTGCTTGATAAGGGGTTCATTAGACCGAGTATCTCTCCTTGGGGTGCTCCGGTCCTGTTTGTAAAGAAAAAGGACGGTAGTATGAGGATGTGCATCGACTACCGCGAGCTGAACAAGTTGACAGTGAAGAACCGATACCCCTTACCGAGGATAGATGATTTGTTCGATCAGCTTCAGGGTGCCAGTTGGTTTTCAAGAATAGATCTTCGATCTGGTTACCATCAGTTGAAGGTGAAGGAGCAAGATATTCCTAAAACAGCTTTCCGTACGCGCTATGGTCACTACGAGTTTCTTGTCATGTCTTTTGGTTTGACCAACGCGCCAGCTGCTTTTATGGATATGATGAACCGTGTGTGCCGGCCTATGTTGGATAAATCAGTGATCGTGTTTATTGATGATATCCTGATTTACTCGAGGAGCGAAGCAGAGCACGCCAGTCACATTCGGGAAGTTCTAGAAACGTTGAGAAGGGAGAAGTTGTACGCTAAATTCTCCAAGTGCGCGTTATGGTTGCCCGAAGTTCAGTTCTTGGGTCACGTGGTGAATCCTGATGGGATTATGGTGGACCCGGCGAAAGTGGAGGCGGTTATGCAATGGAAGTCGCCAAATACGCCATCCGAGATTCGCAGTTTCTTGGGTTTGGCGGGCTACTACAGAAGATTTCTCCAAGACTTCTCTAAGATTGCTTCTCCACTGACTAAGTTGACCCGAAAAGAGAAGTTCGTATGGGGTCAAGCTCAAGAGAAGGCGTTTGAAGAATTGAAGGCGAGATTGACTCAAGCTCCTGTTTTGTCGTTACCCGATGGAAGTGAAGATCTGGTGGTTTATTCCGATGCTTCTTACTCGGGGTTGGGGTGTGTGTTAATGCAGAGAGGAAAGGTTATAGCCTATGCTTCCCGACAGTTGAAGGTTCATGAGGTCAATTATCCTACTCATGACTGGGAGCTAGCAGCTGTGGTCTTTGCATTAAAGATTTGGAGGCACTATCTGTACGGGACGAGGTGCACCATATTCACTGACCACAAGAGTCTGAAGTACTTCTTTGAGCAGAAGGATTTGAACATGAGGCAGAGGCGGTGGTTGGAACTTATAAAGGATTATGATTGTGAGATCCACTACCATCCGGGCAAGGCCAACGTGGTGGCTGATGCCCTTAGCCGGAAAGAGAGGCCCGAGCCGATTCGGGTGAAAGCCTATCAGTTGATCATGACCTCCAATGTGATGAAACAGGTTAAAGAGTTTCAAGATGAGGCATTGAAGGAAGATCATCTTAACTCTGAAAGAATGAGAGGTCTGGTTGGGGAATTGGGTGAAAACACGCTCGGTGTTAGAACCCGATTCGATCGTGTGTGGATTCCTCGTTTTGGGGATCTACGGGGGAAGATAATGGATGAAGCTCACAAGACTCGGTACTCCATTCATCCTGGTGCCACGAAGATGTACCATGATATGAAGAAAGATTATTGGTGGCCGGGTATGAAGCGCGATGTGGTGGAGTACGTGAGCAAGTGCCTTACTTGTTTACAGGTGAAGGCCGAGCACCAAAAGCCGTATGGGAAGATACAACCTCTGGATATACCAGAATGGAAGTGGGAGCACATCACCATGGATTTCATTACAAAGCTGCCGCGTACCCCGAAAGGGTACGACGCCATATGGGTAGTGATAGTTGATCGTTTGACGAAGAGTGCTCACTTCCTACCCGATCCGCGAGACATATTCATCTGAAGGTTGGCTGATCTGTTCATTCAAGGAGATTGTGACTCTTCATGGGTGTGCCGGTGTCTATTGTGTTGGATCGCGACACCCGGTTTACATCTAAATTTTTGAAGAAGTTCCACGATGCTATGGGGACGAAGTTGCATATTAGCACGGCTATCATCCCCAGACTGTGGTCAGTCCAAAGGAAAGGACCCTTCAGACGCTGGAAGACATGCTTCGGGCATGTGTGATTGATTTTGGTGGAAGTTGGGATGACCAGCTACCGTTAGCCGAATTCTCATACAACAACAGTTATCATGCCAGCATTGGCATGCCCCCATATGAGATGTTATACGGTAGGAGATGCAGAACGCCCGTTTGTTGGGGTGATATTGGTTAGAAGGAATTGGGGAGCGTCGAGGTAATCGAAGCTACGACTGAGAAGCTTGAGAAGATCAAAGCCTTCATGAAGGCAGCCAAAGATAGACAGAAGTCGTATGCTGACAAACGACGCAGGCCGATTGAGTTCCAGGTGGTGACCGGGTTATGTGAAGGTCTCACCTTGGAAGGGTATCATTCGCTTCCGAAAGCGGGGCAAGTTGAGCCCAAGGTATATAGGCCCTTTTCGAATCATTGCTCGAGTAGGAGAGGTGGCCTATAGACTGGAGTTGCCAGATGAGTTAAGTGGAATTCACCCGACATTCCATGTATCTCATCTAAGGAAGTGCTTAGCAGATGAAGATATGATTGTCCCATTGGAAGATATCAAAGTAGATGAACGGCTCAATTATGTGGAGCAACCAGTGGCAATCATCGACCGAAAGGAGAAAAGGCTAAGGAATAAAGTGGTTCCCCATGTGCGTGTACAGTGGAAGCACAGGAAGGATCCGAGTCAACGTGGAGACTGAGGAAAAATGAGACAGCACTATCCACGTTTGTTCGAGGAATAACAGGTTTCGGGGACGAAACCTATTTAAGGGGGTGGACTTGTAACACCAGGAAATTTATTATTTTGAAGCCGGCGAAGAAAGAAAAGAAATAAAGTCCAAAGTCGAGGGACCAAACTCGCCAACGAAGAAAAGTTGGGAAATGTGGTGATATGTGTAGGGAGAGGGCAGCCCACTCTCCCCACACTTCACCAATTTTCAGATTTCAAAGGAAGAGAAGAGAGAAAGAGGAGAAAAAGAGGAAAAAGTGGTGTTTCGGGTGATTCGAGTGTCCAAATCCGTCGAGTAGCAAGCCAAATCGAAGCTCTTGTCTTTGTGCTCGATTGTGTGAGTTCTAGGACCCCACTTTTACTTGTTTTCAACTGATTTTGGGGCTGGAAAATGTTCAAAACCCGTTTTTATGTGTGTGTGTGTGTTTGACCCATTGGGTGTGATGTGTATGATGTGTTTAGAGTATGATTTCGGGCTTGTGTGTGCTTGTATGGTGTTAGGTATGCATTTCTCTAAGGTCCAGGAGGGTTAATTTAGGCTTAGAATGGGTTTGGATGAGCTTGGTGGCCGAAAATGGCAGATTGGGTTCGGGATGAACTCCATTCTGCATCAGCTAGGGCTAGGCGACCGAATGAAGGCCATTCGGCCGAATGAGGGCGATTGAGGGTCATTCGCACGATTGGGGTTCATTCGCACGATTGAGGGTTCAATCGCACGACTAAGGTTTCAGTCGCACGACTGGGAGTCCAGTCGCATGAGGATTGCACGACTGAGGGTTTAGTCGCATAGATGCTTAGTCGCATGAGTCCATTCGCATGAGGTTGGTCGCATAGGTGCCCATTCGCAGTAATCCCATTCGCACAAGGTCCATACGCACGATTGAATGTTCATTCGCATAGATGACCATCCGCATAAGTCCAGTCGCATGATGTTCAGTCGCATGGAGGCCATGCGACTGAAGGGTGTCCGTACGCCCGAATAGGGCTGTAGCACTCGAAGGAATGTGTAGTTGACTTCGGGCCTTCAGGGAAAGGTGCAGATGTAAGTTTTGACGTAAAGTAACCCGTAAGAGCATGTAAGGGAATGGTTATGGCCTTAGAGAGCATGTAGGGCATGATGATGACGATGTTGCATGTTTATGCATATTATGAATGTATGATGTTGCCCTGTATGATGATGATGAATGTGTATGATATGTTCCTTATTATGATGTATGCTTATCTTTCTTGTGGCTTTACATGTCATGCTAATGAATGAATGAATGAATGAAGTATTATGTAATGTAAAACGAAAGATAATGAAAGAGAAACATGAAGTAAGAATGCATGCATTAATGAATGATGAATGAACGAAAGAAAGGCTTGCAAGCATATATATATTGGGGTGAGTGACTTTGTGTTGCAAAAGACTCGGATGAAGTGCAATCATTTAGATTGCCTATGAGGTGAGCAACCTTGTCGTTGCAAAAGACTCGAGTAAAGTGCTATTGTGACGTTGCCTTGGGGTGAGCAACCTTGTTGTTGCAAAAGACTCGGATAACTTGCTATCGTGATGGGCAATTGGGGTGAGCAACCCTAGGGGTGCAAAAGACTTGGATAGCGTGCAATCATTGAGATTGCCATTGAGGTGAGCGGCCATGTTGTCGCAAAAGACTCGGAAGAAAGAATGAACGAAAAGGATGAAAGATAATAATGACATTATCTATGTATACGTATGTTGAATGATCGCATGATAAAAGGAACGGTTTTCAATGAAAGTAAAGTATATTTATGTTGTAAAGCTAGAACTCACTCAGCAATGCTGACTTTTATTACGTTTCCAGTTGGCAGGTAAATGATTGCTGAGGATGGCACGGCAAGGCTACTCGGCTCTTTTGGGATGGCATCCAAATATATATAGCTTTTGTGTTATAATGCAAAACATGTATTTTGTAATCAAACAATGATGTATTATTGGGCAAAAGTGTTTATAATGAAATGTGATGTTGATTTTAAATGTTTCCGCTGCAATGTCTTCTTGATGCAAATGTAATTATATGTTTTATGTGCGATGAATGGCCAACTGTAAGCGTCCCGGGAACGGGGCCTTACAATGAAATTATCCGTACTAAAAGTATTGCTATTTAACGTTTTGTATACTTACTTTGTTTACCATATATTATGTTAAGACTTCAAGACTACTTGATTGCATAAACTTATACTTGTATAATTTGAGTGGTATATAAGAAAATCTAATTTACTTGATCGTGGACCTTGGTTTGAGTTCTTATTCATTGTTCACACATTTAGTTTCATTTATAAGGTTTGATTACTTACGCTTTATAAGGGTAATTTAAATTTTGATTCTTATGAGTGAATATGAATGGTTTATTGGTCCTATGAAACATCTATTGTTGACTCGATGCTCAACAAGGAATATAAGGATCTAGAGTAAGTATTTGGATTCATTCTAGTGAATTTTGTATGCTAGAGTGTTTGAAGATGGTGGTAGAGTGTTCTGGATGAGTTTGGTAAGCACTAGATCGATTTTAAGGTGATTAGTATGGTCTTGTGTTTGGATTTGATTTCGGTTTAAACTGTACCTACATTGTTTCATTTATTAATTATAAGTGTCATTTTATTTATTCTTATGCTTGGATTTTTTTAAATTACTTTAAGATTGTGTTGAGAAACGCAAATACACAGGAATGTAGGTTTATACGGGACGAAGAAATTATCCGTACTAAAGGTATTGCTATTTAACGTTTTTGTATACTTACTTTGTTTCCCATGTATTATGTTAAGACTTCGAGACTACTTGGTTGCATAAACTTATACTCGCATAATTTGAGTGATATATAAGAAAATCTAATTTACTTGACTGTGGACCTTGGTTTGAGTTCTTATTCGTTGTTCACACATTTAGTTTCATTTATAAGGTTTGATTACTTACGCTTCATAAGGGTAATTTAAATTTGGATTCTTATGAGTGAATATGAATGGTTTATTGGTCCTATGAAACATCTATTGTTGACTCGGTGCTCAACAAGTAATATAAGGATCAAGAGTAAGTATTTGGATTCATTCTAGTGGATTTTGTATGCTAGAGTGTTTGAAGATGGTGGTAGAGTGTTCTGGGTGAGTTTGGGAAGCACTAGATTGATTTGAAGGTGATTCGTACGGTCTTGTGTTTGGATTTGATTTCGGTTTAAACTGTACCTATATTGTTTCATTTATTAATTATGAGTGTCATTTTAGGTATTCGTATCCTTGGATTTGTTTAAATTAGTTCAAGAGTGTGTTGGGAAACGAAAAAATACATAGGACAATAGGTTGTTACTATACGAAGAAGTTATCTGTGCTAGAAGTATTGGTATTTAACGCTTTTGTATACTTACTTTGTTTCCCATGTATTATGTTTAGCTTTCTAAACTACTTGGTTGAAAAAACTTATACTCGCATAATATGAGTGATATATAAGAAAATCTAATTAACTTGATCATGGACCTTGGTTTGAGTTCTTATTCATTGTTCACACATTTAGTTTCATTTATAAGGTTTGATTACTTACTCTTCGTAAGGGTAATTTAAGGATTCTTATGACTCGATGCTCAACAAGAAATATAAGGATCGAGAGTAACTATTTGGATTCATTCTAGTGGATTTGGTATGCTAGAGTGTTTGAAGATGGTGGTAGAGTGTTCTGGATGAGTTTGGGAAGCACTAGATCGATTTTAAGGTGATTAGTATGGTCTTGTGTTTGGATTTGATTTCGGTTTAAACTGTCACTACATTGTTTCATTTATTAATTACAAGTGTCATTTTATTTATTCTTATGCTTGGATTGTTTAAATTAGTTTAAGATTGTGTGGAGAAACGCATATACACGGGACTGTAGGTTTATACGGGACGAAGAAATTATCCGTACTAAAAGTATTGCTATTTAACGTTTTTGTATACTTACTTTGTTTCCCATGTATTATGTTAAGACTTCGAGACTACTTGGTTGCATAAACTTATACTCGCATAATTTGAGTGATACATAAGAAAATCTAATTTACTTGACCGTGGACCTTGGTTTGAGTTCTTATTCATTGTTCACACATTTACTTTCATTTATAAGGTTTGACTACTTACGCTTTATAAGGGTAATTTAAATTTGGATTCTTATGAGTGTATATGAATGGTTTATTGGTCCTATGAAACATCTATTGTTGACTCGGTGCTCAACAAAAAATATAAGGATCGAGAGTAAGTATTTGGATTCATTGTAGTAGATTTTGTACGCTAGAGTGTTTGAAGATGGTGGTAGAGTGTTCTGGGTGAGTTTGGAAAGCACTAGATTGAGTTGAAGGTGATTAGTACGGTCTTGTGTTTGGATTTGATTTCGGTTTAAACTGTACCTACATTGTTTCATTTATTAATTATGAGTGTCATTTAGTTATTTGTATCCTTGGATTTGTTTAAATTAGTTCAAGAGTGTGTTAGGAAACAAAAATAAATAGGACAATAGGTTATTACTATACGAAGAAGTTATCTGTGCTAGAAGTATTGCTATTTAACGCTTTTGTATATAGACTTTGTTTCCCATGTATTATGTTTAGCTTTTGAAACTACTTGGTTGAAAAAACTTATACTCACATAATATGAGTAATATATAAGAAAATCGAATTTACTTGATCGTGGACCTTGGTTTGAGTTCTTATTCATTGTTCACACATGTAGTTTCATTTATAAGGTTTGATTACTTACGCTTCATAAGGGCAATTTAAATTTGGATTCTTATGAGTGAATATGAATGGTTTATTGGTCCTATGAAATATCTATTGTTGACTCGGTGCTCAACAAGAAATATAAGGATCGAGAGTAAGTATTTGGATTCATTGTAGTGGATTTTGTATGCTAGAGTGTTTGAAGATGGTGGTAGAGTGTTCTGGGTGAGTTTGGGAAGCACTAGATTGATTTGAAGGTGATTAGTACGGTCTTGTGTTTGGATTTGATTTCGGTTTAAACTGTACCTACATTGTTTCATTTATTAATTATGAGTGTCATTTTAGTTATTCGTATCCTTGGATTTGTTTAAATTAGTTCACGAGTGTGTTGGGAAACAAAAATACATAGGACAATAGGTTGTTACTATACAAAGAAGTTATCTGTGCTAGAAGTATTGCTATTTAACGCTTTTGTATACTTACTTTGTTTCCCATGTATAGCTTTCGAAACTACTTGGTTGAAAAAACTTATACTCGCATAATATGAGTGATATATAAGAAAATCTAATTTACTTGATCGTGGACCTTGGTTTGAGTTCTTATTCATTGTTCACACATTTAGTTTCATTTATAAGGTTTGATTACTTACGCTTCATAAGGGTAATTTAAATTTGGATTCTTATGACTCGATGCTCAACAAGAAATATAAGGATCGAGAGTAACTATTTGGATTCATTCCAGTGGATTTGGTATGCAAGAGTGTTTGAAGATGGTGGTAGAGTGTTCGGGATGAGTTTGGGAAGCACTAGATCGATTTTAAGGTGATTAGTATGGTCTTGTGGTTGGATTTGATTTCGGTTTAAACTGTAACTACATTGTTTCATTTATTAATTACAAGTGTTATTTTATTTATTCTTATGCTTGGATTGTTGAAATTAGTTTAAGATTGTGTGGAGAAACGCAAATACACATGACTGTAGGTTTATACGGGACGAAGAAATTATCCTTACTAAAAGTATTGCTATGTAACGTTTTTGTATACTTACTTTGTTTCCCATGTATTATGTTAAGACTTCGAGACTACTTGGTTGCATAAACTTATACTCGCATAATTTGAGTGATATATAAGAAAATCTAATTTACTTGACTGTGGACCTTGGTTTGAGTTCTTATTCATTGTTCACACATTTAGTTTCATTTATAAGGTTTGATTACTTACGCTTCATAAGGGTAATTTAAATTTGGATTCTTATGAGTGAATATGAATGGTTTATTGGTCCTATGAAACATCTATTGTTGACTCGATGCTCAACAAGAAATATAAGGATCGAGAGTAAGTATTTGGATTCATTGTAGTGGATTTTGTATGCTAGAGTGTTTGAAGATGGTGGTAGAGTGTTTTGGATGAGTTTGGGAAGCACTAGATCGTTTTAAGGGTGATTAGTACGGTCTTGTGTTTGGATTTGATTTCGGTTTACCGTACCTACATTGTTTCATTTATTAATTATAAGTGTCATTTTATTTATTCTTATTCTTGGATTTTTTTAAATTAGTTTAAGATTGTGTTGAGAAACGCAAATACACAGGACTGTAGGTTTATATGGGACGAGAAATTATCCGTACTAAAAGTATTGCCTTTTAAAGTTTTTGTATACTTACTTTGTTTCCCATATATTATGTTAAGACTTCGAGACTACTTGGTTGCATAAACTTATACTCGCATAATTTGAGTGATATATAAGAAAATCTAATTTACTTGATCGTGGACCTTGCTTTGAGTTCTTATTAATTGTTCACACATTTAGTTTCATTGATAAGGTTTGATTACTTACGCTTCATAAGGGTAATTTAAATTTGGATTCTTATGAGTGAATATGTATGGTTTATTGGTCCTATGAAACATCTATTGTTGACTCGGTGCTCAACAAGAAATATAAGGATCGAGAGTAAGTATTTGTATTCATTCTAGTGGAGTTTGTATGCTAGAGTGTTTTAAGATGGTGGTAGAGTGTTCTGGGTGAGTTTGGGAAGCACTAGATTGATTTGAAGGTGATTCGTACGGTCTTGTGTTTGGATTTGATTTCGGTTTAAACTGTACCTACATTGTTTCATTTATTAATTATGAGTGTCATTTTAATTATTCGTATCCTTGGATTTGTTTAAATTAGTTCAGGAGTGTGTTGAGAAACGAAAATACATAGGACAATAGGTTGTTACTATACGAAGAAGTTATCTGTGCTAGAAGTATTGGTATTTAACGCTTTTGTATACTTACTTTGTTTCCCATGTATTATGTTTAGCTTTCAAAACTACTTGGTTGAAAAAACTTATACTCGCATAATATGAGTGATATATAAGAAAATCTAATTTACTTGATCGTGGACCTTGGTTTGAGTTCTTATTCATTGTTTACACATTTAGTTTCATTTATAAGGTTTGATTACTTACTCTTCATAAGGGTAATTTAAATTTGGATTCTTATGAGTCGATGCTCAACAAGAAATATAAGGATCGAGAGTAACTATTTGGATTCATTCTAATGGATTTGGTATGCTAGAGTGTTTGAAGATGGTGGTAGAGTGTTCTGGATGAGTTTGGGAAGCACTAGATTGATTTTAAGGTGATTAGTACGGTCTTGTGTTTGGATTTGATTTTGGTTTAAACTGTACCTACATTGTGTCATTTATTAATTATAAGTGTCATTTTATTTATTTTTATGCTTGGATTTTTTTAAATTAGGTTAAGATTGTGTGGAGAAACGCAAATACACAGGACTGTAGGTTTATACAGGACGAAGAAATTATCCATACTAAAAGTATTGCTATTTAAAGTTTTTGTATACTTACTTTGTTTCCCATGTATTATGTTAAGACTTCGAGACTACTTGGTTGCATAAACTTATACTCGCATAATATGAGTGATATATAAGAAAATCTAATTTACTTGATCGTGGACCTTGGTTTGAGTTCTTATTAATTGTTCACACATTTAGTTTCATTTATAAGGTTTGATTACTTACGCTTCATAAGGGTAATTTAAATTTGGATTCTTATGAGTGAATATGAATGGTTTATTGGTCCTATGAAACATCTATTGTTGACTCGGTGCTCAACAAGAAATATAAGGATCGAGAGTAAGTATTTGGATTCATTGTAGTAGATTTTGTATGCTAGAGTGTTTGAAGATGGTTGTAGAGTGTTTTGGGTGAGTTTGGGAAGCACTAGATTGATTTAAAGGTGATTAGTACGGTCTTGTGTTTGGATTTGATTTCGGTTTAAACTGTACCTACATTGTTTCATTTATTAATTATGAGTGTCATTTTAGTTATTCGTATCCTTGGATTTGTTTAAATTAGTTCAAGAGTGTGTTGGGAAACGAAAATACATAGGTCAATAGGTTGTTACTATACGAAGAAGTTATCTGTGCTAGAAGTATTGGTATTTAACGCTTTTGTATACTTACTTTGTTTCCCATGTATTATGTTTAGCTTTCGAAACCTCTTGGTTGAAAAAACTTATACTCGCATAATATGAGTGATATATAAGAAAATCTAATTTACTTGATCATGGACCTTGGTTTGAGTTCTTATTCATTGTTCACACATTTAGTTTCATTTATAAGGTTTGATTACTTACTTTTCATAAGGGTAATTTAAATTTGGATTCTTATGACTCGATGCTCAACAAGAAATATAAGGATCGAGAGTAACTATTTGGATTCATTCTAGTGGATTTGGTATGCTATAGTGTTTGAAGATGGTGGTAGAGTGTTCTGGATGAGTTTGGGAAGCACTAGATCGATTTTAAGGTGATTAGTATGGTCTTGTGTTTGGATTTGATTTCGGTTTAAACTGTCACTACATTGTTTCATTTATTAATTACAAGTGTCATTTTATTTATTCTTATGCTTGGATTGTTTAAATTAGTATAAGATTGTGTCGAGAAACGCAAATACACAGGACTGTAGGTTTATACGGGACGAAGAAATTATCCGTACTAAAAGTATTGCTATTTAACGTTTTTGTATACTTACTTTGTTTCCCATGTATTATGTTAAGACTTCGAGACTACTTGCTTGCATAAACTTATACTCGCATAATTTGAGTGATATATAAGAAAATCTAATTTACTTGACCGTGGACCTTGGTTTGAGTTCTTATTCATTGTTCACACATTTAGTTTCATTTATAAGGTTTGATTACTTACGCTTCATAAGGGTAATTTAAATTTGGATTCTTATGAGTGTATATGAATGGTTTATTGGTCCTATGAAAAATCTATTGTTGACTCGGTGCTCAACAAGAAATATAAGGATCGAGAGTAAGTATTTGGATTCATTGTAGTAGATTTTGTATGCTAGAGTGTTTGAAGATGGTGGTAGAGTGTTCTGGGTGAGTTTGGGAAGCACTAGATTGAGTTGAAGGTGATTAGTACGGTCTTGTGTTTGGATTTGATTTCGGTTTAAACTGTACCTACATTGTTTCATTTATTAATTATGAGTGTCATTTTAGTTATTTGTATCCTTGGATTTGTTTAAATTAGTTCAAGAGTGTGTTAGGAAACAAAAATAAATAGGACAATAGGTTGTTACTATACGAAGAAGTTATCTGTGCTAGAAGTATTGCTATTTAACGCTTTTGTATACTTACTTTGTTTCCCATGTATTATGTTTAGCTTTCCAAACTACTTGGTTGAAAAAACTTATACTCCCATAATATGAGTAATATATAAGAAAATCTAATTTACTTGATCGTGGACCTTGGTTTGAGTTCTTATTCATTGTTCACACATTTAGTTTCATTTATAAGGTTTGATTAGTTACGCTTCGTAAGGGTAATTTAAATTTGGATTCTTATGAGTGAATATGAATGATTTATTGGTCCTATGAAACATCTATCGTTGACTCGGTGCTCAACAAGATATATAAGGATCGAGAGTAAGTATTTGGATTCATTGTAGTGGATTTTGTATGCTAGAGTGTTTGAAGATGGCGGTAGAGTGTTCTGGGTGAGTTTGGGAAGCACTAGATTGATTTGAAGGTGATTAGTACGATCTTGTGTTTGGATTTAATTTCGGTTTAAACTGTACCTATATTGTTTCATTTATTAATTATGAGTGTCATTTTAGTTATTCGTATCCTTGGATTTATTTAAATTAGTTCAAGAGTGTGTTGGGAAACAAAAATACATAGGACAATAGGTTGTTACTATACAAAGAAGTTATCTGTGCTAGAAGTATTAGTATTTAACGCTTTTGTATACTTACTTTGTTTCCTATGTATTATGTTTAGCTTTCGAAACTACTTGGTTGAAAAAACTTATACTCGCATAATATGAGTGATATATAAGAAAATCTAATTTACTTGATCGTGGACCTTGGTTTGAGTTCTTATTTATTGTTCACACATTTAGTTTCATTTATAAGGTTTGATTACTTACGCTTCATAAGGGTAATTTAAATTTGGATTCTTATGACTCGATGCTCAACAAGAAATATAAGGATCGAGAGTAACTATTTGGATTCATTCCAGTGGATTTGGTATGCAAGAGTGTTTGAAGATGGTGGTAGAGTGTTCCGGATGAGTTTGGGAAGCACTAGATCGATTTTAAGGTGATTAGTATGGTCTTGTGTTTGGATTTGATTTCGGTTTAAACTGTAACTACATTGTTTCATTTATTAATTAGAAGTGTTATTT
This sequence comes from Flaveria ramosissima, assembly GCA_025215565.1. Classification (NCBI taxonomy): domain Eukaryota; kingdom Viridiplantae; phylum Streptophyta; class Magnoliopsida; order Asterales; family Asteraceae; genus Flaveria; species Flaveria ramosissima. The sequence continues at coordinate 5,491,941 of CM046032.1, forward strand.
TATTTATTCTTATGCTTGGATTGTTGAAATTAGTTTAAGATTGTGTGGAGAAACGCAAATACACAGGACTGTAGGTTGATACGGGACGAAGAAATTATCCTTACTAAAAGTATTGCTATGTAACGTTTTTGTATACTTACTTTGTTTCCCATGTATTATGTTAAGACTTCGAGACTACTTGGTTGCATAAATTTATACTTGCATAATTTGAGTGATATATAAGAAAATCTAATTTACTTGAGCGTGGACCTTGGTTTGAGTTCTTATTCATTGTTCACATATTTAGGTTCATTTATAAGGTTTGATTACTTACGCTTCATAAGGGTAATTAAAATTTGGATTCTTATGAGTGAATATGAATGGTTTATTGGTCCTATGAAACATCTATTGTTGACTCGGTGCTCAACAAGAAATATAAGGATCGAGAGTAAGTATTTGGATTCATTCTAGTGGATTTTGTATGCTAGAGTGTTTTAAGATGGTGGTAGAGTGTTCTGGGCGAGTTTGGGAAGCACTAGATTGATTTGAAGGTGATTCGTACGGTCTTGTGTTTGGATTTGATTTCGGTTTAAATTGTACCTACATTGTTTCATTTATTAATTATGAGTGTCATTTTAGTTATTCGTATCCTTGGATTTGTTTAAATTAGTTCAAGAGTGTGTTGGGAAACGAAAATACATAGGACAATAGGTTGTTACTATACGAAGAAGTTATCTGTGCTAGAAGTATTGGTATTTAACGCTTTTGTATACTTACTTTGTTTCCCATGTATTATGTTTAGCTTTCGAAACTACTTGGTTGAAAAAACTTATACTCGCATAATATGAGTGATATATAAGAAAATCTAATTTACTTGATCGTGGACCTTGGTTGGAGTTCTTATTCATTGTTCACACATTTAGTTTCATTTATATGGTTTGATTACTTACTCTTCATAAGGGTAATTTAAATTTGGATTCTTATGACTCGATGCTCAACAAGAAATATAAGGATCGAGAGTAACTATTTGGATTCATTCTAGTGGATTTGGTATGCTAGAGTGTTTGAAGATAGTGGTAGAGTGTTCTGGATGAGTTTGGGAAGCACTAGATTGATTTTAAGGTGATTAGTACGGTCTTGTGTTTGGATTTGATTTCGGTTTAAACTGTACCTACATTGTGTCATTTATTAATTATAAGTGTCATTTTATTTATTCTTATGCTTGGATTTTTTAAATTAGTTTAAGATTGTGTGGAGAAACGCAAATACACAGGACTATAGGTTTATACGGGACGAAGAAATTATCCATACTAAAAGTATTGCTATTTAAAGTCTTTGTATACTTACTTTGTTTCCCATGTATTATGTTAATACTACGAGACTACTTGGTTGCATAAACTTATACTCGCATAATTTGAGTGATATATAAGAAAATCTAATTTACTTGATCGTGGACCTTGGTTTGAGTTCTTATTCATTGTTCACACATATAGTTTCATTTATAAGGTTTGATTACTTACGCTTCATAAGGGTAATTTAAATTTGGATTCTTATGAGTGTATATGAATGGTTTATTGGTCTTATGAAACATCTATTGTTGACTCGGTGCTCAACAAGAAATATAAGGATCGAGAGTAAGTATTTGGATTCATTGTAGTAGATTTTGTATGCTAGAGTGTTTGAAGATGGTGGTAGAGTGTTCTGGGTGAGTTTGGGAAGCACTAGATTGAGTTGAAGGTGATTAGTACGGTCTTGTGTTTGGATTTGATTTCGGTTTAAACTGTACCTACATTGTTTCATTTATTAATTATGAGTGTCATTTTAGTTATTTGTATCCTTGGATTTGTTTAAATTAGTTTAAGAGTGTGGTAGGAAACAAAAATAAATAGGACAATAGGTTGTTACTATACGAAGAAGTTATATGTGCTAGAAGTATTGCTATTTAACGCTTTTGTATACTTACTTTGTTTCCCATGTATTATGTTTAGCTTTCGAAACTACTTGGTTGAAAAAACTTATACTCGCATAATATGAGTAATATATAAGAAAATCTAATTTACTTGATCGTGGACCTTGGTTTGAGTTCTAATTCATTGTTCACACATTTAGTTTCATTTATAAGGTTTGATTACTTACGCTTCATAAGGGTAATTTAAATTTGGATTCTTATGAGTGAATATGAATGGTTTATTGGTCCTATGAAACATCTATTGTTGACTCGGTGGTCAACAAGAAATATAAGGATCGAGAGTAAGTATTTGGATTCATTGTAGTGGATTTTGTATGCTAGAGTGTTTGAAGATGGTGGTAGAGTGTTCTGGGTGAGTTTGGGAAGCACTAGATTGATTTGAAGGTGATTAGTACGATCTTGTGTTTTGATTTGATTTCGGTTTAAACTGTACCTACATTGTTTCATTTATTAATTATGAGTGTCATTTTAGCTATTCGTATCCTTGGATTTGTTTAAATTAGTTCAAGAGTGTGTTGGGAAACAAAAATACATAGGACAATAGGTTTTTACTATACAAAGAAGTTATCTGTGCTAGAAGTATTAGTATTTAACGCTTTTGTATACTTACTTTGTTTCCCATGTATTATGTTTAGCTTTCAAAACTACTTGGTTGAAAAAACTTATACTCGCATAATATGAGTGATATATAAGAAAATCTAATTTACTTGATCGTGGACCTTGATTTGAGTTCTTATTCATTGTTCACACATTTAGTTTCATTTATAAGGTTTGATTACTTACGCTTCATAAGGGTAATTTAAATTTGGATTCTTATGACTCGATGCTCAACAAAAAATATAAGGATCGAGAGTAACTATTTGGATTCATTCCAGTGGATTTGGTATGCAAGAGTGTTTGTAGATGGTGGTAGAGTGTTCTGGATGAGTTTAGGAAGCACTAGTTCGATTTTAAGGTGATTAGTATGGTCTTGTGTTTGGATTTGATTTCGGTTTAAACTGTAACTACATTGTTTCATTTATTAATTACAAGTGTTATTATATTTATTCTTATGCTTGGATTGTTGAAATTAGTTTAAGATTGTGTGGAGAAACGCAAATACACAGGACTGTAGGTTTATACGCGACAAAGAAATTATCCTTACTAAAAGTATTGCTATGTAACGTTTTTGTATACTTACTTTGTTTCCCATGTATTATGTTAAGACTTCGAGACTACTTGGTTGCATAAATTTATACTTGCATAATTTGAGTGATATATAAGAAAATCTAATTTACTTGACCGTGGACCTTGGTTGGAGTTCTTATTCATTGTTCACACATTTAGTTTCATTTATAAGGTTTGATTACTTACGCTTCATAAGGGTAATTTAAATTTGGATTCTTATGAGTGAATATGAATGGTTTATTGGTCCTATGAAACATCTATTGTTGACTCGGTGCTCAACAAAATATATAAGGATCGAGAGTAAGTATTTGGATTCATTGTAGTGGATTTTGTATGCTAGAGTGTTTGAAGATGGTGGTAGAGTGTTTTGGCTGAGTTTGGGAAGCACTAGATCGATTTTAAGGGTGATTAGTACGGTCTTGTGTTTGGATTTGATTTCGGTTTACCGTACCTACATTGTTTCATTTATTAATTATAAGTGTCATTTTATTTATTCTTATTCTTGGATTTTTTTAAATTATTTTAAGATTGTGTTGAGAAACACAAATACACAGGACTGTAAGTTTATATGGGACGAAGAAATTATCCGTACTAAAAATATTGCCTTTTAAAGTTTTTGTATACTTACTTTGTTTCCTATATATTATGTTAATACTTCGAGACTACTTGATTGCATACACTTATACTCGCTTAATCTGAGTGATATATAAGAAAATCTAATTTACTTGATCGTGGACCTTGCTTTGAGTTCTTATTAATTGTTCACACATTTAGTTTCATTTATAAGGTTTGATTACTTACGCTTCATAAGGGTAATTTAAATTTGGATTCTTATGACTCGATGCTCAACAAGAAATATAAGGATCGAGAGTAACTATTTGGATTCATTCTAGTGGATTTAGTATGCTAGAGTGTTTGAAGATGGTGGTAGAGTGTTTTGGATGAGTTTGGGAAGCACTAGATCGATTTTAAGGGTGATTAGTACGGTCTTGTATTTGGATTTGATTTCGGTTTACCGTACCTACATTGTTTCATTTATTAATTATAAGTATCATTTTATTTATTCTTATTCTTGGATTTTTTAAAATTAGTTTAAGATTGTGTTGAGAAACGCCAATACACAGGACTGTAGGTTTATATGAGACGAAGAAATTATCCGTACTAAAAGTATTGCCTTTTAAAGTTTTTGTATACTTACTTTGTTTCCCATATATTATGTTAAGACTTCGAGACTTCTTGGTTGCATAAACTTATACTCGCATAATTTGAGTGATTATAAGAAAATCTCATTTACTGATAGTGGGACCTTGTTTGAGTTCTTATTAATTGTTCACACATTTAGTTCATTTATAAGGTTTGATTACTTACGCTTCATAAGGTAATTTAAATTTGGATTCTTATGAGTGAATATGAAGGTTTATTGGTCCTATGAAAACACATACTATGTTGACGCGGTGCTCAACAAGAACTATAAGGATCGAGAGTAAGTATTTGGATTTCATTCTAGTGGATTTTGTAATGCTAGGAGTGGTTTGTAAGATGGTGGTAGAGTGTTCGGGTGAGTTTGGGAAGCACTAGATTGATTTTAAGGTGATTAGTACGGTCTTGTGTTTGGATTTGATTTCGGTTTAAACTGTACCTACATTGTGTCATTTATTAATTATAAGTGTCATTTTATTTATTCTTATGCTTGGATTTTTTAAATTAGTTTAAGATTGTGTGGAGAAACGCAAATACACAGGACTGTAGGTTTATACGGGACGAAGAAATTATCCATACTAAAAGTATTGCTATTTAAAGTTTTTGTATACTTACTTTGTTTCCCATGTATTATGTTAAGACTTCGAGACTACTTGGTTGCATAAACTTATACTCGCATAATTTGAGTGATATATAAGAAAATCTAATTTACTTGATCGTGGACCTTGGTTTGAGTTCTTATTAATTGTTCACACATTTAGTTTCATTTATAAGGTTTGATTACTTACGCTTCATAAGGGCAATTTAAATTTGGATTCTTATGAGTGTATATGAATGGTTTATTGGTCCTATGAAACATCTATTGTTGACTCGGTGCTCAACAAGAAATATAAGGATCGAGAGTAAGTATTTGGATTCATTCTAGTGGATTTTGTATGCTAGAGTGTTTTAAGATGGTGGTAGAGTGTTTTGGGTGAGTTTGGGAAGCACTAGATTGATTTGAAGGTGAGTCGTACGGACTTGTGTTTGGATTTGATTTTGGTTTAAACTGTACCTACATTGTTTCATTTATTAATTATGAGTGTCATTTTAGTTATTCGTATCCTTGGATTTGTTTAAATTAGTTCAAGAGTGTGTTGGGAAACGAAAATACATAGGACAATAGGTTGTTACTATACGAAGAAGTTATCTGTGCTAGAAGTATTGGTATTTAACGCTTTTGTATACTTACTTTGTTTCCCATGTATTATGTTTAGCTTTCGAAACTACTTGGTTGAAAATGTTGGTTTCTTTATGCCCAAGACACATAGAACATTGATGTGGTTAGTACGTCATGATCCAAGTCGGGTCATACCCAATAACAAGCTTAGCAAATACCAACATGTATTTAAACTGATGATGTGATCATGCAATTAAATATGTACACCAATTTGGATAATGAGTTTTCTAAATAAATTGTATGTGAGAAAGAACAACTTATATGGATATTTTGTTCATGGATATTATTTATAATGTTATTTAAGTTGGTTAAATAACATCAAATAATAATAGTGTGTTTAAGTTTTATAACTAAGAGGTTAATTATACAACTTATATTGTAACTAGTTCTTTTTAGTGGGTGTTTTAAAATGGGGGGAAACCGATTTCAAAGACCAATTTTCGGCCGCCCTCAAGGGGCATTTATTGGTCTTTTGTTGCCTTGGAACACTACACAATTTTGAACTAGACACACTCTCCTATTTTCTTCTTCTCTCTCATACATGCAAGAGTAGTTTTTCTCTCATCTTAGAAGAAAGACAAGGCTGAAAAAGGGTGTTTTCAGCAGCCTCTCCTTGCGATTTGGTGTGGAAATCCTAACAACAAACGTGTTTTTGCTATAGAGCTTGGGGTATGCAAACTTGAGAGGACCTCCTTTGGTGCCTTAGCTGTTTCTTGGAGCATATTCTCTTTAATCTCGACCCTTTTTGCTGCTGAAAGGTAGTTTATGGCAGCCTCCTTATGGCTGTCCATAATGTATGTTTGTGTTTACATAGCTAATCTTATTCACATATAAAAGGTCCTTTGTTCTTGGGTTTGTTTGTAACTTTATAATATCTAGATGAAACCCGAAATTTTCAGTTCATTAACAAAGTTATAAAGCTTGTTTCCGCTCCGTTTTCACAAAGTTTAAATGGTTAAACTATGTATCTTGTTGTAACAAACCCTAACATTGGCATCTAGAGCCGGTTATGTGGATAGCTAGCTTGTTTTGTCCTTGAAATATTTCGTTTTATGGGACTTTGAAACCCCTTTTAGGGGCTGCTATATTCATGTATTATGAAACCCCAAACTTTCAAAGTTATATCACACATGCTTGTGATTAAACTTTGAAAGACATGTAATATGTATTGTTTGTTTGTTTGGACAAGATAAAACCCGAAATTTCAGTTTGTGTTGGCTGAAATTTCATGGGTTTTAGTGGGGATTCATTGTTGTTTTGGATGATATGATCATTGTTCATTATAGTGCATAACCTAGCCCTTGACCTTGTGTTATTTGGATGATTGTAATGGTTGTTTTTTATTCATTCAATTGGGTTGTATAATCATTTATTTGTGCTTTGTTTAAAGTGTATTTTATTTATTATTGGGATGTAATAAATAGATTAGGTACTTTTCATTTTACTAGAAATCTTGTATTAGGATATAATATCTTGCAATATGAAGATGTACGCGTTAGAAGCACAAAGGAAAGACACAAGAAACATGGAGCATTTGGATGTGGTTTCAAGTGGGAGGTTCATGGAAGCCTTTTGTGTTGTGTTTTATCCCTTAGGAATGTCCTATGGACCACACTTGTGATGGCAAACAAGTGTGGCCACTTTAGATGCTATGGTTATGCACTTATATTGTGGTTGATTACTTATATGATGTTTGCTTAACAATCCTTTCAATGATCATAACAAACTAGCTAAATGGGCATTAATCATTAAAAGGTAATAAATGGTTATTAAAATAGTTTAATGATTTCAAAGATTATAAGGGGTTTTAATCAATGTACCATAGGGTATCTTGTATTTGAAAGCATGCAAATATGAATACATAGTGTTTTCTAAACTTATTATAATATCTCTAAATATTTTAAAAATAAGATCAACACCGTCCTTTTACACAACACTTGAATCACTCGGGAACTCTTAGTGGGATAAAGGTCACCTAACCATTTTGAGGGAACTTGTGACTTGAGGTGAGAATGCCATATTCCTGGGATAAAGGTCACCTAACCGCTTATTTTGGTATACTCACACGTGTGTGTAAGTAGGGTGTCTTGATTTGCAAACCATGTCAAATGGATCACCTACGATATGGTTTCCAAATGGTGTTGATGGGATTAACATGTCGACTTTACATATGATGTTTCAAGTCGATCCCATACCTCTAGAAGTTGCAAATGGTTGCAATCGTCAATCGTTGACCACCTTATTAATTTAAATCGTGGGATAAAGGTCACCTAACCACTATTCAAATGTAATGTTGGGTTCTAGATTTTAATATGAAAATGACCTTAAAAGATATTAATTATTAAAATAACAATATCGAAAATACTAAAATTAATCTTTGTTAAATTTTGTAGATGGCCACCAATAATTATGATAATCATGATAATTCATCCACGTCCGCCCAATCTTTACGAGCGATTCTCCAAAAGGAACGTCTAAATCATAACAATTTTATTGATTGGTATCGAAACTTGAGAATCGTTTTCAAGCAAGAAAAACGATCATATGTTTTAGACGACCCTATCCCCGATCAACCTAGTGAGGATGATGAGGAGGCCTATAACGATTGGATAAAGTACACTGAGGACTCTGTCCAAGTGTCTTGCCTTATGTTGGCAAGCATGACTCCGGATCTCCAGAAGGAGTATGAGCATCACAGAGCTTATGACATGATAACCCAACTGAGGAAACGTTCCAACAGCAAGCGAGGGTTGAGCGCTTCAAAACGGTTCGATCGCTCCATGCATGTCGTATGGACGACAACCAATCAGTTTCATCTTATGTACTTAAGATGAAAAGTCACATTGACCGCCTCGAAAGGCTAAAATGTCCTGTCTCAAAGGAATTGGCCACGGATTTAATCCTCAATGGCCTAACCGAAAGGTTTGAGACGTTCGTGTTGAACTACAACATGAATGCTTGGGACAAAAGCATTGCTGAGCTTCACTCTATGCTCAAAACGGCCGAGGCGGCCATGGGTAAAAGGGTTTTACCCGTTCTCACCATCCATGAAGGTGGGAACAAGAAAAGCCCTCATCCCGCACCCAAGGCAAGAGTTGCCAAGGGTAAGGGACCCGTAATGGGAAAAGGGAAAGGGGTGGCAAGGGTGCCACCCAAAGCAAAGGAGAAGAGGCAAAAGGTTGCTTCTAATGACCCATGCTTCAAGTGTGGGGAGATTGGACATCGGGCAAGAAATTGTCCCGTCCATCTCCAAGAGTTGAAAGCAAAAGAGAGATGCCGGGCAGACCTCAGGTACTATATACATGATCCATATTGGTTTAAACTTAATATCCTCTAACACATGGGTATTAGATACCGGATGTGGAACTCACATTTGCAATTTGTTGCAGGGGTTCAAAAGAAGTAGCAACTTCAACAAAGGTGATGTTAGCCTCTACATGGGCAATAAGGCTAAAGTTCAAGTTGAAGCCTGTGGTGACTACATCTTGAAACTTCCAAATGGTTTGAAAGTAATTTTGTACAATGTTTTGTATGCTCCTAGTTTGACTAGGAACATTATTTCCTGGCCCTATTAAAACATTTTGGATATGTATTATCATTTATTGGGAATGAAATCCATGTAACTTTGAATGACGTTTTACGTTAAAGCTATTCCCATCAATGGTATCTATGAATTGGTTCGTGAAAATACTTTGAATGATAGCTTATTGTACCAAACTAGTACCAAGAAACTCAAATCGGATTTGAGTGACACTTATCTTTGGCATTCCCGTCTTGGTCATATAAACAAGAAAAGAATACAAACACTACAAAAGAATGGTCTTTTAAAAACAAATGAATGTAATTCATTTGATGTATGTGAGTCTTGCTTACAAGGTAAAATGACCAAGGCACCTTTTAGTGGCAAAGCCGAAAGGGCAAAGGATTTATTAGGTATCATACATTCGGATGTATGTGGTCCTTTTAAACCTATGCAAGGTACAATGAAAGATACTTCATTACCTTTACTGACGACTATAGTCGATATGGGTATGTGTACTTGTTAAGACACAAAGATGAAGCTTTTGAAATGTTCAAGATCTTTCAAAATGAAGTACAAAATCAACTCAATAAGTCAATTAAAATTCTCCGCACCGATAGAGGAGGTTAATACCTGAATGATACTTTTAGGGACCATCTTAGAAGTTGTGGGATTGTCTCACAACTATCTCCACCGGGAACACCACAACATAATGGCGTGTCCGAGCGGAGAAATCGAACTCTATTGGATATGGTTCGATCTATGATGGCTAGAAGTTCATTACCTCTGTCATTTTGGGGTTTTGCTCTACTCTCTGCGGCCCGTATTTTGAATATGGCCCCAACCAAGAAAGTGGAAAAGACACCTTATGAAATATGGCATGGAAGGATTCCATCATTTTCATATTTGAGGGTGTGGGGGTGTGAGGCTTCCTTGAACAAGTTAAAAAGCCGTTCCACTAAGTGTATCTTTATTGGATATCCAAGAGATTCTATGGGATATTATTTCTATGATCCAATACAACAGAAGGAGTTTGTTGCCAGAAAGGGTGAGTTCTTGGAAACCAAGTTCCTTATGGAAGGAACTGGTAGTAGAACTGTGGATCTTGAAGAGGATCAAGAACCACAACCCGATACACGTTTGGTTAACACTAGCACTCAACATGAGGATGTTGAAAGTGATCAAATAGTTGATCAATACACAGAAAACGTTCGCAGATCTGGTAGAACTAGTAATCCACCTGAAAGATATGGATTTTTCAATGATGGATGCTATGTGATAGATTCTGATGAACCAATCACATACCATGATGCATTGTCCAATTCGGATTGTGACAAATGGCTTGAAGCCATGAACGTTGAGATGCAATCCATGTATGACAATCAAGTATGGGACTTGGTTATACCACCTCTTAACTCCAAAGTAATTGGATGTAAGTGGGTTTTCAAAAGGAAAACCGATATGCATGGAAACTTGGATACTTATAAAGCAAGACTTGTAGCAAAGGGTTTCACTCAAACTCAAGGGGTTGACTATGATGAAACTTTCTCACCTGTTGCAATGCTAAAATCTATTAGGATATTGTTTGCCATAGCTGCTCATTATGATTATGAGATTTAGCAAATGGATGTCAAAACGGCTTTCCTAAATGGATATCTTGAGGAAGATGTCTATATGGTTCAGCCTGAAGGTTTTGTCGATCCAAAACATCCTAACAAAGTATGCAAGTTAAAAAAATCAATCTATGGATTTAAACAAGCATCGAGAAGTTGGAATCACCGTTTTGATGAAGAAGTAATTAAATTTGGATTCATCAAGAACGCTGATGAAGCTTGTGTATATAAGAAAGCTAGTGGGAGCATCATCACTTTCCTAGTATTGTATGTTGATGACATACTACTATTTGGAAATGACATTCCAACCTTGGAAGGTGTAAAAACCTGGCTTGGAAGTTGTTTTCCATCAAGGATCTTGGTGAGGCCGCCTATATTCTGGGAATAAAGATCTGTAGGGATAGATCAAGGCGGTTGATTGGTTAAAATTAAAGTGCATACATTGATAAGATCTTGAAAAGGTTCAAGATGGAGAACTCTAAGAAAGGTACGGTACCTATTCAAAGAGGAACAATATTGAGCACGACTCAATGTCCAAGCTCAAAGGATGAGCAAGATAAAATGAAGGCGATCCCATATGCATCTGCTATTGGATCCATCATGTATGCAATGATATGCACTCGGCCGGACGTTTCATGCGCCTTAAGCATGACAAGCCGATACCAGCAAAATCCTGGAAGCAGTCATTGGATGGCTGTTAAGAACATACTTAAGTACCTAAGGATGACTAAGATATGTTCTAATCTATGATCTGGAGATGAGGAAATCATTGTAAAAGGTTACATGGATGTGAGTTCCAAACCGATCATGATAAAACACAATCACAATCAGGATACATTTTCATCTGAATGGAGGAGCTGTCTCTTGGAAGAGCTCTAAACGGATGTGGTGGCTTTATCAACTACAGAATAAGAATACATCGCCGCCTCATTGGCAGCTCAAGAAGCTGCATGGTTGAAGAAATTCATTGCCGATCTAGGGATTGTCCCTTCCATTCAAACCGTTAAGAGATCTTTTGTGATAACGAGGGTGCGATTGCTCAAATAGGAACTCGTGCTAATCATCAAAGACTAGGCACATTGAGCGGAGATTCAACTACATACGATAGCATACCGGTAAAACTACAAACGCTTTATTATATATTTTCAATTGTGCATAAATATAAATATAGTGTTGTTATCATGTGTGACAACCGACCTCCAGGTTGTTACCCTAACCCTAGATTACTTGCATCATTATCCATGTTATGAGTGCTAATAATTGAAACTATTCAACCCTACTATGAAATTGGAAACAATTCTTACTACTTGAGGTAAATTATGATTTTATGTGATTTTTATTATTGACTTTTAACCAATTTAGGTTTCTACCTTTTTAAAAATTAGTGTCCCGGGAATGTCAACTAGTCACCCTTACAAAATTAAATTCAAGAGAAGGCAATTAAAATGTGAACATACACACTCACACTTACATAATTTTCGGCCATGCATGCATGGGCATGCATTAGATACCTCAATTCACCATCCACTAAATAATACATAATACCCAATACTACAAAATTACACTACACAATATAATTTACAATTAAAATTAAATGGAAAATCCTCCCCACTACCCTCCAAGTTCGGCCGCCCCCTCTCACCACTCCCCTCCTCTCTTCACCACCACCCCACACACCCATTCACCTTTCATGCACCTCTCTCCCTCTCTCCCTCTCTCCCTTAATTCGAATCAGCTGATCCAACACACACACACACACTCACAACACTCCTAAATCAATTCTCTCTAAGTCTTGTGAAGAAAATTCGAAGAACACATCAAGTTCCAATCGGCCAAGAGCAAAACCGCAAAGAAGTGGCCTTGTTCGCGAGATTTGGTCACATTACCGTACTTGTTACACCTTTCCAGTCTTGGTTCGACTTTCTTCATTCAAGTCCAAGGAGTTTCAAGCCATTCACGGCCATCAACACCTTCTAAATCGTGAGTTACATCGAGTGTAAGCTCATGTTGTCGGTTTTGTGACATTTCTCTTGTTTTCTTCATTTATCATCTAAGAACCGTGTATTTCCTTGTTGTAGCAGAAACATCTCACCATCATCTCGTTATAAGGAGTTCCCAACGTTCTTGAAGGTAAACTTCATGTTATGTTAGTCATTCTTGAGGTGGAAACCGATTTCCACCATGAAAACCCTCATTTTGAGTGTTTTGACATCATCTAACTTGTGAAAGCTTCAACTCTTGTAAACCAAACTTGTGACCTGCATTTTTATGACTTAATGGACTCCCAAGAACCTGTTTTAAAAGTTCCAAGTGGCTACATACTCAAATCCACGGTTGATACATGGATTTCACTTTGAAACCCTCCTTTCTACATGTAACAACACCCTTTTGAGCATTTGTTTGAAAAATCCTTTTAACCAAGACCCATAACCTACTCATGAACGACTTAATGACACCTTAACAATCTGTTTATGAAGTTAAATGAAGTGTTGGTAACATTAAAACACAAGTTAAGATGGGTTTACACAGTGTAATTGTCGGTTATGACATTTTCTACATATTTGAAGCATATGGATGTATAGATCAACTAGGCAACATGTTGGGACTGAAATTTCAGTAGGTTTAGTGAATATTAGAAGTGTTAGCAATGTTTAATCTCTGGAATAAAGGACATGTTGTGATTTACCCTCTTTTAGTCACTTTCGGGACCCGAAAACATGGTAAAATGACTTAAAAATAGTAAGAATACAAATTTAACATTCTTAAAAAGAATTCCAGGCTCAAAAATGATAAATAAAGTACTCTGGAGTCAATGGATAATTTAAATGGTCAAAGACACAAATAAATGACGTTTTAACTAAAAACGGGTACAAACCGAGCATCGTTTTTGAGAAAAATCCATAAAAATAGAGTTCAAAACTAAAGATTTATAAAAATCATATGATTTCAGTAAGTTAAGTAATAAAAGACTTAAAGGATTTGAAAAATTGGTCAAACAAGCTTTAAATGGTCAAACCCGGTCAAAACCGCGTATTAACGGGTCAAACGTAAAAACAAGATTTTCAACTATAAAAGGCCAATTTACACAATTTAAGGACTTAAAAATTTATAAAGAAATCTTTTAGAAAATACCTACTGGTCCAAGATTTAAATATATGAAAACTCCAAATTACTGTTAAAACTATCCGGCTTTTACCGTAACCGGGAGCGTTAAACGCGCAGTTTTTAAAATCGAACCCGTAGACTAAAGTTTTGAAGCACTTACTCCATAATAATCATAATATGACTCTAATAATCTGATTTTTGGTCTTAAATGACATAAAGGGCAAGAAACTAAACTTGAGGGTAGAAACTGTCAATTTTGAAACTTGAGGGACCAAACTGTAAAATTTTCCAAACCTTATAACCGACTTCCAGGAAGCTAATAAACACTTGAACAACAAAATTTTTAGTATACTTAGCTAAATGAAGTGAAAATCCCAATTTTCATGAAGACGCCTTGACCTGCCATAAAAGAAAACTTTTATACAAACTTTCACGAAACCAAAGCCTTACTCAATAGCTAAACCCTTGACACCATTGTTGCACTTTGAATGAGTTTAGGGCAGTAGCTTATTGCTTAATATGTACATGTTAGGGTGCTAGACTTGTGACACTTCCCGGCACACCAAGAGACTTTTGATTTGGAAACCTAAGGTGAGTTCTAGTGATCCCCCTTTTTACTATTGTTTTGGGATGAAACATGCTCTACTTTTTATGAACTATGATTGTGCTTTATTTGATGATTCTATGTGGGATTTGTGGTTACCTGCTGATTCTTATATCATGATCATTAATTCTTTGTGAACCGCTTGATTTATATGGATAGATCTATTTGGGGAATCCCCCACACACAGTGGCTTCCGTTCCAGGAAGGTTACCCCACTGAGATCCTGAGGGATCGTTGTGGCATGTAACAAGTTTTGTTAAGATACTATGGTGAACCATCCGGGCAGGTAGGGTTCACTGGTTTGGGGCTCAGTTTCTTCCTTCGGGAATATCCGGTAAAACACAACTTTAGAAGAGGCAACCGGGACTGAGTGCAGGGTTGATTATGATTTTTCCCACGATGATAAACAATGATTATTTTCTTTTAATCAAAGAAGGATTTGTTAAGTCCTTTTGTTTTTAAACTTTAAGCACTTGAATTCACCAACTTTTTAGTTGACACAATTTTTTTGAGCATGTTTCAGGTAATATATGAAGAGATCCTAGCTGTTGTGGAGACCTAGACTTATCCCCGTGACATGGCATTGGCTTATTTCCTTGATGAAACAATTGAACAATTTATATTTTGTGTTGAACAAGTACAATTTATTTTTATGGATGATTGTAAAACTCATTTGGGGGCTTGATGTGTCTTAGCCCTGTTACCTTTTAAAACTTTAATGCCATGTGATATTCTCTCCTTTGAGCTCTTATAATGGTTTGTTTCCGCTGCCATATGTTGTTGCTAGTCTGTGACGTCCCACCCTACCTGGGCCCGGGGTGTGACAGATTGGTATCAGAGCCAAAGGTTGTAGAGAAGTCGGGAATGCCATAGTAGACCCTAGGCTACAACCCTGATACCCTAGGACTGTCCTTGTGGGAAGTGTTGGGATGATCGGGTTGGGTAAATTGATGATTACACTTGATCAACGTAATCATGAATTTACCGGACGCGTAATTTCCATCACTGATCTTTAGGTTATGGTTGGACTTTTTCTGGTTTATATTGATGATTTGAAACTAATTTTAAAAAGGGGATTTAAATGATTTTTATGATGAACTATGTTATCCGATACTACTTGAAGAAACTATTGATCTGGGCAAAACAGACAGCTATATGTTGGAATAACAGATACTATTGCCATCACTACTATTATTAGTATTATTAATACTATTATGTAAATCATGAGCTATGAGAAACCAAATTACTCATGATGTATTTCTTACAGGATAACGTCAATGGCTGATAAAGGAAAGGCGCCTGCTCACCCCGACACTGAGACCGCTCCTACCGGAAACCTGAGGAGAGAGAAGCCCCAGACGGAGTATGAGGCGTACCTCCGGAGATGCGGACATCCAGGGTGGATATCCGTCACATCCGAAGACACTGAGGCTTCCGAGGACTCTTCCTCCACATCACCTTCCCGAAGCCGAACGCGATCCCACTCTCCTCAAGTAGCTGCTCCGACCCTCTCACCCATCCCACCTATTGGGAATAGGGGTGCGTACTGTCACCCGACCTCGCAAAAGCGTTAGGCCAGGATCCTCCGTATCCTTTAGGATGCCTCCTCCTCCTCCCCGCCTGTTAGGATTCCGACATCGGTACCCCACTGTTTGACCCTCGTGACGAACGCCTGATGCCGCCGAGACATAGTATGTATGACGGCCCTAGCGTACTGGCTGGTGATAGGTACTCCCAGTCGAGTCGCCGGGCAAGTGATGTAGGACCCTCCGATGCGACATTGGATGAGATTTTGAGGACTGTTCGCCGTCATGAGCTGACTGTTCAGCACGCCACTCGAACTTCTCAGTCGGCTCAGTTCCAGGCGATGATGGCTACACAGGGAGTGAAGCGTTTGGAGCAGGAGCAGAGGAAGAAGGGTACAGGATGGTTTGGATGGCAAAGAGGAAGTGGATGTGAGAACTGGAGTACTCAGTGGGATTATCTGTCTGTGGACAGTAGAAGGAAAATATTTGAATTCTTATTCGATACTATTATTTTATTATTATGGGGGTGGTGGCACCTTCCAAATTGTAAGAGCATGACTCTGATTCTATTTGTTTGGATGATACTATCTTAAACTGCTTTGGGATGCTAGAATTATTAAACTGTCTGTATTGAATTGCTATATGTTTGTTGTGCCTTGAAATTTGTCTGTGCCTTTTCTAAATGGTTGCCCAACTGTTATGTCATGTTTTGATTTGGACTTTGTAAGGTTCTTTAGTGGGTTGTAAATACATATGTGCATGCCATGATCCCTCTTCCGAGGCATGTGTGATAGGATAATGATGCCTAGGCTATCCGAAACAAAATTTATGAGATGCTAAACGAATCTATTTGTGATACTATCAGAATGCCGACTCGCAGAGGAACACGTTTTGGTCGACGTGGAGCCACCAGGGGCCGCCATGAGGAAGCAAGGCCTATTGGAAACCAACCTACTCCACCAGGGACTCCCCACGGGGAGAATACTAATCAAGAGAGTGACGAAAGGATTGCTAACCTCGTAGCTCAGCAACTGGCCAACGCCATTCCGACTATTATTGCACAGATAAATGCAGACCGGGATAACACTACTGGTAATGAACGGCCGGTAAACGATGAGAGCCACGACGAAGAAGCTGAGGCGTTAAGGAATGGGTGCTCTTACAAGACCTTCATGGCATGTAAGCCCAAGGACTTCTATGGCACCGAGGGTGCTATAGAGACTTACAGGTGGATCGACGAAATGGAAGCCGTCTTAGACATCAGCGAGTGCAAGATGGAGCATATGGTGAGATTTGCATCACAATCTCTCAAGGGATCAGCTCTTGAATGGTGGAAGTCCATTACTCAGAGCCGTGGAAGAAACGTGGCTAATCGAATGGGTTGGACTGAATTCCGAGAGCTAATGACCAACAAATATTGCCCCATCAATCAACTCGAGAAGCTGGAGACAGAATTTTTAAGCTTGGAGATGAAAGGACCCAACTACACCGAATACATCAATCGTTTCTTAGCCCTGTCCCGACTTGTGCCACATTTGGTGACGCCAGAAGCCAAAGGTGTAGCACGGTTCATCTGGGGACTACACCCAAGAGTTAGGGGTATGGTTCGTGCCTCTCAGCCTGTGACCCTGCAAGCTGCTGTCGACCTTACCAGCAGTTTGACTGATGATCTAATTAGGGCTGGATGGACCGATCAAGCAAGGGCTGATGAGAAGAAGAAGTTTGTTGGTGATAAAAGGAAGTGGTTTGAAGCAAAAAGAGCGGTTGGAAGTAGCAGTGGGTCAAGTAGAAGGAGTTCTGAAGGAGTGAGACGTGATGATCAAGGAAGCAAAAACCGGAGATTGTATACGGGGACAAGCCCATTCTGCAGCAAGTGCAAGTTACATCATCAAGGGGAATGTAACCCGATGCCCTGTTTTAGGTGCAAGAGAACAGGCCATTTAATTAAAGACTGTACTTATGCACCGGGAAACAATGCTATGAGTGTGGAGATCCAGGGCATATGAGGAACAAGTGTCCTAAGCTGGGTAGAGACAAGGATGCCAAGCACAACAAGCCTAAGGGAAGAGCTTTCGTTATGGACCCAGCAGGAGCTCGTAGGGAACCCGACGTGGTCAACGGTACGTTCCTTGTAAACAATCATCCCGCTACTGTACTGTTTGATACTGGAGCGACTGCTAGTTTTATCTCTAGTACTTTTAGGCCATTGATTGACTTAGACGTGTGTACCTTGGCTGATACATTTACCGTAGAATTAGCTGACGGTAATATTTTAGAAGCTAACGAAATCATTAGGGATTGCCCCCTGAATCTAAAAGGGAATATGTTTAAGATTGACTTGATGCCCATTAAGTTAGGAGGATTTGATGTGGTTGTGGGTATGGACTGGTTAGCGAAGCATAAAGTCGAAATCGTATGTGATGAGCGACTGCTCAAGATACCGTTGAGCGACGAAGAAGTGTTAGTGGTAGAAGGTGAAAGGAGTAACACTCTATACCCTATGATATCCCACTTAAAAGCTACCAAGAGCTTGAAGAAGGGATGTCAGTTTATAGTATATGTGATGAAAGCCCAAAAGGAGAAGAAGATCGAAGAGATTCCCGTGGTTTCGGAATACCCAGAGGTGTTTCCGGAAGAACTACCAGGACTTCCCCCGAATCGACAAGTTGAATTCCAGATAGACTTGTTGCCTGGTGCTGCACCAGTAGCCAAGGCACCGTACCGGCTCGCCCCACCTGAGATGAAGGAGCTAATGGTACAAATTCAAGAACTACTGGACAAGGGATTTATACGTCCGAGTGTTTCTCCATGGGGTGCCCCGGTACTATTCGTGAAAAAGAAAGACGGAACCCTGCGAATGTGTATTGATTACAGGGAATTGAATAAGCTGACCATAAAGAACCGTTACCCTCTCCCGAGAATAGATGACCTATTTGATCAACTGCAAG
This sequence comes from Flaveria ramosissima, assembly GCA_025215565.1. Lineage (NCBI taxonomy): Eukaryota > Viridiplantae > Streptophyta > Magnoliopsida > Asterales > Asteraceae > Flaveria > Flaveria ramosissima. The sequence continues at coordinate 5,510,791 of CM046032.1, forward strand.
GAGCAAGTTATTTCTCCAAAATAGACTTGAGGTCAGGATACCACCAGCTGAAGATAAGAGAAGAAGATATACCCAAAACCGCCTTCCGAACTAGGTATGGACACTATGAGTATTTGGTCATGCCCTTTGGACTGACTAATGCTCCAGCAGCATTCATGGACCTCATGAATCGCGTTTGCCGCCCTTACCTCGACAAGTTTGTGATCGTGTTTATCGACGACATACTGATCTATTCCCAAAGTAAAGACGAGCACGAGAAGCATCTCAGGCTAATTCTTGAATTGCTCAAGAATGAGCAACTATATGCTAAGTTCTCTAAATGTGAATTCTGGATGCGCCAGATCCAATTCTTAGGTCATGTGGTAAATGAGGATGGGATTCAAGTTGACCCTTCCAAGATTGAGGCCATAAAGAATTGGAAGATTCCTGAAACTCCTACGGAGATAAGGCAATTCTTAGGACTGGCTGGCTATTACCGAAGATTTATAAAGGACTTCTCGCGTATAGTGCAACCTTTGACCGCACTAACCAAGAAAAACACAACCTTTGTGTGGGAGCGAGAGCAGAACGAGGCGTTTGAAACGCTTAAGGAGAAGTTATGCAGTGCACCTATCCTTGCTCTTCCAGAAGGAGTAGAAGACTTCGTGGTCTATTGTGACGCTTCGCGTCAAGGGCTAGGATGTGTATTGATGCAACGCAACAAGGTGATTGCTTACGCATCGAGACTGCTGAATGATCATGAGAAGAACTACACGACGCACGATCTGGAGTTGGGTGCCGTGGTGTTTGCCCTAAGATGTGGAGGCACTACCTTTATGGCACAAAGTGCATCATCTACACTGACCATAGAAGCTTGCAGCATATCCTTGACCAAAAGATGCTCAACATGCGTCAGAGAAGATGGGTCGAGCTATTGAACGATTACGAGTGCGAGATCCGCTACCATCCTGGTAAGGCCAATGTTGTGGCGGATGCGTTGAGCCGAAAGGAAAGAGAGAAACCTCTTCGAGTACGAGCCTTAAGGATGAGTGTGTATACCAACCTTATAGCAAAACTGAAGGAAGCTCAAGGCGAGGCATTAAAGGAAGAAAAACTAAAGGAAGAAGGATTGACTGGAATGGAAAAGCAATTGGAGATAGGGGATGATGGTACATATAGATATGGTGGAAGGACTTGGGTGCCAAAACACGGAGGAATTCGAGAAGTAATTCTCGACGAAGCACACAAGTCTAGGTATTCAATTCACCCTGGAAGTGATAAGATGTACCAGGATTTAAAGACACTTTTCTGGTGGCCGGGAATCAAGAGATCAATCGCCGTTTATGTGGGGAAATGTTTAACTTGTGCCATGGTAAAAGCTGAGAACCAAAAACCATCAGGAACGTTACAGCAACCTGAAATCCAGAATGGAAATGGGATAATGTTACGATGGATTTTGTTACCAAGTTGCCTAGAACGTTTAAAGGTCACGATGCTATTTGGGTAATAGTGGATAGATTAACAAAATCAGCTCACTTCTTGCCAATTAGAGAAGACTACGACATGACGAAACTGGCCCAACTTTATGTCGACGAGATTGTAACAAGGCATGGAGTGCCTCTGTCGATCATCTCAGACCGTGATAGCCGTTTCACCTCTCGTTTCTGGAAATCGTTCCAGCAAGCTTTAGGAACCCGTTTAGATCTTAGCACGGCTTACCACCCTCAGACCGACGGACAGAGCGAAAGAACTATTCAAACGATGGAAGACATGCTGAGAGCTTGCGTGATGGACTTTGGCGGAAACTGGGATAACCATCTTCCTTTGGTGGAATTCGCCTATAACAATAGTTACCACGCGAGTATCAAAGCCGCTCCGTATGAGGCCCTTTATGGCAGGAAATGCCGATCACCCTTGAGTTGGAATGAGATTGGTGACAGCCAAGTGATGGGACCCGACATAGTGTTGGAAACCACCGACAAGATCTATAAGATAAAGGAGCGACTGAGAGCAGCCAGAGATCGACAGAAGAAGTACGCTGACAGGAGGCGGAAACCTCTAGAGTTCCAAGTGGGCGACAGGGTGATGCTAAAAGTAGCACCGTGGAAAGGAACAGTGAGGTTCGGAAAGAGAGGAAAACTAAGCCCAAGATACATTGGACCATTCGAAATAATGGCGAGAATTGGCCTAGTGGCATATAGGTTGAAACTACCCCAGGGGTTGAGTCACATACACGACACCTTTCATGTGTCAAACTTGAAGAAAAGCATGGTAGACAAAACCCTGGAACTACCATTAAAAGAAGCAAGAATAAGCGACAAACTGAATTTTGTGGAAGAACCTGTGGAGATCACGGATCGTTTGGTCAAACAACTCCGGCGGAGCCGCATACCCAAGGTTAAGGTTAGATGGAACTCCAAGCGAGGACCTGAATTTACTTGGGAGCGTGAAGATGAAATGAGGAAGAACTATCCACACCTCTTCAAACCCACCCGTTCAGTCTCTAATCAGAGTTAAAATTTCGGGACGAAATTTCCTAAACGGTGGGAGAATGTGACAACCGACCTCCAGGTTGTTACCCTAACCCTAGATTACTTGCATCATTATCCATGTTATGAGTGCTAATAATTGAAACTATTCAACCCTACTATGAAATTGGAAACAATTCTTACTACTTGAGGTAAATTATGATTTTATGTGATTTTTATTATTGACTTTTAACCAATTTAGGTTTCTACCTTTTTAAAAATTAGTGTCCCGGGAATGTCAACTAGTCACCCTTACAAAATTAAATTCAAGAGAAGGCAATTAAAATGTGAGCATACACACTCACACTTACATAATTTTCGGCCATGCATGCATGGGCATGCATTAGATACCTCAATTCACCATCCACTAAATAATACATAATACCCAATACTACAAAATTACACTTCACAATATAATTACAATTAAAATTAAATGGAAATCCCCCCACTACCCTCCAAGTTCGGCCGCCCCTCTCACCACTCCCCTCCTCTCTTCACCACCACCCCACACACCCACTCACTTTCATGCACCTCTCTCCCTCTCTCTCCCTCTCTCCCTTATTCGAATCAGCTGATCCAACACACACACACACTCACAACACTCCTAAATCATTCTCTCTAAGTCTTGTGAAGAAAATTCGAAGAACACATCAAGTTCCAATCGGCCAAGAGCAAAACCGCAAAGAAGTGGCCTTGTTCGCGAGATTTGGTCACACAACCGTACTTGTTCCACCTTTCCAGCCTTGGTTCGAGTTTCTCCATTCAAGTCCAAGGAGTTTCAAGCCATTCACGGCCATCAACACCTTCTAAACCGTGAGTTACATCGAGTGTAAGCTCATGTTGTCGGTTTTGTGACATTTCTCTTGTTTTCTTCATTTATCATCTAAGAACCGTGTATTTCCTTGTTGTAGCAGAAACATCTCACCATCATCTCGTTCTTAAGGAGTTCCCAACGTTCTTGAAGGTAAACTTCATGTTATGTTAGTCATTCTTGAGGTGGAAACCGATTTCCACCATGAAAACCCTCATTTTGAGTGTTTTGACATCATCTAACTTGTGAAAGCTTCAACTCTTGTAAACCAAACTTGTGACCTGCATTTTTATGACTTAATGGACTCCCAAGAACCTGTTTTAAAAGTTCCAAGTGGCTACATACTCAAATCCACGGTTGATACATGGATTTCACCTTGAAACCCTCCTTTCTACATGTAACAACACCCTTTTGAGCATTTGTTTGAAAAATCCTTTTAACCAAGACCCATAACCTACTCATGAACGACTTAATGACACCTTAACAATCTGTTTATGAAGTTAAATGAAGTGTTGGTAACATTAAAACTCAAGTTAAGATGGTTTACACAAGTGTAATTGTCGGTTATGATTTTTCTACATATTTGAAGCATATGGATGTATAGATCAACTAGGCAACATGTTGGGACTGAAATTTCAGTAGGTTTTAGTGAATATTAGAAGTGTTAGCAATGTTTAATCTCTGGAATAAAGGACATGTTGTGATTTACCCTCTTTTAGTCACTTTCGGGACCCGAAAACATGGTAAAATGACTTAAAAATAGTAAGAATACAAATTAACATTCTTAAAAAGTATTCCAGGCTCAAAAATGATAAATAAAGTACTCTGGAGTCAATGGATAATTTAAATGGTCAAAGACACAAATAAATGACGTTTTAACTAAAAACGGGTACAAACCGAGCATCGTTTTTGAGAAAAATCCATAAAAATAGAGTTCAAAACTAAGATTATAAAAATCATATGATTTCAGTAAGTTAAGTAATAAAAGACTTAAAGGATTTGAAAAATTGGTCAAACAAGCTTTAAATGGTCAAACCCGGTCAAAACCGCGTATTAACGGGTCAAACGTAAAAACAAGATTTTCAACTATAAAAGGCCAATTTACACAATTTAAGGACTTAAAATTTATAAAGAAATCTTTAGAAAATACCTACTGGTCCAAGATTTAAATATATGAAAACTCCAAATTACTGTTAAAACTATCCGGCTTTTACCGTAACCGGGAGCGTTAAACGCGCAGTTTTTAAAATCGAACCCGTAGACTAAAGTTTTGAAGCACTTACTCCATAATAATCATAATATGACTCTAATAATCTGATTTTGGTCTTAAATGACATAAAGGGCAAGAAACTAAACTTGAGGGTAGAAACTGTCAATTTTGAAACTTGAGGGACCAAACTGTAAAATTTTCCAAACCTTATAACCGACTTCCAGGAAGCTAATAAACACTTGAACAACAAAATTTCTTAGTATACTTAACTAAATGAAGTGAAAATCCCAATTTTCATGAAGACGCCTTGACCTGCCATAAAAGGAAACTTTTTATACAAACCTTCACGAAACCAAAGCCTTACTCAATAGCTAAACCCTTGACACCATTGTTGCACTTTGAATGAGTTTAGGGCAGTAGCTTATTGCTTAATATGTACATGTTAGGGTGCTAGACTTGTGACACTCCCGGCACACCAAGAGACTTTTGATTTGGAAACCTAAGGTGAGTTCTAGTGATCCCCCTTTTTACTATTGTTTTGGGATGAAACATGCTCTACTTTTTATGAACTATGATTGTGCTTTATTTGATGATTCTATGTGGGATTTGTGGTTACCTGCTGATTCTTATATCATGATCATTAATTCTTTCGTGAACCGCTTGATTTATATGGATAGATCTATTTGGGGAATCCCCACACACAGTGGCTTCCGTTCCAGGAAGGTTACCCCACTGAGATCCTGAGGGATCGTTGTGGCATGTAACAAGTTTTGTTAAGATACTATGGTGAACCATCCGGGCAGGTAGGGTTCACTGGTTTGGGGCTCAGTTTCTTCCTTCGGGAATATCCGGTAAAACACAACTTTAGAAGAGGCCAACCGGGACTGAGTGCAGGGTTGATTATGATTTTCCCACGATGATAAACAATGATTATTTTCTTTTAATCAAAGAAGGATTTGTTAAGTCCTTTTGTTTTTAAACTTTAAGCACTTGAATTCACTAACTTTTTAGTTGACACAAAATTTTCTTTTGAGCATGTTTCAGGTAATGTATGAAGAGATCCTAGCTGTTGTGAAGACCTAGACTTATCCCCGTGACATGGCATTGGCTTATTTCCTTGATGAAACAATTGAACAATTTATATTTTGTGTTGAACAAGTACAATTTATTTTATGGATGATTGTAAAACTCATTTGGGGGCTTGATGTGTCTCTAGCCCTGCTACCTTTTAAAAACTTTAATGCCATGTGATATTCTCTCCTTTGAGCTCTTATAAATGGTTGGTTGTTCGTGCCATAGTTGGTGGCTAGTCTGTGACGTCCCACCCTACCTGGGCCCGGGGTGTGACATCATGGAAAAGCCCTCACACTTTCGAATTGTTAATATTGAATAGCGGGGAAACTTGGGTAGTACTATTGGGTCTGACGAGCCCCACCTGTGTGACTCGAGGTCAAACTGGGTGGAATTGTCTATTGAACATTGTCACGACCTGTTGAGTTGTGACAGGAGGCAACAAACGTAACACAGTCAGCTTTCAATGCGAAATCACTATGAATAATATTGAATGTTAATGGACTACTATCTACAATGCACTACTTTTATATCTCTCTATTAAACTGTTTATGTTGAATATCAACTCTTGAACTCACCAACCTTTGTGTTGACATTAGTATGCTATTCTCATGTCATACTTGCTTGCCTTTAGGAGCACCAACGGATTCACCTTGCATTCAAGACTTGGTCTTCAAGAACATCTTTATTGTATTTAGTGGTTAATGTTTACTCATTTGGTTTGGCGCATGTTTTGCCATAATATGCATTTATATTCTTTGGGTTGTTTTACAAAACGCTTCCGCACAGTTTTAAAGTTTTAACTTTGGTTGATTTTATTTTAATTGTGGCATATAGAGTCGTTCTGAGTAACTATTGACCGTGATCCTGGTTTGTTCACACGCCTCGCGGTAAAACTCCGCACGTGGATTTTGAGGGTGTGACAAGAGTGTTTAAAGATGGTGGTAGAGTGTTTTAGATTAGTTTGGGAAGCACTAGATCGATTTTAAGGGTGATTAGTAGGGTCTAGTGATTGCAATTGATTTTGGTTTATCGTACCTACATTGTTTCATTTATTAATTATAAGTGTCATTTTATTTATTCTTATGCTTGGATTTTTTTAAATTAGTTTAAGATTGTGTTGAGAAACGCAAATACACAGGACTGTAGGTTTATACGAGACGAAGAAATTATCCGTACTAAAAGTATTGCTATTTAACGTTTTTGTATTCTTACTTTGTTTACCATATATTATGTTAAGACTTCAAGACTACTTGATTGCATAAACTTATACTTGTATAATTCGAGTGATATATAAGAAAATCTAATTTACTTGATCGTGGATCTTGGTTTGAGTTCTTATTCATTGTTCACACATTTAGTTTCATTTATAAGGTTTGATTACTTACGCTTCATAACGGTAATTTAAATTTGGATTCTTATGAGTGAATATGAATGGTTTATTAGTCCTATGAAACATCTATTGTTGACTTGATGCTCAACAAGAAATATAAGGATCGAGACTAAGTATTTGGATTCATTCTAGTGAATTTTGTATGCTAGAGTGTTTGAAGATGGTGGTAGAGTGTTATGGATGAGTTTGGGAAGCACTAGATCGATTTTAAGGTGATTAGAACGGTCTTGTGTTTGGATTTGATTTCGGTTTAAACTGTACCTACATTGTTTCATTTATTAATTATAAGTGTCATTTTATTTATTCTTATGCTTGGATTTTTTAAATTAGTTTAAGATTGTGTTGAGAAACGCAAATACACAGGAATGTAGGTTTATACGGGACGAAGAAATTATCCGTACTAAAAGTATTGCTATTTAACGTTTTTGTATACTTACTTTGTTTCCCATGTATTATGTTAAGACTTCGAGACTACTTGGTTGCATAAACTTATACTCGCATATTTTGAGTGATATATAAGAAAATCTAATTTACTTGACCGTGGACCTTGATTTGAGTTCTTATTCATTGTTCACACATTTAGTTTCATTTATAAGGTTTGATTACTTACGCTTCATAAGGGTAATTTAAATTTGGATTCTTATGAGTGAATATGAATGGTTTATTGGTCCTATGAAACATCTATTGTTGACTCGATGCTCAACAAGAAAAAAAGGATCGAGAGTAAAGTATATGATTAGATTGTAGTGGATTTTGTATGCTAGAGTGTTTGAAGATGGTGGTAGAGTGTTCTGGGTGAGTTTGGGAAGCACTAGATTGATTTGAAGTGATTAGTACGGTCTTGTGTTTGGATTTGATTTCGGTTTAAACTGTACCTACATTGTTTCATTTATTAATTATGAGTGTCATTTTAGTTATTCGTATCCTTGGATTTGTTTAAATTAGTTCAAGAGTGTGTTGGGAAACGAAAATACATAGGACAATAGGTTGTTACTATACGAAGAAGTTTTTTGTGCTAGAAGTATTGCTATTTAACGCTTTTGTATACTTTGTTTCCCATGTATTATGTTTAGCTTTCGAAACTACTTGGTTGAAAAAACTTATACTCGCATAATATGATTGATATATAAGAATATCTAATTTACTTGATCGTGGACCTTGGTTTGAGTTCTTATTCATTGTTCACACATTTAGTTTCATTTATAAGGTTTGATTACTTACGCTTCATAAGGGTAATTTAAATGTGGATTCTTATGAGTGAATACGAATGGTTTATTGGTCCTATGAAACATCTATTGTTGACTCGGGGCTCAACACGAAATATGAGGATCAAGAGTAAGTATTTTGAACATTGTAGTGGATTTTGTATGCTAGAGTGTTTGAAGATGGTGGTAGAGTGTTTTGGATGAGTTTGGGAAGCACTAGATCGATTTTAAGGGTGATTAGTACAGTCTTGTGTTTGGATTTGATTTCGGTTTATTGTACCTATATTGTTTCATTTATTAATTATAAGTGTCATTTTATTTATTCTTATGCTTGGATTTTTTTAAATTAGTTTAAGATTGTGTTGAGAAACGCAAATACACAGGACTGTAGGTTTATCAAGACAAAGAAATTATCCGTACTAAAAGTATTGCTATTTAACGTTTTTGTATACTTACTTTGTTTACCATATATTATGTTAAGACTTCAAGACTACTTGATTGCATCTATTGTTGACTCGGTGCTCAACAAGAAATATAAGGATCGAGAGTAAGTATTTGGATTCATTCTAGTGGATTTTGTATGCTAGAGTGTTTGAAGATGGTGGTAGAGTGTTCCGGATGAGTTTGGGAAGCACTAGATCGATTTTAAGGTGATTAGTTCAGTCTTGTGTTTGGATTTGATTTTGGTTTAAACTGTACCTACATTGTTTTATTTATTAATTATAAGTGTCATTTTATTTATTTTTATACATGGTAAACAAGAAGGGTGATGGTGATCGGAACTGGCATGGGAAGAGGTTTGGTTAGAGTAATGCCTCGATAGGTAACAAGAAGTCATGGGTGGACGACTGCCATGTGGGGAATGCAGGCTGGGGTTGAACTTGTGCTTCAAATGTGGAAAGGTGGGGCATATGGCAAAAGACTGTCATATGGTCCGGTGTTTTAACTGTGGCTTGTGGGGCCACATGAGTAGGGATTGTAAGAAGCCAAGGGCTGAGGGTTCTGGGGTGAAGAAGGCTGGAGGAGAGGGACCGAGGGCGAGCACCAGGGCATTCACTATGACACAGGAGGAAGCTAGGACGGACCCTGATGTTATGTCCGATACGTTTCTAATGAACCAAACTTTAGCTTCTGTGTTATTTGATTCTGGTGCTAGTAAAAGTTTTATTTCTGCTGCTTTCTGTGCTAAGCTTCCTGTTAGTTGTAGACGTGTTGAGGCGCCCTTTGATGTAGAAACTGCCATAGGTAAGTCTATCAGGATTTCTGAGATGATAGAGAACTGTGATGTGGAGCTAGATGGTCATAAGTTTCCTGTTAGACCGTTCGTAATGACCTTAGGTGGTTTTGACGTGGTTCTCGGGATGGATTGGTTAGCGGATTATGAGGCGAACATTGTGTGTAGCAAGAAGATGATTTGTTTGACAGCGCCCGGCGGTAGTTCGGTGACGGTTTATGGTGATCGGGTTACTACGATTCCGAAGGTGATTTCGATGGCGGTGGCGGGAAAGTGTATGAGGCGTGGATGTAGTGCCTACTTGGCCTATGTAAAGGATGTGGATATGCCAACACCACAACTAGCCGATGTACCGGTTGTGTGTGACTTTCCAGATGTGTTTCCCGAAGACCTACCAGAAGTGCCACCTGACCATGAGATCGAGTTCCAGATTGACTTGATACCAGATGCCCAACCTATTGCAAAGGCATCGTATTGGTTAGCTCCGACAGAGATGAAGGAGTTGATAGAAAAACTACAGGAGTTGCTCGACAAGGGATTTTTCAGGCCGAGTTCTCTCCTTGGGGTGCTCCGGTCTTATTTGTGAAGAAGAAGGACGGCAGCATGAGGATGTGTACCGAGAGCTGAACAAGTTGACAGTGAAGAATCGATACCCCTTACCGAAAATTGATGATTTGTTCGATCAGCTTCAAGGTGCCAGTTGGTTTTCAAGGATAGACCTTCGATTGGGCTATCATCTGTTGAAGGTGAAAGAGCAGGATATCCCTAAAACAGCTTTCTGCACGCGATATGGTCACTACGAGTTCCTTGTCATGTCTTTTGGTTTGAACAATGCGCCAGCTACTTTTATGTATCTAATGAATCGAGTGTGTCGACCGATGTTGGATAAATCAGTGATCGTGTTTATTGATGATGTCCTGATTTATTCGAAGAGCAAGATAGAGCATACCGGTCACATTCGGGAGGTTCTAGAGACGTTGAGAAGGGAGAAGTTGTACGCCAAGTTCTCCAGGTGCGCGTTCTGGTTGTGCGAGGTTCAGTTCTTGGGTCATGTGGTGAATGCTGACGAGATTATGGTGGACCCGGCAAAGGTGGAGGTGGTTATGCAATGGAAGTCACCAAAGACGCCATCTAAGATTCGTAGCTTCTTGGGTTTGGCGGGCTACTACAGAAGATTAATTCAAGACTTCTCTAAGATCGCCTCTCCACTAACTATGTTGTCCTAGAAAGATGTGAAGTTTGTTTGGGGTCAAGCTCAAGAGAAGGCGTTCGAGGAACTGAAGGCGAGGTTGACTCAAGCTCCTGTTCTGTCATTACCCAATGGAAGTGAAGATCTGGTGGTTTATTCTGATGATTCTTACTCGGGGTTAGGGTGTGTGTTAATGCAGAAAGGAAAGGTTATAGCCTATGCATCCTGACAGTTGAAGGTTCATGAGGTCAATTATCCTACTCTTGACTTGGAGCTAGCGGCCGTGGTCTTTGCGTTAAAGATTTGGAGGCATTACCTGTACGAAACAAAGTGCACCATATTCACTGACCACAAGAGCCTGAAGTACTTCTTTGAGCAGAAGGACCTGAACATGAGGCAGAGAAGATGGTTGGAGCTCATAAAAGGCTATGATTGCGAGATCCATTACCATCCGGGCAAAGCCAACGTGGTGGCGGATGCCCTTAGCCAAAAGGAGAGACCCGAGCCGATTCGGGTGAAAGCTTATCAGCTGATCATGACCTCCGATGTAATGAAGCAAGTCAAGGAGTTTCAAGATGAAGCATTGAAAGAAGATCATCTTAACTCTGAAAGAATGAGAGGTCTGGTCGCAGAGTTAGGTGAAAACACACTCGGTGTTAGAACCCGATTCGGTCGAATGTGGATTCCTCGTTTTGGGGATCTACGTATGAAGATCATGGATGAAGCTCACAAGACTCGATACTCAATTCATCCCGGTGCTACAAAGATGTACCAAGACATGAAGAAAGATTATTGGTGGCCGGGTATGAAGCGTGACGTAGTGGAGTATGTGAATAAGTGCCTTACTTGTTTGCAAGTGAAGGCCGAGCATCAAAAGCCGTATGGGAAGATCCAACCTTTGGATATACCGGAATGGAAGTGGGAGCACATCACCATGGATTTCATTACAAAGCTGATGCGTACCCCGAAAGGGTATGATGCCATATGGGTGATAGTTGACCGCTTAACGAAGAGTGCTCACTTTCTACCGATCCGCGAGACATTCATCTGAGAGGTTGGCTGATCTGTTCATCAGGGAAATTGTAACTCGTCATGGTGTGCCGGTGTCTATTGTGTCTGACCGTCACACCCGGTTTACATCTAAATTTTGGAAGAAATTCCATGATGCTATGGGGATGAGGTTACATATTAGCATGGCGTATCATCCCCAGACTGATGGTCAGTCAGAAAGGACCATTCAGACATTGGAGGACATGCTTCGGGCATGTGTTATCAATTTTGGAGGAAGTTGGGAGTTGGTTGCTGAATTCTCGTACAACAACAGTTATCATGCCAGCATTGGTATGCCCCCATATGAGATGCTATACGGTAGGAGATGCAGAACACCCGTTTGTTGGGGTGATATTGGTCAGAAGGAGTTAGGGAGCGTCGAGGTGATCGAGGCTACGACTGAGAAGCTTGAAAAGATCAAAGCCTTCATGAAGGCCGCCAAAGATAGACAGAAGTCGTATGCTGATAAACGACATAGACCGATTGAGTTCTAGGTGGGTGACCGGGTTATGTTGAAGGTCTCACCTTGGAAGGGTATCATTCGTTTCCAAAAGCGGGGCAAGTTGAGCCCGAGGTACGTAGGCCCTTTCCGAATCATTGCTCGAGTAGAAGAGGTGGCCTATAGGCTGGAGTTACCGGATGAGTTAAGTGGAATTCACCCGACATTCCATGTATCTCATCTAAGGAAGTGCTTGGCAGATGAAGATATGATTGTTCCACTGGAAGATATCGAAGTAGACGAACAGCTCAATTATGTGGAGTAACCGGTGGCAATCATCGATCAGAAAAGAGAAGAGCTTGAGGAATAAAACGGTTCCTCTTGTGCGTGTAAAGTGGAAGCACAGGAAAGGATCCGAGTCAACGTGGGAGACTGAAGAAGAGATGAGCAACATTACCCACGTTTTGTTCGAGGAATAACAGGTTTCGGGACGAAACCTATTTAAGGGGGGTGGACTTGTAACACCCGATTATTTATTTTGAAGCCGACGAATGAAGAAAAAGAAATAAAGTCCACAGTCGAGGGACCAAACTCGCCAACGAGAGAAAGTTGGGTAAGTGGTAATATTTGAAAGGAGAGGGCAGCCATTACCCTCTCCCCACACCCACATTTTCAGCCAAGAAAGAGAGGAGAAGAAGAAGAAGAGAGAAAAAGAGAGAAAAAGGTTGGTTCAAGCGGATTCTAGTGTGCCAAATCGTCGTGTAGCGAGTCCAATCGAAGCTCTTCTCGTTTTGGTCGTTTGTGTGAGTTCTAGGACCCCTATTTTACATGTTTTCAAACGATTTTGGGGCTGGAACATATAGAAAACCCGTTTTTGTATGTGTGTGTTTGACCCATTTGTATGTGTTTGCGTGTAATGAGTTTGGAGTTTGTTTCCGGGCTTGTGTGTGCTTGAATGGTGTTGTGGTATGCATTCCTAAGGTTTAGGATGGTTGATTTAGGCTTAGAATGGGTTTGGATGAGTTTGGAGTTCGAAAATGGCAGATTGGGTTCGGGATGAATTCCATTCTGCATCAGTTAGGGCTATGGGACCGAATGGAGGCCATACGGCCGACTGAGGTGCGATTGAGGTTCATTCGCACGATTGAGGGTTCATTCGCACGATTGAGGGTTCATTCGCACGGTTGAGGATTTATTTGTACGATTGGGTGCCAATTGCATGGGGAGTCATGCGACTGAGGTCCCAGTCGCATAGGTACTCATTCGCATTAGTTCCATCCGTATAAGGTCATTCGTATTGGTGTTCATTCGCTTTGGTGTCCATCCACATGAGGTCCATTCGCACGACTGGGTGTCCATCCGCATAGGTCCATTCGCATGATGTTCAGTTGCTTGGAAGCCATGGGACTGAAGGGTGTCCATACGCCCAGGTAGGGCTGTTGTACCCGGGGAAATGTGTAGTTTCATTACTGACTTTCGGGGGAAAGTGCAGATGTAAGTTTTGACATGGAAATTCCCGGAAGTTCATGTAAGATGATTGTTGAGACCTTAGAGGGTATGATGGGCATGATGATGATGATGTTGCATATTTATGCATGATGTATGTTATGTATGTAAGATGTTGCCTTGTATGATGATGATGACTGTGTATATTGATGTTCCTGATTTTGATGAATGTTTATCTTTCCTGTGGCTTTACGTGTTATGTTAATGAATGAAATGAAAGTATTATGTAACGTAAAGTGGAAGATAATAAAAGAGGAACATCATGAATGAATGCAAGCATTAATAAACGATGGAATGTAATAAAAGTCTTGCAAGCATGGTATAACGGGACACGCCCCTTTGTATGGTGTTAGCCCAACGGTGTGTGGGTTCACGACCCCGGGAGGATGCACATTGGGGTCCTTCTTTGTGATTGACCATTTGTATAAAACCATTGTTGCTTGCCTTCGGTATTGTGGCCATGAGGTGCTGTGCACCGTAATGGAAGGTCTATGATAGGCTTCGGTCCAGTACCAACCGACGGAAGGGCATAGCGCATGACAATGGTATACCTGGATTTTTACCTTTGGTGCTGTGGCCATGAGGTGCCGTGAACCGTAATGGAAGGTCTATGATAGGCTTCGGCCCAGTACCAATGGACGGAAGGGTAAAAGTCCATGGTTTTAATGGAAAGAAAAGATGTAATGATGAGCGAACGAATGATGAAGATAATAAAGATATTATCTATGTGTACGTATGATGTATGATCACATGAAAGTAATGAACTGTTTTAATGAAAGTAAAGTATGTTTTAATTTAAAACTAGAACTCACTCAGCAACGCTGACTTTTATGTGTTTCCAGTTGGCAGGTAATGATTGCTGAGGATGGCACGGGGCGGCTACTCAACTCTTTTAGATGGCATCCATTTATATAAGGCTTTTGTGATGTAATGCAACAATGTATTTTGTAACTGGTTAACGATGTATTATTTGGCAAAAGCTTTTATAACGAAATGAAATGTCTTTTATTTTAACTGTTCCGCTGCAATGTTTATGTAAGATAAACGGAAATGTATGTTTTTGTGCGATGATCGACCAGCTGTAAGCGTCCCGGGAACAGGGCCTTACAAGTTGGTATCAGAGCCAAAGTTTATGTGAAATGGGTTGTGAATCCAAGGATCGTCAACAGGAATTATCAGTGTCAATCGATGTCAAGTCAACGTTTGCGGAATTAACGTTGATTTGGTTTAATTGTGTTAAACAACTTTAAATATCAATAAAAGATCAAGAACACACGCAACAAAACACAATTAATGATTAATCAGTATTTTATTATAATGTGTTGATGATTACAAAAGAATTGAATGAACGATATCAAAGAATGCTATGATGTTATGATTGCTAAGGTTGATTGAAAGACTTTGGTGATTGTTGTATTGCTATTGCTGTTCTCAATCAATCAATCATCTAACTCAATCTTCTTTGAATCGGAACCTAGGATCCATATATATAGACAGAGGTGTTTCAGTTATAGGAAACACCGGATCTCTTGGGATTTGATTTGTTTCTTTTAAGGAATCATCGGATTTCTCGGGATTCGCATAACCGCCTTGTTTACTTGTTGACTTGTTGACTTGTACCACTTGTATAATACAAGTGTTTGGACTCCGCAGGAATATTGTCTTCAGTAGTAATTTGTTCTTCCGTAGATATTGTTCTTCCGAAGGTAACTTGTTCTTCCGAAGGTAACTGGTTCTTCCGAAGGTATCTTGTTCTTCCGAAGGTAACTTATTGTTCATCCGCAGAAGATCTTTGGATGTATAATTACTTGTAAGAAATATATCTACGGAAGAACAAAATGTTCATCCGTAGATGTTTCTTACACTTGGTCAATTTCACAAATTGACCAATTATAATGTTTGTTCCGGCAACCATACATAAACCAACACATATATAAATGGTTTAACCTATATATTTAATGCATACACAATAATGAAATACAAGAGTTCATTACAGATATTAATTCAAGTACTAAGCCTATACATAATGACTAGATCTACTGATTCTAGACCTAACAATACTCCCCCTTAGGCTTAGATACTTGCAATCAGTTCTTCAAAACTGAAAGATCCTTGACTCTGGCAATAATTTTGTTGTAGAAGTAAGAAACAGCAGTCTTCTGATCATCATACTTGTAGTTGATCTTTATCTTGCTGAACTTCTTCAGAGTCTCATAACTGATTCCCAGAACATCTTCCTCTGTAGTAAGTGTGTCTAACACCTTGTTGTTATTCACCACTTCTAGCTCATCTTGTTCTGAGATTCTGAGTTCTGTTACTTCATCAAAAGTTGTTCCCTTCAGCAGTCCAGCATTGAACCTTCTTCTTTTGTAAGCTTTGGCATGTAGTTTGTCAATTACTTGAATCACATGGACATGCAGGAACATATCATTTTGTGCTTTTTCATCAGTCAGCTTAGGAAAGAATTTGTCATTTAGATATGAAGTGTAGCTGGGATGATGTAGTTTGATTTCAACAGGATCAAAGATCCTGATCTTCTCAGCTTTCTTGTTCTCAGCATTTCTTAGTAGGACTAACTCCTTTGTCTTCTCAACATAACCCCATTCAGTGATTGGGTATGTGAATTGAGTCCCTTCAATGCATTTGAGTGCTGCTTTGTTTATGTTGTTGTAGCCAACCCTCTTCAAGAATTCATCATCTACATGTTCTGAGGCATTGGACTTGTATCTTTTGAGCCCTTTGATTCTCTTCTAATGTTCTATATCTTCTCTTTTACCTTCTATCAGCACATCATCTTTAAATTTTGTCTTCAACTTTCCCACTAGATTTGAGAAATCTCTTCCTCTAGGGTGAATTGGATAATTGCTGATGATTAAACTTTGAAGATCTTTGATGTCATTCTCTGGCAGACTCACCACTGAGAGTACATCATGGAAGTATTCAACTCTTCCAGATGTTCTTTTAATAATGGCACAATCCCAGTCTGGATCATATTTCCAAGCCATGATCCTGTTTTCTTCCACAGAGCTGGGAGTTGTGAGGTGGTCTATCAGTTGAATTAGAGTGGACTTCTGCTCGGTTATCTCTCTAACTGTAGTCCCAAGTGGCCATACTTTGCCAGGTATTACTTCTCTTGGCTCTCTGATCAATTTCTCCTTTCCTTTGTGCTGATCTTTAGGTTCAACTGTTATAGGTTCAGCAGGAAATTTGCTTTGTTCCTTATAAGATGCATGTGGAGCTTCAGTTCTGAATCTTACTCTAGTATCTAGATCAACTTTCATCACATGCTCCATCATCCTTCTGAGTTCCCCTACTGATCTTCCTTTAAGCTCATGAAGTTTGTAATTATGGCCTTGTAACCAGCAAGTCATGTTGTATTTGCTCAGCTTGGCTGTGTCACAATGTCCCAACTCCTTCTTTGTTTTCTGAATGGATTGAAAGGTGCTGAAGGCTTCATAATCACAATTCGGAATCATAAAGCATGCAAGCTCAAATTCTTTTAACAGATTCTTCATCTTAGTCATGTTTAGTCTCTCAACCATGTCATAAGGGAAACCATGGTTTATAAGTGTCATGAACATGGTTGATTCAGGCCTCTCTTCTAATATGTCTCTTGTAGTCAGAAGATCATCAGCCTTTGAGACTTCTTGTTCTGGTGGAGAGTCTTCTTTGATTAGTTCTTCCCACTCTTCATCACTTTCATCTTCTTTTTGAGAGATAGGCTTCACAGTAGATAAATCTACTGAAGGGGTGTGTTCAGGAGAGGTCAGCTTTTGTTTCTTGGAGGCACTTTCATCAATAGTTATCTTCTTCTCAGCAGTACCAAGATAATTTCTTTTCCTTGAGTACAGGATCATCTCTTTTGATGCCTCAGGAGATTGTTTTGTTTGTGTAGTTGAAGCCTTAGCATCAGATTCCAATGTACTGATCTTCAATTTCAGCTGCTCAATCTCTTCTTCTTTTCTCTTTATCATATTTGACTAAACAGTCATAGTGCTAGATGCTTGTTCAAACTTCATCATGATCTTTTCCTTTTCTTCCTTCTCAGATTCTGCTGACTCTTTAAGCTCAGCTTCCTTATCCAGTAAAGCATCAATGACTTCTTTATCACTTTGAGCATCTTCTCTCTGTCTTTTTATTCTTGCTTGTTGTCTCATCAACTCTTCATCCTTTTCTTTGATCATTCCCTTCAGTTCTTGTATTCTTTCCTTTCTTTTGTTTGATTTGAGTACCAGCTTGTTGTACTCAGCAACCAGATAGCTCTTGCTGACAGGGATGTCATTATCACTTAGATCATCTTCATTATAAGCAATAACATCAACATGTTCAGTTGCTGCATCTACTTCCTGATGCTGAGACTCAATCTCATCATCTTTAACATCCTCTTGCTCAACACTTGCTGAGCTTGACTTTGGTTCAGTTGCTTGATCTACATGCTTTTGATGAGTTTGTTGTTGTTGATGATCAGTCACTGGAGATACTTGTTCAGTTTCATTTGAATGCACAGGGGATTCAGTTTTGGATAATGACAGTTTAACTGTACTTGTTTCTGAGACTAATTTTGTCTCCCCAGTGTAGATACTCTCAGTAGCTGAATTTGTAGGATTTGGAGGTTGCTGGTAAAGTTGCATCTGAAGCTGATTTGGTGATTGGGGTTGAATGGGACATATTGGTTCAGTATTTTGGCTGGCTGGTGATTGTGGTTGGGGTGTTTGTTGTTGATTTGGTGATTGATGGAGGATCGGTGAAATTGGTTCTGTGTTTCGGCTAGCTGGAGATTGTGGTTGGGGTGTTTGTTGTTGTTATGGTGATAGTTGGAGGATTGGAGAGATTGGTTCTGTATTTTGGCTGGGAGGAGATTGTGGTTGAGGTGTTTGTTGTTGTTGAGGTGATGTTTCTGGTGAGGGAGTGTCTTGAGCAGAGTTGGTTGCAGAGTTCTCTTGTTCAATTTCCCACACGAGCTCTTGAGGTATGTCTGCATTAGCATCAATCACATGAGCAAACATGTCCATGTCACCTCCTTCATATTTCCCAGAGATTTTGTTCAGCACAGATGTGCTAAGGTGTGCTTGGATAAACACACCACCCTCCACAGATGTTCCAGGCAGGTCTGCATTAATGATGAGCTGAATGAACCTTGGAAACATGTACATCTTATCAGCCTTTTGTACTCGAATGTGATCACACAAACAATTGAAGATGTACTTTGAGTAATTGTATGTCCTTCCCTCAAAGATGCCAATGATACCAGATGATATATGTCTTGAAAATCTGTCAAGCCCAGATTTTTTGTTTGAGATACACTTCAGATAAGTGTGACACAAAAATCTGTATGGCTTACAGAGTCTTCCCTTCTTAATTTCTCCCTTTTCAAAGTCTCCATCATACCCCATTAAGAGAAAAACCTTTTCTATGTATTCATTTTCAAATACATCAGGGTGTCCGGCTTCAACATCTCCTAGTTCAAGAACCCTTCTTATTGTTTGTTCATCAATTCTCAGCCTTCGATTCTTAACTTCAGCAATAATGCCTTCACCATCTTCTTCTATGTATGTAGAATTCCAGAAATCATTGATATGAGCTCGATAAATCATCGGCTCTGCTAATAGGGCATAGAATATCCTCGATCTTCTTAGATATCTCATAATTTCTTGACATCCTTCTGACACAGGATCGTCAGGGTTTAAGAAGGCACACACATTGTGTTCTTTTGCGAATCGATGATCCATCTGTTCATAAGAAAAGACTTCGTTAAAATCACATTATTGATATGAGAATACGAACAGTTGTGAGATAAAACAAGAATCAAATGGTTCATTCTTGATGATTATGACATGTTTTACCTTAATAAACGCTGATTAAGAACACAACTATATGTTTGCTTAAGGTTTTGATTTGATAAATTTTGAATGCTGAGGATGTGGGAAAAGTTTTGTTGAGTGAGATTTTCTAGGTCTGAAAAAGTGAACGGAAAAAGCGAATAATGAATTTGACAAGTCAAACCTCATTATTTATACCCTCAGATGTGACAACCGACCTTCAGGTTGTTACCCTAACCCTAGATTACTTGCATCATTATCCATGTTATGAGTGCTAATAATTAAAACTATTCAACCCTACTATGAAATTGGAAACAAATCTTGCTATTTGATGTAAATTATGATTTCATGTTATTTTTATTTTTGACTTTTAACCAATTTAGGTTTCTACTTTATTTTAAAATTAGTGTTCCGGGAATGTCAACTAGTCACCCTTACAAAATTAAACTCAAGAGAAGGCAATTAAAATGTGAGCATACACACTCACACTTACATAATTTCGGCCATGCATGCATGGGCATGCATTAGATACCTAAAACCACCTTCCACTAAATAATACATAATACCCAATACTACAAAATTACACTACACAATATAAATTACCATTAAAATTAAATCAAAAACCCTTCCCCACTACCCTCCAAGAACGGCCGCCCCCTCACCACCACCCCACACACCCACTCATCTTTCATGCATCTCTCTCCCTCTCTCCCTTAATTCGAACCAGCTGAACCAAAACACACACACACATCTCACAACACTCTCCAACAATTCTCTCTAGTCTTTTGAAGGAAATTCGAAGACCACACCAAGTTCTAATCGGCCAAGAGCAAAACCGCAAAGGAGTGGCCTTATTTGCAAGATTTGGTCACACAACCGTACTTGTTCCACCTTTCCAGCCTTAGTTCGAGTTTCTCCATTCAAGTCCAAGGAGTTTCAAGCCATTCACGGCCATCAACACCTTCTAAACCGTGAGTTACATCGAGTGTAAGCTCAAGATGTCGGTTTTGTGACATTTCTCTTGTTTTCATCATTTAACATCTAAGAACCGTGTATTTCCTTGTTGTAGCAGAAACATCTCACCATCATCTCATTCTTAAGGAGTTCCCAACGTTCTTGAAGGTAAACTTCATGTTATGTTAGTCATTCTTGAGGTGGAAACCGATTTCCACCATGAAAACCCTCATTTTGAGTGTTTTGACATCATCTAACTTGTGAAAGCTTAAACTCTTGTAAACCAAACTTGTGACCTGCATTTTTATGACTTAATGGGCTCCCAAGAACCTGTTTTTAAAAGTTCCAAGTGGCTACTTACTCAAATCCACGGTTGATACATGGATTTCACCTTGAAACCCTCCTCTCTACATGTAACAACACCTTTTAAGCATTTGTTTGAAAAATCCTTTTGACCAAGACCCATAACCTACTCATGAACGACATAATGACACCTTAATAATCTGTTTATGAAGTTAAACGAAGTGTTGGTAACATTTAAACTCAAGTTAAGATGGTTTACACTAGTGTAATTGTCGGTTATGGCATTTTCTACATATTTGAAGCATATGGATGTATAGATCAACTAGGCAACATGTTGGGACTGAAATTACAGTAGGTTTTAGTGAATATTAGAAGTGTTAGCAATGTTTAATCTCTGGAATAAAGGACATGTTGTGATTTACCCTCTTTTAGTCACTTTCGGGACCCGAAAACATGGTAAAATGACTTAAAAATAGTAAACATACAAGTTTAACATTCTTAAAACGAATTCCAGGCTCAAAAATGATAAATAAAGTACTCTGGAGTCAATGGATAATTTAAATGGTCAAAGACACAAATAAATGACATTTTAACTAAAAATGGGTACCAACCGAGCATCGTTTTTGAGAAAAATCCATAAAAATAGAGTTCAAAACTAAGATTTATAAAAATCATATGATTTCAGTAAGTTAAGTAATAAAGGACCTAAAAGATTTTCAAATTCGGTCAAACAAGCTTTAAATGGTCAAACCCGGTCAAAACCGCGTATTAACGGGTCAAACGTAAAAACAAGATTTTTAACTATAAAAGGCCAAATTACACAATTTAAGGACTTAAAAATTTATAAAGAAATCTTTTAGAAAATACCTACTGGTCCAAGATTTAAATATATGAAAACTCCAAATTACTGTTAAAACTATCCGGCTTTTACCGTAACCGGGAGCGTTAAACGCGCAGTTTTTAAAATCGAACCCGTAGACTAAAGTTTTGAAGCACTTACTCCATAATAATCATAATATGACTCTAATAATCTGATTTTTGGACTTAAATGACATAAAAGGCAAGAAACTAAACTTAAGGGTAGAAACTGTCAATTTTGAAACTTGAGGGACTAAACTGTAAAATTTTTCCAAACCTTATAACCGACTTCCAGGAAACTAATAAACACTTGAACAACAAAATCTCTTAATATACATAATCTAATGAAGTGAAAATCCCCAATTTTCATGAAGACGCCCTGACTTGCCATAAAAGGAAACTTTTTATACAAACCTTCACGAAACCAAAGCCTTACCCAATAGCTAAACTCTTGACATCAATGTTGCACTTTGAATGAGTTTAGGGCAGTAGCTTATTGCTTAATATGTACATGTTAGGGTGCTAGACTTGTGACACTTCCCGGCACACCAAGAGACTTTGATTTGGAAACCTAAGGTGAAATCTAGTGATCCCCCTTTTTACTATTGTTTTGGGATGAAACATGCTCAACTTTTTATGAACTATGATTGTGCTTTATTTGATGATTCTATGTGGGATTTGTGGTTACCTTCTGATTCTTATATCATGATCATTAATTCTTTCGTGAACCGCTTGATTTATATGGATAGATCTATTTGGGGAATCCCCCACACACAGTGGCTTCCGTTCCAGGAAGGTTACCCCACTGAGATCCTGAGGGATCGTTGTGGCATGTAACAAGTTTTGTTAAGATTCTATGGTAAACCATCCGGGCAGGTAGGGTTCACTGGTTTGAGGCTCAGTTTCTTCCTTTGGGAATATCCGGTAAAACACAACTTTAGAAGAGACTAACCGGGACTGAGTGCAGTGTTGATTATGATTTTATTTTTCCCACGATGATAAACAATGATTATTTTCTTTTAATCAAAGAAGGATTTATTAAGTCCTTTTGTTTTTAAACTTTAAGCACTTGAATTCACCAACTTTTTAGTTGACACAATTTTCTTTTGAGCATGTTTTAGGTAATATATGAAGAGATCCTAGCAGTTGTGAAGACCTAGACTTATCCCTGTGACATGGCATTGGCTTATTTCCTTGATGAAACAATTGAACAATTTATATTTTGTGTTGAACAAGTACAATTTTATTTTTATGGATGATTGTAAAACTCATTTGGGGGCTTGATGTGTCTCTAGCCCTGTTACCCTTTTTAAAACTTTAATGCCATGTGATATTCTCTCCTTTGAGCTCTTATAATGGTTTGTTTCCGCTGCCATATGTTGTTGCTAGTCTGTGACGTCCCACCCTACCTGGGCCCGGGGTGTGACAGATTGGTATCAAAGCCAAAGGTTGTAGAGAAGTCAGGAATGCCATAGTAGACCCTAGGCTACAACCCTAATACCCTAGGACTGTCCTTGTGGGAAGTGTTGGGATGATCGGGTTGGGTAAATTGATGATTACACTTGATCAACGTAATCATGAATTTACCGGACGCGTAATTTCCATCACTGATTTTTAGGTTATGGTTGGACTTTTTCTGGTTTATATTGATGATTTGAAACTAATTTTTTTTTAAAAAGGGGATTTAAATGATTTTTATGATGAACTATGTTATCCGATACTACTTGAAGAAACTATTGATCTGGGCAAAACAGACAGCTATATGTTGGAATAACAGATACTATTGCCATCACTACTATTATTAGTATTAGTATGTAAATCATGAGCTATGAGAAACCAAATTACTCATGATGTATTTCTTACAGGATAACGTCAATGGCTGATAAAGGAAAGGCGCCTGCTCACCCCGACACTGAGACCGCTCCTACCGGAAACCTGAGGAGAAAGAAACCCCAGACGGAGTATGAGGCGTACCTCCGGAGATGCGAACATCCAGGGTGGATATCCGTCACGTCCGAAGACACTGAGGCTTCAGAGGACTCTTCCTCCACATCACCTTCCCGAAGCCGAACGCGATCCCACTCTCCTCAAGTAGCTGCTCCGACCCTCTCACCCATCCCACCTATTCGGAATAGGGGTGCGCGTACTGTCACCCGACCTCGCAAAAGCGTTAGGCCAGGATCCTCCGTATCCTTTAGGATGCCTCCTCCTCCTCCCCCGCCTGTTAGGATTCCGACATCGGTACCCCCACTGTTTGACCCTCGTGACGAACGCCTGATGCCGCCGAGGCATAGTATGTATGACGGCCCTAGCGTACTGGCTGGTGATAGGTACTCCCAGTCGAGTAGCCGGGCAAGTGATGTAGGACCCTCCGATGCGACATTGGATGAGATTTTGAGGACTGTTCGCCGTCATGAGCTGACTGTTTAGCACGCCACTCGAACTTCTCAGTCGGCTCAGTTCCAGGCGATGATGGCTACACAGGGAGTGAAGCGTTTGGAGCAGGAGTAGAGGAAGAAGGGTACAGGATGGTTTGGATGGCTAAAGAGGAAGTGGATGTGAGAACTGGAGTACTCAGTGGGATTTATCTGTCTGTGGACAGTAGAAGGAAACTATTTGAATTCTTATTCGAGACTATTATTTTATTATTATGGGGGTGATGGCACCTTCCAAATTGTAAGAGCATGACTCTGATTCTATTTGTTTGGATGATACTATCGTTAGCTGCTTTTGGGATGCTAGAATTATTAAACTGTCTGTATTGAATTGCTATATGTTTTGTTGTGCTTTGGAATTTGTCTGTGCCTTTTCTAAATGGTTGCCCAACTATTATGTCATGTTTTGAATTGGACTTTTTTTAGGTTCTTTAGTGGGTTGTAAATACATATGTGCATGCCATGATCCCTCTTCCGAGGCATGGTGTGATAGGATAATGATGCCTAGGCTATCCGAAACAAAATTTATGAGATGCTAAACGAATCTATTTGTGATACTATCATAATGCCGACTCGTAGAGGAACACGTTTTGGTCGACGTGGAGCCACCAGGGGCCGCCATGAGGAAGCAAGGCCTATTGGAAACCAACCTACTCCACCAGGGACTCCCCATGGGGAGAATACTAATCAAGAGAGTGACGAAAGGATTGCTAACCTCGTAGCTCAGCAACTGGCCAACGCCATTCCGACTATCATTGCACAGATAAATGCAGACCGGGATAACACTACTGGTAACGAACGGCCGGTAAACGATGAGAGCCACGACGATGAAGCTGAGGCGTTAAGGAATGGGTGCTCTTACAAGACCTTCATGGCATGTAAGCCCAAGGACTTCTATGGCACCGAGGGTGCTATAGAGACTTACAGGTGGATCGACGAAATGGAAGCCGTCTTAGACATCAGCGAGTGCAAGATGGAGCATATGGTGAGATTTGCATCACAATCTCTCAAGGGATCAGCTCTTGAATGGTGGAAGTCCATTACTCAGAGCCGTGGAAGAAACGTGGCTAATCGAATGGGTTGGACTGAATTTCGAGAGCTAATGACCAACAAATATTGCCCCATCAATCAACTCGAGAAGCTGGAGACAGAATTTTTAAGCTTGGAGATGAAAGGACCCAACTACACCGAATACATCAATCGTTTCTTAGCCCTGTCCCGACTTGTGCCACATTTGGTGACGCCAGAAACCAAAGGTGTAGCACGGTTCATCTGGGGACTACACCCAAGAGTTAGGGGTATGGTTCGTGCCTCTCAGCCTGTGACCCTGCAAGCTGCTGTCGACCTTACTAGCAGTTTGACTAATGATCTAATTAAGGCTGGATGGACCGATCAAGGAAGGGCTGATGAGAAGAAAAAGTTTGTTGGTGATAAAAGGAAGTGGTTTGAAGCGAAAAGAGCGGTTGGAAGTATCAGTGGGTCAAGTAGAAGGAGTTCTGAAGGAGTGAGACGTGATCATCAAGGAAGCAAAAACCGGAGATTGTATAAGGGGACAAGCCCACTCTGCAGCAAGTGCAAGTTACATCATCAAGGGGAATGTAACCCGATGCTCTGTTTTAGGT
The DNA here is from genome assembly GCA_025215565.1 of Flaveria ramosissima. Lineage (NCBI taxonomy): Eukaryota > Viridiplantae > Streptophyta > Magnoliopsida > Asterales > Asteraceae > Flaveria > Flaveria ramosissima. The sequence continues at coordinate 5,536,397 of CM046032.1, forward strand.
GCAAGAGAACAGGCCATTTAATTAAAGACTGTACTTATGTACCGGGGAAACAATGCTACGAGTGTGGAGACCCAGGGCATATGAGGAACAACTGTCCTAAGCTGGGTAGAGACAAGGATGCCAAGCACAACAAGCCTAAGGGAAGAGCTTTCGTTATGGACCCAGCAGGAGCTCGTAGGGAACCCGACGTGGTCAACGGTACGTTCCTTGTAAACAATCATCCCGCTACTGTACTGTTTGATACTGGAGCGACTGCTAGTTTTATCTCTAGTACTTTTAGGCAATTGATTGACTTAGACGTGTGTACCTTGACTGATACATTTACCGTAGAATTAGCTGACGGTAATATTTTAGAAGCTAACGAAATCATTAGGGATTGCCCCCTGAATCTAAAAGGGAATACGTTTAAGATTGACTTGATGCCCATTAAGTTAGGAGGATTTGATGTGGTCGTGGGTATGGACTGGTTTTGGAATACCCAGAGGTGTTTCCGGAAGAACTACCAGGACTTCCCCCGAATCGACAAGTTGAATTCCAGATAGACTTGTTGCCTGGTGCTGCACCAGTAGCCAAGGCATCGTACCGGCTCGCCCCACCTGAGATGAAGGAGCTAATGGTACAAATTCAAGAACTACTGGACAAGGGATTTATACGTCCGAGTGTTTCTCCATGGGGTGCCCCGGTATTGTTCGTGAAAAAGAAAGACGGAACCCTGCGAATGTGTATTGATTACAGGGAATTTAATAAGCTGACCATAAAGAACCGTTACCCTCTCCCGAGAATAGATGACCTATTTGATCAACTACAAGGAGCAAGTTATTTCTCCAAAATAGACTTGAGGTCAGGATACCACCAGCTTAAGATAAGAGAAGAAGATATACCCAAAACCGCCTTTCGAACTAGGTATGGACACTATGAGTATTTGGTCATGCCCTTTGGACTGACTAATGCTCCAGCAGCATTCATGGACCTCATGAATCGCGTTTGCCGCCCTTACCTCGACAAGTTTGTGATCGTGTTTATCGACGACATACTGATCTATTCTCAAAGTAAAGACGAGCACGAGAAGCATCTCAGGCTAATTCTTGAATTGCTCAAGAATGAGCAACTATATGCCAAGTTCTCGAAATGTGAATTCTGGATGCGCCAGATCCAATTCTTAGGTCATGTGGTAAATGAGGATGGGATTCAAGTTGACCCTTCCAAGATTGAGGCCATAAAGAATTGGAAGATTCCTGAAACTCCTACGGAGATAAGGCAATTCTTAGGACTGGCTGGCAATTACCGAAGGTTTATAAAGGACTTCTCACGTATAGTGCAACCTTTGACCGCACTAACCAAGAAAAACACAACCTTTGTGTGGGAGCGAGAGCAGAACGAGGCGTTTGAAACGCTTAAAGAGAAATTATGCAGTGCACCTATCCTTGCTCTTCCAGAAGGAGTAGAAGACTTCGTGGTCTATTGTGACGCTTTGCGTCAAGGGCTAGGATGTGTATTGATGCAACGCAACAAGGTGATTGCTTACGCGTCGAGACTGCTGAATAATCATGAGAAGAACTACACGACTCACGATCTGGAGTTGGGTGCCGTGGTGTTTGCCCTTAAGATGTGGAGGCATTACCTTTATGGCACAAAGTGCATTATCTACACTGACCATAGAAGCCTGCAGCATATCCTTGACCAAAAGATGCTCAACATGCGTCAGAGAAGATGGGTTGAGCTATTGAACGATTACGAGTGCGAGATCCGCTACCATCCTGGTAAGGCCAATGTTGTGGCGGATGCGTTGAGCCGAAAGGAAAGAGAGAAACCTCTTCGAGTACGAGCCTTAAGGATGAGTGTGTATACCAACCTTATAGCAAAACTAAAGGAAGCTCAAGGCGAGGCATTAAAGGAAGAAAAATTAAAGGAAGAAGGATTGACTGGAATGGAAAAGCAATTGGAGATAGGGGATGATGGTACATATAGATATGGTGGAAGGACTTGGGTGCCAAAACACGGAGGAATTCGAGAAGTAATCCTCGATGAAGCACACAAGTCTAGGTATTCAATTCACCTGGAAGTGATAAGATGTACCAGGATTTAAAGACACTTTTCTGGTGGCCGGGAATCAAGAGATCAATCGCTGTTTATGTGGGGAAATGTTTAACTTGTGCCATGGTAAAAGCTGAGAACCAAAAACCATCAGGAACGTTGCAGCAACCTGAGATTCCAAAATGGAAATGGGATAATGTTACGATGGTTTTTGTTACCAAGTTGCCTAGAACGTTTAAAGGTCACGATGCTATTTGGGTAATAGTGGATAGATTAACAAAATCAGCTCACTTCTTGCCAATTAGAGAAGACTACGACATGACGAAACTGGCCCAACTTTATGTTGACGAGATTGTAACAAGGCATGGAGTGCCTCTGTCGATCATCTCAGACCGTGATAGCCGTTTCACCTCTCGTTTCTGGAAATCGTTCCAGCAAGCTTTAGGAACCCGTTTAGATCTTAGCACGGCTTACCACCCTCAGACCGACGGACAGAGCGAAAGAACTATTCAAACGATGGAAGACATGTTGAGAGCTTGCGTGATGGACTTTGGCGGAAACTGGGATAACCATCTTCCTTTGGTGGAATTCGCCTATAACAATAGTTACCACGCGAGTATCAAAGCCGCTCCGTATGAGGCCCTTTATGGCAGGAAATGCCGATCACCCTTGAGTTGGAATGAGATTGGTGACAGCCAAATGATGGGACCCGACATAGTGTTGGAAACCACCGATAAGATCTATAAGATAAAGGAACGACTGAGAGCAGCCAGAGATCGACAGAAGAAGTACGCCGACAGAAGGCGGAAACCTCTAGAGTTCTAAGTGGGCGACAGAGTGATGCTAAAAGTAGCACAGTGGAAAGGAACAGTGAGATTCGGAAAAAGAGGAAAACTAAGCCCAAGATACATTGGACCATTTGAGATAATGGCAAGAATTGGCCCAGTGGCATATAAGTTGAAACTACCCCAGGGGTTGAGTCACATACACGACACCTTTCATGTGTCAAACTTGAAGAAGAGCATGGTAGACAAAACCCTGGAACTACCATTAAAAGAAGCAAGGATAAGCGACAAACTGAACTTTGTGGAAGAACCTGTGGAGATCACGGATCGTGTGGTCAAACAACTCCGGCGGAGCCGCATACCCAAGGTTAAGGTTAGATGGAACTCCAAGCGAGGACCTGAATTTACTTGGGAGCGTGAAGATGAAATGAGGAAGAACTACCCACACCTCTTCAAACCCACCCGTTCAGTCTCTAATCAGAGTTAAAATTTCGGGACGAAATTTCCTAAACGGTGGGAGAATGTGACAACCGACCTTCAGGTTGTTACCCTAACCCTAGATTACTTGCATCATTATCCATGTTATGAGTGCTAATAATTGAAACTATTCAACCCTACTATGAAATTGGAAACAAATCTTGCTATTTGATGTAAATTATGATTTCATGTGATTTTTATTTTTGACTTTTAACCAATTTAGGTTTCTACTTTTTTTTAAAATTAGTGTTCCGGGAATGTCAACTAGTCACCCTTACAAAATTAAACTCAAGAGAAGGCAATTAAAATATGAGCATACACACTCACACTTACATAATTTCGGCCATGCATGCATGGGCATGCATTAGATACCTCAAACCACCTTCCAAAATAATACATAATACCCAATACTACAAAATTACACTACACAATATAAATTACCATTAAAATTAAATCAAAAACCCTTCCCCACTACCCTCCAAGAACGGCCGCCCCCCTCACCACTCTCCTCTCCTCTTCACCACCACCCCACACACCCACTCATCTTTCATGCATCTCTCTCCCTCTCTCTCCCTCTCTCCCTTAATTCGAACCAGCTGAACCACAACACACACACACATCTCGCAACACTCTCCAACAATTCTCTCTAGTCTTTTGAAGGAAATTCGAAGACCACACCAAGTTCTAATCGGCCAAGAGCAAAACCGCAAAGGAGTGGCCTTATTTGCAAGATTTGGTCACACAACCGTACTTGTTCCACCTTTCCAGCCTTAGTTCGAGTTTCTCCATTCAAGTCCAAGGAGTTTCAAGCCATTCACGGCCATCAACACTTTCTAAACCGTGAGTTACATCGAGTGTAAGCTCAAGATGTCGGTTTTGTGACATTTCTCTTGTTTTCATCATTTAACATCTAAGAACCGTGTATTTCCTTGTTGTAGCAGAAACATCTCACCATCATCTCATTCTTAAGGAGTTCCCAACGTTCTTGAAGGTAAACTTCTTGTTATGTTAGTCATTCTTGAGGTGGAAACCGATTTCCACCATGAAAACCCTCATTTTGAGTGTTTTGACATAATCTAACTTGTGAAAGCTTAAACTCTTGTAAACCAAACTTGTGACCTGCATTTTTATGACTTAATGGACTCCCAAGAACCTGTTTTTAAAAGTTCCAAGTGGCTACTTACTCAAATCCACGGTTGATACATGGATTTCACCTTGAAACCCTCCTTTCTACATGTAACAACACCTTTTAAGCATTTGTTTGAAAAATCCTTTTAACCAAGACCCATAACCTAATCATGAACGACATAATGACACCTTAATAATCTGTTTATGAAGTTAAACGAAGTGTTGGTAACATTTAAACTCAAGTTAAGATGGTTTACACTAGTGTAATTGTCGGTTATGGCATTTTCTACATATTTGAAGCATATGGATGTATAGATCAAGTAGGCAACATATTGGGACTGAAATTACAGTAGGTTTTAGTGAATATTAGAAGTGTTAGCAATGTTTAATCTCTGGAATAAAGGACATGTTGTGATTTACCCTCTTTTAGTCACTTTCGGGACCCGAAAACATTGTAAAATGACTTAAAAATAGTAAGAATACAAGTTTAACATTCTTAAAAAGAATTCCAGGCTCAAAAATGATAAATAAAGTACTCTGGAGTCAATGGATAATTTAAATGGTCAAAGACACAAATAAATGACATTTTAACTAAAAACGGGTACAAACCAAGCATCGTTTTTGAGAAAAATCCATAAAAATAGAGTTCAAAACTAAGATTTATAAAAATCATATGATTTCAGTAAGTTAAGTAATAAAGGACCTAAAAGATTTAAAAATTCGGTCAAACAAGCTTTAAATGGTCAAACCCGGTCAAAACCGCGTATTAACAGGTCAAACGTAATAACAAGATTTTTAACTATAAAAGGCCAAATTACACAATTTAAGGACTTAAAAATTTAAAAAGAAATATTTTAGAAAATACCTACTGGTCCAAGATTTAAATATATGAAAACTCCAAATTACTGTTAAAACTATCCGGCTTTTACCGTAACCGGGAGCGTTAAACGCGCAGTTTTTAAAATCGAACCCGTAGACTAAAGTTTTGAAGCACTTACTCCATAATAATCATATATGACTCTAATAATCTGATTTTTGGACTTAAATGACATAAAAGGCAAGAAACTAAACTTAAGGGTAGAAACTGTCAATTTTGAAACTTGAGGGACTAAACTGTAAAATTTTTCCAAACCTTATAACCGACTTCCAGGAAACTAATAAACACTTGAACAACAAAATCTCTTAATATACTTAATCTAATGAAGTGAAAATCCCCAATTTTCATGAAGACGCCCTGACTTGCCATAAAAGGAAACTTTTTATACAAACCTTCACGAAACCAAAGCCTTACCCAATAGCTAAACTCTTGACATCAATGTTGCACTTTGAATGAGTTTAGGGCAGTAGCTTATTGCTTAATATGTACATGTTAGGGTGCTAGACTTGTGACACTTCCCGGCACACCAAGAGACTTTGATTTGGAAACCTAAGGTGAGTTCTAGTGATCCCCCTTTTTACTATTGTTTTGGGATGAAACATGCTCTACTTTTTATGAACTATGATTGTGCTTTATTTGATGAATCTATGTGGGATTTGTGGTTACCTGCTGATTCTTATATCATGATCATTAATTCTTTCGTGAACCGCTTGATTTATATGGATAGATCTATTTTGGGAATCCCCCACACACAGTGGCTTCCGTTCCAAAAAGGTTACCCCACTGAGATCCTGAGGGATCGTTGTGGCATGTAACAAGTTTTGTTAAGATTCTATGGTGAACCATCCGGGCATGTAGGGTTCACTGGTTTGAGGCTCAGTTTCTTCCTTCGGGAATATCCGGTAAAACACAACTTTAGAAGAGGCTAACCGGGACTGAGTGCAGGGTTGATTATGATTTTATTTTTCCCACGATGATAAACAATGATTATTTTCTTTTAATCAAAGAAGGATTTATTAAGTCCTTTTGTTTTTAAACTTTAAGCACTTGAATTCACCAACTTTTTAGTTGACACAATTTTCTTTTGAGCATGTTTCAGGTAATATATGAAGAGATCCTAGCAGTTGTGAAGACCTAGACTTATCCCCGTGACATGGCATTGGCTTATTTCCTTGATGAAACAATAGAACAATTTATATTTTGTGTTGAACAAGTACAATTTTATTTTTATGGATGATTGTAAAACTCATTTGGGGGCTTGATGTGTCTCTAGCCCTGTTACCCTTTTTAAAACTTTAATGCCATGTGATATTCTCTCCTTTGAGCTCTTATAATGGTTTGTTTCCGCTGCCATATGTTGTTGCTAGTCTATGACGTCCCACCCTACCTGGGCCCGGGGTGTGACATCAGACACATTAATTTTCTCTGTTTTATTAAGTGGGACCCTCAATGTACTCTTCTGTAGAAGTAATTTCTCATTAATTAAGTGGGATCCACAATGTACTCTTCCGTAGAACATCTACGGATCAACAACATCTGCTGATGATGTGAAATTGTAACATTAAATTATTGATCTTTATTCATCCGTAGTTTACCAATCTACGGATAAACATTAAGATTGATTTCCACACAGTAGCTTCTGCAAAGAAAATATTGTTGTATGTATGGCCCAACTCCATTGGTTAGAACCATTTATTGCTTTAGGACCTCGTTGGCTTTGTATACATGACAATTTAGTATAAGAAAATTTTAAAATTGAGATTTTTACTAAAAATTTTCATGTATCCAACAGCTAAGATGATGCTCAGATTTCAATTTCTTCAAATTGATAATGATATAGACATTGCTGCTGCTGATTGAGATGCTTTTTCATGTATTCTACTCCCCCTAAATTTGTGATTAATGGTGAACTTAAGCATTTATCATAAATTTCTTTAAGAGGAATAACATGAATTTTAACTATATGATAATGATCAGATACACATAAAATGGGATCATACTATAATGCTAAGCCTCTTCCTGATGAGTTATGTTGTTTATTTGATACTTGAACAAGTTCTGATTGCAAGTATATTGTCCATATAAATACATACAAGAGCTCATGTATCAACTAGGCATGCTGTTTATCATGTTTTCATATTGTTTTTGAAATAACTGTTATGGGCTTCACATTCAATTCACAAAGGTTTTGTCCTCCCTTTGCAAGTCAAATCATCACATTTTCACACTTAAGACTATGTACTTTAAGTTATAATAGCTATCTTGAGATGTATTTGGCATCTCATTGATGCAATGTTGTTAAAGCTCAAGATAATATACAGTTGATCACATAGGATTGTTTTGAGAGCTTTAGATATGATCATCATCAGGTCACCAGGTCTTTACTCACGTAAAACAGAGGTGCCTTTAGCCCAGGTCTTTGTTCACACAAAACAGAGGGATGATGAGGATCATGATCTTATCACCTTTTGTAACTGATATTCAGTATGGTGATCATACACCCAGGTCTTTGTTCACACAAAATAGAGGGAGTATGATTTGCAAAGATAGATAGTATAAAGTGTTTTACATAGTGTGTTTAGATGAATGATTTGATCACATAAGGATAAGACTCACTTTGTTTTCTCAAAATGAAGTTTCCCACAGACAATCATTTTAGTATTATGTTTTGCATGCACTCAGGTTTGTTTCCACTCAAGATGAACCTACTCACATATCAAGAAACTTGCTGAGATATATTGTTATTTGTTTATTCAGGAATAGGCAAAGCTATAGTGTACTGTCATTTCCCATTCATATGTCATACTGATGCATTATTACACACAACATTTTGTTTGTTTAAACTTGATTAATCTAAGTTAATCATGCCTAGAGACTCAATCAAAAAATTAAATCTGACTGAATCAAAGGCTTTAGTGAATAAATCAGCAAGCTGATTTGATGTATCTACTTTGACTAACTTAATCAATCCCTTTTCTGAGAAATCTCTCAGAAAATGATATCTAATTTCAATATGTTTTGTTTTACTATGTTGCACAAGATTAGCAGTGATAAACATAGCAGCAGAATTGTCTATATAGATTGAAGTTTGAAGAAAGTTGTAACCATAGTCAAGCAATTGGTTTTGTAACCAAAGAACTTGAGAGCACCCAGCTGAAGCAGCAATGTACTCAGCCTCAGCTGTGGATACAGAAAAATTTGTTTGTTTCTTGCACTGCCATGACACTAGCCTTGGTCCAATGAATTGACATCCACCGGTTGTTGATTTTCTGTTGCTGTTACATCCACCATAGTCACTATCTGAGTATGAGTAGAGTGTAAAGTCTCCATCCTTGGGATACCACAGATCAAGTCCTGGTTTTCCCTTGAGGTATCTAAAAATTCTTTTAAAGCATTGAGATGTGACTCCTTTGGATCAGATTGGTACCTAGCACATACACACACAGCAAACATAATATCAGGTCTACTGGCAGTTAAGTACATAAGTGAACCTATCATAGATCTATATAATTTTTGATCAATAGATTTTCCAGAAGGATCAGGAGCAATCTTATCAATTGTTGATGCTGGTGTTTTGCATGAGGATACTTCAGCAAGATTGTATTTCTTCAGAATTTGATGTATGTATTTTTCTTGATTGATGAATATTCCATCTGCTTTTTGATGAACTTGAAGGCCAAGGAAGAATGTTAATTCACCCATTGAGCTCATCTGAAATTCAGATTTCATCAGCTCTTCAAAATTCACACACAATCTCTTATTAGTTGATCCAAATATAATGTCATCAACATATACTTGAACTACTAAGAGATCTTGATGTTCTTGTTTGAGAAAAAGTGTCTGATCAATAGTTCCTCTTTTGTAGCCATGCTTGAGTAAGAAAGATGATAGTGTTTCATACCATTTTCTTGGTGCTTGATGAAGACCATACAAGGCTTTATCTAGTTTGTATACCCTGTGAGGATAATGAGGATCTTCAAATCCGGGGGGTTGTGACACATAAACTTCCTCATCAATTTTCCCATATAAGAATGCACACTTGACATCCATCTGATACACAGTAAACTTCTTATATGATGCATATGCCAAGAACACTCTTATTGCCTCAATTCTTGCAACTGGTAAAACTTCATCATAGTCTATGCCTTCTTCTTGAGTGTATCCTTGTGCTATCAACCTTGCTTTGTTTCGGACAATAATCCCTCTATCATCCAGTTTGTTTTTGTATAGCCATCTAGTTCCAATAGGATGTTGACCTCCAGGCAAATCAACAAGAGACCACACTTTTTGCTTTCTGAACTGTTGAAGCTCTTCTTGCATAGCTTCAATCCAGCTATTGTCTTTTAAAGCAGCTGTAATGTTTGGAGGCACCACTTGAGAAAGAAAACAGTTGAAGAGACAAAGGTTGGCTGTACCACTTTGGCTCCTTGTAGTTCTCTTTTCAGGATTTCCAATGATGTTGTCAAGTGGATGAGACTTATGAATTCTCATTGAGGGAGTTGACTCAACTGGAATAGATGATTGCAGGTTAGTCATTTCCATTGCCTCTGACTGATTCATCTCAATTTGAGAATTCAAGAAATAATCAAATTGAGAGTCTGTTGATTGGGCTACAGAAGTATCTACAGTTGTATTTTGCTCTTCCGCAGGAACTTCTTCGGAAGCATTTTGCTCTTCCGTAGGAGCTACTCCGGATGCAATCTGGTCTTCTGAAGGAACTTCTCCGGATGCATTCTGGTCTTCCGAAGGAACTTCTCCGGATGCATTCTGGTCTTCCGAAGGAACTTCTCCGGATGCATTCTGGTCTTCCGAAGGAACTTCTCCAGATGCATGCTGGTCTTCCGAAGGAACTTCTCCAGATGCATGCTGGTCTTCCGAAGGAACTTCTCCAGATGCACTTTGTTCAATTCCACATGTAATATCTGCTTCTACTGAACTATTTTCATCTGAAGATGGATGTATCCTTGGAGGATCAGCAGATAAAGTTACTTCAATCATAATAGGTGGAACAAATGGATAGCATACTTCATCAGATCCTGCATTGGTCAAATGATCATAGTTAAATGATTTAGATAAAGCATCTATGTCAAATAACCATGATGAACCTTTAACCGACTTAGTAAACACATTTTCATCAAAAGATACATTAGGGGTCTCTTCCACAATGTTATGTTATGGATTATACACTCTATATGATTTTGATGTTGAAGAGTATCCAACAAAGAAACCATCATATGCTTTTTCTGAAAATTTTCCTAATGACTCTTTTATGTTCAAAACAGTTACTTGACATCCAAAGACTCTTAGATATCCTATGTAAGGTTTTCTTTTAAATAGGAGCTCATAAGGAGTTTTGTTATGTTCTTTGACAATTAATGTTCTGTTTTGAACATTGCATGCAATATTCACAACCTCAGCCCAAAAGGTGATAGGTAGTTGTGAATCAGCTAGCATTGTTCTTGCTGCTTCAATGAGAGTTCTGTTTCTTCTTTCAGCAACTCCATTTTGTTGTGGAGTCCTTGGTGCACTGAATTGTCTTGCAATACCTTTGCTCCTGCAAAAAGATTCCAGTTCAAAATTGACAAATTCAGTACCATTATCACTCCAAAAAATTTTGACTTTTGTATCAAGTTGATTCTCAATCTTGATAACAAAGTCCATTAATGTTTCTGATGTTTCACTCTTTTGTTTTAAGAAAAAGACCCATGTGAATCTAGTGAAATCATCAACTATCACCAAACAATATTGCCTTTTTCCAATGCTCATTACATTGGTGGGACCAAAAAGATCCATGTGAAGCAATTTGAGTGGTGTAGTATTAGTATTGATGGTTTTGGATTTATGTGACACTCTGTGTTGTTTTCCTTTGTAACAAGAAGAACAATGAGTTGAGCAATGAAACTCTTTATTTGGCAATCCAATGACCAGGTCATTTTTCACCAATTTATTCATGTTCTTCATGTTAGAATGAACAAGCCTTCTATGCCATAATTGAGACAAATCTTCTGAGAGTTTAGATATAAGGCAAGTTTCATGTTTTGTGAGAGAAGTGTTGTTCATATCCAAAACATAAGTGTTTCCTTTTCTTGCTGCTTTGAGGAGAATCCAATCTTCTGGGACAATAAATCCTGGCTTAAGAATGTAACAGTTAGTGTCATCAAACAATGTAGTGTAGTTTTGATCACAAATTTAAGATACACTAAGTAAATTATACCGTAAGTTTTTACAGTAATTTACTTTATCAAATTTAAGTACACCATTGGTTATCATTCCTTCACCAACAATTTTACCTCCCTTTTTATCCCCACCAAATGCCACATAAGAAGCATTTTTATGTTTGAAATCATGGAGAAGAGAACAGTTTCCTGTCATATGCCTGGAACAACCACTGTCAACATACCACATGTTGTCAGCTCTCCAATATTGTTCCTGCAATCAGAAAAGAAAATCAATTAGAAGTGACAACCCAAGTCTTAGTGATCTTGGGTTTGTCAACAGGATCTAAAACAATTACTCTTTCATGAACATTTTTTAAAGTTTCAGTTTCAAATTTGATTGATTCATTCTGATTTGATTTAGATGAGGATGATTCTGCTGAATGGGATGTTGATGAAATAGATTCATGATTCATATTTTCTGCTTTACTCAGAGCAACTTCATTTGTTTGAGTCTTTTGTTTTGATAATGAACCTTTAAATGTCTCACTATCTTTTGTTTTTGAAAGAGTTATATGAATGCCTTTTTCAAATTTATCAAAGAATGAATCATCATCCTTTGATTCCTTGTCTGACAAATCTACTCTTTTGTGGGGTGTTTTTGACTGCTGGAAAGATGGTCTTTTCCTCAGTATATGAACACTTGATGATGATTTGTCCTTTGGTTTTGCCTTTGATTTTTGTTCATACTTCTTCAGTTTTGAACCCTTTGCAGAATTCGTAGATTGAGAATCTGATTCAGATTTGTCTGAGTCTTTCTTCTTTGAGCCTTTTGTCTTGTTCTTTTTGTTGAAATAACATTCCTGTGTGGAATGATTATTTTTGTTGCAGATAGAACAATGTTTGTTGAAGTAGCAATTAGTAGTCATATGATTGTTCATATTGCAAATAGAGCAGTAGCTGCTGAAGTAACAGTCTTCAATATTGTGATTTTTCATGTCACACCATTTGCAATACTTTTCTTCTGATTCTTTCTCAGAATCATTCTTTTTGTTTGCTGATCTTTGTTGTAGTTCTTTCTTCTTCAGCTTTGGATGTGCTTCACCTTTTTCCACTTTGTGCACATTTTGATTGCTTGTTGCTGTATTCCTCTTCCGTAGATCAGCAGCTGAAGTTTTCTTCTTCAGTTGATGATCTGCTGATGCCTTATTCTTTCCTTTGAATTTTCCATTTCCTTAGTGATGATAGATTCATCAGTCAATTTCTTGGAGGAGTCTTGCATACTTAGTTCTTGAAGACCTTCATTCAATTGAGCTATCCTCTTACAGATGGTCTTCAGCATGTTTCTTTGTTTAGGAGGATATGGCAACTTTGTTTCTTCAAGCACTTTTGGGATATGAGTTTTCAGATGAACATTCTTACCAGTGCTTATTCGATCAACATCATGTTCATCAGAATCATCCAAGTCATCACACTTATCATAATCAAATTCTGAATCATTTTGATCTAATGATTCTGATTTAGATGATTCAGTTTCACTCACCTCAGCTTTATCATTAATTTTAGTTTGAGTTGAATCTTTTTCAAACTTAGTGACAGGCACAAAATGATTTGACAGAGTATTTGTCATTGTTGTAGGTAAGGATGTGTAATTATAATTTATAGGTGGTGCAACCGCATTATAACTCAACCCAGACCTTTTCTTTGATTCAATATGAGAATTTAGTAATTTCTCATATTGCTGAGATGATAATTGAAACTTCTAAAGTTTCACTTCAGTTGATGCATAATCAGCCATGGATTTTGTTAAGGAAATGGTCAGATGCTCAACTTGGGCTTTTAGGCTATAATTTCCAGAAACAAATTTTTCTAAATCCTTTTGCAAAGAATTAATTTTTATTTGATATAATTTATGTTCTCTAACATGGGATTCATTCAAAATCATTGTTTCTTTTACTTTATCAGCCAACTGTTGAGCATAGACTCTATATCGTTCAACTTCCTCAACACAAATTGATGAACACAATCTTTCTTTTACCTCTTTTGCCATTGGTGGAACTGTTTGATCCATATGAGCCATCAATGCTTGATTCTCTTCCAAAACTTCCTTTTCATATAAACTCCAGTCACACGTTCCATCTTGAAGTATGATCAGCCCTGACTCCTTTGAGTTGCTAGGTCCAGCTGATTCTTTGGTGGCTGGTGGGGAAGCATTGATCAGTTGAGATTTTGTGTGCAGAGGTCTTTGAGAAGATTGTTGATTAGCTTGAATCTGATGTTGTTGATGCTGCTGGTGTTGTCTCATCTCTGGATATGACTGTTGATTGCATTCTCTTGAGAAATGTCCATAGAGATTGCATTTGTAGCATCTTACTTTTGATTTGTCAACGCCAATCTTTGATGTTTTGCTTGCTGAAGCCAAGTTCTTATTTCTCCTGCGATATTGCTTAGCTCTATAAGCAATCATGGCCATCTGCCATTGTAGATCCATTTCTTCCACTTCATCAGGAGGCAGTTCTTCTAAGTCTTGTTGGCAAATATTGGCTGATGTTAGAGAGCTTCCCAGATATGCTTGAAAACTGGAACTAAAAGCTGCAAAGGCTGCTCTTTGTTCTTCAGAGTCCAATATCATAGTTATTGGTTCTGACTGATTTGCTGAAAAAGAAGACTTAGCTGTTGCTACAGTTGTATCTTGTCTATCAGTAGTTCTTCCTTTATTCTTTTGCTGCTTGTCTTGAGATGATTTCTTTGTGGGTTTTGAAGCATAGAAGCTAACTTCCTCCTCATCTTCACTCCTAGCACAAGAGTTATCACTTTCATTCTTTGAAATAAATGCACTTCCTACATTATTTGTTTCTTTGAAGTGATAGGGTGAGACATGAGTTCTCACACTCTTGTTTCTTGATTTTTCGTCCATTTCAAGAGCTTTCACTTTTGCAACCAGAGTATCTAAACCAGTTGCTTTCAGATCTATAGTGTTCTTGAACATGGACACAGTATGCTTCCAACTTTCTGGCAAAGTGTGGAGCATTTTCTTGTTTAATTCCTCACTTGTATACTTCAACTCCAGAATATTCATCCCAGTGACTAACTGCATGAATCTATGGAGTTGCTGAGGAATTGACTCACCCTCAATATGATGAAATGTTTCATATTGTGATCTGAGGGTGTCTCTCCTTATACTTCTTATCTCATCACTCCCTTCGCAGAGAGTGTGAAGTATCTTCCACAAGGAGTGTGCTGTTTTATAGTTCTCACACCTGATTAATATCTCTTCAGGTAAAGCCATACTACGCAAACTGTATGCTTTTATATCAACTTTTACCTTTTTGACATCATCAGGTGATAGATCTTTGGTACTGATTGGTTGATTTTTGTCATTATAATCCTGCCCAAGAGTGGGTGGAATATAAGGACCTTCAGTGATGGATATCCACAAGTCAGAATCAGTATAGTTTACATGATTCCTGAACTTGATTTTCCAAGACTTGAAGTCTGCTTTTGTTTCCAACTTCGGAGGTTGGTAAGATGAACCACTGAAGTTGCTCATGATGTTAACAAGATCTGCTATTCAATTGATTTGAATATAGAAACAAGTTAATTAAAAACGATTGCAGTTAAACGAAATCAAACACAATTAAAACACAACTAACACTGATAGATCAATTGATCTAAATCAATGAGCACTTGGCTCTGATACCACCTGTGAATCCAAGGATCGTCAACAGGAATTATCAGTGTCAATCGATGTCAAGTCAACGTTTGCGGAATTAACGTTGATTTGGTTTAATTGTGTTAAACAACTTTAAATATCAATAAAAGATCAAGAACACATGCAACAAAACACAATTAATGATTAATCAGTATTTTATTATAATGTGTTGATGATTACAAAAGAATTGAATGAACGATATCAAAGAATGCTATGATGTTATGATTGCTAAGTGATTGTTGTATTGCTATTGCTGTTCTCAATCAATCAATCGTCTAACTCAATCTTCTTTGAATCGAAACCTAGGATCCATATATATAGACAGAGGTGTTTCAGTTATAGGAAACACCGGATCTCTTGGGATTTGATTTGTTTCTGTTAAGGAATCATCGGATTTCTCGGGATTCACATAACCGCCTTGTTGACTTGTTGACTTGTTGAGTTGTACCACTTGTATAATACAAGTGTTTGGACTCCGCAGGAATATTGTCTTCAGTAGTAATTTGTTCTTCCGTAGATATTGTTCTTCCGAAGGTAACTTGTTCTTCCGAAGGTAACTGGTTCTTCCGAAGGTATCTTGTTCTTCTGAAGGTAACTTGTTGTTCATCCGCAGAAGATCTTTGGATGTATAATTACTTGTAAGAAATATATCTACGGAAGAACAAAATGTTCATCCGTAGATGTTTCTTACACTTGGTCAATTTCACAAATTGACCAGTTATAATGTTTGTTCCTGCAACCATACATAAACCAACACATATATAAATGGGTTAACCTATATATTTAATGCATACACAATAATGAAATACAAGAGTTCATTACAGATATTAATTCAAGTACTAAGCCTATACATAATGACTAGATCTACTGATTCTAGACCTAACATGGGTAAATTTTCAAAATGAACCTTAACTTAAACTGAAAATGGGACGGAAAAGGGAATAGGATGCCAATCTGAGTAGCTGCGTGCCATCAGGTATTTTCGTAATGTTAACCGGTATTACGTGCGGATGTTATGTGGTTTATGTGTTGTATGTAGATTTAGATACTGATGTAGTCATGATAGGTAATGCTCGGGGTATGAAGAGTAAAGTAAGTGGCTAATCACAACTGGCCACTGTAGTTAGGGACTTACTATACTTGACATAAACTGAGCTGTTCCCTTGAATGACCGTGTTGGTGTTTGAATCTTTCAGTGTGTTAGAGAATGGCCGGTGGTAGATCTTCTAAAGCTTCTAGGGGTGGAGGTCGTGGTGGGCCTCGTGCTGAACCGCGACCCAAAAGAGGAATGCCTAGAGTTGAAAAGGTGGTTCCTGAAGAACCTGAGACCCCTCATCTGGAGGCTGGGGATGAGAGTGCAAACTTAAGGGCCTCGGTAAAGGAGGTTTTGTTGAAGAGGTGCATCAGGTCATGCAGACAATCTTACCGTCTGTGGTGACCGAAGTTATCAAGGCTGTAAAGGAAGGAGAAAGAAAGGAGAGAAACAGGGCCTCGGGGGGACGGGAGCAACCGGAGCCTGAAACGATTTTCTCTGATAATGAGGAAGAGAAAGAAGAAGAGCCTGCGCTGGAAGCGGCACGAGGCTGTAACTATAGGGCGTTTATGAGATGCAAGCCCCCTACTTCCAATGGTAACGGCACTGCTGCTGCTGCTCACCGGTGGGTGAGGGAAATGGAGGCTGTTCTTGATATCAGCGAGTACCGGGAGGACCAGAAAGTGAAGTTTCCTACCCACTCGTTTGTGGACTCGGCTCTTTGTTGGTGGGACAACATTGTCCAAGCCAAGGGTAACCGGGTGATAGGAAGGATGAGGTGGGAGGAGTTGAAGAAGATGGTGATTGAGGAGTTCTGTCCTCATAGAGAAATGGATAAAGTTGAGTGAGAGTTCCTGCATCTGGAGGCGGGAACCATGACACATCAGAAGTACACTACCAAGTTCATGAGATGGCACGCCTGGTGCCGGACCAAGTGACACCTTTGTCACGAAATATTAAGAGGTACATTCAGGGTTTGCCAGTGGATATTCGCAGGCACATGATCGCTGCCCGACCGAGTACGTTTAGGTCGGCGGTGGATTTGGCAGGGAGACTGTATGATGAGAGGACGGTGGTGGTGACTGAAGGTAGCAAGAAGGGTGGTGGTGATCGGAATTAGCATGGGAAGAGGTTTGGTCGGAGTGATGCCTCGACGGGTAACAAGAAGGTACGGGTGGACGACCGCCGTGTGGTCGCATCGGGTGCTGGTTTGAAGTAGTGTGGTAGGTGTGGAAAAGAGCATAGTGGGGAATGCAGGCTGGGGTCGAACTTGTGCTTCAAATGTGGAAAGATGGGGCATATGGCAAAAGACTGTCGTATGGTCCGGTGTTTTAACTGTGGCATGGAGGGCCACATGAGTAGGGATTGTAAGAAGCCAAGGGCTGAGGGTTCTGGGGTGAAGAAGGCTGGAGGAGAGGGACCGAGGGCGAGCGCCAGGGCATTCACTATGACATAGGAGGAAGCTAGGACGGACCCTGGTTTTGTGTCCGGTACGTTTCTAGTGAACCAAACTTTAGCTTCTGTGTTATTTGATTCTGGTGCTAGTAAAAGTTTCATTTCTGCTGCTTTCTGTGCTAAGCTACCTGTTAGTAGTAGACGTGTTGATGCGCCCTTTGATGTAGAAACTGCCATAGGTAAGTCTACCAGGATTTCTGAGATGATAGAGAACTGTGATGTGGAGCTAGAAGGTCATAAGTTTCCTGTTAGACCATTCGTAATGACCTTAGGTGGTTTTGACGTGGTTCTCGGGATGGATTGGTTAGCGGATTATGAGGCGAAAATTATGTGTCACAAGAAGATGATTTGTTTGACAGCATCCGACGGTATTTCGGTGACGGTTTATGGTGATCGGGTTACTACGATTTCGAAGGTGATTTCGATGGCGGTGGCGGGAAAGTGTATGAGGCATGGATGTAGTGCCTACTTGGCCTATGTAATGGATGTGGATACGCCAACACCACAACTAGCCTATTTACTGGTTGTGTGTGACTTTCCAGATGTGTTTCCCGAAGACCTACCAGGAGTGCCACCTGATCGTGAGATCGAATTCCAGATTGACTTGATACCGGGTGCCCAACCTGTTGCAAAGGCACCGTATCAGTTACCTCCGACAGAGATGAAGGAGTTGATGGAACAACTACAGGAGTTGCTCGACAAGGGATTTATTAGGCCGAGTATCTCTCCTTGGGGTGCTTCGGTCTTATTTGTGAAGAAGAAGGACGGCAGCATGAGGATGTGTATTGACTACCGAGAGCTGAACAAGTTGACATGAAGAATCGATACCCCTTACCGAGAATTGATGATTTGTTCGATCAGCTTCAAGGTGCCAGTTGGTTTTCAAGGATAGACCTTCATCGGGCTATCATCATTTGAAGGTTAAAGAGCAGGATATCCCTAAAACAGCTTTCCGCACGCGATATGGTCACTACGAGTTCCTTGTCATGTCTTTTGGTTTGACCAATGCGGCAGCTGCTTTTATGGATTTAATGAATCGAGTGTGTCGGCCGATGTTGGATAAATCAGTGATCGTGTTTATTGATGATATCCTGATTTATTCGAAGAGCGAGATAGAGCATATCGGTCACATTCGGGAGGTTATAGAGACGTTGAGAAGGGAGAAGTTTTACGCCAAGTTCTACAAGGGCGCGTTCTGGTTGCGCGAGGTTAAGTTCTTGTGTCATGTGGTGAATCTTGATGGGATTATGGTGGACCCGGCAAAGGTGGAGGCGGTTATGCAATGGAAGTCACCAAAGACGCCATCCGAGATTCGTAGCTTCTTGGGTTTGGCAGGCTACTACAGAAGATTCATTCAAGACTTCTCTAAGATCGCCTCTCCACTAACTAAGTTGACCCGGAAAGATATGAAGTTTGTTTGGGGTCAAGCTCAAGAGAAGGCGTTCGAGGAACTGAAGGCGAGGTTGACTCAAGCTCCTGTTCTGTCATTACCCGATGGAAGTGAAGATCTGATGGTTTATTCTGATGCACCTTACTCGGGGTTGGGGTGTGTGTTAATGCAGAGAGGAAAGGTTATAGCCTATGCATCCCGACTGTTGAAGGTTCATGAGGTCAATTATCCTACTCATGACTTGGAGCTAGCGGCCGTGGTCTTTGCGTTAAAGATTTGGAGGCATTACCTGTACGAAACGAAGTGCACCATATTCACTGACCACAAGAGCCTGAAGTACTTCTTTGAGCAGAAGGACCTGAACATGAGCAGAGAAGATGGTTGGAGCTCATAAAAGACTATGATTGCGAGATCCATTACCATCCGGGCAAAGCCAACGTGGTGGCGGATGCCCTTAGCCGAAAGGAGAGACATGAGCCGATTCGGGTGAAAGCTTATCAGCTGATCATGACCTTCAATAAAATGAAGCAAGTCAAGGAGTTTCAAGATGAAGCATTGAAAGAAGATCATCTTAACTCTGAAAGAATGAGAGGTCTGGTCGCAGAGTTGGGTGAAAACACACTCGGTGTTAGAACCTGATTCGGTCGAATGTGGATTCCTCATTTTGGGGATCTACGTATGAAGATCATGGATGAAGCTCACAATACTCGATACTCAATTCATCCCGGTGCTACAAAGATGTACCAAGACATGAAGAAAGATTATTGGTGGCCGGGTATGAAGCGTGACGTAGTGGAGTATGTGAATAAGTGCCTTACTTGTTTGCAAGTGAAGGCCGAGCATCAAAAGCCGTATGGAAGATCCAACCTTTGGATATACCGGAATGGAAGTGGGAGCACATTACCATGGATTTCATTACAAAGCTGTTGCGTACCCCGAAAGGGTATGATGCCATATGGGTGATAGTTGACCGTTTGACAAAGAGTGCTCACTTTCTACCGATCTGTGAGACATATTCATCTAAGAGGTTGGCTGATCTATTCATCAGGGAAATTGTAACTCGTCATGGTGTGCCGGTGTCTATTGTGTCTGACCGTGACACCCGGTTTACATCTAAATTTTGGAAGAGCTTCCACGACGCTATGGGGACGAGTTTACAATTAGCACGACTTATCATCCCCAGACTGATGGTCAGTCAGAAAGGACCATTTAGACATTTGAGGACATGCTTCGGGCATGTGTTATCGATTTTGGAGGAAGTTAGGATGGCCACTTGCCGTTAGCTGAATTCTCGTACAACAACGGTTATCATGCCAGCATTGGTATGCCCCCATATGAGATGTTATACGGTAGGAGATGCAGAACACCCGTTTGTTGGGGTGATATTGGTCAGAAGGAGTTAGGGAGCGTCGAGGTGATCGAGGCTACGACTGAGAAGCTTGAAAAGATCAAAGCCTTCATGAAGGCCGCCAAAGATAGACAGAAGTCGTATGCTGATAAACGACACAGACCGATTGAGTTCCAGGTGGGTGACCGGGTTATGTTGAAGGTCTCACCTTGGAATGGTATCATTCGTATCCGAAAGCGGGGCAAGTTGAGCCCGAGGTACGTAGGCCCTTTCCGAATCATTGCTCGAGTAGAAGAGGTGGCCTATAGGCTGGAGTTACCGGATGAGTTAAGCGGAATTCACCCGACATTCCATGTATCTCATCTAAGGAAGTGCTTGGCAGTTGAAGATATGATTGTTCCACTGGAAGATATCGAAGTAGACGAACAGCTCAATTATGTGGAGCAACCGGTGGCAATCATCGATCAGAAAAGAGAAGAGGTTGAGGAATAAAACGGTTCCTCTTGTGCGTGTACAGTGGAAGCACAGGAAAGGATCCGAGTCAACGTGGGAGACTGAAGAAGAGATGAGGCAACATTACCCACGTTTGTTTGAGGAATAACAGGTTTCGGGGACGAAACGTATTTAAGGGGGGTGGACTTGTAACACCCTGTTATTTATTTTGAAGCCGACGAATGAAGAAAAAGAAATAAAGTCTAAAGTCGAGGGACCAAACTCGCCAACGAGAGAAAGTTGGGTATGTGGTGATATTTGAAAGGAGAGGGCAGCCATTACCCTCTCCCCACACCCACATTTTCAGCCAAGAAAGAGAGGAGAAGAAGAAGAGAGAAAAAGAGAGAAAAAGGTTGGTTCGAGTGGATTCTAGTGTGCCAAATCATCGTGTAGCGAGTCCAATCGAAGCTCTTCTCGTTGTGGTTGTTTGTGTGAGTTCTAGGACCCTCTTCACTTGTTTTCAAACGATTTTGGAGCTGGAACATATAGAAAACCCATTTTTGTATGTGTGTGTTTGACCCATTTGTATGTGTTTGCGTGTGATGCGTTTGGAGTTTGTTTCCGGGCTTGTGTGTGCTTGAATGGTGTTGTGGTATGCATTACTAAGGTTTAGAATGGTTGATTTAGGCTTAGAATGGGTTTGGATGAGCTTGGAGTTCGAAAATGGCAGATTGGGTTCGGGATGAATTCCATTCTACATCAGTTAGGGCTATGCGACCGAATGGAGGCCATACGGCCGACTGAGGTGCGATTGAGGTTCATTCGCACGATTGAGGGTTCATTCACACGATTGAGGCTTCATTCGCACGGTTGAGGATTTATTTGTACGATTGGGTGCTAGTCGCATGGGGAGTCATGCGACTGAGGTCCCAGTCGCATAGATACTCATTCGCATTAGTTCTATCCGCATAAGGTCATTCGCATGGGTGTTCATTCGCTTGGGTGTCCATCCGCATGAGTTCCATTTGCAGGAGTAGGTGTCCATCCGCATAGGTGTTCATCCGCATGGGTCCATTCGCATGATGTTCAGTCGCCTGGAAGCCATGCGACTGAAGGGTGTCCATACGCCCAGATAGGGCTGTTGTACCGGGGGAAATGTGTAGTTTAATTACTGACTTTCGGGGGAAAGTGCAGATTTGAGTTTTGACATGGAAATTCTTGTAAGTTCATGTAATATGATTATTGAGACCTTAGAGGGTATGTTGGGCATGATGATGATGATGTTGCTTATTTATGCATAATGTATGTTATGTATGTATTATGTTGCCCTGTATGATGATGATGACTGCATATGTTGATGTTCCTGATTTTGATGAAGTTTTATCTTTCCTGTGGCTTTACATGTTATGTTAATGAATGAAATGAAATTATTATGTAACGTAAAGTGAAAGATAATTAAAGAAGAACATGATGAATGAATGAATGCATTAATAAACGATGGAATGTAATAAAAGTCTTACAAGCATGGTATAACGGGACACACCCCTTTTTCAGGTGTTAGCCCAACGGTGTGTGGGTTCGCGACCCCGGGAGGATGCACATCGGGGTCCTTCTTTGTGATTGACCATTTGTATAAAACCATTGTTGCTTGCCTTCGGTACTGTAGCCATGAGGTGCTGTGCACCGTAATGGAAGGTCTATGATAGGCTTCGGTCCAGTACCAACAAACGGAAGGGCATAGCGCATGACAATTGTATACCTGGATTTTTACCTTAAGTGTTGTGGCCATGAGGTGCCGTGCACCGTAATGGAAGGTCTATGATAGGCATCGGCCCAGTACCAACGGACGGAAGGGTAAACGTCCATGGTTTTAATGGAAAGAAAGATGTAATGATGAACAAACGAATGATGAAGATAATAAAGATATTATCTATGTGTACGTATGATGTATGATCGCATGAAAGTAATGAACGTCTTTGATGAAAGTAAAGTAGGTTTTAATTTAAAACTAGAACTCACTCAGCAATGCTGACTTTTATGTGTTTCCAGTTGGCAGGTAATGATTGCTGAGGATGGCACGGGGCGGCTACTCAGCTCTTTTGGATGGCATCCATTTATATAAGGCTTTTGTGATGTAATGTAACAATGTATTTTGAAACTGGTTAACGATGTATTATTTGGCAAAAGATTTTTTAACGAAATGAAATGTCATTTTTGTTAGATGTTTCCACTACAATGTTTATGTAAGATAAATGGAAATGTATGTTTTTGTGCGATGATCAACCAGCTGTAAGCGTCCCAGGAATGGGGCCTTACAAAATATGAGGATCGAGAGTAAGTATTTGGATCATTGAAGTAGATTTTGTATGCTAGAGTGTTTGAAGATGGTGGTATAGTGTTTTGGATGATTTTGGGTAGCACTAGACGATTTTAAGGGTGATAAGTACGTATTGTGTTTGGATTTGATTTCGGTTTACAATACCTACATTGTTTCATTTATTAACTATAAGTGTCATTTTATTTATTCTTATGCTTGGATTTGTTTAAATTAGTTTAAGATTGTGTTGAGAAATGAAAATACATAGGACTGTAGGTTTATACGGGATGAAGAAATTATCCGTGCTAGAAGTATTGCTATTTAATGTTTTTGTATACTTACTTTTTTCCCATGTATTATGTTAAGACTTCGAGACTACTTGGTTGCAAAAACTTATACTCGCATAATTTGAGTGATATATAAGAAAATCTAAATTACTTGATCGTGGACCTTGGTTTGGGCTCTTATTCATTGTTCACATATTTAGTTTCATTTATAAGTTTTGATTACTTACGCTTCATAAGGGTAATTTAAATTTGGATTCTTATGAGTGAATACGAATAGTTTATTGGTCCTATGAAACATCTATCGTTGACTCGCTGCTCTGTAAGACCCTGTTCCCGGGACGCTCACAGCTGGTCAATCATCACACATAAAACATATATTTATGTTATCTTAATAAAACACTATAGCAGAAACACTTAAATAACCATTTCATTTCATTATAATTGCTTTTACAAAATAATACATAGTTGACTGAATAAAAAAATAACTCGCTGCATTACATCACGAAAACATTATATAAAATGGATGCCATCCAAAATGAGCCAAGTAGCCGCCCCGTGCCATTCTCAGCAACCTTTACCTGCCAACTGGAAACACATAAAAGTCAGCGTTGCTGAGTGAGTTCTAGTTTTAAAATAAAATATAATTTTCTTCCTTTCAAAACCATTATATACTTTCGCATACGATCACACATCATACGTACACATAGATAATATCGTTATTATCTTTCTTTACTGTTCATCACTTTCTTTCTTTACTCTTTCCGAATCAGTGTCTTCAGCTGTACCTCAAACGTATGCACAAAGTGAGTATTGGGCCGAAGATCATAAATGACTTCCATAACGCACATAGTCTGGCACCAGCACCGGGGCAAGCGACAAAGATCCCAACTGTATACTACACCCCAAACGTATGCACAAAGCGGGTACTGGGCCGAAGATCATAAATGACTTCCATAACGCACATGGCCTGGCACCAGCATCGGGGTGAGTATCCACTATAATCCATGTACTATACAACTGATCAGTCATAAAGACTAGACCCCTGTGTGTATCCTTATGGGTTAGCTAAACCACACACAGTTGAGCTTATGATATTTTGGAGTCGTGCACCTCCGTACATTTTGCTTGCAAGACTTTCTTTACTTTCACTTTCATTAATGAATGCATTCTATCATTATGTTCCTCTTTTCATTATCTACCACTTTATGTTACATAATACCTGTCATTTCTTTCACAACTATATCATGTAAAGCCTTGGAAAATAACCATACATAACATGGAACATAAAAATAACCATACAAAACATCACTATACAAGACATCATCATACATGACATAACAATCATCATACACGCCATAACATGGCCCATACATCATCAAAAGTCAACTCACTTCACCCCTGGGAACATCCCAAGTCAAAGCCTATATTTCACTTTTTCCCGAAAAAAATTAGAAAATGAACTAAGTCCTTTAGGCGCATGAGCACTATGCAGGCGCGTGGCCTTTCAGGCGCATGGGGAACACTTAGGCGCATGGGCAGCTTCCAGGCGCATGGGCATTATTGGGCGTATGAACTCTCAGTCGCATGACCTTTAGTCGCATGACCCTCAGTCGCATGACCGTCAGTCGCATGGCCATCCAGGCACATGAGGAAATTTCAGGCGCATGAGCCCTATTTGGGCGCATGGGGTTTCGGGCGTATGGGGACACTTAGGCAAATTCTATAACTTAGGCGCATGAGCCCTATTCAGGCGCATGAGCAGCCTCATACGTACCTGAACTTCAAATTTTAGTCCCCAATCATTCTCTAACCTATTTTAAGCTTATACCATCCATCCTAAGCCTTAGAAAACACATTCACATCATCATTCAAACATAACATAGCCCAAATCAAACCCCACCCGAATCACACACGAACACATACATACGGGTGCAATACCCAACATTATAAAAACATTTTCACATGCATTTCCAGCCCAAAATTTGTTAAAACATGTAAAAGAGGGGTTCTAGAACTCACCTTAGCAGCCTCTTCGCGTAAGACTTCCTTCAAACCCGTTTGCTACAAGTTCACACCTAAAAACCCACTTGAATCGCACACAACCGAACACATAACACACATAAGCACACACACCCGAGGATAAAACCAGTTACGAACATCACAAAACCAAAAATTCTTACCTTGAATTCGATCCTTCTTCTTGTTCTTCTCTTTAAAAACCCAAAAATCTGCTTTCTCTCTCTAAAACCCGAATGAAGTGATATGTGTAGACATTATGGGTGGCCATGCCCAATTTTACTCCAAATTTTGAAACTTTTGTCATTTTTGACACTTTTAACCCTTCGACTTGGGTTTTATAGCTTTTCTTTCTCTTCCTTCACTTTTATTCTTTCTTTTCTCACTTTTTAAAATAACCGGGTGTTACAAGTCCACCCCCCTTATATAGGTTTCGTCCCCGAAACCTGTTATTCCTCAAACAGATAAGGGTAATGCTGCCTCATCTTTCCTTTAGTCTCCCATGTAGACTCAGATCCCTTCCTGTGCTTCCACTGTACACGCACAAGAGGAACTACTTTATTCCTTAATCTCTTCTCCTTAAGATCAATGATTGCCACTCGTTGCTCCACATAATTGAGCCGTTCATCAACTTCAATATCTTCCAGTGGTACAACCATATCCTCGTCAGCTAAACACTTTCTCAGATGAGATACATGGAATGTCGGGTGAATTCCACTCAACTCATCGGGTAACTCCAACCTATAGGCCACCTCTCCTACTCGCGCAATGATTCAGAAAGGCCCTATATACCTTGCGCTCAACTTGCCCTGCTTTCTGAACCAAATGATACATTTCCAATGTGAGACTTTCAACATAACTCTATCGCCCACCTGGAACTCAATCGGCCTTCGTCTCTTATCGGCATACGACTTCTGCCTATTCTTGGCTGCCTTCATAAAGGCTTTGATCTTTTCAAGTTTCTCAATCGTAGCCTCGATCACCTCAACACTCCCCAACTCCTTCTGACCAATATCACCCCAACAAACAGGGGTTCTACATCTCCTACCATATAGCATCTCATAAGGGGACATACCAATGCTGGCATGATAGCTCTTATTGTATGAGAACTCAGCTAACGGTAAGTGGTCATCCCAAATTCCTCCAAATTCAATGACGCATGCCCGAAGCATATCTTCAAGCGTCTGAATCGTCCTCTCCGACTGACCATCCATCTGAGGATGATAATCCGTGCTAATATGTAACCTCGTCCCCATCACATCATGGAATTTCTTCCAAAACTTAGATGTAAACCGAGTGTCACGGTCAGACAAAATAGACACCGGCACACAATGACGAGTCACAATCTCTTTAATGAACAGATCTGCCAACCTCTCGGATGAATAAGTCTCGCGGATCGGTAGGAAGTGAGCACTCTTCGTCAGACGATCAACTATCACCCAGATGGCATCATACCCTTTCGCGGTACGCGGTAGCTTCGTAATGAAAGTCACCAAAGACGCCATCCGAGATTCGTAGCTTCTTGGGTTTGGCGGGCTACTACAGAAGATTCATTCAAGACTTCTCTTAGATCGCCTCTCCACTAACTAAGTTGACCCGGAAAGATGTGAAGTTTGTTTGGGGTCAAGCTCAAGAGAAGACGTTTGAGGAACTGAAGGCGAGGTTGACTCAAGCTCCTATTCTATCATTACTTGATGGAAGTGAAGATCTGGTGGTTTATTCTTATGCTTCTTATTCGGGGTTGGGGTGTGTGTTAATGCAGAGAGGAAAGGTTATAGCCTATGCATCTCGACTGTTGAAGGTTCATGAGGTCAATTATCCTACTCATGACTTGGATAGCGGCCGTGGTCTTTGCGTTAAAGATTTGGAGGCATTACCTGTACGGAACGAAGTGCATCATATTCACTGACCACAAGAGCCTGAAGTACTTCTTTGAGCAGAAGGACCTGAACATGAGGCAGAGAAGATGGTTGGAGCTCATAAAAGACTATGATTGTGAGATCCATTACCATTCGGGGAAAGCCAACGTGGTGGCGGATGCCCTTAGCCGAATGGAGAGACACGAGTCGATTTGGGTGAAAGCTTATCAGCTGATCATGACCTCTGATGTAATGAGCAAGTCAAGGAGTTTTAAGATGAAGCACTGAAAGAAGATCATCTTAACTCTGAAATAATGAGAGGTCTAGTCGTAGAGTTGGGTGAAAACACACTCGGTGTTAGAACCCGATGCGGTCGAATGTGGATTCCTCGTTTTGGGGATCTACGTATGATGATCATGGATGAAGCTCACAAGACTCAATACTCAATTTATCCCGGTGCTACAAAGATGTACCAAGACATGAAGAAAGATTATTAGTGGCTGGGTATGAAGCGTGATGTAGTGGAGTATGTGAATAAGTGCCTTACTTGTTTGCAAGTGAAGACCGAGCATCAGAAGCTGTATGGGAAGATCCAACCTTTGGATATACCAGAATGGAAGTGGGAGCACATCACCATATATTTCATTACAAAGCTGCCGCGTACCCCGAAAGGGTATGATACCATATAGGTGATAGTTGATCGTTTGACGAAGAGTGCTCACTTTCTACCGATCCGCGAGACATATTCATCTGAGAGGTTGGCTGATCTGTTCACCAGGGAAATTGTAACTCGTCATGGTGTGCCGGTGTCTATTATGTCTGACCATGACACGCGGTTTACATCTAAATTTTGGAAGAAATTCCACGACGCTATGGGGACGAGGTTACATATTAGCACGGCTTATCATCCCCAGACTGATGGTCAGTCAGAAAGGACCATTCAGACATTGGAGGACATGCTTCGGGCATGTGTTATCGATTTTGGAGGAAGTGGGGATGGCCACTTGCCGTTAGCTGAATTCTCGTACAACAACAGTTATCATGCCAACATTGGTATGCCCCCATATGAGATGCTATACGGTAGGAGATACAGAACACCCGTTTGTTAGGGTGATATTGGTCAGAAGGAGTTAGGGAGCGTCGAGGTGATCGAGGCTACGACTGAGAAGCTTGAAAAGATCAAAGCCTTCATGAAGGCAGCCAAAGATAGACAGAAGTCGTATGCTGATAAACGACACAGACCGATTGAGTTCTAGGTGGGTGACCGGGTTATGTTGAAGGTCTCACCTTTGAAGGGTATCATTCGTTTCCGAAAGCGGGGCAAGTTGAGCCCGAGGTATGTAGGCCGGAGAGGTGGCCTATAGGCTGGAGTTACCGGATGAGTTAAGTGGAATTCACCCGACATTCCATGTATCTCATTTAAGGAAGTGCTTGGCAGATGAAGATATGATTGTTCCACTGGAAGATATCAAAGTAGACGAACGGCTCAATTATGTGGAGCAACCGGTGGCAATCATCGATCAAAAAGAGAAGAGGTTGAGGAATAAAACAGTTCCTCTTGTGCGTGTACAGTGCAAGCATAGGAAAGGATCTGAATCAACGTGGGAGACTGAAGAAGAGATAAGGCAACATTACCCACGTTTGTTCGAGGAATAACAGGTTTCGGGGACGAAACCTATTTAAGGGGGTGGACTTGTAACACCCGGTTATTTATTTTGAAGCCGATGAATGAAGAAAAAGAAATAAAGTCCAAAGTCGAGGGACCAAACTCGCCAACGAGAGAAAGTTGGGTATGTGGTGATATTTGAAAGGAGAGGGCAGCCATTACCCTCTCCCCACACCCACATTTTCAGCCAAGAAAGAGAGGAGAAGAAGAAGAGAGAAAAAGAGAGAAAAAGGTTGTTCGAGTGGATTCTAGTGTGCCAAATCGTCGTGTAGCGTGTCCAATCGAAGCTCTTCTCGTTGTGGTCGTTTGTGTGAGTTCTAGGACCCCTCTTTTACATGTTTTCAAATGATTTTGGGGCTGGAACATATAGAATACCCGTTTTTGTATGTGTGTGTTTGACTCATTTGTATGTGTTTGCGTGTGATGCGTTTGGAGTTTGTTTCCGGGCTTGTGTGTGCTTGAATGGTGTTGTGGTATGCATTCCTAAGGTTTAGAATGGTTGATTTAGGCTTAGAATGGGTTTGGATGAGCATGGAGTTCGAACATGGCAGATTGGGTTCGGGATGAATTCCATTCTACATCAGTTAGGGCTATGCGACCGAATGGAGGCCATACGGTCGACTGAGGTGCGATTGAGGTTCATTCGCACGATTGAGGGTTCATTCACACAGTTGAGGATTTATTCGTACGATTGGGTGCCAGTCGCATGGGGAGTCATGCGACTGAGGTCCCAGTCGCATAGGTACTCATTCGCATTAGTTCCATCCGCATAAGGTCATTCACAAGGGTGTTCATTCGCTTGGGTGTCCATCCGCATGAGGTCCATTCGCACGACTGGGTGTCCATCCGCATAGGTGTTCATCCGCATGGGTCCATTCACATGATGTTCAGTCGCCTGGAAGCCATGCGACTGAAGGGTGTCCATACGCCCAGGTAAAGCTGTTGTACTCGGGGAAATGTGTTTTAATTACTGACTTTCGGGGGAAAGTGCAGATGTAAGTTTTGACATGGAAATTCCCGTAAGTTCATGTAAGATGACTGTTGAGACCTTAGAAGGTATGTTGGGCATAATGATGATGATGTTGCATATTTATGCATGATGTATGTTATGTATGTATTATGTTGCCCTGTATGATGATGATGACTGTGTATGTTGATGTTCCTGATTTTGATGAATGTTTATCTTTCCTGTGGCTTTACGTGTTATGTTAATGAATGAAATGAAAGTATTATGTAACGTAAAGTGGAAGATAATAAAAGAGGAACATGATGAATGAATGCATGCATTAATAAACGATGGAATGTAATAAAAGTCTTACAAGCATGATATAATGGGACACACTCCTTTTTCAGGTGTTAGCCCAACGGTGTGTGGGTTCGCGACCCCGGGAGGATGCACATCGGGGTCCTTCTTTGTGATTGACCATTTGTATAAAACCATTGTTGCTTGCCTTCGATACTGTGGCCATCAGGTGTTTTGCACCGTAATGGAAGGTCTATGATAGGCTTCGGTCCAGTACCAACAAACGAAAGGGCATAGCACATGACAATAGTATACCTGGATTTTTACCTTCAGTGATGTGGCCATGAGGTGCCGTGCACCGTAATGGAAGGTCTATGATAGGCTTCGGCCCAGTACCAACGGACGGAAGGGTAAACGTCCATGGTTTTAATGGAAAGAAAAGATGTAATGATGAACGAACGAATGATGAAGATAATAAAGATATTATCTATGTGTACGTATGATGTATGATCGCATGAAAGTAATGAACGGTTTTAATGAAAGTAAAGTATGTTTTAATTTAAAACTAGAACTCACTCAGCAACGCTGACTTTTATGTGTTTCCAGTTGGCAGGTAATGATTGCTGAGGATGGCACAGGGCGGCTACTCAGCTCTTTTGGATGGCATCCATTTATATAAGGCTTTTGTGATGTAATGCAACAATGTATTTTGTAACTGGTTAACGATGTATTATTTGGCAAAAGCTTTTATAACGAAATGAAATGTCATTTTTGTTAAATATTTCCGCTGCAATGTTTATGTAAGATAAATGGAAATGTATGTTTTTGTGCGATGATCGACCACTTGTAAGCGTTCCGGGAACGGGGCGTTACAAAATATGAGGATCGAGAGTAAGTATTTGGATCATTGTAGTGGATTTTGTATGCTAGAGTGTTTGAAGATGGTGGTATAGTGTTTTGGATGAGTTTGGGTAGCACTAGATCGAGTTTAAGGGTGATTAGTACGGTCTTGTGTTTGGATTTGATTTCGGTTTACCGTACCTACATTCTTTTATTATTAACTATAAGTGTCATTTTATTTATTCTTATGCTTGGATTTGTTTAAATTAGTTTAAGATTGTGTTGAGAAACGCAAATAACAGGACTGTAGGTTTATACACGACGAAGAAATTATTCGTACTAAAAGTATTGCTATATAAAGTTTTTGTATACTTACTTTGTTTCCCATGTATTATGTTAAGACTTCGAGACTACTTGGCTGCATAAACTTATACTCGCATAATTTGAGTGATGTATAAGAAAATCTAATTTACTTGATCGTGGACCTTGGTTTGAGTTCTTATTCATTGTTCACATATTTAGTTTCATTTATAAGTTTTGATTACTTACGCTTCATAAGGGTAATTTAAATTTGGATTCTTATGAGTGAATACGAATAGTTTATTGGTCCTATGAAACATCTATCGTTGACTCGCTGCTCTGTAAGGCCCCGTTCCCGGGACGCTCACAGCTGGTCAATCATCGCACATAAAACATATATTTATGTTAGCTTATAAAACACTGCAGCGAAAACACTTAAACAACCATTTCATTTCATTATAATTGCTTTTACAAAATAATACATAGTTGACTGAATACAAAATAACTCGTTGCATTACATCACGAAAACATTATATAAAATGGAAGCCATCCAAAATGTGCCAAGTAGCCGCCCCGTGCCATTCTCAGCAACCTTTACCTGCCAACTGGAAACACATAAAAGTCAGCGTTGCTGAGTGAGTTCTAGTTTTAAAATAAAATATAATTTTCTTCCTTTTAAAACCATTCTATACTTTCGCATACGATCACACATCATACGTACACATAGATAATATCGTTATTATCTTCCTTTACTGTTCATCACTTTCTTTCTTTACTCTTTCCGAATCAGTGTCTTCAGCTGTACCTCAAACGTATGCACAAAGCGGGTACTGGGCCGAAGATCATAAATGACTTCCATAACGCACATAGCCTGGCACTAGCACCGGGGCAAGCGACAAAGATCCCAACTGTATACTACACCCCAAACGTATGCACAAAGCGGGTACTGGGCCGAAGATCATAAATGACTTCCATAACGCACATGGCCTGGCACCAGCATCGGGGTGAGTATCCACTATAATCCATGTACTATACAACTGGTCAGTCATAAAGACTAGACCCCTGTGTGTATCCTTATGGGTTAGCTAAACCACACACAGTTGAGCTTATGATATTTTAGAGTCGTGCACCTCCGTACATTTTGCTTGCAAGACTTTCTTTACTTTCACTTTCACTAATGCATGCATTCTATCATTATGTTCCTCTTTTCATTATCTTCCACTTTACGTTACATAATACTTGATCATTTCTTTCACAACTATATCACGTAAAGCCATGGAAATAACCATACATAACATGGAACATAAACATAACCATACAAAACATCACTATACAAGGCATCATCATACATGACATAACAATCATCATACACGCCATAACATGGCCCATACATCATCAAAAGTCAACTCACTTCACCCCTGGGAACATCCCAAGTCAAAGCCTATATTTCACTTTTTCTCGAAAAAAATCAGAAAATGAACTAAGTCCTTTAGGCGCATGAGCACTATGCAGGAGCATGGCCTTTTAGGCGCATGGGGAACACTTAGGTGCATGGGCATTATTGGGCATATGAACTCTCAGTCGCATGACCTTCAGTCGCATGACCCTCAGTCGCATGACCGTCAGTCGCATGGCCATCCAGGCGCATGAGGAAATTTCAGGCGCATGAGCCCTATTTGGGCGCATGAGGTTTCGGGCGTATGGGGACACTTAGGCAAATTCTATAAATTAGGCGCATGAGCCCTATTCAAGCGCATGAGCAGCCTCATATGTACCTGAACTTCAAATTTTAGTCCCCAATCATTCTCTAACCTGTTCTAAGCTTATATAATCCATCCTAAGCCTTAGAAAACACATTCACATCATCATTCAAACATAACATAGCCCAAAATCAAACCCCACCCGAATCACACACGAACACATACATAGGAGTGCAATACCCAACATTATAAAAACATTTTCACATGTATTTCCAGCCCCAAAATTTGTTAAAACATGTAAAAGAGGGGTTCTAAAACTCACCTTAGCAGCCTCTTCAGGTAAGACTTCCTTCAAACCCGTTTGCTACAAGTTCACACCTAAAAACCCACTTGAATCGCATACAACCGAACATATAACACACATCAGCACACACACCCAAGGATAAAACCAGTTAAGAACATCACAAAACCAAAAATTCTTACCTTGAATTCGATCCTTCTTCTTGTTCTTCTCTCTAGAAACCCGAAAGCTCTGCTTTCTCTCTCTAAAAACCCGAAAGCCTGGCTTGGAAGTTGTTTCTCCATTAAGGATTTTGGTGAAGCCGCCTATATTTTGGGAATAAATATCTATAGGGATAGATCAAGGCGATTGATAGGTTTAAATCAAAGTGCATACATTGACAAGATCTTGAAAAGGTTCAAGATGGAAAACTCTAAGAAAGGTATCGTACCTATTCAAAGAGGGACGATATTGAGTAAGACTCAATGTCCAAGCTCAAAGGATGAGCAAGACAAAATGAAGGGAATCCCGTATGCGTCTGCTATAGGATCCATCATGTATGCAATGATATGCACTAGGCCGGACGTGTCATGCGCTTTGAGCATGACAAGCCGATACCAACAAAATCCTGGAAATAGTCATTGGATGGCTGTTAAGAACATACTTAAGTACCTAAGGAGGACCAAAGATATGTTCCTAATCTATGGATCTAGTGAGGAGGAACTCGTAGTAAAGGGTTACACGGATGCGAGTTTCCAAACTGATCGGGATGATTCACGATCACAATCGGGGTACATTTTCATCTTGAATGGAGGAGCAATCTCTTGGAAGAGCTCTAAGCAAGATGTGGTGGCATTATCAACTACAGAATCAGAATACATCGCCGCTCATCAACAGCTCAGGAAGCTGCATGGTTAAAGAAATTCATTGCCGATCTAGGGGTAGTTCCTTCCATTCAGGACCCCCTAGAAATTCTTTGTGATAACAAGGGTGCGATTGCTCAAATCAAGGAACCCCGTGCACATCAAAAGACTAGGCACATTGAATGGAGATTCAACTACATAAGGGATGAAGTTGAAAAGGGAAAGATATGTATTCGCAAAGTTCACAAAGATCAAAACGTTGCGGATCCACTCATGAAGCTTCTTGAAAAGGCAAAGCATGAAAGTCATACTTGTGCCATGGGACTTCAATATTCTAGTGACTGGATTTGATCTTTAATTTTGTATTTAGATATTGTAACCCTTTATTACTTGAATGGATTATTTGGTTATAATGGTTCAACTAATATTCCTTTTTAGCATGTTAAAATCCATGAGTAAATCGTTTACTCAAAACATCCGTAGTTGTTCATACTTGTGGGAACAAGTATGAACGTAAGACTATTATGAACTTGGATTGGTGGATATTCATATGGATGAATATAGAGCAAAGGGTTGCTGACAAAGTTTATAGATATTTATAGGATACAAATATTGGACTGACCTGCATCTCAAATATTACTACATGGAATCTTCCTGATTGATCATAAGTAATTTTGAGTAAAGGCGAATATAATTTGGTATCCTCTAACCTGAGATATCTATTGGGTCTTGATATTTACCAAATGTTATACTTTGACTTAGTTCTTCGCTGTTCTAAAACATGGAAGTACATAAGTCTGAGTTCAGGTATGAAAAGGTAATTGTGAGAGCCGTATGTAGTCAAGATGGGATTTTTCCCTCTTATTCGTTGGGAGTAAGATGTCTAAGGCCTGATAAAGTTAAATTAATAGAGAATGATCACTCTGTGTCTCTAGGATTTAACATGACATCTGTGACAAAAGGATAGATGATTGATTCACCTAAAACATTTCGAGTAAGGTACTTGAAGGGGATGATGTTATTGAATGGCACTTAGTCATACGTATTAAGGGTAGTAAACCGTTGTTAGGCAGTATTTACTGCTTGCATCAATCTTCTATGAATCGTGTGCAAGTGGGAGATAATTGTTGGATCTTGTATGCCCAAGACACATACAAGAATGATGTGGTTAGTACGTTATGATCCAAGTCGGGTCATACCCAATAACAAGCTAAACAAACACCAATAAATATTTATTTGTTGATAAGATCATACAAATAAATATTGACACCAATTTAGAAAAATGGGTTTTCTAAATCATTGCTTTTGAAATAGAACAACATTATATGGATAATTTGTTCATGAGATATTATTTGTTTTATTATTTAAGTGGGTTAAATAATAACAAATAAAAGTGTGTTCAAGTTATATAATTAAAAGGGTTTTAATTTTATAAAATTATGGATTAAAGAGTGTAAAGTTTTATAAAATTAAAATGGGTGGGAACCTATTTCAAATCTGAATTTTTGGCCACCCCTTGGATACCCTTCCTTGGGGTTCTTTTTTCTTGTTTTAAGCAAGACTTAAACTCTCTTGCACTCTTCAATCAACACACACACTCTCTCTCTCACACACACAAGCAAAGAACTCTCCCTAAACAAAGCTGAAAATTCGGATTCAAGGCACAACAAGCTGAAAATTTTCGGATTTTGAAGGAGCATAGGTAGAGAGTTTTGGTGTTGTGCTCCCTAACAAGCTAGGTGTTTGGAAGAGCTTGTGGGTATACAAACTTGAGGCTTTCTTTCTTGGGGGCTGGACATTTAAGAGCATCATCATCCTCATCTCATCCATACTTCAACATCTTGTTCTTGAAAGGTAGTTTCAAGAACACCCTATGGTTGCTCTTTTCGTTTTGATAGCATGTCATTTCACATATATTTATGATCCTTGTTCTTGGGTTTTGTCTTTGGTTAAAATGGTTAAAAATTTCAGATTGTTAACCACACTTTAAACCCTAATATCCTCTGCGTTTTTGAAGTTTAAATGGTTAAACTTGCTTTGATAAACTTGTAACAAAACCCAACAGAGGCAGATTCTTACCTGGATTTGTTGCTCCTTAATGATGGTTTGATGCTCCAACACCCAAATCTTCAATCCCTTAACCTTTGAAGCTCCAAATCTTGAGTTTTATTCACTTTCTCTCTCTATGAATTTAGTGGCTAGGGTTACAAATGAGGAAGATGAAGGCTGATTTGGTGGGTTAAGGGGCTGATTATGGGCCTTAATCACTTAGGCTCTTGCCCATAAACCCAATTTAGCCCATAACCCATTTCCTTCTTTTATTAGATACCCATTAATTAAGCCCATTATTCTAGATGACTCGTTTTGACTTTTCGGGGTGTTACAAGTCTCCCCCACTTATTTAGGTTTCGTTCTCGAAACCTGTCAGTCATCAAACAATTGAGGATTAAATTTCCTCATCTCCTCCTCGGTCTCCCACGTACATATTGATCCTTTTCTGTGTCTCCACTGTACTCGTACTAGCGGAACCACTTTATTACGTAAGTGCTTCTCTTTCCAATCAAGGATGGCCACCGGGTGCTCTACATAGTTCAGCCGTTCATCAATTTCAATGTCTTCTAATGGTACAACTGCATCATTGTCTGCCAGACATTTCCTAAGATGAGATACATGGAACGTAGTGTGAATTTCACTCAACTCATCAGGTAGTTCTAATCTATAGGCCACATCCCCTACCCTCCCGACAATACGGAATGGCCCTATGAACCTTGGGCTTAACTTTCCCCGTTTTCGAAACCTGATGATCCCTTTCCAGGGAGATACCTTGAGCATAACCTTGTCACCAACCTCAAACTCTATTGGTCTACGCCTCTTATCAGCATAAGACTTCTGGCGATCCTTTGCGGCTTTCATGATGCCTTAATCTTATCTAACTTCTTGGTCATGACCTCAATCACTTCAAGACTTCCCAATTCCTTTTGCCCATGTCACCCCAACACACAGGCGTCCTGCACTTCCTACCGTACAACATCTCATAAGGTGGCATCCCAATGCTGGCATGGTAACTATTATTATATGAGAATTCCGCCAATGGTAAGTGCTCATCCCAACTTCATCCAAAGTCGATTACACACGCTCGTAGCATGTCTTCTAACGTATGAATCGTTCTTTCCGACTGACCATCCATCTGGGGGTGGTAAGCCGTACTAATATGCAGTCTAGTCCCCATTGAGTCGTGAAACCTCTTCCGGAACTTGGACGTAAACCGTGTGTCCCTATCCGAAACGATAGACACTGGCACGCCGTGACGAGCCATGATCTCCTTGATAAATAGCTCTGCTAACCTCTCAGAGGAAAACGTCTCACGAATTGGTAGGAAATGGGCGTTCTTTGTTAAACGGTCAACAATCACCCAGATCGCATCGCTTCCTCTCGTCGTGCGATGTAGCTTCATGATGAAGTCCATTATGATGTGTTCCCATTTTTATTCAGGAATATCCAAAGGCTGGATCTTTCCATACGGCTTTTGGTGCTCTGCCTTCACTTGCAGACAAATCAGGCACTTGCTCACATACTTAGCCACGTCTCGCTTCATTCCTGGCCACCATTAATCTTTCTTCAGACCCTGATACATTTTCATGGCACCGGGATGAATGAAATATCGAGTTTTGTGAGCCTCATCCATGATCTTCCCCCTCAGATCCCCATAGAGAGGGATCCACATTCGCCAAGATTAGGTCCTAACACCTAGGGTGTTTTCCCCTAAATATGAAACTTGTCCTTTCATCCTTTCAGAGTTGACTCTATCATCTCTCAATGCCTCATCTTGAAACTCCCTCACTTGTTTCATAACATCAGGCGTCATGATTATCTTGTAAGCCCTCACCCGAATTGGTTCGGGTTGTCCCTTCCGGCTAAAGGCGTCAGCAACCACATTGGCTTTGCCTGGATGATAATGAATTTCGCACTCATAATCCTTGATCAGTTCCAACCACCTCCTCTGCCTTATGTTGAGTTCCTTTTGTTCGAAGTCGAAGAAATACTTCAGACTTTTATGATTAGTGAAGATGGTGCACTTCACCCCATACAGGTAGTGCCTCCAAATCTTCAATGCAAACATCACCACAGCCAACTCTAAATCATGGGTAGGATAATTAGCCTCTTGGACCTTTAATTGTCTAGAAGCATAGGCTATCACCTTCCCTCGTTGCATCAACACGCAACCCAATCCTGCATACGAGGCATGCGAGTAGACTACGAGATCCTCGTTCCCTTCAGGTAACGTCAAGATAGGGGCTTGAGTTAACCTCATCTTCAGTTCTAGGAAGGCGTTCTCCTAATCAGTACCCCATTCATACTTTACGTCCTTTCGGGTCAGCTTAGTCAAAGGAGAAGCTATCTTGGAGAAATCCTGGATAAACCTCCTATAGTAACCTGCTAGGCCTAAAAAACTGCGAATCTCGGATGGCGTCTTTGGAGGTTCCCATTGCATCACCGCTTCAACCTTCGCAGGGTCCACCCTGATCCCCTCAGGATTTACCACATGACCCAGAAATTGAACTTCTCGAAGCCAAAATGCGCATTTAGAAAACTTAGCATATAACTTCTCACTTCTAAGCGTCTCCAATACTTCTCGAATATGATCGGCATATTCCTCTTTATTTTTTGAAAGATGTCGTTGATGAACACTATCACCGATTTATCCAACATCGGTCGACATACCCGATTCATGAGATCCATAAAAGCAGCTGGCGCGTTGGTTAAACCAAAGGACATGACGAGAAATTCGTGGTGTCCATAACGCGTACGAAACGCTGTCTTTGGAATGTCTTGTTCTTTCACCTTCAGTTGGTGGTAACCAGACCGCAGGTCTATCCTCGAAAACCAGCTGGCACCCTGAAGTTGATGGAACAGGTCGTCGATCCTTGGTAACGGATACCGATTCTTTACGGTCAGCTTATTGAGCTCGCCATAGTCAATGCACATCCTCATGCTACCTTCTTTCTTCTTGACGAATAATACCGGAGCACCCCATCGAGAGATACTTGGTCGGATGAAGCCTTTATCCAATAAATCTTGCAACTGGTCCCTCAGCTCTACCATCTCCGAAGGAGCTAATCGATACGGTGCTTTAGCGACAGGTTGTGCTCCCGGTAGCAAATCAATCTGGAATTTGATTTCGCGGTCAGGTGGCACACCGGTCAGGTCTTCAGGAAAGACGTTAGGAAACTCACGCACTACCGACACGTCAGATAATTGTGGCTCTGGTGCATCCACATCTTTTACATAGGCCAAGTAAGCACTACACCCACATCTCAAGTACTTTTCAGCTGTGATCATCGACACGACCTTCGGTACACAGCACACCTTATCTCCACGAATCGTAACAAAACTACCGTCGGGTGCTGTTAGAAGAATTATCTTCTTACTACATACTATATTGGCTTCATAGCTAGCTAACCAATCCATGCCTAACACTACATCGAAACCTCCTAAGGCCATAACATGCAACCTAGCAGGGAACTTACAATCTTTTAACTCAATTAGGCAATCCTCAACCACCTTAGTTACCTTAGTGGACATACCAATGGCTGTTTCTACATAGAAAGGCTCATCTAACTTTCTACACTTATCATGCAACAAATGACAAAAGACAGCAGACACAAAACTCCTACTAGCACCAGAATCAAAGAGCACAGAAGCATATTCATGGTCTGCTAGAAACATACCTTAAACAACTTCAGGATCTGCCCTGGCCTCCTCACGAGTTATGTTGAATGCCCTCGCCTTCGCCTTCGAACCGTCACCCTTTCCCTTATCTCCAGCTTTAACCATTCCTGATCCTCCTGATTTCCCTCTCTTACAATCTCTTCCCAAGTGTCCCATCTCCCCACACTAGTAACACTTCACCGGCTTGTAATCCCTAGCATAGTAGCCCTCGCCCCCATATTTAAAACATTTTCCAGTCCTAACTCTACACTCCCCTGAATGACTTTTCCACATTTTCTACAAGCACCTCCTTCCCCTGTATTTCCGTTCCTCCTTGATTGATCCTCAACTCTCATCCTCTTCTCCCCAATCCTGAAGTTGTCACCTCCGAACCTCTTCCCATTTCTATTCTTATTCCCACTCCATCTCTCCACTTTCTTTTGTACAGGCATTGGATCTCTTTCACCGTACAGTCTCCCAGCAAATCCACCACAGGCCTAAATGTGCCTGGTTTGGCCATAATCATATGCCTCCTGATATCAATGGGCAAACCCTACATGTATCTCTTGATCTTCTTGGATGCAGGTGTCACCATGTCCGGCACAAGTCTTGCAAGTTTATTGAACTTGGAGGTATACTCTTGATGAGTCATGTTCCCAGCCTCCAAATGCAAGAACTCCTTCTCAATCTTGTCTAATTCCCGATGGGGACAATACTCCTCCAACACCAACTCCTTCAACTCAAACCACTTCATTCTGGCTATCGATCGCTTTCCTTCAGCCTGGACAACATTGTCCCACCAGCACAACGCTGAGTCAACGAAAGAATGAGTGGCAAACTTAACTTTCTGATCTTCCCAACACTCACTAATTTCCAGTACCGCTTCCATCTCTCTAAGCCAGCGATGAGCGACAGTAGCATTGCCGTTACCGTCAAAGGTCGGGGGCTTGCACCTTTGAAATTCCCCATAGTTGCACCCCCTAGTAGTCTCTCTCTTGGACTCCTCATCACTGTCGTCATCATGGATTACCACCTTAAGGTTTGATGGCTCCTCTTCAATTTCTTCCGTCCTCCCGGTGGACCTTCCAGAATTCTTCTCATCTTCCTTCCCCTTCTTATCAGCTTTCTCTCCATCCTTGACTGCCTTGATCACCTCGGTCACCACCGAGGGCAAGACATTTTGCATGACATTGTAGACTTCGTCAGCGATAGCCTCTTTCACAGTGGATTTGAGGGTGGCTGATCCCTCCCCCTCCGGGTGACTATGGAGGTCTGACTCATCGCGAACAGTCTCAGGAGTCTTAGCTTTGCTCCGGGTGACACGTGCCCTAGGACCCTGCTGTCCCGCGGTGGGTCGGTTATGTTTTATGATGACTAGTACTTGGTATGTTGTATACTTATTAAGTTAAGTATTATATATTAAAGTGGAAGATAATATTAATGAAAGTGTGAAACTTAATGAATGTTACCCCCGGGCCCATTTGATGATGAAAAGTCTTGCAAGCAATATGATAGACTTCACTTATGTGAGTCTGATATATGATGATGGATCTGTATTCATGAGCGGGCTATGTGCCTTGCAGTGTGGATCAACTGTCGAGGGTTAGCTACCGTTTACATGTGTACCAATAGGGAATGACATTCGTTGTCGATCAACATGGAGCTCTTGCTTTGTGCAATCTCGTTTATGATTAAAATGAAAGTAATGAAAGAATGAAAGATAATGAACATGCTTACTATGATGCAAGAAATGTTATGTATTATGATGTATGTGTGGCAATTATATGAAGGATAAAGTTTATATTTTCGTATATTATTAAAAACTAGAACTCACTCAGCGAAGCTGACTTTTATGCATAATAGTTGGTAGGTAATTGCTGATGCTGAGGATGGCACAAGGTGGGAAGCTACTTAGATGGCAGTGGATGGCATTTCTGTTTATAAAATCTTTAATTGTAATTTTAAGAACAAGTACTATGTTTTATTTACAATTGAAGGACAAATGTATGAGTACAATATGGTTCCTAAGTTTTAAATATGTCTATTTAATTCCGCTGTAATGTTTTGGTAATTAAAAATGATTTTATGCTATGATTAACCAACTGTGAGGTTTACCGAGAACGGGGCCTTACAGTTCTGGAGTTTGGGAAGCACTAGATCGATTTTAAGGGTGATTAGTACAGTCTTGTGTTTGGATTTGATTTCGGTTTAAATTGTACCTACATTGTTTCATTTATTAATTATAAGTGTCATTTTAGTTATTCGTATCCATGGATTTGTTTAAATTAGTTCAAGAGTGTGTTGGGAAACGAAAATACATAGGACAAAAGGTTGTTACGGTAAGAAGAAGTTATACGTGCTAGAAGTATTGCTATTTAACGTTTTTGTATACTTACTTTGTTTCCCATGTATTATGTTTAGCTTTCGAAACTACTTGGTTGAAAAAACTTACACTCGCATAATTTGAGTGATATATAAGAAAATCTAATTTACTTGATCGTGGACTTTGGTTTGAGTTCTTATTCATTGTTCACACATTTAGTTTCATTTATAAGGTTTGATTACTTACGCTTCAAAAGGGTAATTAAAATTTGGATTCTTATAGTTTATTGGTCCTATGAAGCATCTATCGTTGCCTCAGTGCTCAACAAGAAATATGAGGATCAAGAGTATATATTTGGATTCATTGTAGTGAATTTTGTATGCCAGAGTGATTGAAGATGGTGGTAGAGTGTTTTGGATGAGTTTGGAAAGCACTAGATCAATTTTAAGGGTGATTAGTATGGTCTTTTGTTTAGATTTGATTTGGGTTTAAACTATACCTACATTATTACATTTATTAATTATAAATGTCATTTTAGTTATTCGTATGCTTGGATTTGTTCAAATTAGTTCAAGAGTGTGCTGAGAAACAAAAATACATAGGACAGTAGGTGGTTACGGTACGAGGAAGTTATTCGTGCTAGAAGTATTGCTATTTAATGTTTTTGTATACTTTGTTTCCCATGTATTATGTTTAGCTCTTGAGACTACTTGGTTGCAAAAACTTATACTCGCAAAATTTGAGTGAAATATAAGAAAATCTAATTTATTTGATTGTGGACCTTGGTTTGAGTTCTTATTCATTGTTTACACATTTAGTTTCATTTATAAGGTTTGATTACTTACATTTCATAAGGGTAATTTAAATTTGGATTCTTATGAGTGAATACGAATGGTTTATCGGTCCTATGAAACATCTATCGTTGACTCCGTGCTCAACAAGAAATATGAGAATCGAGAGTACGTATTTGGATTCATTGTAGCGGATTTTGAACTCCAGAGTGTTTGAAGATGGTGGTAGAGTGTTTTGGATGAGTTTGGAAAGCACTAGATCAATTCTAAGGGTGATTACTATGGTCTTATGTTTGGATTTGATTTTGGTTTTAACTGTACCTACATTGTTTCATTTATTAATTACAAGTGTCATTTTAGTTATTCGTATGCTTGGATTTGTTTAATTTAGTTCAAGAGTGTGTTGAGAAACGAAAATACATAGGACAATAGGTTGTTACGGTCCGAAGAAGTTATTCATACTAGAAGTATTCCTACCTTACGTTTTTGTATACTTACTTTCTTTCCCATGTATTATGTTTAGCTTTCGGGACATCTTGGATTCAAAAACTTATACTCGCATAATTTGAGTGATATATAAGTAAATCTAAATTACTTGATCATGGATCTTGGTTTGAGTTCTTATTCATTGTTCACACACTTAGTTTCAGTTATAAGGTTTACCTACTTACGT
Organism: Flaveria ramosissima; assembly: GCA_025215565.1. Taxonomy (NCBI): domain Eukaryota; kingdom Viridiplantae; phylum Streptophyta; class Magnoliopsida; order Asterales; family Asteraceae; genus Flaveria; species Flaveria ramosissima. The sequence goes on from CM046032.1 coordinate 5,580,090, forward strand.
TTCATAAGGGTAATTTAAATTTGGATTCTTATTAGTGAATACGAATGGCTTATTGGTCCTATGAAACATCTATCGTTGACTCCGTGTTCGACAAGAAATATGAGGATCGAGAGTAAGTATTCGGATTCATTATAGTGGATTTTGTATGCTGGAGTGTTTGAAGATGGTGGTAGAGTGTTTTGGATGAGTTTGGGAAGCAGTATATTGATTTTAAGGGTGATTAGTACGGTCTTGTGTTTGGATTTGATTTCGGTATTAACTGTACCTACATTGTTTCATTTATTAATTATAAGTGTTATTTTAGTTATTTGTATGTTTGGATTTGTTCAAATTAGTTCAAGAGTGTGCTGAGAAACAAAAATACATAGGACAGTAGGTTGTTACGGTACGAAGACGTTATCCGTGCTAGAAGTTTTGCTATTTAACGTTTTTGTATACTTACTTTGTTTCCAATTTATTTTGTTAAGACTTCGAGACTACTTGGTTGCAAAGACTTATACTCGCATAATTTGAGTGATATATAACAAATCTAATTTACTTGATCGTGGACCTTTGTTTGAGTTCTTATTCATTGTTTACAGATTTAGTTTCATTTATAAGGTCTGATTACTTACGTTTCATAAGGGTAATTTAAATTTGGATTCTTATGAGTGAATACGAATGGTTTATTGGTCCTATGAAACATCTATCGTTGACTCGGTGCTCAACAAGAAATATGAGGATCGAGAGTAAGTATTTGGATTCATTGTAGCGGATTTTGAACGCCAGAGTGTTTGAAGATGGTGGTAGAGTGTTTTGGATGAGTTTGGAAAGCACTAGATCAATTATAAGGGTGATTAGTATGGTTTTGTGTTTGGATTTGATTTGGTTTAAACTGTACCTACATTGTTTCATTTATTAATTATAAGTGTCATTTTAGTTATTCGTATGCTTGGATTTGTTTAAGTTAGTTCAAGAGTTTGTTGAGAAACGAAAATACATAGGACAATAGGTTGTTACAGTCTGAAGAAGTATTCGTGCTAGAAGTATTGCTACTTAACGTTTTTGTATACTTACTTTGTTTCCCATGTATTATGTTTAGCTTTCGGGGTACTTGGTTTCAAAAACTTATACTCGCATAATTTGAGTGATATATAAGTAAATCTAATTTACTTGATCGTAGACCTTGGTTTGAGTTCTTATACATTGTTCACATATTTAGTTCATTTATAAGGTTTGACTACTTACGTTTATAAGGGTAATTTAAATTTGGATTCTTATCAGTGAATACGAATGGCCTATTGGTCCTATGAAACATATATCGTTGACTCGGTGCTCAACAAGAAATATGAGGATCGAGAGTAAGTATTTGGATACATTATGGTGGATTTTGTATGCTAGAGTGTTTGAAGATGGTGATAGAGTGTTTTGGATGAGTTTGGAAAGTAGTGGATCGATTTTAAGGGTGATTAGTACGGTTTAAACTGTACCTACATTGTTTCATTTATTAATTATAAGTGTCATTTTAGTTATTCGTATGATTGGATTTGTTCAAATTAGTTCAAGAGTGTGCTGAGTAACAAAAATACATAGGACAGTAGGTGGTTACGGTACAAAGAATTTGTAGGATACTTGGCAAAAGTGTGACCTGTTAGCCCAAAGTAAGTACTATGACGAAGCGGCTGTCAGCCTTCGACGTCACTATAGGCCAAGCCCTATACCTCTACCACTGCCTTGATCAATTAGTGGGGCATTCTAAACCTACGTCTTAAATCAATGGGGCACCTCTCCATCTTATGCATCTGCTGGTACTGTGCCTGAGCTAGTGTGTTAGGACCTGGTATTTGAACGAAATACCGAGTGATTAGCGTGTAAACCAGATCAAATAGTGCGGAATCCTATTTGATTGGCGATCCAATCAGTGAGAACGCACAAAGAATCAATAAAATATTGAATCTAAAGTTAAGAATCGATTGGGAATCGATCTAATGCGTTCTATGAACTTGGAGAACGAAGTGAGAGGCTTCTGGACGGCTAGGGTACGTCTGGAGTCGAAATAGAATGAATGCTTACATTTTTCCATGAATTGGGTTGTATTTATAGGTTAGTATTGTTCATTCGTGCGACTGGACCATAAGTATGGTTCAGTCGTGCGATTGAACCATGCGGTTGATTCATCCGCACGACTGAGTGTTCAGTCGTGCGACTGAGCCAATCTTATGTTCCAATCATACGACTGATCCAGTCTCCTGGTTCAGTCGTGCGACTGAGTCAATCGTATGAAGTTATTCATGCGTGTGGTCCATTCGCATGGGCCATTCGCATGAGAACTCCATTTTGTTAAGGTTGAATGTATTAATTAATATAACATTATGTGTAACAATTCAAACAACCACAAACCTAATTAACCAATTCAACATCAACTCATTAATGAAATATTAAACATTATAAATAACAAACAACCAATATCATTTCATTAATCATTCCAAACATTACATCAGAATCAGACAAACAAGATCTATTACATTCATATCATGATCTAGGGACATACATGTATCAACAAACTCCCCCTTGGACCTAGATCTCTCTAATGTCTTGTTTTCTGCATCACCTCCTCATATTTCTTGTACTTGTCCTTTTTTGTGACTCCCGCGTGAATCTCAAACGCGAAGCAGAGTCTTATGACGTTCTGGAACTGGAGGGCTTGTACAATATCCTGCGTATCATAGAACAGTGGCCACTTGTATAGCGTGTAGACATCATTAGCTGACAAGTTGGTAAGCCACATTGGGTCGAATACCCTGATAGTATCCATTTGGCCCTCTTTGTTTAGGACTATGACCGCTTCTGCTGTCCTCCAATCCTAGTACCACCACTTAAAGTGTGGAGTGGAGTCCTGTGGCATTTCCCTGAGCGGGATTCTTGACATTGTGCGCGGAGGACTCCACTTCAACACTATCTTTGCTTTCCAGTAATGGCATCAACCTCAGACCTTCTGATATACCTTGTAGGCTGTTGGGGTCTGAAGTTAACCCACCTGGTGTGGTACTCCTTCCTTAGGGCAGCCTCAAACCAGCCTGCCATCTTTCTCAGGTCAGCATACAAAAGCTTTAGTTTGGCCAGCTGGTTGAGCTCAAAACCTGGTAGAGTCTTCAGATCATGTGGGAATCTGAAGTACTCTATGCCCTTTTCCCTCTTAACTGCATATACGTTAAGGTCCTCAAAATACGCCCACGCTATGATCCTGCTAGACACCTTATGATGTTTCTTGACTCTGTAGAGTTTGGTGTAGGCATCCTGTTTAGGTGCAGCGCGTTGGGCTCTAACTTCTTCAAAACACGCAGCCCACTCAGCCTTTCGGATATCAACATCATCATTTGAGGCTTGGGCCGTTTCCTCTATCTTCTCTGACTCTTGCTCCATTTTGTCTAACACCTCAAATGTATCGCTAACAAGGGATTCACCCAGATTGGGGACCACATTTCCCTCATTGTCAGCATATTGAGGGTAGTGCTCGGCAGTTACATCTTCAATCTCTATTTCATCAACATCGTTGAGCTCTTCATCACTAGTCGAGTCGCACGTCGGAGCATCCTTCACAATCTCATCTGGATTGAGCTTGAAGATCTCTGCTAGTTGCTCGTTTGATAGGTCGTGAATTATTTCCCCTTCTTCAGGAATATAACTCACCGACCTCCTTACGATCCCTTGCAGATCAAGAATCATAGTCAACTGAGTCTTGACCTGCTGAAGGGGAGCAACATCAAACTCATCCCTTTGGTAATTTGGATCTGTTTGATTTAAACATTCAACACATCAACCATTAGTAATTAATCAAAACAGAAATGAATTCAAACTTAATATAAACATTGAATACATAGGTTTAAATACATGATTCAAATACAAAAGTAATTAAATACATAAACATCTAATCTTTACTTTTGTCCTGGATCATCGGGTCATCACTTGGTGGAGCAGAGGAGGAAGCTGGTTGGTCTTGTCTATTCTTAGATCTCCTCTCCTGACCTTCAGCAGAGGCCGATGCAGCTGCATCTCCTCCTTCTGCATCATCATCTTCATCCTTCTCCTCTGTCCTTTCTTCTTCAGTCCCCTCATCCTCCTCAGTCTCATCCTCATCATCCTCATCATCATCCTCATCATCATCATCACCATCATCTCCGTCTCCCTCTTTGATCTTCAGGGGCTCCTCTTTAGATCCCTTTAACTTTAACATGATCGTCTTCTTAGCCTCCTCCAACTCCTCTATCTTCTTGGTAGATGTGACACTTTGCTCCTGGAGTTGGGCGATCTCATGGCTCTGAGCAGCCATTTGTTGGGCCTGCTCCTCAATCACCTGAGCCTGCTCTGAGATCTGCTGAGACTGTGCAGCAGTAAGATCAGCCAGCTGGCGGATCTGAGCCGTCTTCTCCTCATCCGCAACTAATAAACGCATCACCATCCGGTTAAGCGCAGAAAGTTGTTCCTCTACCCCAATTGGAGGTAGAGGTGATCCATAAGTATGTGAGGGATATGAAGAGGGTCCAGCTTGATGGGTAGTGGTGGTGGTGGTGGCTGTAGTGAAGATGGGGCTGGGTCTGTGAAATGGTGGAGGTGATGTGGGAGTGAAAGATATGGTGGTAGATGGCATCTGTACAGTGGTGGGAGGTGTGTGGGGTAGTGGTGTGAGCTGTGGTGGCGGGTGGTGGATGGGGGGCTGTGGAAGTGGTAGTGGTGGTGGTAGCGGTGGGTAGTGGCTGTGGTGGTAACGAAGGTCAATCGTCTCTTCTTCTTTTGCCCGTGGGGCTGAGCCATCCTTTTCCTCCTCGTTCCCGTCGAGGTGGATGCTCCCCCTACAACACGGCTAGCTGACTCCGGTGCATAACTAGGATCAGCAGCTGTCTCTCCTGAATCTCTTGGGCGTTCACCAACCGCCCTTAGCCCATACTCTGTGGGAACAACCTTGCTTCCCACAGTTCTTGTCAAGGGCTCCTCGTCCGACTCCTCTTCCTCCTCACCAGGAACAAAGTCCTGATGGAAACCAGCAGACTCGGCTATGTCACCAGCTGGGGCAGACACTGGAGGTATAACATCGGAAGCTGTGCCTCTCGGTGGAGTAGGCATATCATCCCCAGCGTCCCCATTGTCGTCATCATCGGAATCATGCTCTGGGAGCAATAGCCTCTCGTCGTCTGAATCACTATCATCATGACGCCACTTGCGTCTCCCTGGCACCACATATCTCTCATTAGCCAGATGGCCGATCAACCTCTTCACCTGGGGCTTTACCTGCTTGCCCCTATACACTCTCATACGACCCAAGGTCGTGTCATCCATAATCTCAAGTGCCACAACATCATGGCTCTCCTTGGGAAGTATGGCAGCTTCTCGTTGAAAATCAACTGCAGAAACCTGGGGTACATACAAAAACCTTCCTTCCCCTTGGCCTCCAGGTTCTCCACCAAATAAGAAAAGATCATGCTCGAGAAGCTGAAGGGGTGGTTCAGCACCAGTGCCACGTAGGCTTTCTAAATCTGGTCTGATAGGTCATCGAACCCACCCCTCCTGGAAGCAATACACTTCAGGATCACATGCGTCAAGTACTTGTACTGGGGGCACAGGTTGCTCTTGTTGAGCACACCTGAGTTTATGTCCCCAGCGTACTTAATCCTGAGAAAGCAGCCTAACAGTAAGTGGATGTAATCTGGTGGGATGATCAGTATCGTCCCCAAACTCAAGAACTCTCTGGATATCAGCAGCTGTCACCTCAATATCATGACCATGAATGGAGCTCCGTATACTGTAAGGCTCACGAGAACGATCAACTGAGGCATTCTCCCAGAATGCCTGATGTAACGACCTGTAAGGCGTACACGGTGTAGATATGGCCTTATGTATCCGGGAACGTCTAAGGAACGCAATGATCTCTGTAAACTCGGCCCTGTTCCGAGTCGTATGATCCAAATGAGCACATATGTTGTGCTTTGGATTAATGGACCACCTATCAGCCATTTTCCTGAAACACAAGACATAGAACCATTGATACATAATACATCAACATTCAGTTCTAAGTGTATAGTTTGAATTCAATCTGATTCATTCGTGCGAATGAATCATGCGACTGAAGTCAGTCGGTTGTCCTTTCATGCGACTGAGCTCATTCGGGTGAATGTGACATGCGACTGAGTTCAATCTGCTGACTGAGTCTGCGATTGGTTCAGTCGGCCGACTGAGCTCATTCGCATGGTTCATTCGGCCGATTGACCCAATCGCAAGATTCAATCGTGCGATTGGAGTTCATCCGGCCGACCAGTCGCTTGTCCTACTGTTCAATCGCCTGCTTTTCGAATCTTGACCAAAACAAGTGATTTAACATGGGTTACCGGTTCAATAGACTCGTCATTTAGTCACTAATAACCTATTAAACTTAATTTTAACATTTTGCTTAGTTTAGGTTGGTTATTAGGTCATGTTCAGACCGTTTCTTGTTTTCTCTCGAACATCATAAAATTAGGGTTCCATTCTTCAGATTTCGGTGAGATTTCACTGCCATCTACCTGTATAAACGTCAACGAAAGTCAGAAGAAACAACACAAGATGAAAACAGGATCTAGAGAAATTTTGGCAGAGTAACGGTAAGGCGTGCGATTTAGTAGCGATTAAGAGTGATGAGTGAAATGCGATCGACTGTGGCCCTTTAAATACTGAAGCTGAGTTCAATCGGCCGACTGGCCTCATTCACTCAGTTCACTCGGGCGACTGAGGCTCAATCGTGCGATTGGCCCAATCAGTCGCATTCAGTTAGCCGACTGAGGTTCAGTCGGTCGACTTACTCATTCGTGCTCTTTCATTAGCACCTTCAGTTAACCGACTAAGTCTCAGTCGGTCGACTGACTCATTCGCACCCTTCCATTCGATCGAATGGATCAGTCTGATAAGCCATTCGGGTGAATGGCTCAATCTCATGTCCAGTCGTGCGAATGGGAGCCATTCGCATGGTTGGTCCATACTTATGGTCCAATCGTGCGAATGGGTCATACTTATTAAATTTTCTGCCATTTTGAACATTTTACATTTAAAACCCTTTTAACTTTTGAAATTAACATTATGAGCATTTGATCATCTCAGACATGATCATTTTAACTTGAAAACTTTTTTTTTATCACCTCAGACGTGATCCTTTTAAACAATTTAGTCAACTCAGACGTGACCCTTTAAACTTTGAAAAACGCATGTGGTCATCTCAGACATGACCCTTTTAGTGAGTTGATCCCTTACTGATTTTCACGACGTAGTCCGACAAACAAACAACTAAATGACTAAGTAAATTAGAAACTAAACTAAAGTACAAAAATTAACTTTGTTTTTGGCTTTTGTGAGAGATAATCCTAAGATAGAAATCTTACGGGATTTGGTTCCGGAATAGGCAGCTTCAACTTCGATTGACCACACCTGGACCAATTCAATTTTGGAATCATACAGGCATGTCAAATCATTTGGGACTTATTGTCAAAACCTTTTGATGCTCAATTCTTGGTTTTCATCCAGAGTCTTAGCAAATTTTAGGAAATCACACTGGAACTATTAGATTCCCACATTGATTTGAACTTTCAAGAATTGCAGCCACAATGATTGTCAATATGTTTGTCCTCTTAAATCCATACACAGACTTTTTGACACAAACTGGTGATAGTTTTTAGGTTTAATTATTTCAACTAACATTTGTGGATCCCCCACTTATATGGTAATCAACATTCCTCAGGAGCTTTTGAGCGGTCTACGAGTATTATTACAAGAAGAGACTATTTTTAGAGCTTTCAAGAGAAGCAATTCTTAGGTCAGTGCCATCGCACAGCAGAGAGGCGGCAAACAACAATGAATTCTAGAATATCTAGGTTATGCTTATCCTCAGGTCAGTGCTATCGCACAGCAGAGAGGCACACAACCTATCTCCTTGTTAGAGCTGCTTAATTTTATTTTGCACAAAATGCACCAACAACATAAGTCATTAGCTTGATAGCATTTGTCTTTCATTTTTTTCGTGCTTTGCTCTATTTATGGTCATCCGCACACATTCATGGCATTTACATGCTCATTACCCCTTATTGGAATATTGTTGATTGTGTTAACAGTGATAAGATGGAAGCCCACAGTCAGTTGAACAACTTAGTTTGATCTTGAGATCACCAGTCAGGTCTAGTCATCTATTGTGTTGAATCTACCGACATATCATTTGTGGTCTAGCAACCTCTAGGTCTACTCTCTTTGTGTTACCTTAGTAGTTACCAGTTTTTCTATCATCTTCCCTTTTATATTGCTTAGACTACACAGACTTATACTTTGAATTTTTGCATCTTTTCTAAATTAAATTTTAAAGTCCCTCTTGATTTGTTACTGTGTACTATCATTTTCCAAAGGGTTTGAATCGGTATCACAGATACGATCTACCTTATATCAGCTATCCACTCCTTCTCCCTCAATTTTTTTTAATGTTACTTGCTGACTTATTCTCCCCCTAAAATACTAAAATCATAACTGGTTCAATTATTTTAGGATTTTAATAAACAGCAAAATAACATGAGTTTAATTTAAACAGACTAAAATAAACAATTAAAATAAAATAAAAAATAAAAATTAACTAAACTACATCGGACTACACATGATCATCATCAGGAATAACATCACTTTTCTTTTTAACGCTGTTGACCTCTAACAAATATTGAAAACGTGGTTTATCAAAAGCTTTAGTATAGAGGTCAGCGCGTTGAAAATCAGTATTACTTTTTACCACATCAATTAAGTTCTTTTCAAAACAGTCTCTTATGAAATGGTATTTAATACCGATATGTTTGGTCTTTGGATGTTGGACCGGATTTTTAGTTACTGCAATTGCAGCAGAGTTATCAACAAAAATAGGAGTAGAAGAAAATTTTAAACCGTAATCCCGCATTTGCTGTTGAATCCAGATGATTTGTGAACAGCAACTTGCAGCAGCAACGTATTCGGCTTCACAGGTTGACAATGCAACCGATGTCTGCTTCTTACACTGCCAGGTAACTAATCTCCTCCCAAAGAATTGACACCCTGCTGATGTAGACTTGTAGTTCATCTTGCAGCCCCCGTAATCCGAGTCACTATACGCCGTGAGCTCAAAATCATCATCATGAGGATACCACAACCCAAGTGTGGGTGTACCCTTCAGATAACGAAATATCCTCTTGACCCCGATCAGATGGTTCACTTTAGGCTTAGCCTGATATCTAGAACATAAACATGTAGCATACATGATATCAGGTCTTGAGGCAGTGAGGTACATGAGGGATCCAATCATTCCTCGGTACATTGTGGCGTCCACTAGATCTCCATTTTCATCAGGTGCTATATCATGATTCGTAGCAAGTGGAGTCCCAGCAGCAGAAGCATTCTCCATGTCAAAACGACTGAGAATGTCTCCTACATACTTGGTCTGATGTAGAAAGATCCCATTTGGTGTCTGATCCACCTGTAACCCGAGAAAGAATTTCATCTCCCCCATAGCACTCATCTCAAACTCTTTCTTCATAACTGCTTCAAACTCTTTGCATAAATCCTCGTTCTTTGAACCGAAGATTATGTCATCGACATAGATTTGTACGAGCAGTAGGTCTCCATCTTTTTCTTTGATGAACAGCGTGCAGTCAATGACTCCCCTGCGAAAGCCGTGTTTCACAAGATGAGTCGAGAGTTTCTCATACCAGGCTCTTGGAGCTTGATGAAGCCCGTATAAAGCATTGTCGAGTTTGTAAACTCTGTCCTGATGATAAGGATCTTCAAATCCCTCGGGTTGACTGACATAGACTGTTTCTCTGATTTCCCCATGAAGAATGCACTCTTCACATCTAATTGGTAGACTTTAATCTTCATGTATGATGCATAGGCAAGGAAGATACGAATGGCTTCCATCCTTGCCACGGGTGCAAACACTTCATTGTAGTCAATCCCCTCGACTTGGCGAAATCCTTGAACCACCAGTCGAGCCTTGTTCCTGATAATGACCCCTTGGTCATCTTTCTTGCATTTCAAGACCCATTTGGTGCCAATGACCTTAGCACCTTTAGGTCTATCAACCAGAGTCCACACACCTAACTTCTTGAACTGAAGAAGTTCTTCTTGCATGGCAATCACCCACGCCTCATCATTTAGTGCATCACTGACGTATTTTGGCTCAAACTGCGAGACAAAACACCGATAAGCACCATCATGAATGTATCCCTTCTCCATAACCGAGGCGTAATCAGCTGAGTATAGCTGATTTCGGGTTTGTATTCCTGATCTGACATCCCCAATGACATTGTCTAAGGGATGATAGACATTTAGGCGTGATCTTGGTGTAGTAGGAATAGCTACCTCAGAGCCAAGATTATGAACATTTGGTTCTGCATCTGAGGTAGTTGGAGTTTGAGGTTCCGAAGTCGAAGGTGCATCATTGTTTGATGCTTGTGGACTTTTAGGAACTGGAACCTGTTCCTCCTGACTGTTCTGATCATCTTCTTCAGCTTCATCTTCAGAGGAGGAGTCACTGTCGTCGACTACACCCCCTGACTGAGTAGATGATTCTCCCTGTGAGCTAGATGATGTTGAATCCTGAGATGGTGTATTCAAGATATCATACATCATTCTAGTAGCTAACTCATCATCCGAAGGAGAGATAGGGATGTTGAAGGACTTGAAGAATCCATCATAGTCGAAAAAGTAGGAGGGTCCTTTGCCAGTAGGTGGTGTGGTATATCTCTGAACGTCAACATTACACCACACTTCTACTAGACCCGTTGAGTTGTTGTAAACCCTCTTGTTCGGTATGTTGTATCCTTGAAAGATTCCTTCATCAGCCTTCTCGCTGAATTTACCTTCTTGAGTCTTCTTCAGAAGTGTGCACGGCGCGCCAAATGGTTCGAGATACTCCAAATTCGGTTTGCGTCTTTGTAGTAGCTCGTAACATGTCTTTCCGTGGCGCTTGACTATCAGAACTTGATTCAGTGTATAACATGCATTAGCTACTGCCTCATTCCAGAATTGGATAGGCAGTTTCGAGTCAGCCAGCATTGTCTGTGCTGTCTCTATCAAGCTTATGTTCTTTCTCTCAGCAACGCCATTCATCTGAGGCGTGTAGGCAGAAGTGAATTGATGCACAATTCCCTTTTTCTTGCAATAAGCCTCCATCCACTGGTTCTTGAATTCAGTCCCGTTGCGTACTTGTCTCACTTTCAGCTTGTAGAGAGATTCCAGTGTGGTTACTAACTCCTTGAATGACTCAAATGTTTCTGATTTAGACTTCAGAAACATTACCCACGAGAACCTTGAGTAGTCATCAGTAACCACAAAACAGTACAAGTCACCTGCAATGCTCTTTGTACTGACTGGACCAAACAGATCCATGTGAAGAAGTTCAAGAGGAAGTTCTATTGAATGAACTTTCTTTTCCTTATGAGACTTCTTCGACTGTTTGCCTTTCTTGCAAGCTACACAAAAATCAGGAAGCTAGAAGTTCTTGACATTAACTCCTCTCACAAGATCCTTCTGAATCAAGTGATTCATCTTCCTTTGACTAATGTGTCCCATTCTTCTATGCCAGGAGATGGAATCCTTCTCAATAGCTTTAGATAGAAAGCACTGAACCTCATGATCTGTTGTAGAAGCTGTTGACAGATCCAAAACATAAAGGTCTTTATATCTTGAAGCTGTCATCGGAACTTGGTCCTCTGGAATCACGTAGTCTTTCTTTAGCACGTAACACTTCTTGTTGTCGAATATGACTTTAAATCCCTTATCACAGATTTGGGAAACAGATTGTAAGTTGTTTTGAAGTTGTTGAATGTAGTTCACCTTGTAACACCTAATGGCAACCTCCCACAGATACGTTGGGGCAAAACCTCATCGAGTGCGATGAGTCCCTTATGGGGGGTGATTGCAACACCTAGAGGCGTACCTCCCACATTGTCCGTGGACATGAGAGATTCCTGGCTCATAAGTAATGACCTGCCTCTTAAATCATCGACGCGTTTTGGGCTTAGTTGGCTGTGGAGCCTAAAAAACTCCACAGTTAAGCGTGCTCAGGTGGGAGTAGTACCAGGATGGGTGACCCCCTGGGAAGTTTTCACCTGGGTAACCAAAAACAAATCCGTGAGCTCTTAGTGAGCAAAGCGGACAATATTGGTGATTACGAGGGGCCGGGGTGTTACAGAGTGGTATCAGAGCCACTCCTGTGCCATTCGGGATGTGGGGTAGAAACTCATCGAGGACGATGAGTCCCTAAGGGGGGGGGTGATTGTAACACCTAATGGCAACCTCCCACATATACGTTGGGGCAAAACCTCATCGAGTGCGATGAGTCCCTTATGGGGGGTGATTGCAACACCTAGAGGCGTACCTCCCACATCGTCCGCGGACAGGAGAGATTCCTGGCTCATAAGTAATGATCTGCCTCTTAAATCATCGACGCGTTTTGGGCTTAGTTGGCTGTGGAGCCTAAAAAACTCCACAGTTAAGCGTGCTCAGGTGGGAGTAGTACCAGGATGGGTGACCCCCTGGGAAGTTTTCACCTGGGTAACCAAAAACAAATCCGTGAGCTCTTAGTGAGCAAAGCGGACAATATTGGTGATTACGAGGGGCCGGGGTGTTACACACCTTATCAAACTTAACTTTCTGATTCCTAACCTCTCCCTGAGCTGTGATACAGCCTCCCTTGTTTCCAGCAAACGAAACATGCCCTCCTTTTATTTGCTTGACGTTTGATAAAAGAGCCCTGTTTCTTGTCATGTGCCTGGATGCTCCGCTGTCTACAATCCATGTGTTAGTTTCAGCACTGTAGCGAACACCCTGGACATACAATGTAAAAGATTAGTTTAGGTTAGGAACCCAAGCCTTTACTGGCTTGGGTTTCCCAGAGGCATCACACATCATGAATTCAACCCATTGACACTTAGAGGGTGAGGGTAGCTCAGGTTCCTGCTTGTCATCATTATCAGACACGTAGGATGACTTTTCTTTCCATAAGCCAGATTTGTGCAAAGCTTGTTTGTGATAAACAGTCGACTGGCTAATGGATTGAACTTCAGGTTCACTAGTTCTTCTAGGTGGAGTTAAAGAACTCCTCTTAGAAGACCTAGATTTTGAGTCCTGAAGTTCAATCTTCTTCCTAAGTGTCTGATAATAAGGACAATAGGAAGCAATGTGTCCATACTCTCCACAGTTGTAGCACGACCTGCTATCAACTTTATGATTAAACTTTCTTTGTGGAGACGTGTGTGACACTCTAGTAACATCACTCAATTTAGGTTTTGACTCTGGTTCTTTTGATTTTTCTCTTGTTTAACAAAGTTAATTGGTTTTACATTTTTAACATCTTTTTCTTTTTGGTTAACTGGTTTTTGACTTGAAACTTGTGAAAGATTAACATTAGAAGTCCTTTTAGGTTCTGATTTGACTCTGTTTGACCCTGACTTTAAGTTAACCTTTTCAAATTCTTTTTCCAGATTAACGCAAGGCATTTTACCCTTTGCCTTGGAAGTGGCCTCCTTTTGTTTTGTTCCAGATTCAATTGATGAACATGTGGAATCTGGATCACTAACAAGAGGAGTAGACACCACATGATCCTTGATGGGGTTATTATTAATTGGTCTAGACTTATTGTTCATCAAGGTCTCAGGTGGTGGTGGAACCACTTTATAACCCAAACCCTCCCCGTTGTTTCTTTCTCTCACTAAGTGTTGGACTATGTGTGATGAACTTGTCCAACTGTGCAGTTTCTGTTTTAATGAGTTTACTTTTACTTCTAGATAGTACCTAATGTCATTAGCTTGGTTAAATGCAACTACTTCAGTTTCCCTAAGCTGTTTAGTCAAAAGGTCTATCTTTTCTTTGTAACTATGCTCATTTTGTTTTAATACTCTATTAGCCTCAGTGCACAGTTGCAAATCTTTTACTAAGTTATCATTATGATCTAATAACCTAGCAAATTTTTCATCTATGCTATTTCTAAAAGTATTACAATCAGAACAAGCATGATTATCAAACATTTGGTCAGTGGTACTTACCTGAGTAGGTTCAGAAGAGTTAGCCATCAACGCAACATCAGATGTCTTTGGTTCTGGTGATTCTGTCGATTTTGTCTTTGCTGTGGAAGTCCCTTTTTCAGGCTTCTAGCTGACCTCAGTTGCAGTTGCTTCTTCACTATTTGACATCGCTATCTCAACTGCTATATCTCCCTCACTCGCGGAATCATCGTCTAAGTCTTCTACACTTGCAATGTTTGATTCCCCTGGAGAGACAAACCTAAAGCTCCAGTCCTGTCCTTCATCATCATGAGCAGTCAAGGCTTTTGGATCCTTGCTTGATGATGTAGAACTAGTAGCTTGCTTGTCTTGACGAGTGAAGGATGAGAATGGGTTCCCGTTCCCCGTCTTCTTTGGCTTCACACATTCTCTCTTGAAGTGCCCCTTTTCTCCACAGTTAAAGCAGGTCACTTTACTCTTGTCAAAGCCAAACGTGGTATCCTTAGTAGCTACCAAGTTCTGTCCGGTCTTTTTCACAAACTTCTTCGCCCTCCGGACAGCACTAGCTAAGGCCCACATAATATCCATTCTCTCCAGCTCCATCTCGTCCACCTGCTCGTAGTCCTCATCTGCCAGATGGCAGTTTCCAATCTTCCCAGCAATAAGTCCATCATAAGAATGAACCACTGCAGCCAAAAGATCCATGTGTTCTCGAGCTACTTCCACAGTCACATTACCGAGGTTCTCGATCTTCAGTCTAGTAGCATTCGCTTCAGATCCAATATAGTGGGTACAAGAAGACCCTGACGTGTCTGATCCTGAAGGAGAAGCATGTGAAGGACCATATGAGCTAGACACAAATGCAGTCTGGAGAGGTGCTCCAGATGTCTTAGCTTGAGGCGTGGCATTGTACAAAGCTGGATTCTGAGTGTATGAAGACTTCTGAGCTCTGTACTTCATCCTAAGTGCTTCTTCTCGCAGCTTTAGAATGAAGTCATTGATATCCAGCTTTGCCAGCATTTCATTTGTCTCAGGTTAGACACGAATGAAGCCCACTTTTCCGGCAATCCGTCTGCAAAATTTGTAACTTTTTCTTCCATGGTAGTAGCAACCCCATGTGTATGCAGTTCACTCATCAGATGGTAGAATCTATCTATAACATCATCCAAACTCTCGTTTCCCATCGATGAGAAGTTATCAAATTCCTTCTTTAACTCCTTAGCCTTGATTGCCTTCAACAAAGCATTCCCGTCGTACCTCTTTTCCAGCTCATCCCATAGTTTCTTGGCCTACTTTTTCTCTGAGTACTGGTGGAAAATGTCTTTAGGGATAGACTGTGTGATCAATGCATAAACTATCTTCTCTGCATTATACTTAACCTTCTGCGCGTCTGTCATCCCTCCTAAAGTAAGCTTTAATCCATCGGCTCCCACCGGCATACTATACCCAATCTCGATAGCTTCCCACAGATTTGGATCCACTCCATTGAGGTAGATCTCAAAACGTTGTTTCCAGTGGGGAAACTCATCTAACGTTAAGAGCTTTGGTGGTTTATTATGATTACCCACCTCACTCTCAAGTAATAGCAGGTTCTGGATCCTAGAGTCCTTCCCGGCAGTAAAGGCTGACATTTGATCTTCCATGTCGAATAACTTTAAGTCTTCTAAAACAAACTGTCAACTGGTGCGACTGAAGGATGCGATTGGGCTATATGTGCGAATGGACTATACGACTGGTTCAATCGTGCGGCTGAACTAAGCGACTGGTTCAGTCGTGCGAATGAAGCTGATGCGTATGAACACTGCGAATGAACGGTTCAATCATACGAATGGAGATGCGACTAGGTCCAATCGTGCGTCTGGGCTATGTGAATGAAGTCCAGTCGTGCGAATGGCTCACTCGTGCGACTGAAGCTGCTGTTTTGCGAAAATTTCTAGGTTAAACGTGTTTTAGCCGTAAAAATTTGAAATTTTGCAAACTCTAATCGCCTAAGTCCGTAGAAACCAAACTTTGATGAGCAGGGAACGTCCAAGATCACTTTTGACACAAAAGATTGCGTTTTTAGTGTAAAAACACAACCTTTTTATCAATCTTGATTGAATCACACGTAATCAAGAGCCAAAGCTCTGATACCACTTGTTAGGACCTGGTATTTGAACGAAATACCAAGTGATTAGCGTGTAAACCAGATCAAATAGTGCGGAAACCTATTTGATTGGCGATCCAATCAGTGAGAACGCACAAAGAATCAACAAAATATTGAATCTAACGTTAAGAATCGATTGGGAATCGATCTAATGTGTTCTATGAACTTGGAGAACGAAGTGAGAGGCTTCTGGACGGCTAGGGTACGTCTGGAGTCGAAATAGAATGAATGCTTACGTTTTTCCACGAATTGGGTTGTATTTATAGGTTAGTATTGTTCATTGGTGCGACTGGACCATAAGTATGGTTCAGTCGTGCGATTGAACCATGCGGTTGATTCATCCGCATGACTGAGTGTTCAGTCGTGCGACTGAGCCAATCTTATATTCCAATCATACGACTGATCCAGTCTCCTGGTTCAGTCGTGCGACTGAGTCAATCGTATGAAGTTATTCATGCGTGTGGTCCATTCGCATGGGCCATTCGCATGAGAACTTCATTTTGTTAAGTTCGAATGTATTAATTAATATAACATTATGTGTAACAATTCAAACAACCACAAACCTAATTAACCAATTCAACATCGACTCATTAATGAAATATTAAACATTATAAATAACAAACAACCAATATCATTTCATTAATCATTCCAAACATTACATCAGAATCAGACAAACAAGATCTATTACATTCATATCATGATCTAGGGACATACATGTATCAACATAGTGTGACTGGATCCCTCAATCCCTCTTACAAAGCAGAAAATCCTTCTTTTTTTGTTACTTTCAAACGATTGTAAAATTCATTCATTATTTTATTTTTGGCCATAAATAAAGTCGAGCCCGCCATTCTCATGCATTTCCCTTAAAATCATGGGAATAACGAGAGGGTACGTAGGGAACATGGCTGACCAAGAAATATGAGGATCGAGAGTAAGTCGAGCCCGCCATTCTCATGATTACTTACTTTTCATAAATAAAGTCGAGCCCGCCATTCTCATGATTACTTACTTTTCATAAGGGTAATTTAAATTTGGATTCTTATGAGTGAATACGAATGGTTTATTGGTCCTATGAAAAATGTATCGTTGACTCGGTGCTCAACAAGAAATATGAGGATCGAGAGTAAGTATTAATTATTCATTTGTGTGGGTTTTGTACGCCAGAGTGTTTGAAGATGGTGGTAGAGTGTTTAGGATGAGTTTGGAAAGCACAAGATCAATTTTAAGGGTGATTAGTATGGTTTTATGTTTAGAGGTTATTTCAGTTTTAACTGTACCTACATTGTTTCATTTATTAATTATAAGTGTCATTTTAGTTATTCGTATGCTTGGATTTGTTTAAGCTAGTTCAAGAGTGTGTTGAGAAACGAAAATACATAGGACAATAGGTTGTTACGGTCCGAAGAAGATATTCATGCTAGAAGTATTGCTACTTAACATTTTTGTATACTTACTTTGTTTCCCATGTATTATGTTTAGCTTTCGGGGCTACTTGGTTTCAAAAACTTATAATCGCATAATTTGAGTGATATATAAGTAAATCTAATTTACTTGATCGTGGACCTTGGTTTGAGTTCTTAATCATTGTTCACACATTCAGTTCATTTATAAGATTTGACTACTTATGTTTCATAAGGGTAATTTAAATTTGTATTCTTATCAGTGAATACGAATGGCTTATTGGTCCTATGAAACATCTATTGTTGACTCGGTGCTCAACAAGAAATATGAGGATCGAGAGTAAGTATTTGGATACATTATAGTGGATTTTGTATGCTAGAGTGTTTGAAGATGCTGGTATAGTGTTTTGGATGAGTTTGGAAAACAGTAGATCCAATTTAAGGGTGATTAGTACGGTTTAAACTGTACCTACATTGTTTCATTTATTAATTATAAGTGTCATTTTAGTTATTCGTATGATTGGATTTGTTCAAATTAGTTCAAGAGTGTGCTGAGTAACAAAAATACATAGGACAGTAGGTGGTTACGGTACGAAGAAGTTATCCGTGCTAGAATTTTTGCTATTTAACGATTTTGTATACTTACTTTGTTTCTAATATATTTTGTTAAGACTTCGAGACTACTTGGTTGCAAAAACTTATACTCACATAATATGAGTGATATATAAGTAAATCTAATTTACTTGATCGTGGACCTTGGTTTGAGTTCTTATTCATTGTTTACAGATTTAGTTTTATTTATAAGGTATGATTACTTACGTTTCATAAGGGTAATTTAAATTTGGATTCTTATGAGTGAATACGAATGGTTTATTAGTCCTATGAAACATCTATCGTTGACTCGGTGCTCAACAAGATATATGAGGATCGAGAGTAAGTATTTGGATTCATTGTAGTGGATTTTGTATGCTAGAGTTTTTGAAGATGGTGTAAGTATTCCTGAAGTCTGATGCAATCCAAAACATCCTAAGTGTCTCAGCAACATGCACTAAGTACTGAAGTGAAGAATGCTTCGGAAGTTTTACACAATGCATTAGAAAATACTCTAAGTGTAAAATCTTCCGAAGCCAAGACCAATATCTTCCGAAGCCAAACATGAAGTCTTCCGAAGCTTCAGAGACAAAGTCTTCCGAAGCTTCAACCTATGAAGACAGATTTCTTCCGAAGACTTTTAGTACACATGCTTTATCTGATGTACTGTTCCATAAAGCACCTTTTCCGCTGCATCTCTGTAAAGTCACCAACTTACATGAGTTGGTGAAAAGGGCCTTGCTTTTGGTAACTGTACATTGAGGTCTTGAGTCTGTAACTTTCCACTTTATGTACTTTATCCTTTTTGTAATGTATAAGGATGTGAGCTATGACATGTCATAGTCACAAGGTCAAAAGGCAGATATGCCTTTTGATCCTACAATTGATTTTGTTAGTGTCTAGTCAATTGTATCCAGCTGGCTTTCAAAGTATAGCCGGCTGTAGGTTGTAGTATAAGTATTTCAAGTTCTTGTATCTTTCTTTATGCTTTGTAACACTTGTAAAAGAACTTGAGAAAGCAATATACTGCCTCCTTGAAACCCATACTCTCTTGTTATGTCTCTTGCTTTACTTGTGTTCTTTGTATCACTTTGGTTACCCAGTTCACTGTTTGATTAAAGTTTAGTTAATCTCCTCATTGTGCTGTTGTGTTGTAATTGTGTTTAAGCCCTTAATCGGTCCTGCAATTGGTATCAGAGCATTCCAGGCTCTTGATATAAGATCTAACCATCTTAAGATCCCTCACACACACAAAAAAACTAAACTCTTCAAATGGCTTCCATCTCAATGTCTGATATGGAGACTGGAACCATGAACAAATCCCCACTGATCACTCTTGATGATTTTGACACCTGGTGCATGAGGATGGAAGGCTTCATCAGGTCTCTTGATTCAAGAATGTGGGAATCTGTTGAGAATGGACCTTTCATACCCAGCACCCCCTCTGCTACTGGTGCTGGTATGATTCCTAAAGATGTGGCCAACTACTCAGATGAAGATAGAAAAAGAGTAGAGATTGACAGGAAGGCCATGACTGCTCTTCAGACTGCTCTCCCAAACTCTGTATACAGAGGTTTTAAGAAGTGCAAGACAACCAAACAGCTGTGGGATGCACTGAAGCTGATGTATGAAGGCTCCTCTGAAGCCAAGGAGAACAAGAAAGATCTTCTAAAGCAGTAGTTTGAGAATTTCACCTTCAAAGCAGGTGAAACCATGACCCAACAATACTTCAGGTATGTTGAGATTGTGGATACCCTAGTGGATGGAGGAGTTCCTCTTGAAAACAGGGACATTGTAAGGAAGTTCATGTCCTCACTTCCTAGGCAATGGACACACTATTGTGTGGTGATCAAGAGGACTGAGAACCTTAAGACTCTTACTCTGACAGAGTTGTATGGGATTCTCAGTGGATACCAGATGGAGATGAACATGCAAGGTTCATCTGGCAACTCCAACAATCAAATGGGTTCAGCCCTTCATGTGGTTGAAAGGGACAGCATAGAACCCCAACATCATCTCATATGCTACCCTGACAACTCACAAAAGGGTCCTTTCATCACCTTCCCGGAGACACCAAGGGAGAACTCTACTCAAGGAAGCCCATTCCAAGAGACAAGTTCTTCTCAAGCCTTTGTGTCTGCTGATGAAAGCTGTGGGAATTATCTCTTCACTCTTGAAGACCTGGACTGTATCCATCCAGATGACCTGGAATACATGGAGATAGTTCAGCAGATGGCTCTCCTCACTCACAGAGCCAAGAAGTTCTACAAGAGGACAGGAAGAAGATTTCCAAGCAATGCTACCAGTGGAAAGTTTGGGCTGGATAAAAGCAAAGTTAAGTGTTACAACTGTAACCTTATGGGTCACTTTGCTAGGGAGTGTAAGGCACCTAAAGCAAATGGGGGCCAAACACAACCCAGACCAAACTACACTGACAAAGCCCCTCAGGCTGAGAAGACAAAGCAACATGCTGCTGTTGCTGTTGAAGAGGGAGGCTTTGACTGGAGCTTTCAGGTGGAAGATGCTTCTCCAAACCAAGCACTGATGGCTGACCATGATGAAGCCAAGGTATTGGAACATCTCTGCTCTCCTGAATGCATTGCTAAAGTAAATAGATACAGGTCCTATAACTTAGAGATGAGATCTGATCTTGAGTCATTAAACATATTAAAATCTGATTTTAGAAAGTCTGAAAATGATTACAAGTTAAAATAGAGGACTTGGAGAAAACCATTTCAGTACTAAAACATGAACATACAGATTTTAGAACTCAGATCCAAGATCTCATCACTAAGTTGACTGAGTGCCAGGCTGAGCTTGTGATCAGCAAAGCCAAGGCAGAGAAGAGTGTTCTTGAAGAAAGACCTTCAAGAACATGATATCCTCATCCCTGCACAACAAAGTTTGTTATCAAAATAGACAGGGACTGGGATCAAATGAGATAGCTCCTCCACACACAATCTTGTCTGTAAGATCTCCTAGGTGTGGAACTTGTGAAGATGAGCTTCCTCTCATAGATCCTATAAGTGAGGATGATGAAGAAGTGATAGTGAAGAATCCTCTGAGAAGAGTGAAGAAGAGGATTCTTCCAAGGGCCACTATCCTTCTGAGGAGAAGAATTCAACTGTGATGACCAAGTCCATGAGAAAGAACTTGATCAGGAAGAGCAAAAGAAAAGCAAAGAAGGCTCAAGAAATCAAGGCTACTTTTGATGCTAAGCAGAAACAAGTGTTTATCTCTGCAGGTTTCAAAGTAGTAAGGACTGAAGACATCAACCAAGACTCCTCAGCTAAGAGTCATGGTTCTTGTTCAAATAATCTCAGTGCAAAGAAGAAGACTGAGCTGTTGTGTACCACTGCTGCACAGCCTGGACCATCAAACTCCAAGAACAGTTCACAGCCCAAAAGGACTGTCTCAGCATCTACCAAGATGAAGGTGGAGAAGGGATGTGACCAAAGTCAGTCTTGCTTTCAAAAGGAGACTTGTTTGAAGAAGAAAAAGTTGTGTCATGTGTGAAAGTACTTCTCACATTGCTAAGGATTGCCCATACAATCCTAAAAGTACTGTCCACATGACCAATACAAAGACTTCAAAGAGTCTCAAGAAGTCTCAAGCTTCGGAAGGAAAGTCTGTTTCCTTCGGAAGCTCCAAATCAAAGAAGAAGGTAAATGGAAAATTACCTTCGGAAGCAAAGTTGGTCTCCGAAGAAAGGAGTTCTTCCGAAGCACTGAAGTCTGCTGCAGTGACTATAGATTCTTCCGAAGGTTCAGTCATCAAAACTTGTGAAGTTCCAAAAGCTTCTAAGGTTTTGAAGGTCAAGTCCAAGACTCCAAAGGTGGTGTGGAAGTCTAAGAAAGACCAAATGACTGAGGTTTCTCCATCAACAACAGCTGAAGATCCCCATAGTACAACCATAGGATCTATTACTGTTGCATTACCTTCTATTACACTTAATGAGCCCAAGACAAGTAAGGCTTGGGTTTCCAAATGTAACTAATCATTTTCTTTGTGCAGGAACAGCTCAAGACAAACAGGAATGTCTGGATAATTGACAGTGGCTGTTCCAGGCACATGACAGGCAATAGGTCTCTACTCCATAATTTTGAGAGAATTGATGGAGGACCAGTTGCTTTTGGAGGAGATGAAGGTGGTTACATTTCTGGAAGGGGCAAGGTCACAAATGGTAAGCTCAGCATTGAGAAGGTAAACTTTGTTAAGGAGCTTGGGTACAATCTTCTGAGTGTATCCCAATTTTGTGATCAGAGTCATAACATGCTCTTTACTGAGCATGAGTGCATTGTTCTCAAGCCTGGAGTGGTCATTCCTCATGAGCATATCCTGCTCAGAGCCCCCAGGAAAGGGAACATGTACAAGATGGATTTGCAAGAAACATCTCCCTCTGGAGAAGTTTCATGCTTTCTATCTAAAGCAAATAGTGATGAGTCTTTCCTATGGCATAAAAGAATGTGCCATGTAAACTTTAAGAACATGAATAAATTAATTAAACATGATCTGGTAACTGGAATGCCAAAGAAAGAGTTTACAAGTGATGATCATTGTGTTGCATGCCTGAAAGGGAAGCAACACAAGGTATCTCACAAGCCTAAGGAAAAGAACTCCATCACTACTCCCCTACACTTGTTACATATGGATCTCTTTGGCCCCACCAGTGTAATGAGTTTAGGAAGGACCTCTTACTGTTTGGTGATCACAGATGATTTTACAAGATTCACTTGGGTCTTCTTCCTTAGAACTAAGGATGAAACCCCTGAGATTCTGAAGAATTTCATCTTAAAAGTTGAGAATCAATGTGATCACAAGGTCAAAACCATAAGATGTGATCAAGGAACTGAATTCAAGAACCAAATCCTTGATACATTTTGTGATGAAAAAGGTATTACAAGACAATATAGTGCTCCCAGGACTCCTCAGCAAAACGGAGTTGCTGAGAGGAGAAACAGGACACTTATTGAAGCTGCAAGAACTATGTTGTCTGACTCTAAACTGCCTATCACCTTCTGGGCAGAGGCAGTTAATACTGCTTGCTATGTGCAAAACAGAGTTTTAGTAGTTAAGACACATGGTAAGACTCCTTATGAACTTTGGCACAAGAGGAAACCTTTCATTGGTTTTCTCAGGTCATTTGGATGTCCCTGCACCATCTTGAATACCAAAGATCAAATTGCCAAGTTTGCTGAGAAATCAGATGATGGACATTTCATTGGATACTCTTCCCAAGCTAAAGCTTATAGAGTATACAATCTCAGAACTAGAATTGTTGAGGAGTCAGCCAATGTGACTTTCAATGAGCACACTCCTTGTGTGGCTGGTTCTGGTCCGGATTGGCTGTTTGATCTTGATTTAGTTACCAACTGTTTTAACAAATCTTGTGAGCATGTTTCAGGATCTGCAGAAAATCTAAATACAGGTGATCCTGATCCAAGATTTGAGCTAGGAAGACCTTCAACTCATACATCTTCAGCTCCAGTTGGAACTACTTCAGCAAATGAGGTTTCTATCAGCACAACAATGACAAATTCAGCTGATACATCTGGCATGCCTTCAAATTCCAGCTCAGAGGCCTCTCAACCAGATAAAGACACCTCACTTGTAGAAGACAACAATGGTGATGGTGATAGTGATCAGGAATTTCTTGATGCTAATAACCATACCATAGATGACAACATCAATGATGTCACACACTCATTGGATCAAGTTAATCTTGATAAGTGTGATAATGTGGAGGGTGAATCTTCCAGACCAGATCTAAATTTCTCAAATTTGGATCTTTCTCAGCAACTTGCTGTGATCCCTCAGCTAAGGATCCACAAGTCTCACCCCACCACAAACATCATTGGAGATGTTGTCACAGGGGTAAGAACAAGAGGACAAACCCATGAAGCAAATGTTTGTCTTCACTCTTGTTTCTTATCTCAGATAGAGCCCAAGAAAGTTGATGAAGCTCTAAAGGATGGAAGTTGGGTTGAAGCTATGCAACAAGAGCTGCTTCAATTCAAAAGGCAGAAAGTTTGGAACCTTTGTCCTCTTCCTCATGGGAAGACTACCATTGGAACCAAATGGGTTTTTAGGAATAAAAGGATGATAGAGGAATCATCATCAAGAACAAGGCAAGACTAGTTGTTCAAGGATACACACAAGAAGAAGGGATTGACTACACTGATGTCTTTGCTCCTGTAGCAAGACTAGAAGCTGTTAGGATATTCCTGGCATTTGCTGCATCCAAGAACTTCAAGGTCTACCAACTTGATGTAAAGTGTGCTTTCTTATATGGAGTGATTGATGAGGAGGTTTATGTCAAACAGCCACCTGGTTTTGTAGACCCTGATCATCCTGATTATGTCTGCAAGCTTGACAAAGCTCTTTATGGGCTGCATCAGGCACCCAGGAAGTGGTATGAGACACTATCTGAGTATCTTTGTAACATGGATACAGGAGAGGTACTATAGATGGAACTCTCTTCATCAAAGGACAGGGAAATGACTTATTGCTGGTTCAAGTATATGTAGATGACATCATCTTTGGTTCAACTAATCCAAAGCTCTGCAAAGACTTTGAGAAGCTGATGAAAGACAGATTTGAGATGAGTTCAATGGGAGAACTCAACTTCTTTCTGGGAATTCAAGTGAAGCAGGTTGAAGATGGCATCTTCATAAGTCAGTCAAAGTATGTTCAAGACATACTCAAGAGGTTCAACATGACTGATTGTAAGATTGCTAAGACACCCATAGCCAGAAACCACTCCCTTGGTCCAGATCTTGAGGGGGAGTGTGTAGATGAACACTTATACAGGGCTATGATTGGGTCTCTTATGTATCTTACAGCTAGCAGGCCTGATATCATGTTTGCTACATGTATTTGTGCAAGATATCAAGCCAACCCTAAGATGTCTCACTTAATCACTGTGAAAAGGATTTTAAGATACCTCAAAGGTGCTTCAACACTTGGTCTATGGTATCCAAAGAATCCTAATTTCAATCTGTATGCCTATACAGATAGTGATTATGGTGGTTGCAACATGACTGCAAAGTCTACATCTGGGGGATGTCAATTCCTTGGTGGAAGGGTTGTCTCATGGCAATGCAAGAAACAATCCTGTGTGTCTGCATCAACTGCTGAGGCTGAATACATTGCTGCTGCAAGCTGCTGTGCTCAAGTGCTTTGGATTCAAAATCAGATGCTGGACTATGGATTTAACTTCAAAGAGACTCCTATCCACATAGACAACAATAGTGCTATCTCTATCACTGAGAACCCTGTGCAGCACTCAAGGACCAAACACATCAACATCAGGTATCATTTAATAAGAGATAACTATGAAAAGGATTAATTAAACTAGTCAAAGTTCATACAGATGAACAATATGCTGATCTGTTCACAAAAGCTTTTGATGAACAGAGATTTAAGTATCTGATATCAGCTATTGGGATGATTAACTTTGAGTAGACTTTTTCTTAAAACTAATTCTAATTATTTCTTCTTAAAATATGTGTGTCCTAAGTTGTCTAGTTCATCACTTTCATAAGCTCATGTTTTCTTTGGATGTAAAATTCTTTTTGAAGACTTTCCTTAGATTCTTGAAAATTTTTGATACTTCGGAAGATAAAATTTTATCTTCGGAAGAAAAACATGTCTTCAAAATAAATAACTGTCTAAGAGATTTTACCTTCGGAAGAAGTCAAATTCATCTTCCGAAGCTTAAAATTCTTATCTCAGACACTTATTCATTTTCAAGGACCTTTTCCTTCCGAAGCAAAATTAACCTTCGGAAGCTTTGTTTTTCCTATACAAAGCATCCAAGGGTTTATTTCTCTTCCGAAGCATAAATCTTCAAGACTCTCAGGAAAATCTTCCGAAGCCATTTTAGCTTCGGAAGCTTTTTCAATCAAAACTTCCGAAGACAAATAACCTTCGGAAGCTTTTCGAATTCCAAGAAAACTACTTTTGAGCAAAAGTAAACTACCTTTTCAGAGGTGGGACCGACTTCCGGATTTCAAAGTTTATCCTCTTTCATTAACTTTGGTTCAAATCCCTTTTCACATAAATACCCAACGGTTCCCCCTCTTTCCCACTATCTTCCTCAATTCTACTATTTCTCTAACCTAATTCTCTAAACCGCCTTTGCTTTCTACCTTTCTTCACCCTTAAGCTTCTGAAATGGCCAACCTTAACCGCAGAAACAACCCAGATTTCTCCATGCA
Organism: Flaveria ramosissima; assembly: GCA_025215565.1. NCBI lineage: Eukaryota > Viridiplantae > Streptophyta > Magnoliopsida > Asterales > Asteraceae > Flaveria > Flaveria ramosissima. The sequence goes on from CM046032.1 coordinate 5,606,455, forward strand.
ACTCACAGGCAACATAATCAAGTTGCTCTGTTAAGCTCTGAGAAAGATGCAAGTTTCTCAGAGATTTGCCAATTCTTGACTCTGTCAAACTATTTCACCTCCCTGACCATTGATCCTACTCTATATGAGGATCACTTGCTTGAATTCTGGAAGACCTGCCAAGAGGTCATTATGGATGGGGAGAAGGCACTGTCTGCCACAGTGCAAGGGAGGACAATCTTCATCACTCCGGCCATCATTAACCAACATTTGCAGCTGGATGATGAAGAAGGTGAGGTGTCCTTCCCAAAAGAAGCTGTTAATCATTCTTTTGAGCAGATGGGCTATGAGGGAGATTTCTCTGTAAAGACCTTCAGGAAAGGGAAGGTCTCATCCCAATGGAAATTCCTGCTCCATGTGGTTATCCACAGCTTATCAAACAAGCATGGTGGATGGGACCAGATTCCTGAGGATCTCTCCTTTATAGTTCATGGAATGGTTCAGGGGTCAAGTTCAGGTATTCACAATTTTTTATACTAATTTACTTGCAAACTTAGACTCCTTAGAGTATTACATGTTTCCTAGATATGTTCAACACATTCTCAACTGTGAACTGGGCTCACAGTTGAGGGAAACAAGTAATATTCTTAAATTGGGACAGATGAAGCCCGGCATCTTTAAAATAATGAAGAAGCCAACTGTAGGCTTCTCAGGGGTAGAAACAGCCCTAGTCCCAAAAATGTTAGAGCTCATTGCTCAAGGTGACAACCTAGCAACACAAGCTAGTGTTGAACCCACACCTCTTTTCTTCTTACCCCTAAAAGACCAGAAATCACCCTCACCTACCAAAGAAAATCCAAACGAACCCCTGCTCAGGCTATTGAGTCTGTGCAGGCCCCCAAATACTCAACCTTACAGGAAGAAGTGGACACTAGAGCTCCCACTTCTCCTGAGGAGCAAACCACTCCCATTACTTCACCTATCAGGGCTGAGGTTCCTCAAGCTCACCCTGATGAGCTCACTAGCCCAACAGCCTTAAGCCTTCACTCTGAGTCTCAACACTCAAGTGAACAACCTTCAGGGGACAGCTACCATCCCCAGCCTTTGGATCTCAACCAACCAATTCCCAACCTATCTTTCTATACTGATGAAGACTTAGGATTCAGTGAGTACCATGATTCTCTCTTCTCCTCCCCTACTCAAAGAGAGATGAGTACCTCTGACTCTCCTCAGTCTATCCCACATCAGTCACCTACTACTGAGGTGGACACTTCTGAACCTGTTCAGGATGTCCATATAGAAGAGGCTCTCACTTTTGAAAGTGATTACATCATTAAGACCTCAACCATGGCAACTCAGCCCACTGGCATCTCAACTGAGGCTGCCAGTGAGCAGAGGAAAACCAGCAGCCAAGAAACTCAAGCTGGTGGTGAGAGAGAGGACTTTGGTCCAATCATCTCATCCCCCAATGATTCTTCTGATGAAGATAAGAGGAATTTGAGACTAAAGGTGCAGAAATTGTCAAAAACATGCACCTATTAGTCTCTAAGGTTAGTCACTTGGAATCTCAGGTGACTACCCTGCAAAACAGGGTCAATGATCAGCAACTCCAGATTTCATATCTGCAGGAAAAACTAGCTAGGAGACCTTTAAGGAGAGCTCAACCAGGAACACAAGAACCTGTGGAAGTGATTGACTTATCCTCCAGCTCACCTATGCAAGTGGGTGATGCTACCAAAAAGGGGGAGAAAGTTGTTACAACCACAGAACCTGGGAGTTCTTCAGAGAGAATGGACATAGAGGACTCACCATCCTCACTTGCTGTTGTGCATTCTCAGCAACTTCCTCAAGTTCATATTAATGTGGACTCTATAGACTCACTCATCAGGAGTCTCTTTGAGGAAGGTATACCAAGGGCTGTCTCATCTCCACCACAAGGAACTGGCAACTACATCATAAGGTGGAGGTATGATGATGACAGGAGAGCCCTTATACTTCACAGAGTTCAAGGCCAAGAAGAAGTTTTTCAATTCCAAAGCCTGAGCTTCTATGAAAGACTGGATTTAGTCAACTTGCCACTTGTCAATCCAAGCAATTCAAGACAAGCTGACAGGCTGGCTCAAAGAATCCAGGATAGGATCCTTGCAGAGTTCACTCTAAGAAGGAGACTTAGGCAATCAGGCAATGTCATCGGTCAACTGGATGTTGAGGTGGACCCTAAGATTAGTTTCATAGGGGAAACCTTGACTGAAGGCCCAGTGGCAGAACCTGAGACCCCTGTCTCATCATCAACAACTGCTGCAGAGGTCCAAACTCCATCTGAGACACCTGCTGGTGAAGGTGTTTCTCAGCCTCTCTCTGGCCAGAGCATGGAAGCTACTCCAAGCAATGAAGGCCAAGCCTCAATCCACCCTGAGTCACAAAGGTCTGTTGGTGACAAAGGGAAAAGGATAATGACTCCTGAGGAAATTGAGGAGGAAGAGAGAGAGAGAGGAAAAGGAGGCTAAGGGAGAAAGTTCTACTGGGTCATCTAGCTTCATGCAAGCTGCAATCAGGGCTGCTCCCAGACCAAATACTCAAGATGATGAGTTAAGGGCAGTTAGGATTACCTACTTACAGACCAGGAACTATGATATTGATGAAATCATCTCCCTCCCCTTAGAAGAATTAAATGAACTGGCTGACATGGAAGTGTCAAGAGAGTTGAAGGAAAAAGAGGATGCAAGGTTACTTCTCCAACTCAAAGAGGAGAAGAGACAGAAAAGACTTTACAAGCATGCTCCCACTCTCTCACCAGTTCAAGAAAGTCCTGCATAGGAAGATGTGGCTCCACAAGAACCTCAGGTAGATAAAGAAGAAGATAGGATCAAGATGATCAACTACCTGAGTGCCACAGGCTTCTATCAGGCAGATGCACTTCTTCCCCTATCTTATGACTTCATTGAGTTTGAGTACCTAAAGCAACTTGAGCTTGAGCTAGTCAAAGAAAGAAAGACAACTAAAAGGAAGCTAAGGGAAGAAGCTGCAAAGTCAAGAGCCATCATTCAAAAGAATGCAAAGAAGTCTGCTGACAGACAAAGAATGGTGAGCTTCTTGAAGCTATATGGATTCTCCGGAAGGAGACTTGGCCCCATGTCTCTATCCACTATGGATGAGCATATTAGGGTGATCAAGCAGAAGATTAAAAGTGGAGAACTCATTGACTTGCACTCTCTTCCAAGTCAAGTCCCACCTGAAGTGGAGGTCAAGTTTGAACAACCAGAGACACCTCAACCAGCACCTCCAGCTGAGCCTCAGCAAGCTTCATCTTCTGATCCTAGGCAGGGTCAAACTCCCTCTCCTTCTGAACCTGTGAGGGAGGAACACCCAACTGAGAAAGACACTGATGATCAACATGGTGCTGCAGACCAGTCTTCTCAGTTAAAGACATCCAAGAGGAAGAAGAGGATGGCTTCTAAACCAAAGACTAAGAAGAAGAAGCCAAAGTCATCTACCTCTGCACCTCAGGCTGAATCAGATCAACCTGAGGAAGTGCATGATGAGGCAGCCCAATCAACTCCTATTCAAGTGGTTCCTCTAACTACTGAGACACCCATCTTGTCCTGGACTTACTCTACCAATCCAGAAAGATGGAATGTTATCAGAGATCAAGGTGTTGAGAATGTCTACTCATGGCAAGACATAATCAACTTACCTCTGCATGATCTCTTGAGATGAGAAGATACTATGAGAGTCTTGATGATCCTGACCATCTAATGAAGAAAGGAATGGTCCTGATTGTACTGAAGACTACCAACATTTGAAGATCTTCTAAGTGTTTTGGTAGCATCAGCCTAGGGGGAGTTTGTAAGGATTCCTGAAGTCTGATGCAATCCAAAACATCCTAAGTGTCTCAGCAACATGCACTAAGTACTGAAGTGAAGAATGCTTCGGAAGTTTTACACAATGCATTAGAAAATACTCTAAGTGTAAAATCTTCCGAAGCCAAGACCAATATCTTCCGAAGCCAAACATGAAGTCTTCCGAAGCTTCAGAGACAAAGTCTTCCGAAGCTTCAACCTATGAAGACAGATTTCTTCCGAAGACTTTTAGTACACATGCTTTATCTGATGTACTGTTCCATAAAGCACCTTTTCCGCTGCATCTCTGTAAAGTCACCAACTTACATGAGTTGGTGAAAAGGGCCTTGCTTTTGGTAACTGTACATTGAGGTCTTGAGTCTGTAACTTTCCACTTTATGTACATTATCCTTTTTGTAATGTATAAGGATGTGAGCTATGGCATGTCATAGTCACAAGGTCAAAAGGCAGATATGCCTTTTGATCCTACAATTGATTTTGTTAGTGTCTAGTCAATTGTATCCAGCTGGCTTTCAAAGTATAGCCGGCTGTAGGTTGTAGTATAAGTATTTCAAGTTCTTGTATCTTTCTTTATGCTTTGTAACACTTGTAAAAGAACTTGAGAAAGCAATATACTGCCTCCTTGAAACCCATACTCTCTTGTTCTGTCTCTTGCTTTACTTGTGTTCTTTGTATCACTTTGGTTAACCCAGTTCACTGTTTGATTAAAGTTTAGTTAATCTCCTCATTGTGTTGTTGTGTTGTAATTGTGTTAAAGCCCTTAAACGGTCCTGCAGATGGTGGTAGAGTGTTCTGGATGAGTTTGGGAAGCAGTAGATCAATTTTAAGGGTGATTAGTACGGTTTTATGTTTGGATTTGATTTCGGTTTAAACTGTACCTACATTGTTTCATTTATTAATTTTAAGTGTCATTTTAGTTATTTGTATGCTTGGATTTGTTTAAATTAGTTCAAGTGTGTGTTGGGAAAGGAAAATAATAGGTTGCCACGGTATGAAGAAGTTATCCGTGGTAGAAGTTTTGCTATTTAACGTTTTTGTATACTTACTTTGTTACCAATTTATTTTGTTAAGACTTCGAGACTACTTGGTTGCAAAAAGTTATACTCGCATAATTTGATTTATATATAAGAAAATCTAATTTACTTGATCGTGGACCTTAGTTTGAGTTGTTATTCATTGTTTACAGATTTAGTTTCATTTATAAGGTTTGATTACTTACGTTTCATAAGGGTAATTTAAATTTGGATTCTTATGAGTGAATACGAATGGTTTATTGGTCCTATGAAACATCTATAGTTGACTCGGTGCTCAACAAGAAATATGAGGATCGAGAGTACGTATTTGGATTCATTGTAGTGGGTTTTGTACGCCAGAGTGTTTGAAGATGGTGGTAGAGTGTTTTGGATGAGTTTGGAAAGCACAAGATCAATTTTAAGGGTGATTAGTATGGTTTTGTGTTTAGATTTGATTTCGGTTTAAATTGTACCTACATTGTTTCATTTACTAATTATAAGTGTCATTTTAGTTATTCGTATGCTTGGATTTGTTCAATTTAGTTCAAGAGTGTGCTGAGAAACAAAAATACATAGGACAATAGGTGGTTACGGTAAGGAGAAGTTAACCATGCTAGAAGTATTGCTATTTAATGTTTTTGTATACTTACGGTAAGGAGAAGTTAACCATGTTTTTGTATACTTACTCGCAAAAATTGAGTGATATATAAGAAAATCTAATTTATTTGACCGTGGACGCTGGTTTGAGTTCTTATTCATTATTCACACATTTAGTTTCATTTATAAGGTTTGATTACTTACATTTCATAAGGGTAATTTAAATTTGGATTGTTATGAGTGAATACGAATGGTTTATTGGTCCTATGAAAGATTCTATCATTGACTCGGTGCTCAACAAGAAATATGAAGATCGAGAGTACGTATTTGGATTCATTGTAGCGAATTTTGAACGCCAGAGTGTTTGAAGATGGTGGTAGTGTGTTTTGGATGAGTTTGGAAAGCACTAGATCAATTTTAAGGGTGATTAGTATGGTTTTGTGTTTGGATTTGATTTCAATATTAACTGTACCTACATTGTTTTATTTATTAATTATAAATGTTATTTTAGTTATTCATATGCTTGGATTTGTTTAAATTAGTTCAAGAGTGTGTTGAGAAACAAAAATACATAGGACCATAGGTTGTTACGGTACGAAGAAGTTATCCGTGCTAGAAGTATTGCTATTTAACGTTTTTGTATACTTACTTTGTTTCCCATGTATTATGTTTAGCTTTTGAGACTACTTGGTTGCAAAAACTTATACTCGCATAATATGAGTGATATATATGTAATTCTGATTTACTTGATCGTGGACCTTGGTTTGAGTTCTTATTCATTGTTCAGACATTTAGTTTCATTTATAAGGTTTGACTACTTACGTTTCATAAGGGTAATTTAAATTTGGATTCTTATAAGTGAATACGAATGGCTTATTGGTCTTATGAAACATCTATCATTAACTTGGTGCTCAAAAAAAATGAGGATCGAGAGTAAGTATTTGGATTCATTGTAATGGATTTTGTATGCTAGAGTGTTTGAAGATGGTGGTAGAGTGTTTTGGATGAGTTTGGGAAGCACTAGGTCTATTTTAAGGGTGATTAGTATGGTCTTGCGTTTGGATTTGATTTCGGTTTAAACTATACCTACATTGTTTCATTTATTAATTATAAGTGTCATTTTATTTTTTCTTATGCTTGGATTTGTTTAAATTAGTTTAAGAGTGTGTTGAGAAAAGAAAATACACAGGACTATAGGTTTATACGGGACGAAGAAATTATCCGTGCTAGAAGTATTGCAATTTAACGTTTTTGTATACTTACTTTTTTCCCATGTATTATGATATGACTTTGAGACTACTTGGTTGAACAAACCTATACTCGCATAATTTGAGTGATATATAAGAAAATGTAATTTACTTTTGTAAGGCCCCGTTCTCGGGACGCTTACATTTGGATTCTCATCACACATAAAACATATAATTACATTTATATTTCATAAAACACTACTGCGGAAACATTTAAACAAAACATTCCATTTAATAATAATGGCTTTTGCAATTTAATACATCATTTTCCAATTACAAAAGACATGTTTCATTTCATTACAAAAGCATTATAAATATGGATGTCATCCAAAAGAGCTGAGTAACCGCCCCGTGCCATCCTCAGCAACATTACATGCCAACTGGAAACACATAAAAAGTCAGCGCTGCTGAGTGAGTTCTAGTTTTATAATAAAACATACTTTTCTTTCATTAAATCGTACTTTACTTTCATGCGATCATACATCATACATACACATAGATAATATCATTATTATCTTCATTATTCGTTAATTAACTTCCATTCGTTCATACGTCCTTACTTTCATTCGTTCGTTCATCATTACATATTTTCTTTCCATTAAAACCATGAACTTTACCCTTCAGTTTCCTGGTATTGGGCCTAAGCCTATCATAGACCTTCCATTACGGTGCACAACACCTCTGGCCTCAGTACCTAAGATAAAGTTCAGGTGTACCATTGTCATATCTTCTGTACCAATACCATGTGCTACGCCCAAAACTATATGGCTACTGGGCCGAAGTCTATAAATAGACAGCTATACATGGTGCCGCAGTACTGGAGTAAGCGGTAGAGGTTCTATACAAATGGTCGATCACAAAGAAGGACCCTGATGTGCATCCTCCCGGGGTAGCGAACCCACACACCGTTGGGCTAACACCTTATAATTGGCGTGTCCCGATATCTAATGCTTGCAAGACTTTTGTTACATTCCATCGTTTATTAATGCATGCATTCATTTATCATGTTTCCCTTTTATTATCTTCCACTTTACATTACATAATAATTTCATTTCATTCATTAACATTCAAGAAAAGCCATAGGAAGACAATCAAATAAAACAAGGAACATATTAAATGTACAACATCATCATACGAGGCATAAGATAAACATACATAACAACATACATAAGCAATAAACTCAAATCGACAACATGCTCCAAACGCTAACTATGACCTCGAAAGTCAACTTACAGGAACCTCCGGGAACCTCTCATGCCATAACCTACCTCTACACAACTCCCCGAAAGTCAGAAGGTTAAACTAGGCTCTTTTGGGTGCACGAGCTCTATTTGTGCGTATCGACACCCTTCAGTCGCATGGCCTTCCATGCGAATGAACACTTAGGCGAATGGACATTAGGCGAATGGACCTATGCGGATGGACCTATGGGCGAATGGACTCCCATGTGTATGGACTCTCAGTCGCATGACCTTCATGCGTATGGCCTTCAGTCGCATGACTTCAGCGCATGGGCTTCAGTTGCATACCCTTCGTACGAATGGACCTCAGTCGCATGGCCTCCAGGCGCATGGACCTCAGTCGCATAACCTTCGTGCGAATGAACCTCAGTCGCATAACCTTCAATCGCATGCCTTACAGGCACATGAACTTCAGTCGCATGATTATCATGCGTATGGACCTCAATCGCATGGCAATCGTGTGCATGGAACTTAGTCACACGCCAATCGGCCGTATGGCCTCCAATCGCACTGCAATCGGTTGCCTAGCCCTAGCTGATGCAGAATGCAGTTCCAGCTGAACGCAAACTGGCCTTTTCGGCCTCCAAGCTCTTTCAAACTAGATTTTAGCACAAATCAACCATCCTAAACCTTAGAAACACCTACCACAACACCATTCATGCATACACAAGCCCGAAATCCAACCCCAAACGCATCAAACACATACACATACACATACAAACGGGTTCAACACCCAACTTTTTCAAAAACGGGTTTTGATGTGTTCCAGCCCCAAAATCGCTTGAAAACATATAAAAGAAGGGTCCTAGAACTCACACAAATGATCCCGACAAGAAGAGCTTCGATTCAACCAGCTACACTTCGATCTTCATGCTCGAACCACCCGAACCAAGCTTTTTTTTCCTTTTCTCCTTCTCTTCTCTCTTTTTCTCCCTTTGGTAGAATTTTCACAAGTATGAGGAGGGTGTGGGCAGCCCTCCCCTCTTATTTCCCCCACTCATCCAAACTTCTTCCCGTTTTGGCGAGTTTGGTCCCCCGACTTTGGACTTTATTTCTTTTTCTTCTTTCGTCGGCTTCAAAGAAAATTTCCGGGTGTTACAAGTCCACCCCCTTATTTAGGTTTTGTCCCCAAAACCTGTTATCCCTCAAACAAACGTGGGTAATGTTGCCTCATTTCTTCTTCTGTCTCCCACATTGACTCGGATCCTTTCCTGTGCTTCCACTATACGCACACAAGTGGAACCACTTTATTCCCCAGCCTCTTCTCTTTTCGATCGATGATTGCCACTGGTTGCTCCACATAATTGAGCCGTTCGTCTACCTCGATATCTTCCAGTGGGACAATCATATCTTCTTCTACCAAACATTTCCTCAGATGAGATACATGGAACGTCGGATGGATTCCACTTAACTCATCTGGTAACTCTAACCATAGGCCACCTCTCCTACTCGAGCAATGATTCGGAAAGGCCCTATGTACCTCGGGCTCAACTTGCCCCGCTTTCTAAACCGAATGATACCTTTCCAAGGTGAGACTTTCAACATAACTCTATCACCCACCTGGAATTCAATCGGTTAACGTCTCTTATCGGCATACAACTTCTGCCTATCTTTAGGCTTTCTACCTCGTGAACATTCAACTGTCAGGTGCATAGGCTATAACCTTTCCTTCTACATTAACACACACCCCAACCCCGATTAGGAAGCATCGGAATAAAACACCAGATCCTCACTTCCATCGGGTAATGACAGAACGGGAGCTTGAATCAGTCTTGCCTTCAATTCATCGAACGCCTTCTCTTGAGCTTGACCCCATACAAGTTTCACATCTTTCCGGGTCAACTTAGTTAGTGGGGAGATGATCTTGGAGGAGTCTTGAATGAATCTTCTGTAGTAGCCCGCCAAACCCAAGAAGCTACGAATCTCGGATGGCGTCTTAGAAAACTTCCATTGCATCATTGCCTCCACCCTTTCCGGTTCCACCATAATCCCGTCAGGGTTCACTACATGACCCAAAACTAAACCTCGCGCAACCAGAATGCGCACTTGGAGAACTTTGGCATACAATTTTTTCCTTCTCAGCGTCTCCAACACCTCTCGAATGTGATCGCCATGCTTCTCCTTGCTCTTCAAATAAATCAGGATATCCTCAATAAACACAATCAATGATTTATCTAACATCGGTCGACACACTCGATTCATCCTATCCATAAAAGCAGCTAGCGCATTGGTCAAACCAAAAGACATAACGAGAAACTTGTAGTGTCCATAATGCGTGCGAAGAGCTGTTTTAGGAATATCCTGCTCCTTCACCTTCAACTGATGATAACCAGATCGAAGGTCTATCCTTGAAAACCAACTGGCATCCTAGGGCTGATCAAACAGATCATCAATTCTTGGTAGGGGTACCGATTCTTCACTGTCAGCTTATTCAACTCACGATAGTCTATACACATCCTCATACTACCGTCTTTATTCCTCAAAAATAAGACTGGAGCACTCAAGGAGAGATACTCGGTCTAATGAACCCCTTATCAAACGGCTCTTGCATTACTCCATCAGCTCTTTCATCTCAGCCGGAGCCAACCGATACGGTGCCTTAGCTACTGTTGGGCACCTGGTATCAATTCAATCTGAAACTCAATCTCACGGTCCCGTGGCACACCTGGTAAATCTTTTGGAAACACATCCAGAAAGTCACACACAACCGGTACATTAGATAGTTGTGGTGTTAGAGCATCCACGTCCTTTAAGTAGGCCAAGTAGGCACTACATCCATGCCTCATGCACTTTCTCGCCACCGCCATCAAAATCACTTTCGGGACCGTCGTGACTCAATCACCTTAAAGCGTTATCGAACTCCCGTCGGGCGCTGTCAAACGAATCAACTTCTTGCAACACAGAATGTTCTCCTCGAAGTCTGCTAACCGATCCATTCCAAGAACCAAATCGAAAGGCGTATCTATATTCTTATTACTAGCTGGCAATATAGCACAGGTAGTAGTAGGAATAAATCCTTCACTAGTGCCAAAATTGAACGACACACAGGCTAAAGGTTGATTTACTAGAAACGTACCTGGCCCAACATCGGGGTCCGTCCTAGCCTCCTCTTGCGTCATCGTAACCGCTCTGGCGCTCGTCCTTCTCCTCCAGCCTTCTTCACTCCCGAACCTTCAGCCATCAGCTTCTTGCAATCCCTGATCATGTGGCCTCCCCCACCACAAGAATAACACCTCCTTACACCGCAGTTCTTCACCACATGTTCGGTCCTTCCATAATGGAAACAGACATTGGTCCCCAATCTACACTCCCCGGGGTGTTTTCGTTCACACTTGTCACACCTTCTCGACCCCGCAACGGATGTGGCCACACACCGGTCATCTGTCTTGGCAATCTTTTTGTTTAGAGTGGCCCTGCCACGTCCAAACCACTCTCCGTTCCAATTCTTGTCGCCGCTACCCTCCTTGTTTACTTAAATCACGGTCGTCTCCTTCATCGCCCTAATTACCTCAGTCACCATAGACGGTAGAATCGTCTACATCGCTTGTTGAACTCCCGCAACCACAGCCTCTTTCAATGCGGTCCTCAGGTTAGCACTATCATCACCGCCTTCCGGGTGATGGATCTCAGGCTCTTCGAGTGCCATATCAGCAGCCCTAGACATACTCCTCGTGACACGCGATCCAGCACCACGTCCACCACAACCTTCACCTGGCGAAACCTTCGAAGATCTACCACCGGCCATCCTCTAAACACACTATAAGATTCAAACACCAACACGGTCATTCAAGGAACAACTCAGTTTATGTCAAGTATAGTAAGTCCCTAATTACAGTGGCCAGTTGTGATTAGCCACTTACTTTACTCTTCATACCCCAAGCATTACCTATCCTGACTACATCAGTATTTAAATCTACAAACAACACATAACCACATAGCATGCGCACATAATACCGGTTAACATTACGAAATTACCTGATGGCACGCAGCTACTCAGATTGGCATCCCATTCCCTTTCCGTCCCATTTTCAGTTTAAGTTAAGGTTTATTTTGAACATTTACCCATTTCACTTAAACTTTGGCTCTGATACCAACTTGTAAGGCCCCGTTCCCAGGACGCTTACAGTTGGATTCTCATCACACAAAACATATAATTACATTTATATATCATAAAACGCTGCAGCAGAAACATTTTAAACAAAACATTCCATTTAATAATATAGGGTTTTGCAATTTAATACATCGTTTTCCAATTACAAAATAAATGTTCCATTTTATTACAAAAGCATTATAAATATGGATGTCATCCAAAAGAGCTGAGTAACCGCCCCGTGCCATCCTCAACAACATTACTGTGACACCCGGTAATTTTCCGTTACCAAAACTCCGTTAGTTCCGTTAAGTCTTGCGTACACATGTCATGAGCACACACTAGTTGTCGTTTAATGTTGGTGACCGGATGGTAATTAATAATGTTAAATTAATTATAATTTAACTGATTATGTGATTGTTGTGTTATGCTTATGTGTTTACGCGATTTAAATGTTAACGGTGAATTTTATCGCGTAACATGGAAACGCGTATATTTGAATTGCCTATCTTGTGACTAGTGGAAATAATGTAAATATTATTATTTTTGATTAATAATGTTGGTATTATTAAGTTAAAACCTTTTAAAAAGTTTTTAAAAGATTAGTTTTTATAAAATATAAATAAAGGGGGTTAAGTGTAATTACATAAAACTAAAACCTACCAAAATTACCCAACCCTAAACCCCCCAAACCCTTCATTCGGCCGCAACCATCACCCCGCTCCCTCTCTTTGCGATTTTGGCCAAGAAACATCAAGAACAATCGGTTTTGATCAAGTTCCAAGGGTTCTATAGTGCTAGCAAGTCCAAATTCTTGATTCTACACGTGAAAAGGTTAGAATTTTACAAGTTTTATGAGTTTTTTGATATGGCCAAACCCTAATTCGGTTTTGGGTTCAAAAATGTTGAAGTTGTTGTTGTTTGATGATGCTAGTAAGTTAGTTAGATAGTATACATGTTGTTTAACGTCGATTATGCAAGAATGATACATTTTTTATGAATTGTTCATGAACACTGATTCAAGATAAACCCTAATTCGAAAATTAATGTGATTATATGAGATTGATGATTGTATGATGATTATATGATGTTAGTTAGGTTGTATGAATGCTAGATTACATTGATCTTGCAAGAAATTGATGAATTGAGGGTTGTGTTCATAGGTTACTATTAATAGTAACTTTATTTTTTTCACTATGTGATGATTTGATGATGAATTGATGTTGTTGAAGGTTTTATGATGATGTATGTATGATAGATTGATGATATGGATGCTAGAAAACTAAGAATGAATGTTGTAGTTCATAGATTTCCATAAGTAGAAACTTTTGATCATGAAGGTTAGTGAATTATGATGTTTGGATGTTTTTTATCATGCTTAGATGTTGATATGAACTTGAATTGGTGAATTATTAATGAATTTATGAATACATTGGGTGTTTGATAGATTTTGGGATGTGCTTTCCCAAAAGGGAAACTTTATTTGCACAAAGTTTGAAAGATGATAGTTTGAGCATGTTTGGGATATTAGGAGCATGTTAGTATGTTCATGGATGATTTCTAATATGATAGAATATGTTAATTTAGTTGTATGGAATGCTTGGATGATCATGTGTGATGTATGGACTTTGATGATCATGTATGATGTTGATGGTTGATTAGTAATTAAAACATCATGTTTGGGACTGGAAATTAATTATTGTGGTGTATGTTGAATGTAATGAACATGGTTAATGAATATGATTGTGATCATCATACACGCGTGCGAATCTGAGGCCCCTACTTAGTAGGATTGGCAGGGTTTAGGATGTGAAGTCGTGAGTGGCTTCACATGGCATGTAGTGCGTGATTTGATCTTTGTGTGGCGTGTTAGTTATGTTATAACTGGTGGGCATGTTATTGTTTTAGATTCGCATGACTTGTATGATATTTAGTGGTATGATGATATAAGTAATGCATTGGGTAATGTAGCACCTCATGTGATCCATTTGAATGTTAACCATATATGTTATATGTTCACGTTTGCTTAATTGAATTATAACTCATGATGTCACCAACGGGTCAAACGGGTCAACTGAGTCAAACCTGTCTATTTTCTGAAACCTTGAGTCTTTGGTTGTGGTGTGCTTTGGGTTCCACATGTTCTATGTTTTACACATACTTATGTACTTACATGATCTAGGTAACCTTCGAAGGTTGTCTGTCCACTCTTTCTTCCAAGTAAACCCTAAGTAGTTGTTACGCATATCAAGTGCGTTCATGCCCCACTCTTTACTTAATCTCTTTTGGGGAGATAGCATACTGGTAATTTACAAACACTTATACATATTTAAGTTTTGTATAATATTAATATAGTGCTGTTTATCATGGAAAAGTCCTCACACTTTCGAATTGTTAATATTAATTAGCAGGGAAACTTGGGTAGTACTACTGGGTCTGACGAGCCCCACCTGTGTGACTCGAGGTCAACCGGGTGCAATTTGTCCTAATGAACATTGTCACGACCTGATAAGTCGTGACAGGAGGCAACAACTTATCACAGTCAGCTTCAATTGCGAAATCACTATGAATTAATATTTATTGTTAATAGATTAGCTATCTGTTACAATACACTGCTTAGATATCGCAACTGCTAAATTGTTTGTATTTGAATGCCAACTCTTGAACTCACCAACCATTGTGTTGACATTTTAGTATGCTATTCTCAAGTCGTTAACTTTGCTTGCCATTAGGAGCACTGCACGGGTTCATGATGCATATTAAGACTCTATTTTAAAGACATCTTTGTTGGTTTTTATTTATTAATGTTTAATCATTTGGGTTGGTGCATGTTTTGCCATATTATGCATTTATATACTTTGGGTTTCCTTACTTACAAAACGCCGCATGGTTTTAAAGTTTGAACTTTGGTTGGTTTTATCTTAAATGTGGCATATAGAGTCGTTCTGAGTAACTATTGACTGTGATCCTGGTTTGTTCACACGCCTCGCGGTAAAACTCCGCACGTGGATTTTTAGGGTGTGACAGATTGGTATCAGAGCCATTGGTTATAGTGAACTAGGTTGCATACAGTCTAGACTATAACCGCACACAGTTAGTTAGTTACCTGTTCCTTATTTCCTCTACTGCATACTCAATGGCATATACATCATACCCTCTGCAGCATGGCATCGTCATCGAGAACTCCGGGTAAGCGACCTACATCACCTACACGATCTGAGTCCCCACCTCACGCACCTGTACCCGACAATGGACCCGACTGGCCATGTCCAGCTTATCCTCGAGGGGAGATTGATTGGGATCAACATTTTGCATTGATGGAGCGTGACCCCCACGATACTGGAGTTTCTACCCCAAGTTCGTTAATCACATAATGTATAGGGAGCGCTTACCTGTCCCGAGGCCCAGGACTAGGAGCAACGCTGATCAACCAATGCCTTCACTCCCACGAACGGTGCAGTCCAATGAGCAACTGATTGCTGCACTAGTGGCTGCACTGGATACTGAGCAGCAACGAGTCAGGCGACTCACGGGTGATGTTTGTACACTGCAGCACGAGGTGTACAAACTACGACATCAAGTGGATGAACTCGAAGAGTGACACGGGAAGACCCTAAATGGGTGTCACCACATGGAAGATGGTTTTATAGCACTCAGAGGACGCGTAATTGCTTGTGAACAGCGAGATGCAGTAGCCGATAACAGAATTGCTACCTTAGAAGCCCAATTGGTAGCGCTTTAGATTGCCATAGCTCCTATTCCTGCAGAGGACCCTGGGGATGAGGATCCCGAGGAGAAGCCCGGGGAGGAGGAACCGGTGGAGACGGAAGATGACAGTGATGGGTCGGATGTCGTCAATTGATTTCCTTTATATATGACTTGGACTATGTAGTGTTTTCTCTCTTTTGAAACCTATGTTGGAAGAGTTGTTTCCCCACCCTAACGACAAACTTAAGTTATGACATTGGTGAATACATTGTGACTCATTTACAATTTATTTATCTTGGTTATCATTTTTGTTATGAATGTTGTGGTTGTGATGATTCATTATTCCTTACTGTTTACTGTACTTCAATGGGATAACTGTGTTTGATGTTACTCATTATTGTATTTGTGAATGTAAAGTGAAAAATGGACGCTCATGGACGTGGACGTGGACATCGGCGTGGGTGCGGACGTGGACGTGGCACCGGAGACCATGGCGGTGGTGCTATAAACATGACCCCTGCCGAATTAGCTGCCCTGATAAACGAGCATGTTCAGGCAGCGGTGGCTGCTGCCCAGACGGGACAGCCAGCAAGTAAACACTGATAGAAAGCTAAATTAAATATGAGTAACCGTATAGGATGTCTGATCAATGTTTGTTGTGTTAAAGCAGGACCACTGGTGTGTACCTATAAGTCCTTTATGGACTGTAAACCACACACCTACAGCGGTACTGAAGAGGCTGTAGGACTGGTACGATGGTTTGAGAAGACAGAGTCTGTTTTCTCAAAATGCAACTGTCCACCTATTAACCAGGTGAAATATGCCACCGGGACTCTGGAAGGTGCCGCTCTATCCTGGTGGAACGCGCAAGTCCAGATGTTAGGACAAGCGATGGCAAATGGGCTTCCCTGGACTGAATTTAAGGAGATGATGATTGAGGAAACTGTCCTCAAAATGAAGAACAAATGCTGGAGATGGAGTTCTGGCAACTTAAGATGCAGGGCTCGGAAATCGAGGCTACACCACCCGAACCCATGAACTAGCCACCCTATGCCCGGGGATGGTGAACGAAGTGCACAAGAGGGTTGAGCATTACATACAGGTATTAGTACCCGAAATTCAAAGCATGGTGAGTGCTTCCAACCCGACCACGATTCAGAAAGCCATCCGGTTAGCTCATAAGCTAACTGATCAAGCAGTGGAGCAAGGAGGTTTACCTAAGCGGGGCGCTGTGGCGAGCGTGCCCGACAACAAGAGGAAGTGGGATAGTTCCAACAACAACAAATCATCATCATCCAGCGGTCAACCCCAATCTCAACAACAACAACAGCCAGTTCAGCAACAACGGAGGTTAGATAATAACCGTAACTTCAAGCAGACGGCTTCAAACAATCAAGGACCCAGTGGTTATGGTGGTAAACATCCGAAGTGCACTCGGTGTAATTACCATCATGTGGGAAGGTGTGAAAATTTCAAGTGTCAACGCTATGGTAAGATTGGACTCGCTGCTATGAATTGTCGTGGTGAACTGTTAAGGAAGCCACAACAACCTCAAGAGACTCCCAAAGGTTGTTTTGAATGTGGGAAGGAAGGGCATTACAGGCAAAACTGCCCACAACTGAGGAAAAATGGTAATGGTAATAACGGCAATGGCCACAACAACAACCACGGTAACAACAACAATAGTGGCAATGGTACTGGTAATGGCGGCAACAACGATGGAGCCAAAGCGAGAACCTTTGTCATTGGCTCAGGTGAGGCTCTAAATGACCACACAACTGTTACTGGTAGGTTTTCGGTTAATGGGTGTTTTGCTACGGCACTATTCGATAGTGGAGCTGATAGGAGCTTCGTGTCCTTAAAGTTCTGTAGTCTTTTAAGTGATATACCCTCCGCCTTAGAATCTAAATACACCATAGAATTAGCCGACGGTAAACAGATCAATGTAACGCATATCCTTAGAGATTGTACGATAGAGCTTGCTGGTCATACTTTCGCTATAGATCTTATGCCTCTTGCACTGGGGAGTTTTGATGTAGTGATAGGCATGGATTGGCTCTCTAGCAAGCAAGCAGAAGTCATATGTCATGAGAAGATCATACGAATTCCTGTTGGTGACGAAATCCTTACAGTCAGAGGTGATAGGAGTGGTGCTATGATAGGCATCATCTCATACATGAAAGCTCAAAAGTTGTTGCGAAAAGGTCGTTTGGCTATTCTAGCACTCGTCACCGATAAGCAAGCGGAAGAAAGAAGAATGGAGGACATTCCCGTAGTGCGTGACTATCCTGAGGTGTTTCCAGAGGATCTTCCTGGACTACCACCTCACCGCCAAGTGGAATTCCAAATCGAGTTGACTCCCGACGCAGCCCCGATTGCTAGGGCACCTTATCGATTAGCACCGAACGAACTACAAGAGTTGTCATCACAATTTCAGGATCTTTTAGATAAGGGCTTTATTCGACCTAGCACATCACCTTGGGGAGCCCCTGTCCTTTTTGTTAAGAAGAAGGATGGCACATTCCGGATGTGCATCGATTATAGGGAGTTAAACAAAGTAACAGTCAAGAACCGATACCCTTTACCTCGTATCGGCGACTTGTTTGATCAGCTTCAGGGATCAAGCTATTATTCGAAGATTGACTTGAGATCCGGTTATCATCAACTTAGAGTCCGAGAAGAAGACATTCCCAAAACTGCGTTTCGTACTCGTTATGGTCATTATGAGTTCTTGGTCCTTTTTGTTAAGAAGAAGGATGGCACATTCCGGATGTGCTCGATTATAGGGAGTTAAACAAAGTAATAGTCAAGAACCGATACCCTTTACCTCGTCCGAGAAGAAGTTCAAGTGGATGAACAATTACGCTTTATTGAAGAACCAGTCGAGGTGATGGACCGTGAGGTGAAAACACTTAAGCAAAGCAAGATACCCTTAGTCAAAATCCGTTGGAATTCGCAACGTGGACTGGAATTCACGTGGGAACGAGAAGATCAAATGAAGCTTAAGTAGCCTCAACTATTCAAAAGGACGATGCCAACAGACGAAGGTATTGATTTAAATTTCGGGATGAAATTTCTTTCAACATGAGGATGATGTGACAGCTCATCCAAAACTCACTTGATTTCGATTTCTGTGTGCCAATGCAGTAGACTAGTGATGGAACACTCACCATGTAATGCAATTTTCGGGACGAAAATTCTTTCAACATGGGGATAATGTGACATCCGGTAATTTTCTGTTACCAAAACTCCGTTAGTTCCTTTAAGTCTTGCATACACATGTCATGAGCACACACTAGTTGTCGTTTAACATTGGTGACCAGATGGTAATTAATAATGTTAAATTAATTATAATTTAACTGATTATGTGATTGTTATGTTATGCTTATGTGTTTACACGATTTAAATGTTAACGGTGAATTTTATCGCGTAACATGGAAACGCGTATATTTAAATTGCCCTTCTTGTGACTAGTGGAAATAATGTAAATATTATTATTCTTGATTAATAATGTTGGTATTATTAAGTTAAAACCTTTAAAAAGTTTTTAAAAGAATAGTTTTTATAAAATATAAATAAAGGGGGTTAAGTGTAATTACCTAAAACTAAACCTTACCAAAATTACCCAACCCTAAACCCCCCAAACCCTTCATTAGGCCGCAACCTTCACGCCACTCCCTCTCTTTGCGATTTTGGCCAAGAAACATCAAGAACAATCGGTTTTGATCAAGTTCCAAGGGTTCTATAGTGCTAGCAAGTCCAAATTCTTGATTATACACGTGAAAAGGTTAGAATTTTACAAGTTTTATGAGTTTTTTGATATGGCCGAACCCTAATTCGATTTTGGGTTCAAAAATGTTGAAGTTGTTGTTTGATGATGCTAGTAAGTTAGTTAGATAGTATACATGTTGTTTAACGTCGATTATGCAAGAATGATACGTTTTTGATGAATTGTTCATGAACTTTGATTCAAGATAAACCCTAATTCGAAATTGATGTGATTATATGAGATTGATGATTGTATGATGATAATATGATGTTAGTTAGGTTGTATGAATGCTAGATTACATTGATCTTGCAAGAAATTGATGAATTGAGGGTTGTCTTCATAGGTTACAAATAATAGTAACTTTATTTTTTCACTATGTGATGATTTGATGATGAATTGATGTTGTTGAAGGGTTTATGATTATGTATGTATGATAGATTGATGATATGGATGCTAGAAAACTAAGAATGCATGTTGTAGTTCATAGATTTCCAAAAGTAGAAACTTTTGATCATGAAGGTTAGTGAATTATGATGTTTGGATGTTGTTGATCATGCTTAGATGTTGATATGAACTTGAATTGGTGAATTATTAATAAATTATGAATACATGGGTGTTTGATAGATTTTGGATGTGCTTTCCCAAAAGGGAAACTTTATTTGCACAAAGTTTGAAAGATGATAGTTTGAGCATGTTTGGGATATTAGGAGCATGTTAGTATGTTCATGGATGATTTCTAATGTGATAGAATATGTTAATTTAGTTGTATGGAATGCTTGGATATCGCATTTATGGAATTTGATGATCATGTATGATGTTGATGGTTGATTAGTAATTAAGACATCATGTTTAGGACTGGAAATTAATTATTATGGTGTATGTTGAATGCAATGAACATGGTTAGTGAATATGATTGTGATCATCATACATGCGTGCGAATCTGAGGCCCCTACTTAGTAGGATTGGCAGTGTTTAGGATGTGAAGTCGTGAGTGGCTTCACATGGCATGTAGTGCGTGATTTGATCTTTGTGTGGCGTGTTAGTTATGTTATAACTGGTGGGCATGTTAATGTTTTAGATTCGCATGACTTGTATGATTTTTAGTGGTATGATGATATAAGTAATGCATTGGGTAATGTAGCACCTCATGTGATCCATTTGAATGTTAACCATGTATGTTATATGTTCACGTTTGCTTAATTGAATTATAACTCATGATGTCACCAATGGGTCAAACGGGTCAACTGAGTCAAACCTGTCTATTTTCTGAAACCTTGAGTATTTGGTTGTGGTGTGCTTAGGGTTCCACATGTTCTCTGTTTTACACATACTTATGTACTTACATGATCTAGGTAACCTTCAAAGGTTGTCTGTCCACTCTTTCTTCCAAGTAAACCCTAAGTAGTTGTTACGCATATCAGGTGAGTTCATGCCCCACTCTTTACTTAATCTCTTTTGGGGGAGATAGCATACTGGTAATTTACAAACACTTATACATATTTAAGTTTTGTATAATATTAATATAGTGTTGTTTATCATGAAAAGTCCTCACACATCGAATTGTTAATATTGAATAGCGGGGAAACTTGGGTAGTATACTGGGTCTGACGAGCCCCACCTGTGGGACTCGAGGTCAACCGGGTGCAATTTGTCCTAATGAACATTGTCACGACCTGATAAGTCATGACAGGAGGCAACAACTTATCACAGTCAGCTTCAATTGCGAAATCACTATGAATTAATATTTATTGTTAATAGACTAGCTATCTGTTACAATACAGTGCTTAGATATCGCAATTGTTAATTGTTATATTTGAACGCCAACTCTTGAACTCACCAACCATTGTGTTGACATTTTAGTATGCTATTCTCAATTCGTTAACTTTGCTTGCCATTAGGAGCACTACACGGGTTCATCATGCATATTAAGACTCTATTTTAAAGACATCGTTGTTGGTTTTTATTTATTAATGTTTAATCATTTGGGTTGGTGCATGTTTTGCCATATTATGCATTTATATACTTTGGGTTTCTTTACTTACAAAATGCTTCCGCATGGCTTTAAAGTTTGAACTTTGGTTGGTTTTATCTTAAATGTGGCATATAGAGTCGTTCTGAGTAACTATTGACTGTGATCCTGGTTTGTTCACACGCCTCGCGGTAAAACTCTGCACGTGGATTTTAAGGGTGTGACAGATTGGTATCAGAGCCATTGGTTATAGGGAACTAGGTTGCATACACTAGACTATAACCGCACACAGTTAGTTAGTTACATGTTCCTTATTTCCTATACTGCATACTCATATCATACACTCTGCAGCATGGCATCATCATCGAAAACTCCAGGTAAGCGACCTGCATCACTTACACGATCTGAGTCCCCACCTCCCGCATATGTACCCGACAATGGACCCGACTGGCCCCGTCTAGCTTATCCTCGAGGGGAGATTGATTGGGATCAACCTTTTGCATTAATAGAGTGTGACCCCCCACGAGACTGGAGTTTCTACCCCAATTTGTTAATCACATAATGTATAGGGAGCGCTTACCTGTCCTCAGGCCCGGGACTAGGAGCAATGTTGATCAACCAATGCCTTTACTCCCACAGACGGTGCAGTCCAATGAGCAACTGATTGCTGCACTGGTGGCTGCACTGGATACTGAGCAGCAACGAGTCAGGCGACTCACGAGTGGTGTTTGTACACTGCAGCACGAGGTGTACAAACTACAACATCAAGTGGATGAACTCGAGGAGCGACACGGGAAGACCCTAAATGGGTGTCACCACATGGAAGATGGTTTTATAGCACTTAGAGGACGCGTAATTGCTCGTGAACAGCGGGATGCAGTAGCCGATAACAGAATTGCTACCTTAGAAGCCCAATTGGCAGCACTTCAGATTGCCATAGCTCCTGCTCCTGCAGAGGAACCTGGGGATGAGGATCTCGAGGAGGAGCCCGGGGAGGAGGAACCGGTGGAGACGGAAGATGACAGCGATTGGTCGGATGTCGTCAATTGATTTCCTTTATATATGACTGGGACTATGTAGTGTTTTCTCTCTTTTGAAACCTATGTGGGAAGGGTTGTTTCCCCACCCTAACGACAAACTTAAATTATGACATTGTTGTGACTCATTTACAATTTATTTATCTTGGTTATCATTTTTGTTATGAATGTTGTGGTTGTGATGATTCATTATTCCTTACTGTTTACTGTACTTCAATGGGATAAATGTGTTTGATGTTACTTATTGTATTTGTGAATGTAAAGTGAAAAATGGACGCTCGTGGACGTGGATGTGGACATGGGCGTGGGCGCGGACGTGGACGTGGCGCCGGAGACCATGGCGGTGGTGCTATAAACATGACCCCTGCCGAATTAGCTGCCCTGATAAACGAGCATGTTCAGGCAGCGGTGGCTGCTGCCCAGACGGGACAGCCAGCAAGTAAACAATGATAGAAAGCTAAATTAAATATGAGTAATCGTATAGGATGTCTGATCAATGTTTGTTGTGTTAAAGCAGAACCACCGGTGTGTACCTATAAGTCCTTTATGGACTACATGTAAACCACACACCTACAGCGATACTGAAGGGGCTGTAGGACTGGTACGATGGTTTGAGAAGACAGAGTCTGTTTTCTCAAAATGCAATTGTCCACCTATTGACCAGGTGAAATATGCCACCGGGACTCTGGAAGGTGCCGCTCTATCCTGGTGGATGCGCAAGTCCAGATGCTAGGACAAGCGATGGCAAATGGGCTTCCCTGGACTGAATTTAAGGAGATGATGACTGAGGAGTACTGTCCTCGAAATGAAGAACAAAACCTGGAGATGGAGTTCTGGCAACTTAAGATGTAGGGCTCGGAGATCAAGGCTACACCACCCGAACCCATGAACTAGCCACCCTATGCCCGGGGATGGTGAACAAATTGCACAAGAGGGTTGAGCATTACATACGGGTATTAGTACCCGAAATTCAAAGCATGGTGACTGCTTCCAACCCGACCACGATTCAACAAGCCATCCAGTTAGCTTCCAACCCGACCACGA
Source organism: Flaveria ramosissima (assembly GCA_025215565.1). Taxonomy (NCBI): domain Eukaryota; kingdom Viridiplantae; phylum Streptophyta; class Magnoliopsida; order Asterales; family Asteraceae; genus Flaveria; species Flaveria ramosissima. The sequence continues at coordinate 5,630,009 of CM046032.1, forward strand.
TTCAGCAAGCCATCCAGTTAGCTCATAAGCTAACTGATCAAGCAGTGGAGCAAGGACATTTACCTAAGCGGGGCGTTGTGGCGAGCGTGCCTGACAACAAGAGGAAGTGGGATAGTTCCAACAACAACAAATCATCATCATCCAGCGGTCAACCCCAATCTCAACAACAACAACGGCGAGTTCAGCAACAACGGAGGTTCGATAATAACCGCAACTTCAACCAGACGGCTTCAAACAGTCAAGGACCCAGTGGTTATGGTGGTAAACATCCGAAGTGCACTCGGTGTAATTACCATCATGTGGGAAGGTGTGATAGTTTCAAGTGTCAATGCTATGGTAAGATTGGACTCGCTGCTAAGAATTGTCGTGGTGAACTGTTAAGGAAGCCACAACAACCTTAGGAGACTCCCAAAGGTTGTTTTGAATGTGGGAAGGAAGGGCATTACAGGCGAAACTGCCCACAACTGAGGAAAAATGGTAATGGTAATAACGGCAATGGCCACAACAACAACAACCACGGTAACAACAACAATGGTGGCAATGGTACTGGTAATGGTGGCAACAACGATGGAGCCAAAGCGAGAGCCTTCGTCATTGGCTCAGGTGAGGCTCTAAATGACCCCACAACTGTTACTGGTAGGTTTTCTGTTAATGGATGTTTTGCTATAGTACTATTCGATACTGGAGCTGATAGGAGCTTCGTGTCCTAAAAATTCTGTAGTCTTTTAAGTGATATACCCTCCGCCTTAGAATCTAAATACACCGTAGAATTAGCCGACGGTAAACAGATCCATGTAACGCATATCTTAGAGATTGTACGATAGAGCTTGCTAGTCATACTTTCGCTATAGATCTTATGCCTATTACGCTGGGGAGTTTTGATGTAGTGATAGGCATGGATTGGCTCTCTAGCAAGCAAGAAGAAGTCATATGTCATGAGAAGATCATACGAATTCCTGTTGGTGACGAAATCCTTACAGTCAGAGGTGATAGGAGTGGTGCTGTGATAGGCATCATCTCATACATGAAAGCTCAAAAGTTATTGTGAAAAGGTCGTTTGGCTATTCTAGCACTCGTCACCGATAAGCAAGCGGAAGAAAGAAGAACGGAGGACATTCCCGTAGTGCGTGACTATCCTGAGGTGTTTCCAGAGGATCTTCCTGGACTACCACCTCACCGCCAATTGGAATTCCAAATCGAGTTGACTCCCGGCGCAGCCCCGATTGCTAGGGCACCTTATCGATTAGCACCGAACGAACTACAAGAGTTGTCATCACAACTTCAGGAGCTTTTAGATAAGGGCTTTTATTCGACCTAGCACATCACCGTTGGAGCCCCTGTCCTTATTTGTTAAGAAGAAGGATGGCACATTCCGGATGTGCATCAATTATAGGGAGTTAAACAAAGTAACAGGCAAGAACCGATACCGTTTACCTCGTCCGAGAAGAAGTTCAAGTGGATGAACAATTACGCTTTAGTGTAGAACCGGTCAAGGTGATGGACCGTGAGGTGAAAACACTTAAGCAAAGCAAGATACCCATAGTCAAAATCCGTTGGAATTCACAACGTGGACTGGAATTCACGTGGGAACGAGAAGATCAAATGAAGCTTAAGTACCCTCAACTATTCGAAAAGACGATGCCAACAGACGAAGGTATTGATTTAAATTTCGGGATGAAATTTCTTTCAACATGAGGATGATGTGACAGCTCATCCAAAACTCACTCGATTTCGATTTCTATGTGCCAATGCAGTAGATCAGTGATGGAACACTCACCATGTAACGCAATTTTCGGGACGAAAATTCTTTCAACATGGGGACAATGTGACATCTGGTAATTTTCTGTTACCAAAACTCCGTTAGTTCCGTTAAGTCTTGCGTACACATGTTATGAGAACACACTAGTTGTCGTTTAACGTTGGTGACCCGATGGTTGTTGGGTTTGTTAGAAGATTAAAACCAAAGTTTAACCTATTAAACTTTCTGAAAAACGCAGCGGAAGAGGAGCATTATAACATTGTTTATAAACTGAAAATCTAGATTTATTTTGATGTTATAAGTTTTAAACAAACCCAAGAACAAGAGGATCTTTAATATGTGAAAGATGCTTACTATGAAAAAACAAACAACACATTATGGACAGCTATGAAGAAGCTGCCATAATCTACCTTTCAGCAGCAAGATGTTCGAGAACGGAAGGTGATGATGTCCAAGAAATCGACCAAGGCACCAAAGGAGGTCCTCTCAAGCTTGTATACCCCATGCTTGATTGCAAAACACCTTCTTGTTAGGAAGAAATACCACCAAAAGCTGCTCAAAAACCCTCCAAAAGCTGCTGCTTGGCCGAGAGCTATTGAGAGAGAGAGAGAGGAGAGTTTTCATCTATTTTGCATATGTTTTCTAAGGAGATGAAGAGTTAAGGTGGACTTGTATTATTATGTGTGTTTTCAAGAAAGGAAGAGGAGCCAATCCCCATGTAATGGGGCGGCCAAAACAGGTTCAAAAAAGGGGTTTCCCTCTTAAACTAACACACACATTTAATTAAACAAAGTCACTAATAAGTTATACAATTAACCATTTAATTGTATAAGTTATACACCCTTTTTATTATTTGATGTTATCTAACCTACTTAAATAACATTACAAATAATATTCTTGAACAAAATATCCTAATAAGTTGTTCCATCTCATATGCAACTTATTTTGAAAACCTATTTTCTAAATTTGGTGTGATTATTTAATTGCATGATCATATCGTCAATTAAATAATTGTTTGTGTTTGCAAAGCTTGTTATTGGGTATAACCCGACTTGGATCATAACGTACTAAGTGCATCAATATTCTACGTGTCTTGGGCATATAGAATCCTACAATCTCCCACTTGCACAAGATTCGTAGAAGATTGATGCAAGTAGTAAATACCGCCTAACAACGGTTTACTACCCTTAATATGCATGACTTATAGCCATTCAATAACATCATCCCATTCAAGTATCCTACTTGAAATGATTTAGGTGAATTAATCATTTATCCTTTTGTTACAGATGTCATGTTAAATCCAAGGACACATAGTGATCATTCCTTGTTGATTTAGCTTATCCAGGCCTTAGACATCTAACTCTCAACGAATAAGAGGAACAAATCCCATCTTGACTACATACGTTTCTCACAATCACCTTGTGTCACACCTGAACAGAGTCTCATGTACTGTCCATTATTTCAGAACAGCGGATAACCAGATCAAGGTATGACACTTGGTGAATATTAAAACCCAATATGTATCTCAGGTCTGAGGATACCAAATGATATTCGCCTTTACTCAAATTTACTTATGATCAATCAATAAGATTCCATGTAGTAAAATTTGAGATGCGGGTTAGTCCAATATTTGTATCCCACAAATATCTATGAACCTTGGCAGCAACCCATTGCTCTATTCATCTTTATAAATATCAACCAATCCAATTTCATAATAATCTTACCCTCACACTTGTTCCCACAAGTCTGAACGACTACGGACGTTTAGAGTAAACAATTTACTCATGGATTAAACATGCTAAATTAGAACATTAATTGAGACATTATAACCAAATAATTTTATTCAAATAATAAAGAGTTCCACATATCCAAATACAAAAATTACAGATCAAATCCAATCACTAGAATATCAAAGTCCCATGGCACAAGTATGACCTTCATGCTTTGCCTTTTCAAGGAGCTTCATGAGAGGATCCGCAATGTTCTGATCTGTGTGAACTTTGCGAATACATATATTTCCCTTTTCAACTTCATCTCGTATGTAGTTGAATCTCCGCTCAATGTGCCTAGTCTTTTGATGAGCACGAGGTTCCTTGATTTGAGCAATCGCACCCTCGTTATCACAAAAGATCTCTAGGAGGTCCTGAATGGAAGGGACAACCCCTAGATCGGCAATGAATTTCTTCAACCATGCAGCTTCTTGAGCTGCCAATGAGGCGGCGACGTATTCTGATTCTGTAGTTGATAGAGCCACCAAATCCTGTTTGGAGCTCTTCCAAGAGACCGCTCCTCCATTCAGAATGAAAATATATCCCGATTGTGACCGTGAATCATCACGATCTGTTTGGAAACTCGCATCCGTGTAACCTTTTACAACGAGTTCCTCATCACCAGATCCATAGATTAGGAACATATCTTTTGTCCTCCTTAGGTACTTAAGTATGTTCTTAACAGCTATCCAATGACTGTTTCCAGGATTTTGCTGGTATCGGCTTGTCATGCTTAAGGCACATGACACGTCCGGTCGAGTGCATATCATTGCATACATGATGGATCCAATAGCAGATGCGTATGGGATTGCCTTCATTTTATCTTGCTCATCCTTTGAGCTAGGACACTGACTTGAACTCAATATCGTTCCTCTTTGAATAGGTACCGTACCTTTCTTAGAGTTCTCCATCTTGAACCTTTTCAAGATTTTATCAATGTATGCACTTTGATTTAAACCAATCAACCGCCTTGATCTATCCCTATAGATCTTTATTCCCAGAATATAGGCGGCCTCACCAAGATCCTTGATGGAAAAACAACTTCCAAGCCAGGTTTTTACACCTTCCAAGGTTGGAATGTCATTTCCAAATAGTAGTATGTCATCAACATATAATACTAGGAAAGTGATGATGCTCCCACTAGCTTTCTTATATACACAAGCTTCATCAGCGTTCTTGATGAATCCAAATTTAATTACTTCTTCATCAAAACGGTGATTCCAACTTCTCGATGCTTGTTTCAATCCATAGATTGATTTCTTTAACTTGCATACTTTATTAGGATGTTTTGGATCAACAAAACCTTCAGGCTGAACCATATAGACATCTTCCTCAAGATATCCATTTAGGAAAGCGGTTTTGACATCCATTTGCCAAATCTCATAATCATAATGAGCAGCTATGGCAAACAATATCCTTATAGACTTTAGCATCGCAATAGGTGAGAAGGTTTCATCATAATCAACTCCTTGAGTTTGAGTGAAACCTTTTGCTACAAGTCTAGCTTTATATGTATCCAAAGTTCCATGCATATCGGTTTTCTTCTTGAAAACCCACTTGCTTCCAACTACTTTGGAGTTAAGAGGTGGTACAACCAAGTCCCATACTTGATTGTCATACATGGATTTCATCTCAATGTTCATGGCTTCAAGCCATTTGTCACAATCCAAATTGGACATTGCATTATGATAGGTGGTTGGTTCATCGGAATCTACCACATAGCATCCATCAACGAAAAATCCATATCTTTCAGGTGGATTACTAATTCTACCAGATCTGCGAACGTTTTCTGTATATTGATCAACCACTTGATCATCCTCAACATCCTCATGCTGAGTGCTAGTTTTAACAAAACGTGCATCGGGTTGTGGTTCTTGATCCTCCTCAAGATCCACTGTTCTACTGCTAGTTCCTTCCATAAGAAACTTTGCTTCTAAGAACTCACCCTTTCTAGCAACAAACACCTTTTGTTCCAGTGGATCATAGAAATAATATCCCATAGAATCTCTAGGATATCCAACAAAGATACACTTGGTGGATCGGACTTCCAATTTGCTTGGGGTGGGAGTCTTAACATAAGCCTCACAACCCCAGACCTTTAAGTATGATAGGGATGGAACTCTTCCATGCCATATCTCAAAGGGTGTCCTTTCCACCTTTTTGGTTGGGGCCATATTTAGAATACGGGCCGCGGAGAGCAAAGCAAAACCCCAAAATGATAGAGGCAATGTGCTTCTAGCCATCATAGATCGGACCATATCCAATAAGGTTCGATTCCTCCTCTCAGACACACCATTATGTTGTGGTGTTCCAGGTGGAGTGAGTTGTGAGACAATCCCACAACTCCTAAGATGATCTTGAAAAGCATCACTTAGGTATTCACCTCCTCTATCGGTGCGGAGAACTTTAATCGACTTGTTGAGTTGATTTTGTACTTCATTTTGAAAGATCTTGAACATTTCAAAAACTTCATCTTTGTGTCTTAATAGGTACACATACCCATAGCGACTATAATCGTCAGTAAAGGTAATGAAGTATCTTTCACCATTCCTAGTCATTGGCTTAATAGGACCACATACATCCGAATGTATGATTCCTAATAAATCTTTTGCCCTTTCGGCTTTGCCACTAAAAGGTGCCTTAGTCATTTTACCTTGTAAACAAGACTCACACACATCAAATGAATCATATTCACTTGTTTTTAAAAGACCATTCTTTTGTAGTGTATTAATTCTTTTCTTGTTTATATGACCAAGACGACAATGCCAAAGCTAGGTATCACTCAAATCCAACTTGAGTTTCTTGGTGCTAGTTTGGTACAATGAACTATTTAAAGTATTTTCATGAACCAATTCATATTTACCATTAATAGGAATAGCTTTAAAGTAGAACATGTTATTCAAGGCAACATGAATTTCATTTCCAATAAAAGATAATACATATCCAAATTGTTTTAATAGGGCTACGGAAATAATGTTCCTAGTCAAACTAGGAGCATACAAAACATTATACAAAATTACTTCCAAACCATTTGGAAGTTTCAAGATGTAGTCACCACGGGCTTCAACTTGAACTTTTGCCCCATTGCCCATGTAGAGGCTAACATCCCCTTTCTTGAAGTCACTATTTCTTTTGAACCCCTACAACAATTTGCAAATGTGAGTTCCACATCCAGTATCCAATACCCATGTGTTAGAGGATATTAAGTTTAAATCAATATGGATCATGTATGTAGTACGTGAGGTCTGCCCGGCATCCCTCTTTGCTTTCAACTCTTGGAGATGGACGGGACAATTTCTTGCCCAATGTCCAATCTCCCCACACTTGAAGCATGGGTCATTGGAAGCAACCTTTTGCTTCTTCTCCGGTGCTTTGGGTGGCACCCTTACTACCCCTTTCCCTTTTCCCCATACGGGTCCCTTGCCCTTGGCAACCTTTGCCTTGGGTGTGGGATGAGGCCTTTTCTTGTTCCCACCTTCATTGATGGTGAGAACAGGTAAAACCCTTTTACCCATGTCCGCCTCGGCCGTTTTGAGCATTGAGTGAAGCTCACCAATGCTTTTGTCCCAAGCATTCATGTTGTAATTCAACACGAATGTCTCGAACTTCTTGGTAAGGCCATTGAGGATCAAATCCGTGGCCAATTCCTTCGAGACAGGACAATTAAGCCTTTCGAGGCGGTCAATGTGGCTTTTCATCTTAAGTACATAAGATGAAACCGATTGGTTGTCGTCCATACGACATGCATGGAGTGCTCGAACCGTTACGAAGCGCTCAACCCTCGCTTGCTGTTGGAACGTTTCCTTCAGCTGGGTTATCATGTCATAAGCTCCATGATGTTCATACTCCTTTTGGAGATCCGGAGTCATGCTCGCCAGCATGAGACAAGACACTTGGACCGAGTCCTCAGTGTATTTTAACCAATCGTTAAAGGCCTCCTCATCATCCTCAGTAGATTGATCGGGGATAGGGTCGTCTAAAACGTATGATCGTTTCTCTTGCTTGAGAACAATTCTCAAGTTTCGATACCAATCAATAAAATTGTTATGATTTAGACGTTCTTTTTGGAGAATTGCTCGTAAAGATTGGGCGGACGCGGATGAGTTATCATGATTATCATTATTGGTGGCCATCTACAAAATTTAACAAAGATCTATTTTAGTATTTTCGATATTGCTATTTTAAATCTTTAATACCTTTTAAGGTCATTATCATATTAAAATCTAGAACCCAACATTACACTTAAATTGTGGTTAGGTGACCTTTATCCCACGATTTAAATTAATAAGGTGGTCAACGATTGACGGTTGCAACCATTTGCAACTTCTAGAGGTATGGGATCGACTTTAAACATCATATGTAAAGTCGGCATGTTAATCCCATCAACACCATTTGGAAACCACATCGTAGGTGATCCATTTGACATGGTTTGCAAATCAAGACGCCTTACTTACAACCACGTGTGAGTTTGCCAAAATAGGTGGTTAGGTGACCTTTATCCCACAAATAAGGCATTCTCACCTCAAATCACAAGTTCCCTCAAAATGGTTAGGTGACCTTTATCCCACTAAGAGTTCCCAAGTGACTCAAGTGTTGTGTAAAAGGACGGTGTTGATCTCGTTTTAAAATATTAGAGATTTCATAATTTAAGTTTTAGAAAACTCTATGTACTTGTATTTGCATGCTTTCAAATACAAGATACCCTATGGTCCTTTGATTAAAACCTATTTTAATCTTTAAATCATTAAATCATTTTAATAACCATTTATTGCCTTTTAATGATTAAGAACCATTTTTAGATTGTTAAGATCATGGATAGAATTGATAAAGCAAATATCACATACATGCCATCAACCACAATAATATAAACAAAAACAACATAGCATATGTGCATAACCATAGCATCTAAAGTGGTCCACACTTGTTTGCCATCACAAGTGTGGTCCATAGGGCATTACTAAGGTCATAACAAAATACATAGAAAGCTTCCAAAAGCCTCCCACTTGAAACCGCATCCAAAATGCTCCATGTTTCTCTTATGACCTTCCTTTGTGGTACGTCTTCATATTACAAGATATAAAGTCCTAATACAAGATATCTAGTAAAATGAAAAATACACCTAATCTATTTATTACAACCCAATAATAAATAAACTACATTTTTAAACAAAGCACAAAAAAATTAATATACAACCCCATTGAATAGACAAAACAACCATTGCATTCATCCAAACAACACAAGGCCAAAAGCTAGGTTATGCACTAACAAAAAACCCATCATATCATCCAAATATAACAAAGAATCCCCACTAAAACCCACGAAATTTCAGACAACATGAACTGAGTTTTCGGGTTTTAAACATGTCCAAACAATATACATATCAACATACATATCTTTCAAGGTTTAATCACAAGCATGTGTAATATAACCTGGAAAGTTTGGGGATTCAACATACAAGAATATTGCAGCCCATAAGAGGGTTATGAAGTCCCATAAAAACGATTTTTAAAGGACAAGAACAAGCAAGCAATCCACATAACCGGCTCTAGATGCCATTGTTGGGTTTGTTAGAAGATTAAAACCAAAGTTTAACCTATTAAATTTTCTGAAAAACGCAGCGGAAGAGGAGCATTATAACATTGTTTATAAACTGAAAATCCAGATTTATTTTGATGTTATAAGTTTTAAACAAACCCAAGAACAAGAGGATCTTTAATATGTGAAAGATGCTTACTATGAAAAAACAAACAACACATTATGGACAGCTATGAAGAAGCTGCCATAATCTACCTTTCAGCAGCAAGATGTTCGAGAATGGAAGGTGATGATGTCCAAGAAATCGACCAAGGCACCAAAGGAGGTCCTCTCAAGCTTGTATACCCCAAGCTTGATTGCAAAACACCTTCTTGTTAGGAAGAAATACCACCAAAAGCTGCTCAAAAACCCTCCAAAAGCTGCTGCTTGGCCGAGAGCTATTGAGAGAGAGAGAGAGAGTTTTCATCTATTTTGCATATGTTTTCTAAGTAGATGAAGAGTTAAGGTGTACTTGTATTATTATGTGTGTTTTCAAGAAAGGAAGAGGAGCCAATCACCATGTAATGGGGCGGCCAAAACAGGTTCAAAAAAGGGGTTTCCCTCTTAAACTAACACACACATTTAATTAAACAAAGTCACTAATAAGTTATACAATTAACCATTTAATTGTATAAGTTATACACCCTTCTTATTATTTGATGTTATCTAACCTACTTAAATAACATTACAAATAATATTCTTGAACAAAATATCCTAATAAGTTGTTCCATCTCATATGCAACTTATTTAGAAAACCTATTTTCTAAATTTGGTGTGATTATTTAATTGCATGATCATATCGTCAATTAAATAATTGTTTGTGTTTGCAAAGCTTGTTATTGGGTATAACCCGACTTGGATCATAACGTACTAACTGCATCAATATTCTACGTGTCTTGGGCATATAGAATCCTACAATGGTAATTAATAATGTTAAATTAATTATAATTTAACTGATTATGTGATTGTTATGTTATGCTTATGTGTTTACGCGATTTAAATGTTAACGGTGAATTTTATCGCGTAACATGGAAACGCGTATATTTAAATTGCTTATCTTGTGACTAGTGGAAATAATGTATATATTATTATTGTTGATTAATAATGTTGGTATTATTAAGTTAAAACCTCTTCATTAGGCCGCAACCATCACCCCACTCCCTCTCTTTGCGATTTTGGCCAAGAAACATCAAGAACAATCGGTTTTGATCAAGTTCCAAGGGTTCTATAGTGCTAGCAAGTCCAAATTCTTGATTATACACGTGAAAAGGTTAGAATTTTACAAGTTTTATGAGTTTTTTGATATGGCCGAACCCTAATTCGGTTTTGGGTTCAAAAATGTTGAAGTTGTTGTTGTTTGATGATGCTAGTAAGTTAGTTAGATAGTATACATGTTGTTTAACGTCACTTATGCAAGAATGATATGTTTTTGATGAATTGTTCATGAACTTTGATTCAAGATAAACCCTAATTCGAAAATTGATGTGATTATATGAGATTGATGATTGTATGATGATAATATGATGTTAGTTAGGTTGTATGAATGCTAGATTACATTGATCTTGCAAGAAATTAATGAATTGAGGGTTGTGTTCATAGGTTACTAATAATAGTAACTTTATTTTTTCACTATGTGATGATTTGATGATGAATTGATGTTGTTGAAGGGTTTATGATGATGTATGTATGATAGATTGATGATATGGATGCTAGAAAACTAAGAATGAATGTTGTAGTTCATAGATTTCCAAAAGTAGAAACTTTTGATCATGAAGGTTAGTGAATTATGGTGTTTGGATGTTGTTAATCATGCATAGATGTTGATATGAACTTGAATTGGCGAATTATTAATGAATTTATGAATACATTGGGTGTTTGATAGATTTTGGGATGTGCTTTCCCAAAAGGGAAATTTTATTTGCACAAAGTTTGAAAGATGATAGTTTGAGCATGTTTGGGATATCAGGAGCATGTTAGTATGTTCATGGATGATTTCTAATGTGATAGAATATGTTAATTTAGTTGTATGGAATGCTTGGATGATTGCATGTATGGACTTTGATGATCATGTATGATGTTAATGGTTGATTAGTAACTAAAACATCATATTTGGGACTGGAAATTAATTATTGTGGTGTATGTTAAATGCAATGAACATGGTTAATGAATATGATTGTGATCATCATACACGCGTGCGAATCCGAGGCCCCTACTTAGTAGGCTTGGCAGGGTTTAGGATGTGAAGTCGTGAGTGGCTTCACATGGCATGTAGTGCGTGATTAGATCTTTGTGTGGCGTGTTAGTTATGTTATAACTGGTGGGCATGTTAATGTTTTAGATTCGTATCACTTGTATGATATTTAGTGGTATGATGATATAAGTAATGCATTGGGTAATGTAGCACCTCATGTGATCCATTTGAATGTTAACCATGTATGTTATATGTTCACATTTGCTTAATTGAATTATAACTCATGATGTCACCAACGGGTCAAACGGGTCAACTGAGTCAAACCTGTCGATTTTCTGAAACCTTGAGTCTTTGGTTGTGGTGTGCTTAGGGTTCCACATGTTCTCTATTTTACACATACTTATGTACTTACATGATCTAGGTAACCTCCGAAGGTTGTCTGTCCACTCTTTCTTCCAAGTAAACCCTAAGTAGTTGTTACGCATATCAGGTGAGTTCATGCCCCACTCTTTACTTAATCTCTTTTGGGGGAGATAGCATACTGGTAATTTACAAACACTTATACATATTTAAGTTTTGTATAATATTAATATAGTGCTGTTTATCATGGAAAAGTCCTCACACTTTCGAATTGTTAATATTGAATAGCGGGGAAACTTGGGTAGTACTACTAGGTCTGACGAGCCCCACCTGTGTGACTCGAGGTCAACCGGGTGCAATTTGTCCTAATGAACATTGTCACGACCTGATAAATCATGACAGGAGGCAAAAACTTATCACAGTCAGCTTCAATTGCGAAATCACTATGAATTAATATTTATTGTTAATAGACTAGCTATCTGTTACAATACACTGCTTAGATATCGCAACTGTTAAATTGTTTATATTTGAACGCCAACTCTTGAACTCGCCAACCATTGTGTTGACATTTTAGTATGCTATTCTCAAGTCGTTAACTTTGCTTGCCATTAGGAGCACTGCACGGTTCATCATGCATATTAAGACTCTATTTTAAAGACATCTTTGTTGGTTTTTATTTATTAATGTTTAATCATTTGGGTTGGTGCATGTTTTGCCATATTATGCATTTATATACTGTGGGTTTCTTTACTTACAAAACGCTTCCGCATGGTTTTAAAGTTTGAACTTTGGTTGGTTTTATCTTAAATATGGCATATAGAGTCGTTCTGAGTAACTATTGACTGTGATCCTGGTTTGTTCACACGCCTCGCGGTAAAACTCCGCACGTGGATTTTGAGGGTGTGACAATTACCTGCCAACTGGAAACACATAAAAAGTCAGCGTTGCTGAGTGAGTTCTAGTTTTATAATAAAACATACTTTTCTTTCGTTAAACCGTACTTTACTTTCATGCGATCATACATCATACGTACACATAGATATCATTATTATCTTCATTATTCGTTAATTAACTTCCATTCGTTCATACGTCCTTACTTTCATTCATTCGTTCATCATTACATATTTTCTTTCCATTAAAACCATGAACTTTACCCTTTAGTTTCTTGGTACTAGGCTTAAGCCTATCATAGACCTTCCATTACGGTGCACAGCACCTCTGGCCTCAGTACCTAAGATAAAGTTCAGGTGTACCATTGTCATATCTTTCGTACCAATACCATGTGCTACACCCCAAACTATATGGCTACTGGGCCGAAGTCTATAAATAGATAGCTATACATGGTGTCGCAGTACCGGAGTAAGCGGTAGAGGTTCTATACAAATGGTCGATCACAAAGAAGGACCCCGATGTGCATCCTCCCGGGGTAGCGAACCCACACACCGTTGGGCTAACACCTTATAATTGGCATGTCCCGATATCCAATGCTTGCAAGACTTTTGTTACATTCCATCGTTTATTAATGCATGCATTCATTTATCATGTTTCCCTTTTAATATCTTCCACTTTACGTTACATAATACTTTCATTTCATTCATTAACATTCAAGAAAAGCCACACGAAGACAATCAAATGAAACAAGAAACATATTAAACATACAACATCATCATACGAGGCATAAGATAAACATACATAACAACATACATAAGCAATAAACCCAAATTGACAACATGGCCCAAACGCTAACTATGACCTCGAAAGTCAACTTACAGGAACCTCCGGGAACCTCTCATGCCATAACCTACCTCTACACAACTCCCCGAAAGTCAGAAGGTTAAACTAGGCTCTTTCGAGTGCACGAGCTCTATTTGTGCGTATGGAAACCCTTCAGTGCATGGCCTTCCATGCGAATGAACACATAGGTGAATGGACATCAGGCGAATGGACCTATGCGGATGGACCTATGGGCGAATGGACTCCCATGCGTATGGACTCTCAGTCGCATGACCTTCATGCATATGGCCTTCAGTCGCATGACTTCCAGCGCATGGGGTTCAGTCGCATACCCTTTGTACGAATGGACCTCAGTCGCATGGACCTCAGTCGCATAACCTTCATGCGAATGAACCTCAGTCGCATAACCTTCAATCGCATGCCTTACAGGCACATGAACTTCAGTCGTATGACTATCATGCGTATGGACCTCAATCACATGGAAATCATGCGCATGGACCTCAGTCGCACGCCTATTGGGCGTATGGCCTCCAATCGCACTCCAGTCGGTCGCCTAGCCCTAGCTGATGCAGAATGCAATTCCAGCCGAACACAAACTGCACTTTTCGGCCTCCAAGCTCTTCCAAACTCTATTTTAGCCCAAATCAACCATCCTAAACCTTAGAAACACCTACCACAACACCATTCATGCATACACAAGCCCGAAATCCAACCCCAAACGCATCAAACACATACACATATGCAAACAAACGGGTTCAACACCCAACTTTTTCAAATACGGGTTTTGATGTGTTCCAGCCATAAAATCACTTGAAAACATGTAAAAGAGGGGTCCTAGAACTCACATAAACGATCCCGACAAGAAGAGCTTCGATTCAACCCGTTACACTTCGATCTTCACGCTCGAATCCACTCGAACCAAGCTTTTTCTTCCTTTTCTCCTTCTCTTCTCTCTTTTTCTCCCTTTGGCAGAATTTTCACAAGTATGGGGAGGGTGTGGGTAGCCCTCCCCTCTTATTTCCCCCACTCATCCAAACTTCTTCCCGTTTTGGCGAGTTTGGTCCCCCGACTTTGGACTTTATTTCTTCTTTTTCTTTCGTCGGCTTCAAAGAAAATTTCCGGGTGTTACAACTTTATCGTGGAACTTGGTTTGAGTTCTTATTCATTATTCACAAATTTAATTTCATCAATAAGGTTTGATTACTTATGTTTCATAAGGGTAGTTTAAATTTGGATTTTTATGGGAGCGTACAAATGGTTTATTGGTCCTATGAAACATATATCATTGACTCGGTGCTCTACAAGAAATATGCGGATCGAGAGTACGTATTTGGATTCATTGTAGCGGATTTTCTACGCCAGAGTGTTTGAAGATGGTGGAAGAGTGTTTTGGATGACTTTGCAAAGCACTACATCAATTTTAAGGGTGATTAGTATGGTATTGTGTTTGGATTTGATTTCAGTTTAACTGTACCTACATTATTTCATTTATTAATTATAAGTGTCATATTAGTTATTCGTATGCTTGGATTTGTTTAAATTAGTTCAAGAGTGTGTTAAGAAACGAAAATACACATGACAGTAGATTGTTACTGTACAAAGAAGTTATCTGTGCTAGAATTATTGTTATTTAATATTTTTGTATACTTACTTTGTTTCCCATGTATTATGTTTAGCTTTCGAGACTACTTCGTTGAAAAAACTTATACTCGCATAATTTGAGTGATATACAAAAAAATCTGATTCACTTGATCGTGGACCTTGGTTTGAGTTCTTATTCATTGTTCACAGATTTAGTTTCATTTATAAGGTTTGATACTTACATTTCATAAGGGTAATTTAAATTTAGATTCTTATGAGTGAATACGAATGATTTTTTAGTCATATGAAACATCTATCGTTGACTCGATGCCCAATAAGAAATATGAGGATCGAGAGTAAGTATTTGGATTCATTGTAGTGTATTTTGTAAGTTAGAGTGTTTGAAGATGGTGGTAGAGTGTTTTGATGAGTTTGGAAAGCACTAGATCAATTTTATGGGTGATTTATTAATTATAAGTGTCATTTTAGTTATTCGTATGCTTGGATTTGTTTAAATTAGTTCAAGTGTGTTGAGAAACAAAAATACATAGGACAATAGGTTGTTACGGTATGAAGAAGTTATCCATGCTAGAAGTATTGCTATTTAATGTTTTTGTATACTTACTTTGTTTCACATGTATTATGTTTAGCTTTTAAGACTACTTGGTTGCAAAAACTTATACTCGTATAATATGAGTGATATATAAGTAAATCTAATTTACTTGATCGGGGACCTTTGTTTGAGTACTTATTCATTGTTCACACATTTAGTTTCATTTATAAGGTTTAAATACTTACGTTTCATAAGGGTAATTTAAATTTGGATTCTTATGAGTGGAAACGAATGCTTGGATTTGATTAAATTTGGATTCTTATTGTAAGCTAGATCGATTTTAAGGGTGATTAGTACGGTCTTGCGTTTGGATTTGATTTCGGTTTAAACTATACCTACATTGTTTAATTTATTAATTATAAATGTCATTTTAGTTATTCGTATGCTTGGATTTGTTTAAATTAGTTCAAGAGTGTGTTGAGAAACAAAAATACATAGGACAATAGGTTGTTACGGTACGAAAAAGTTATCCGTTCAAAAAGTATTGCTATTTAACTTTTTTATATACTTACTTTGTTTCCCATGTTTTATGTTTACCTTTCGAGACTACTTGGTTGCAACAACTTAAACTCGCATAATATGAGTGATATATAAGTAAATCTAATTTACTTGATCCACATCTTGGTTTGAGTTCTTATTCATTGTTCACACATTTAGATTCATTTATAAGGTTTGACTACTTACGTTTCATAAGGGTAATTTAAGTTTGGATTCTTATGAGTGAATACGAATGGCTTATTGGTCCTATGAAACATCTATCGTTGACTCGGTGCTCAACAAGAAATACGAGGATCGAGATTAAGTATTTGGATTCATTATAGTGGATTTTGTATGCTAGAGTGTTTGAAGATGGTGGTAGAGTGTTTTGGATGAGTTTGGGAAGCACTTGATCAATTTTAAGGGTGATTAGTACGGTCTTGCGTTTGGATTTGATTTCGGTATAAACTATACCTACATTGTTTCATTTATTAATTATAAGTGTCATTTTATTTATTATTATGCTTGGATTTGTTTAATTTTGTTCAAGAGTGTGTTGAGAAATGAAAATACAAAGGACTGTAGCTTTATACGGGACGAAGAAATTATCTGTGCTAGAAGTATTGCTATTTAACATTTTTGTATACTTACTTTTTTTCCGATGTATATGATAAGACTTTGAGACTACTTGGTTGCACAAACCTATACTCGCATAATTTGAGGGATATATAAGAAAATTTAATTTACTTTATCATGGACCTTGGTTTTAGTTCTTATTCATTGTTCACATATTTAATTTCATCAATAAGGTTTGATTACTTATGTTTCATATGGGTAGTTTAAATTTGGATTTTTATGGGTGCGTTTGAATGGTTTATTGGTCCTATGAAACATCTATCATTGACTTGGTGCTCAACAAAAAATATGAGAATCGAGAGTACGTATTTGGATTCATTGTTGCGGTTTTTTTATGCCAGAGTGTTTGAAGATGGTGGTAGAGTGTTTTGGATGAGTTTTCAAAGCACTACATCAATTTTAAGAATGATTAGTACGGTCTTGTGTTTGGATTTGATTTCGGTTTAAACTGTACCTACATTGTTTCATTTATTAATTATAAGTGTCATTTTAGTTATTCGTATGCTTGGATTTGTTTAAATTACTTCAAGAGTGTGTTAAGAAACAAAAATACATAGGACAATGGTTGTTTTGGTACGAAGAAGTTATCCGTGCTAGAAGTATTGCTATTTAACGTTTTTGTATACTTACTTTGTTACCCATGTATTATGTTTAGCTTTCGAGACTACTTGGTTGAAAAAACTTATACTCGCATAATTTGAGTGATCTATAAGAAAATCTAATTTACTTGATCATGGACCTTGGTTTGAGTTCTTATTCATTGTTCATAGATTTAGTTTCATTTAATAAGGTTTGATTACTTACGTTTGATAAGGGTAATTTAAATTTCGATTCTTATGAGTTAATACGAATGGTTAATTTGTCGTATGAAACATCTATCATTGACTCGGTGCTCAACAAGAAATATGAGGATCGAGAGTAAGTATTTGATTCATTATAGTGGATTTTGTAAGGTAGAGCGTTTGAAGATGGTGGTAGAGTGTTTTGGATGAGTTTGGAAAGCACTAGATCAATTTTAAGGGTGATAAGTACGGTCTGGTGTTTGGATTTGATTTCAGTTTAAACTGTACCTACATTGTTTCATTTATTAATACAAGTGTCATTTTAGTTATTCATATGCTTGGATTTTTTTAAATTAGTTCAAGATTGTGTTGAGAAACGAAAATACATAGGACAATAGGTTGTTACGATACGAAGAAGTTATCAGTGCTAGAAGTATTGCTATATAACGTTTTTGTATACTTACTTTGTTTCCCATGTATTATGTTTAGCTTTCGAGACTACTTGGTTGCAAAAACTTATACTCGTATAATATGAGTGATATATAAGTAAATCTAATTTACTTGATCGTGGACCTTGGTTTGAGTTCTTATTCATTGTTCACACATTTAGTTTTATTTATAAGGTCTGACTGCTTACGTTTCATAAGGGTATTTTCAATATGGATTCTTATGAGTGAATGCGAATGGCTATTGATCCTATGAAACATCTATCGTTGACTCGGTGCTCAACAAGAAATATGAGGATCGAGATTAAATTTATATTCATTGTAGTGGATTTTGTATGCTAGAGTGTTTGAAGATGGTGGTAGAGTGTTTTAGATGAGTTTGGGAAGCACTAGATCGATTTTAAGGGTGATTAGTACGGTCTTCCGTTTGGATTTGATTTCGGTTTAAACTATGCCTACATTGTTTCATTTATTAATTAGACATGTCATTTTATTTATTCTTATGCTCGGATTTGTTTAAATTAGTTCAAGAGTGTGTTGAGAAACGAAAATACACAGGACTGCAGGTTTATACGGGACGAAGAAATTATCCGTGCTAGAAGTATTGCTATTTAACGTTTTTGTATACTTACTTTTTTTCCCATGTATATGATAAGACTTTAAGACTACTTGGTTGCACAAACCTATACTCACATAATTTGAGGGATATATAAGAAAATTTAATTTACTATATTGTGGACCTTGGTTTTAGTTCTTATTCATTGTTCACATATTTAATTTCATCAATAAGGTTTGATTACTTATGTTTCATAAGGGTAGTTTAAATTTGGATTTTTATGGGTGCGTACGAATGGTTTATTGGTCCTGTGAAACATCTATCATTGACTTGGTGCTCAACAAAAAATATGAGGATCGAGAGTACGTGTTTGGATTCATTGTTGCGGATTTTGTACGACAAAGTGTTTGAAGATGGTGGTAGAGTGTTTTGGATGAGTTTGCAAAGCACTACATCAATTTTAAGAGTGATTAGTACGGTCTTGTGTTTGGATTTGATTTCGGTTTAAACTGTACCTACATTGTTTCATTTATTAATTATAAGTGTCATTTTAATTATTCGTATGCTTGGATTTGTTTAAATTAGTTCAAGAGTGTGTTGAGAAACAAAAATACATAGGATAATAGGTTGTTACGGTACGAAGAAGTTATCCATGCTAGAAGTATTGCTATTTAATGTTTTTGTATACTTATTTTGTTACCCATATATTATGTTTAGCTTTCGAGTCTACTTGGTTGAAAAAACTTATACTCGCATAATATGAGTGATCTATAAGAAAATCTAATTTACATGATCGTGGACCTTGGTTTGAGTTCTTTTTCATTGTTCACAGATTTAGTTTCATTTAGTAAGGTTTGATTACTTACGTTTCATAAGAGTAATTTAAATTTGGATTCTTATGAGTTAATATGAATGGTTTATTGGTCCTATGAAACATCTATCATTGACTTGGTGCTCAACAAAAATTTTGAGGATCGAGAGTACGTATTTGGATTCATTGTTGCGGATTTTGTACGCCAGAGTGTTTAAAGATGGTGGTAGAGTGTTTTGGATGAGTTTTCAAAGCACTACATCAATTTTAAGAGTGATTAGTACGGTCTTGTGTTTGGATTTGATTTCGGTTTAAACTGTACCTACATTGTTTCATTTATTAATTATAAGTGTCATTTTAGTTATTCATATGCTTCTATTTGTTTAAATTAGTTCATGAGTGTGTTGAGAAACAAAAATACATAGGACAATAGGTTGTTACGGTACGAAGAAGTTATCCGTGCTAGAAGTATTGCTATTTAACGTTTTGTATACTTACTTTGTTACCCATGTATTATGTTGAGCTTTCGAGGCTACTTGGTTGAAAAAACTTCTACTCGCATAATTTGAGTGATCTATAAAAAATCTAATTTACTTGATCGTGGACCTTGGTTTGAGTTCTTATTCATTGTTCACAGCTTTAGTTTCATTTAATAAGGTTTGATTACTTACGTTTCATAAGGGTAATTTAAATTTGGATTCTTATGAGTTAATACGAATGGTTTTATTGGTCCTATGAAACATCTATCCTTGACTTGGTGCTCAACAAAAAATATGAGGATCGAGAGTACGTATTTGGATTCATTGTAGCGGATTTTGTACGCCAGAGTGTTTGAAGATGGTGGTAGAGTGTTTTGGATGAATTTGCAAACCACTACATCAATTTTAAGAGTGATTAGTACGGTCTTGTGTTTGGATCTGATTTCGGTTTAAACTGTACCTACATTGTTTCATTTATTAATTATAAGTGTCATTTTAGTTATTCGTATGCTTGGATTTGTTTAGTTTAAGAGTGTGTTGAGAACCGAAAATACATAGGACAATAGGTTGTTACGGTACGAAGAAGTTATCCGTGCTAGAAGTATTGCTATTTAACGTTTTTGTATACTTACTTTTTTTCCCATGTCTTATGATATGACTTTGAGACTACTTGGTTGGACAAACCTATACTCGCATAATTTGAGTGATATATAAGAAAATGTAATTTACTTTATCGTGGTCCTTGGTTTGAGTTCTTATATCATTGTTCACAGATTTATTTTCATTTATAAGGTTTGATTAAGTACGTTTCACAGAAGGGTAATTTAAATTTGGATTTCTTATGAGTTATTGAATGGTTTATTGGTCCTATGAAACATCTATCATTGACTTGGTGCTCAACAAAAATATGAGGATCGAGAGTAACGTATTTGGATTCATTGTAGTGGATTTTGTAGCGCCAGAGGGTTTGAAGATGGTGGAGAGTGTTTTGGGATGAGTTTTCCAAAGCAACTAAATCACTTTTAAGAGTGATTAGTACGGTCTTTGTGTTTGGATTTGATTTCGGTTTAACTGTACCTACATTGTTTCATTTATTAATTATAAGTGTCATTTAGTTATTCGTATGCTTGGATTTGTTAGTTTAGAGTGGTGTGTGAGAACCAATACATAGGCACAAGTAGGTTGTTACGGTACGAAGAAGTTATCCGTGCTAGAAGTATTGCTATTTAACGTTTTGTATACTTACTTTTTTTCCCATGTCTTATGATATGACTTTGAGACTACTTGGTTGGACAAAACTTCTACTCGCATAATTTGAGTGATATATAAAAAATGTAATTACTTTATCGGGGTCCTTGGTTGAGTTCTTATTCATTGTTCACATATTTAATTTTATTAATAAGGTTTGATTACTTATGTTTCATAAGGGTAGTTTAAATTTGGATTTTTATGGTTGCGTACGAATGGTTTATTGGTCCTATGAAACATGTATCATTGACTTGGTGCTCAACAAAAAATAAATGAGGATCGAGAGATACGTATTTGGATTCATTGTAGCGATTTTGTAACGCCAGAGTGTTTGAAGATGGTGGTAGAGTGTTTGGATGAATTTGCAAACACTAAATCAATTTTAAGAGTGATTAGTACGGTCTTGTGTTTTGGATTGATTTCGGTTTTAAACTGTACCTACATTGTTTCATTTATTATTATAAGTGCATTTTAGTTATTCGTATGCTTGGATTTGTTAGTTTAAGAGTGTGTTGAGAACCGAAAATACATAGGACAATAGGTGTTACGGTACGAAGAAGTTAGCCGGCTAGAAATATTGCTATTTAACGTTTTTGTATACTTACTTTTTTTCCCATGTCTTATGATATGACTTGGAGACTACTTGGTGGACAAACCTATACTCGCATAATTGAGTGATATATAAGAAAATGTAAGTTACTTTATCCGTGGTCCTTGGTTGAGTTCTTATTCATTGGTTCACATATTTAATTTCATCAATAATGTTGATTACTTACGTTTCAAAGGGTAGTTTAAATTGTGGATTTTAGGGGTGCGTACGAATGGTTTATTGGTCCTATGAACCATCTATCATGGATTGGTGCTCAACAAAAATATGAGGATCGAGAGTACGTATTTGGATTCATTGTAGCGGATTTTGTAGTCAGAGTGTTTGAAGATCGTGGTAGATGTTTTGGATAAATTTGCAAAGCACTACATCAATTTTAAGAGTTATTAGTACGGTCTTGTGTTTGGATTTGATTTCGGTTTAAACTGTACCTACATTGTTTCATTTATTAATTATAAGTGTCATTTTAGTTATTCATATGCTTGGATTTGTTTAGTTTAAGAGTGTGTTGAGAACCGAAAATACATAGGACAATAGGTTGTTACGGTACGAAGAAGTTATCCGTCCTAGAAGTATTGCTATTTAACGTTTTTGTATACTTACTTTTTTTCCCATGTCTTATGATATGACTTTGAGACTACTTGGTTGGACAAACCTATACTCGCATAATTTGAGTGATATATAAAAAATGTAATTTACTTTATCGTGGTCCTTGGTTTGAGTTCTTATTCATTGTTCACATATTTAATTTCATCAATAAGGTTTGATTACTTATGTTTCAGAAGGGTAGTTTAAATTTGGATTTTTATGGGTGCGTACAAATGGTTTATTGGTCCTATGAAACATCTATCATTGACTTGGTGCTCAACAAAAAATATGAGGATCGAGAGTACGTATTTGGATTCCATTGTAGGGAGTTTTGTATGCCAGAGTGTTTGAAGATGGTGGTAGAGTGTTTTGGATGAATTTGCAAAGCACTAAATTAATTTTAAGAGTGATTAGTACGGTCTTGTGTTTGGATTTGATTTCGGTTTAAACTGTACCTACATTGTTTCATTTATTAATTATAAGTGTCATTTTAGTTATTCGTATGCTTGGATTTGTTTAGTTTAAGAGTGTGTTGAGAACCGAAATACATAGGACAATAGGTTTGTTACGGTACGAAGAAGTTATCCGTGCTAGAAGTATTGCTATTTAATGTTTTTTGTATACTTACTTTTTTTCCCATGTCTTATGATATGACTTTGAGACTACTTGGTTGGACAAACTATACTCGCATAATTGAGTGATATATAGAAATCTAATTTACTTTATCGTGGTCCTTGGTTTGAGTTCTTATTCATTGTTCACATATATAATTTCATCAATAAGGTTTGATTACTTATGTTTCATAAGGGTAGTTTAAATTTGGATTTTTATGGGTGCGTACAAATGGTTTATTGGTCCTATGAAACATCTATCATTGAGTTGGTGCTCAACAAAAAATATGTGGATCGAGAGTACGTATTTGGATTCATTGTAGCGGATTTTGTACGCCAGAGTGTTTGAAGATGGTGTAGAGTGTTTTGGATGAATTTCAAAGCACTACATCAATTTTTAAGAGTGATTAGTACGGTCTTGTGTTTGGATTTGATTTCGGTTTAAACTGTACCTACATTGTTTCATTTATTAATTATAAGTGTCATTTTAGTTATGCGTATGCTGGATTTGTTTAGTTTAAGAGTGTGTTGAGAACCGAAATACATAGGACAATAGGTTGTTACGGTACGAAGAAGTTATCCGTGCTAGAAGTATTGCTATTTTAACCGCTTTTGTATACTTACTTTTGTTCCCATGTCTTATGATTACTTTGAGACTACGTGGTTGGACAAACCTATACTCGCATAATTTAGTGATATATAAAAAATGTAATTTATTTATCGTGGTCCTTGGTTTGAGTTCTTGATTCATTGTTCACATATTTAATTTTATCATAGGTTTGATTACTTATGTTGCAAAGGGTAGTTTAAAATTTGGATTTTTATGGTGCGTACGAATGGTTTATTGGTCCTAAAACATCTATCATTGACTTGGTGCTCAACAAAAAATATGAGGATCGATATTACGTATTTGGATTCATTGTAGCGGACTTGTAAGGCCCCGTTCCCGGGACGCTTACAGTTGGTCATTCATCGCACATAAAACATATAATTACATTACATTAAGAAATCATTGCAGCGGAAACATTCAAAATGACATCACGTTTCATTATAATTACTTTTGCCAAATAAACATCATTATCCGGTTACAAAATTCATGTTTGTATTACATCACAAAAGCTATATAACTGGATGCCATCCCAAAAGAGCCGAGTAGCCTCGCCGTGCCATCCTCAGCAATCATTTACCTGCCAACTGGAAGATGTAATAAAAGTCAGCGTTGCTGAGTGAGTTCTAGTTTTAATAATAAAACGTACTTTACTTTCATTAAAACTATTCCTTTTATCATGCGATCATTCAAATACGTATACATAGATAATGTCATTATTATCTTTCATCTCATTCATTATCTTCCATTCTTTTCGTTCATTCTGTCTTCCGAGTCTTTTGCGACAACATGGTCGCTCACCTCAATGGCAATCTCAATGATTGCACGCTATCCGAGTCTTTTGCACCCCTAAGGTTGCTCACCCCAATTGCCCATCACGATAGCAAGCTATCCGAGTCTTTTGCAACAACAAGGTTGCTCACCCCAAGGCAACATCACGATAGCACTTACTCGAGTCTTTTGCAACGACAAGGTTGCTCACCTCATAGGCAATCTAAATGATTGCACTTCATCCGAGTCTTTTGCAACACAAAGTCGCTCACCCCAATATTTATGCTTGCAAGCCTTTCTTTCGTTCATTCATCATTCATTAATGCATGCATTCTTACTTCGTGTTCCTCTTTCATTATCTTTCACTTTACATTACATAATACTTCATTCATTCATTCATTCATTAGCATGACATGTAAAGCCACAAGAAAGATAAGCATACATCATAAAAGGAACATATCATACACATCATCATCATCATACAGGGCAACATCATACATTCATATTATGCATAAACATGCAACATCATCATCATCATGCCCTACATGCTCTCTAAGGCCATAACCATCCTCTTACATGTTCTTACGGGTTACTTTACGTCAAACTTACATCTTCACCTTTTCCCCGAAGGCCAGAAGTCAAACTACACATTCCTTCGAGTGCAACAGCCCTATTCGGGCGTATGGACACCCTTCAGTCGCATGGCCTCCATGCGACTGAACATCATGCGACTGGACTCATGCGGATGAACACTATGCGAATGAATATCCAATCGTGCGTATGGACCTTGTGCGAATGGGATTACTGCGAACGGGCACCTATGCGACTAACCTCATGCGAATGGACTCATGCGACTAAGCATCTATGCGACTGAACCCTCAGTCGTACAACCCTCATGCGACTGGACTCCCAGTCGTGCGACTGAAACCTTAGTCGTGCGATTGAACCTTCAATCGTGCGAATGAATCCCAATCGTGCGAATGCCCTCAATCGCCCTCATTCGGCCGTATGGCCTTCATTCGGTCGCCTAGCCCTAGCTGATGCAGAATGGAGTTCATCCCGAACCCAATCTGCCATTTTCGGCCTCCAAGCTCATCCAAACCCATTCTAAGCCTAAATTAACCCCCTGGACCTTAGAAATGCATACCATAACACCATACAAGCACACACAAGCCCGAAATCATACTCTAAACACATCATACACATCACACCCAAATGGGTCAAACCACACACTTTGTAAAAACGGGTTTTGAACATCTTCCAGCCCCAAAATCAGTTGAAAACAAGTAAAAGTGGGTCCTAGAACTCACACAATCGAGCACAAAGACAAGAGCTTCGATTTGGCTTGCCACTCGATGGATTTGGACACCCGAATCACCCGAAACCACACTTTTTCTCCTTTTTCCCTTCTTTTCTCTTCCCCCTCTTGAACCCAAATGTGTGAAGTGTGGGGAGAGTGGGCTGCCCTCTCCCTACACATATCACCACATTCCCCAACTTTTCTTCGTTGGCGAGTTTGGTCCCTCGACTTTGGACTTTATTTCTTTCTTTCTTCTTCGCCGGCTTCAAAATAATAAATTTCCGGGTGTTACAAGTCCACCCCCCTTAAATAGGTTTCGTCCCCGAAACCTGTTATTCCTCGAACAAACGTGGATAATGTTGTCTCATTTTTCCTCAGTCTCCCACGTTGACTCGGATCCCTTCCTGTGCTTCCACTGTACACGCACAAGAGGAACCACTTTATTCCTTAGCCTTTTCTCTCCTTTCGGTCGATGATTGCCACTGGTTGCTCCACATAATTGAGCCGTTCATCTACTTCGATATCTTCCAATGGGACAATCATATCTTCATCTGCTAAGCACTTCCTTAGATGAGATACATGGAATGTCGGGTGATTCCACTTAACTCATCTGGTAACTCCAGTCTATAGGCCACCTCTCCTATTCGAGCAATGATTCGAAAGGGCCTATATACCTTGGGCTCAACTTGCCCCGCTTTCGGAAGCGAATGATACCCTTCCAAGGTGAGACCTTCAACATAACCCGGTCACCCACCTGGAACTCAATCGGCCTGCGCCTTTTATCAGCATACGACTTCTGTCTGTCTTTGGCTGCCTTCATGAAGGCTTTGATCTTCTCAAGCTTCTCAGTCGTAGCCTCGATTACCTACCTCAACGCTTCCCAATTCCTTCTGACCAATGTCACCCCAACAAACGGGCGTTCTGCATCTCCTACCGTATAGCATCTCATATGGGGGCATACCAATGCTGGTATGATAACTGTTGTTGTATGAGAATTCGGCTAACGGTAGGTGCCATCCCAACTTCCACCAAAATCAATCACACATGCCCGAAGCATGTCTTCCAGCGTCTGAATGGTCCTTTCTGACTGACCATCAGTCTGGGGATGATAAGCCGTGCTAATATGTAACCTCGTCCCCATAGCGTCGTGGAACTTCTTCCAAATTTAGATGTAAACCGGGTGTCGCGATCCGACACGATAGACATCGGCACACCATGACGAGTTACAATCTCCTTGATGAACAGATCAGTCAACCTCTCTGATGAATATGTCTCGCGAATCGGTAGGAAGTGAGCACTCTTCGTCAAGCGATCAACTATCACCCATATGGCATCGTACCCTTTCGGGTACGCGGAAGCTTTGTACGGCACTCTTTAATGAAATACCATGGTGATGTGCTCCCACTTCCATTCCGGTATATATAAAGGTTGATCTTCCCATACGGTTTTGGTGCTCGGCCTTCACCTGTAAGCAAGTAAGGCACTTACTCACATACTCCACCACATCGCGCTTCATACCCGGCCACCAATAATCTTTCTTCATATCATGGTACATCTTTGTGGCACCAGGATGAATGGAGTACCGAGTCTTGTGAGCTTCATCCATTATCTTCACCCGTAGATCCCCAAAACGAGGAATCCACACACGATCGAATCGGGTTCTAACACCGAGTGTGTTTTCACCAATTCCCCAACCAGACCTCTCATTCTTTCAGAGTTAAGATGATCTTCTTTAATGCCTCATCTTGAAACTCTTTAACCTGCTTCATCACATCGGAGGTCATGATCACTGATAGGCTTTCACCCGAATCGGCTCGGGCCTCTCTTTCCGGCTAAGGGCATCAGCCACCACGTTGGCCTTGCCCGGATGGTAGTGGATCTCACAATCATAATCCTTTATAAGTTCCAACCACCGCCTCTGCCTCATGTTCAAATCCTTCTGCTCGAAGAAGTACTTCAGACTCTTGTGGTCAGTGAATATGGTGCACTTCGTCCCGTAGAGGTAGTGCCTCCAAATCTTTAAAGCAAAGACCACGGCTGCCAGCTCCAAGTCATGAGTAGGATAATTGACCTCATGAACCTTCAACTGTCGGGATGCATAGGCTATAACCTTTCCTCTCTGCATTAACACACACCCCAACCCGAGTAAGAAGCATCGGAATAAACCACCAGATCTTCACTTCCATCGGGTAATGACAGAACAGGAGCTTGAGTCAATCTCGCCTTCAATTCTTCAAACGCCTTCTCTTGAGCTTGACCCCATACGAACTTCACATCTTTTCGGGTCAACTTAGTCAGTGGAGAAGCAATCTTAGAGAAGTCTTGGATGAATCTTCTATAGTAGCCCGCCAAACCCAAGAAGCTACGAATCTCGGATGGCGTCTTTGGTGACTTCCATTGCATAACCGCCTCCACTTTCGCCGGGTCCACCATTATCCCGTCGGGATTCACCACGTGACCCAAGAACTGAACTTCGCGCAACCAGAACGCGCACTTGGAGAATTTTGCATACAACTTCTCCCTTCTCAACGTCTCTAGAACCTCCCGAATGTGACCGGCATGCTCTGCTTCGCTCCTCGAGTAAATCAGGATATCATCAATAAACACAATCACTGATTTATCCAACATAGGCCGACACACACGGTTCATCAAATCCATAAAAGCAGCTGGCGCGTTGGTCAAGCCAAAGGACATGACAAGAAACTCGTAGTGACCATAGCGCGTACGGAAAGCTGTTTTAGGAATCTTGCTCCTTCACCTTCAACTGATGGTAACCAGATCGAAGATCTATTCTCGAAACCAACTGGCACCCTGAAGCTGATCGAACAAATCATCTATCCTCGGTAAGGGGTATCGGTTCTTCACTGTCAACTTGTTCAGCTCGCGGTAGTCGATGCACATCCTCATACTACCGTCCTTCTTCTTTACAAACAGGACCGGAGCACCCCAAGGAGAGATACTCGGTCTAATGAACCCCTTATCAAGCAACTCTTGCAACTGCTCCATCAACTCTTTCATCTCGGTCGGAGCCAACCGATACGGTGCCTTGGCAACAGGTTGGGCACCCGGTATCAGATCAATCTGAAACTCAATCTCTCTGTCAGGTGGCACTCCTGATAAGTCTTCTGGGAACACATCTGGAAAGTCACACACAACCGGTACATCAGCTAGTTGTGGTGTTGGCGTATCCACATCCTTTACATAGGCCAAGTAGGCACTACATCCACGCCTCATACACTTTCCCGCCACCGCCATCGAGATCACCTTTGGAATCGTAGTAACCCGATCACCATACACCGTCACTGAACTACCGTCAGGCGCCGACAACCGAATCATCTTCTTGCGACACACAATGTTCGCCTCGAAGTCCGCTAACCAATCCATCCCAAGAACCAAATCAAAACCACCTAAGGTCATCACAAACGGTCTAACAGGAAACTTATGACCCTCGAGCTCCACATCACAGTTCTCTATCATCTCAGAAATCCTGGTAGACTTACCTATGGCAGTTTCTACATCAAAGGGCGCATCAACACGTCTACTACTAACAGGCAGCTTAGCACAGAAAGCAGCAGAAATAAAACTTTTACTGGCACCGAATCAAATAACACAGAAGCTAAAGTTTGGTTCACCAGAAACGTACCGGACACGACATCAGGGTCCGTTCTAGCTTCCTCCTGTGTCATGGTGAATGCCCTGGCGCTCGCCCTCGGTCCATCACCTCCCGTCCTCTTTGCCCCTGAACTCTCAGCCCTCGGCTTCTTACAATCTTTGAGCATGTGACCCTCTTCACCACAGTTAAAGCACCGGACCGCACGACAGTCCTTTGCCATGTGCCCCGCCTTTCCACACCTGAAGCACAAGTTCGACCCAAACCTGCACTCCCCGCTATGCTCCCGTCCACATTTACCACACCTTCTCGATCCCGCACCTGACATAACCACACGGCGATCATCCACCCGTGCCTTCTTATTACCCATCGAGGCATTGCCCCGACCAAATCTCTTTCCCTGCCAGCCTCGTTCACCACCGCTCTTTCTGCCACCATCAGTCACCACCACCGTCCTCTCATCATACAATCTTCCCGCCAAATCCACCGCCGACCTAAACGTGCTCGGCCGGGCGGCGATCATGTGCCTGCGAATATCCGCCGGCAAACCCTGTATATACCTCTTGATCTTTCGGGACAGAGGCGTCACTTGATCCGGCACCAGACGTGCCATCTCGTTGAACTTCGTGGTGTGTATTGTTGGTGTGTCATGGTTCCCGCCTCCAGTTGCAGAAACTCCCTTTCAACCTTATCCATTTCCCGATGAGGACAAAACTCCTCGATCACCATCTTCTTCAGTTCGGGCCACCTCATTCTCCCGATCGCCCGATTACCCTCTGCTTGGACAATGTTGTCCCACCAGCATAGTGCCGAGTCCACGAAGGAGTGGGTGGCAAACTTACTTTTTGATCTTCTCGGCACTCGCTGATGTCGAGAACAGCCTCCATTTCTCTCACCCATCGGTGAGCAGCGGCAGCATTGCCATTACCGTCAAAAGTAGGGGCTTGCATCTCATAAACACCCCGTAGTTACAGCCTCGTGCCACTCTCGCACAGGCTCCTCTTCCTCTTCCTCCTCATTATCGGAGAAAATCGTTTCAGGCTCCGGTTGCTCCCCCGAGGCCCGGTTTCTCTCCTTCCTTTCTCCCTCCTTCACAGCTTTGATGACTTCGGTCACCACAGACGGTAAGATCGTCTGCATGACCTGATGTACTTCCTCAACAACAGCCTCCTTTACCGAGGCCCTCAAGTTCGCACTCTCATCCCCAGCTTCTGGATGAGGAGTCTCAGGTTCTGCAGGAAC
Source organism: Flaveria ramosissima (assembly GCA_025215565.1). Lineage (NCBI taxonomy): Eukaryota > Viridiplantae > Streptophyta > Magnoliopsida > Asterales > Asteraceae > Flaveria > Flaveria ramosissima. Next base: position 5,660,361 of record CM046032.1, read on the forward strand.
CTCTTTCTCAGCTCTAGGCCTTCCTCTCTTAGGGCGTGGTTCAGCAACAGGGCCATCACGGCCTCCACCCCTAGAAGCTCTAGAAGATCTACCACCAGCCATACTCTACACACTGAAAGATTCAAACACCAACACGGTCATTCAAGGAAACAACTCAGTTTATGTCAAGTATAGTAAGTCCCTAATTACAGTGGCCAGTTGTGATTAGCCACTTACTGTACTCTTCATACCCCAAGTATTACCTGTCCTGACTACATCAGTATTCAAATCTACATACAACACATAACATATACCATGCGCACATAAAACCGGTTAACTTTAAGAAAATACCTGATGGCACGCAGCTACTCAGTTTGGCATCCCATTCCCCTTTCGTCCCATTTTCAGTTTAAGTTAAGGTTTATTTTAAAATTTACCCATTTCACTTAAACTTTGGCTCTGATACCAACTTGTAAGGCCCCGTTCCGGGACGCTTACAGTTGGTCATTCATCGCACATAAAACATATAATTACATTACATTAAGAAATCATTGCAGCGGAAACATTCAAAAATGACATCACGTTTCATTATAATTACTTTTGCCAAATAATACATCATTATCCGGTTACAAAATTCATGTTTGCATTACATCACAAAAGCTATATAATTGGATGCCATCCCAAAAGAGCCGAGTAGCCTCGCCGTGCCATCCTCAGCAATCATTTACCTGCCAACTGGAAAATGTATAAAAGTCAGCGTTGCTGAGTGAGTTCTAGTTTTAATAATAAAACATACTTTACTTTCATTAAAACTATTCTTTTATCATGCGATCATTCAAAATACGTATACATAGATAATTCATTATTATCTTTCATCTCATCATTATCTTCCATTCTTTTCGTTCATTCTGTCTTCCGAGTCTTTGCGACAACATGGTCGCTCACCTCAATGGCAATCTCAATGATTGCACGCTATCCGAGTCTTTTGCACCCCTAAGGTTGCTCACCCCAATTGCCCATCACGATAGCAAGCTATCCGAGTCTTTTGCAACAACAAGGTTGCTCACCCCAAGGCAACATCACGATAGCACTACTCGAGTCTTTTGCAACGACAAGGTTGCTCACCTCATAGGCAATCTAATGATTGCACTTCATCCGAGTCTTTTGCAACACAAAGTCGCTCACCCCAATATTTATGCTTGCAAGCCTTCTTTCGTTCATTCATCATTCATTAATGCATGCATTCTTACTTCGTGTTCCTCTTTCATTATCTTTCACTTTACATTACATAATACTTCATTCATTCATTCATTCATTAGCATGACATGTAAAGCCACAAGAAAGATAAGCATACATCATAATAAGGAACATATCATACACATTCATCATCATCATACAGGCAACATCATACATTCATATATGCATAAACATGCAACATCATCATCATCATGCCCTACATGCTCTCTAGGCCATAACCATCCTCTTACATGTTCTTACGGGTTACTTTACGTCAAAACTTACATCTGCACCTTTCCCCGAAGGCCAGAAGTCAAACTACACATTCCTTCGAGTGCAACAGCCCTATTCGGGCGTATGGACACCCTTCAGTCGCATGGCCTCCATGCGACTGAACATCATGCGACTGGACTCATGCGGATGAACATCTATGCGAATGAATATCCAATCGTGCGTATGGACCTTGTGCGAATGGGATTACTGCGAACGGGCACTATGCGACTAACCTCATGCGAATGGACTCATGCGACTAAGCATCTATGCGACTGAACCCTCAGTCGTACAACCCTCATGCGACTGGACTCCCAGTCGTGCGACTGAAACCTTAGTCGTGCGATTGAACCTTCAATCGTGCGAATGAATCCCAATCGTGCGAATGACCCTCAATCGCCCTCATTCGGCCGTATGGCCTTCATTCGGTCGCCTAGCCCTAGCTGATGCAGAATGGAGTTCATCCCGAACCCAATCTGCCATTTTCGGCCTCCAAGCTCATCCAAAACCATTCTAAGCCTAAATTACCCTCCTGGACCTTAGGAAATGCATACCATAACACCATACAAGCACACACAAGCCCGAAATCATACTCTAAACACATCATACACATCACACCCAAATGGGTCAAACACACACACTTAAAAAACGGGTTCTGAACATCTTCCAGCCCCAAAATCAGTTGAAAACAAGTAAAAGTGGGGTCCTAGAACTCACACAATCGAGCACAAAGACAAGAGCTTCGATTTGGCTTGCCACTCGACGGATTTGGACACCCGAATCACCCGAAACACCACTTTTCTCCTTTTTCCTTCTTTCTCTCTTCCCCCTCTTGAACCCGAAATGTGTGAAGTGTGGGTAGAGTGGGCTGCCCTCTCCCTACACATATCACCACATTCCCCAACTTTTCTTCGTTGGCGAGTTTGGTCCCTCGACTTTGGACTTTATTTCTTTTCTTTCTTCGCCGGCTTCAAAATAATAAATTTCCGGGTGTTACAATTTTGTACGCCAGAGTGTTTGAAGATGGTGGTAGAGTGTTTTGGATGAGTTTGCAAAGCACTAGATCGATTTTAAGGGTGATCAGTACGGTCTTGTGTTTGGATTTGATTTCGGTTTAAACTGTACCTACATTGTTTCATTTATTAATTATAAGTGTCATTTTAGTTATTCGTATGCTTGGATTTGTTTAGTTTAAGAGTTTGTTGAGAACCGAAAATACATAGGACAATAGGTTGTTACGGTACGAAGAAGTTATCCGTGCTAGAAGTATTGCTATTTAACGTTTTTGTATACTTACTTTTTTTCCCATGTCTTATGATATGACTTTGAGACTACTTGGTTGGACAAACCTATACTCGTATAATTTGAGTGATATATAAGAAAATGTAATTTACTTTATCGTGGTCCTTGGTTTGAGTTCTTATTCATTGTTCACATATTTAATTTCATCAATAAGGTTTGATTACTTATGTTTCACAAGGGTAGTTTAAATTTGGATTTTTATGGGTGCGTACGAATGGTTTATTGGTCCTATGAAACATCTATCATTGACTTGGTGCTCAACAAAAAATATGTGGATCAAGAGTACGTATTTGGATTCATTGTAGCGGATTTTGTACGCCAGAGTGTTTGAAGATGGTGGTAGAGTGTTTTGGATGAATTTTCAAAGCACTACATCAATTTTAAGAGTGATTAGTATGGTCTTGTGTTTGGATTTGATTTCGGTTTAAACTGTACCTACATTGTTTCATTTATTAATTATAAGTGTCATTTTAGTTATTCGTATGCTTGGATTTGTTTAGTTTAAGAGTGTGTTGAGAACCGAAAATACATAGGACGATAGGTTGTTACGGTACGAAGAAGTTATCCGTGGTAGAAGTATTGCTATTTAACGTTTTTGTATACTTACTTTTTTTCCCATGTCTTATGATATGACTTTGAGACTACTTGGTTGGACAAACCTATACTCGCATAATTTGAGTGATATATAAGAAAATGTAATTTACTTTATCGTGGTCCTTGGTTTGAGTTCTTATTCATTGTTCACATATTTAATTTCATCAATAAGGTTTGATTACTTATGTTTCATAAGGGTAGTTTAAATTTGGATTTTTATGGGTGCGTACGAATGGTTTATTGGTCCTATGAAACATCTATCATTGACTTGGTGCTCAACAAGAAAAATGAGGATCGAGAGTACGTATTTGGATTCATTGTAGCGGATTTTGTACGCCAGAGTGTTTGAAGATGGTGGTAGAGTGTTTTGTATGAGTTTGCAAAGCCACTAGATCGATTTTAAGGGTGATCAGTACGGTCTTGTGATTGGATTTGATTTCGGTTTAAACTGTACCTACATAGTTTCATTTATTAATTATAAGTGTCATTTTAGTTATTCGTATGCTTGGATTTGTTTAAATAAGTTCAAGAGTGTGTTGAGAAACAAAAATACACAGGACAATGGATTGTTACGGTACGAAGAAGTTATCCATGCTTGAAGTATTGCTATTTAATGTTTTTGTATACTTACTTTGTTTCCCATATATTATGTTTAGTTTTCGAGACTACTTGGTTGAAAAAACTTATACTCGCATAGTTTGAGTAATATATAAGAAAATCTAATTTACTTGATCGTGGACCTTGGTTTGAGTTCTTATTCATTGTTCACATATTTAGTTTCATTTATAAGGTTTGATTACTTATGTTTCATGAGGGTAATTTAAATTTGGATTCTTATGAGTGAAGACGAATGGTTTATTGGTCCTGTTAAACATCTATCATTGACTCGATGCTCAACAAGAAATATGAGGATCGAGAGTAAGTATTTGGTTTCATTGTATTGGATTTTGTATGCTAGAGTGTTTGAAGATGGTGGTAGAGTGTTTTGGATGAGTTTGGAAAGCATGAGATCAATTTTAAGGGTGATAAGTACGGTCTTGTGTTTGGATTTGATTTCGATTTAAACTGTACCTACATTTTTTCATTTATTAATTATAAGTGTCATTTTAGTTATTAGTATGCTTGGTTTTGTTTAAATTAGTTCAAGAGTTTGTTGAGAAACAAATGTACATAGGACAATAGGTTCTTACGGTACGAAGAAGTTATACGTGCTAGAAGTATTGCTATTTAACGTTTTTGTATACTTACTTTGTTACCCATAATTTGAGTGATGTGTAAGAAAATCTAATTTAGTTGATCGTGGACCTTGGTTTGAGATCTTATTCATTGTTCACAGATTTAGTTTCATTTAATAAGGTTTGATTACTTACGTTTCATAAGGGTAATTTAAATTTGGATTCTTATGAGTTAATACGAATGGTTAATTGTTCGTATGAAACATCTATCGTTGACTCGGTGCTCAACAAGAAATATGAGGATCGAGAGTAAGTATTTGGATTCATTGTAGTGGATTTTGTAAGCTAGAGTGTTTGAAGATGGTGGTAGATTGTTTTGGATGAGTTTGGAAAGAATTAGATCAATTTTAAGAGTGATTAGTACGGTCTTGTGTTTGGATTTGATTTCGGTTTAAACTGTACCTACATTGTTTCATTTATTAATTATAAGTGTCATTTTAGTTATTTGTATGCTTGGATTTGTTTAAATTAGTTCAAGAGTGTGTTGAGAACCGAAAATACATAGGACAATAGGTTGTTACGGTACGAAGAAGTTATCGGTGCTAGAAGTATTGCTATTTAACGTTTTTGTATACTTACTTTTTTTCCCATGTATTATGATAAGACTTTGAGACTACTTGGTTGGACAAACCTATACTCGCATAATTTGAGTGATATATAAAAAAATGTAATTTACTTTATCGTGGTCCTTGGTTTGAGTTCTTATTCATTGTTCACATGTTTAATTTCATCAATAAGGTTTGATTACTTATGTTTCATAAGGGTAGTTTAAATTTGGATTTTTATGGGTGCGTATGAATGGTTTATTGGTCCTATGAAACATCTATCATTGACTTGGTCCTCAACAAGAAATATGAGGATCGAGAGTACGTATTTGGATTCATTGTAGCAGATTTTGTGCGCCAGAGTGTTTGAAGATGGTGGTAGAGTGTTTTGGATGAGTTTGCAAAGCAGTAGATCGATTTTAAGGGTGATCAGTACGGTCTTGTGTTTGGATTTGATTTCGGTTTAAACTGTACCTACATTGTTTCATTTATTAATTATAAGTGTCATTTTAGTTATTCGTATGCTTGGATTTGTTTAAATTAGTTCAAGAGTTGTAAGGCCCTGTTCCCGGGACGCCTACAGTTGGTCATTCATCGCACATAAAACATAATATTACACTTTTCTTTCATAAAACGTTGCAGCGGAAACATTAAAAACAATATTTTCATTTCATCAAAATACTTTTGCAAATAATACAACCGTTCGTTTTACAATATCATTTTACATTTCATTACAAAAGCATGATGAATATTGGATGCCATCCAAAGTACGCTGAGTAGCCGCCCCATGCCATCCTCAGCAACATACCTGCCAACTGGAAACACATCAAAGTCAGCGTTGCTGAGTGAGTTCTAGTTTTAAATAAAACATACTTTACTTCCTTTATAAAACCATTCGTTACTTTCGTAACGATCACACAATATACATACACATAGATAATATCATTATTATCTTCATCCTTCATTCATACTTTAACTTATGTTTGATCATAGGTTCTTACTTTCCTTCATTCGTTAATTATTATTACCTCTTTTCTTTACATCAAACCATAAACTTTACCCTTCTGTTCATGGTACTGGACCTAGGCCTATCATAGACCTTCTATAACGGTGCACAGCATCTCATGGTCACAGTACCTAAGGTAAGGTTCAGGATCATTACATCTGTTACATTCTCACGTTCTGGATCAGTGTCAACAGCTATACCCCAAGCAATATGGCTACTGGGCCGAAGATCATAAATGACTTCCACACTGCACGTAGCCTGGCACCAGCACCGGGGTAAGCGATAACTCGAGTACTAAGCCAAAGATCATAAATGACTTCCACACTGCACATAGCCTGGCACCAGCACCGAGGTGAGCGACAAAGATCTCATCCACATACTACACCCCCAACGATATGCATAACTCGAGTACTGGGCCGAAGTTCATAAATGACTTCCACACTGCACATAGCCTGGCACCGGCACCGATGTGAATAATCACTACTCCACCCTCTACGATATGCATAATTCGAGTACTGGGCCGAAGTTCATAAATGACTTCCATACTGCACATAGCCTGGCACCAGCACCGAGGTGAGTAATCACTACACATTATGTACCACAACGTTGGTCAGTCACAAAGACTAGAACCCCCGTGTATACCCCTGTTCATAATGCTTGCAAGCCTTTCATACTTTCATTCGTTTATTAATGCATGCATTCATCATGTTCTACTTTACATTATCTTCCACTTTACGTTACGTAATACTTTCATTACATTCATTAACATTCGACGCAAAGTCACGGAAAGATACATATACGTAACAGGAATATAAACACAAACATACACACATCACCATACAGGGCATCATCATATATACGCATCAATCATACACACGCATCAATCATACATCACATCATTAACATCACACACATGCCCGACATCACGTCTATGAGCTCGAAAGTCAACTTACACAAGCCTACGGGAACCTCCCGAGTTAAAACCCATAACTGCACATTCCTTCGAAAGTCATATGATAACCCGTCGTTCTTTCGGGAGTACGAACCCTACTTGAGCGTATGGACACCCTCCAGTCGCATGGCCTCCTGGGCGACTGAACACTTAGGCGAATGGACGTCAGGCGATGGACCATATGCGAATGGACTATGGGCAAATGGACATCCATGCGAATGGACTCTCAATCGCATAGCTTCTATGCGTATGGCCTTCAGTTTCATGACTTCAGGCGCATGGGCTTCAGTCGCATACCCTTCGTGCGAATGCACCTCAGTCGCATGGCCTCCAGGCGCATGGACTTCAGTCGCATAACCTTCGTGCAAAAGAACCTCAGTCGCACACTCCTTCAATCGCATGCCTTACAGGCACATAAACTTCAGTCGCATGACCATCATACGTATGGACCTCAGTCGTATGGCAATCATGCGCATGGACCTCAGTCGCACGCCAATCGGCCGTATGGCCCCCAAAAGCACTCCAGTCGGTCGCCTAACCCTAGCTGATGCAGAACGCAGTTCATCCCGACTGCAGCCGACGGGTTTCGGCCTCCCACCTCTTCCAAACCTTCTTTAAGCTCAAATCAACCATTCTAAACCTTAGGGAAACATACCACGACCTCATTCAAGCATAACCAAGCAAGAAATCAAGACTCAAACGAATCATACACATACACACATGCATAAAAACGGGTTTACACCCTAAAACTCGAAAAAGGGTTTTCAGATGTGTTTCAGCCCCAAAATCATTCAAAAACGTGTAAAAGAGGGGTCCTAGAACTCACACAAACGTTCCCGTCGAGTAGGCTTCGATTTGACCAACTATACGACGATTTCCACGCTCGAATCCACCCGAACCAAGCTTTTCTCCTCTTTTTCTCCTTCTCGTCTGCTCTCCTCTCCTCTAGGATAAAACATGGCAAGAATGGGGGGTCTTCCCCCCTTTTATACACCGATTCATCAAAGTTTCTCTCGTTGGCGAGTTTGGTCCCTCGACTTTGGACTTTATTTCTTTTTTTCTTCTTTCGTCGGCTTCAAAGAAAATTTCCGGGCGTTACAAGAGTGTGTTGAGAAACAAAAATACATAGGACAATAGATTGTTACGGTACGAAGAAGTTATCCGTGCTAGAAGTATTGCTATTTAATGTTTTTGTATACTTACTTTGTTTCCCATGTATTATGTTTAGCTTTCGAGACTACTTGGTTGAAAAAACTTATACTCGCATAATTTGAGTAATATATAATAAAATCTAATTTACTTGATCGTGGACCTTGGTTTGAGTTCTTATTCATTGTTCACATATTTAGTTTCATTTATAAGGTTTGATTACTTATGTTTCATAAGGGTGATTCAAATTTAGATTCTTATGCGTGAAGACAAATGGTTTATTGGTCCTGTGAAACATCTATCATTGACTCGATGCTCAGCAAGAAATATGAGGATCGAGAGTAAGTATTTGGATTCATTGTAGTGGATTTTGTATGCTAGAGTGTTTGAAGATGGTGGTAGAGTGTTTTGGATGAGTTTGGGAAGCACTAGATACATTTTAAGGGTGATTAGTATGGTCTTGTGTTTGGATTTGATTTTGGTTTAAACTATACCTACATTGTTTCATTTATTAATTATAAGTGTCATTTTAGTTATTCGTATGCTTGGATTTGTTTAAATTAGTTCAAGAGTGTGTTGAGAAACAAAATTACATAGGATAGTAGATTGTTACGGTACGAAGAAGTAATCCGTGCTAGAAGTATTGCTATTTAATGTTTTTGTAAACTTACTTTGTTACCCATGTATAGTGTTTAGCTTTCGAGACTACTTGGTTGAAAAAACTTATACTTGCATAATTTGAGTGATATGTAAGAAAATCTACTTTACTTGATCGTTGACCTTGGTTTGAGTTCTTATTCATTGTTCACAGATTTAGTTTCATTTAATAAAGTTTGATTACTTACGTTTCATAAGGGTAATTTAAATTTAGATTCTTATGAGTTAATAAGAATGGTTAATTGGTCGTATGAACACATCTATCGTTGACTCGGTGCTCAACAAGAAATATGAGGATCGAGAGTAAGTATTTGGATTCATTGTAATGGATTTTGTAAGCTAGAGTGTTTGAAGATGGTGGTAGAGTGTTTTGGATGAGTTTGCAAAGCACGAGATCAATTTGAATGGTGATAAGTACGGTCTTGTTTTTGGATTTGATTTCGGTGTAAACTGTACCAACATTGTTTCATTTATTAATTATAAGTGACATTATAGTTATTCATATGCTTGGATTTGTTTAAATTAGTTAAGAGTGTGTTGAGAAACGAAAATACATAGGACAACAGGTTGTTACGGTACGAAGAAGTTTTCAGCGCTAGAAGTATGCTATTTAACATTTTTGTATACTTACTTTGTTACCCATGTATTATGTTTAGCTTTCGAGACTACTTAGTTGAAAGAATTTATACTCGTATAATTTGAGTGATATATAAGAAAATCTAATTTTCTTGATCGTGGACCTTGGTTTGAGTTCTTATTCATTGTTCACAGGATTAAGTTTCATTTAATAAGGTTTGATTACTTACGTTTCATAAGGGTAATTTAAATTTGGATTCTTAAGAGTTAATACGAATGGTTAATTGGTCGTATGAAACATCTATCGTTGACTCGGTGCTCAACAAGAAATATGAGGATCGAGAGTAAGTATCTGGATTTATTGTAGTGGATTTTGTATGCTAGAGTGTTTGAAGATGGTGGTAGAGTGTTTTGGATGAGGTTGGAAAGCACTAGATCATTTTTAAGGGTGATTAGTACGGTCTTGTGTTTGGATTTGATTTCGGTTTAAACTGTACCTACATTGTTTCATTTATTAATTATAAGTTGCATTTTAGTTATTCGTATGCATGGATTTGTTTAAATTAGTTCAAGAGTGTGTTGAGAAACAAATGTACATAGGACAATAGGTTGTTACGGTACGAAGAGGTTATCCGTGCTAGAAGTATTGCTATTTAACGTTTTTGTATACTTACTTTGTTACCCATGTATTATGTTTAGCTTTCAAGACTACTTGGTTGAAAAAACTTATACTCGCATAATTTGAGTGATCTATAAGAAAATCTAATTTACTTGAGCGTGGACCTTGGTTTGAGTTCTTATTCATTGTTCACAGACTTAGTTTCAATTTATAAGGTTTGATTACTTACGTTTCATAAGGGTAATTTAAATTTGGATTCTAATGAGTTAATACGAATGGTTAATTGGTCGTAGGAAACATCTATCGTTGACTCGGTGCTCAACAAGAAATATAAGGATCGAGAGTAAGTATTCGGATTCATTGTAGTGGATTTTGTAAGCTAGAGTGTTTGAAGATGGTGGTAGAGTGTTTTGGATGAGTTTGGAAAGCACTAGATCAATTTTAAGGGTGATAAGTACGGTCTTGTGTTTGGATTTGATTTCGGTTTAAACTATACCTACATTGTTTCATTTATTAATTATAAGTGTCATTTTAGTTATTCGTATGCTTGGATTTGTTTAAATTAGTTCAAGAGTGTGTTGAGAACCGAAAATACATAGGACAATAGGTTGTTACGATACGAAGAAGTTATCCGTGCTAGAAGTATTGCTATTTAACATTTTTGTATACTTACTTTGTTACCCATGTATTATGTTTAGTTTTCGAGACTACTTGGTTGAAAAAACTTATACTCGCATAGTTTGAGTAATATATAAGAAAATCTAATTTACTTGATCGTGGACCTTGGTTTGAGTTCTTATTCATTGTTCACATATTTAGTTTCATTTATAAGGTTTGATTACTTATGTTTCATGAGGGTAATTTAAATTTGGATTCTTATGAGTGAAGACGAATGGTTTATTGGTCCTGTTAAACATCTATCATTGACTCGATGCTCAACAAGAAATATGAGGATCGAGAGTAAGTATTTGGTTTCATTGTAGTGGATTTTGTATGCTAGAGTGTTTGAAGATGGTGGTAGAGTGTTTTGGATTAGTTTGGGAAGCATTAGATCGATTTTAAGGGTGATTAGTATGGTCTTGTGTTTGGATTTGATTTCGGTTTAAACTATACCTATATTGTTTCATTTATTAATTATAAGTGTCATTTTAGTTATTCGTATGCTTGGATTTGTTTAAATTAGTTCAAGAGTGTGTTGAGAAACAAAAATACATAGGACAGTAGATTGTTACGGTACGAAGAAGTTATCCGTGCTAGAAGTATTGCTATTTAACGTTTTTGTATACTTACTTTGTTACCCATGTATTATGTTTAGCTTTCGAGACTATTTGGGTGAAAAAACTTATACTTGCATAATTTGAGTGATATATAAGAAAAACAACTTTACTTGATCGTGGACCTTGGTTTGAGTTCTTATTCATTGTTCACAGATTTAGTTTCATTTAATAAGGTTTGATTACTTACGTTTCATAAGGGTAATTTAAATTTAGATTCTTATGAGTTAATAAGAATGGTTAATTGGTCGTATGAAACATCTATCGTTGACTCGGTGCTCAACAAGAAATATGAGGATTGAGAGTAAGTATTTGGATTCATTGTATTGGATTTTGTAAGCTAGAGTGTTTGAAGATGGTGGTAGAGTGTTTTGGATGAGTTTGGAAAGCACGTGATCAATTTTAAGGGTGATAAGTACGGTCTTGTGTTTGGATTTGATTTCGGTTTAAACTGTACCTACATTTTTTCATTTATTAATTATAAGTGTCATTTTAGTTATTAGTATGCTTGGTTTTGTTTAAATTAGTTCAAGAGTTTGTTGAGAAACAAATGTACATAGGACAATAGGTTCTTACGGTACGAAGAAGTTATACGTGCTAGAAGTATTGCTATTTAACGTTTTTGTATACTTACTTTGTTACCCATAATTTGAGTGATCTGTAAGAAAATCTAATTTAGTTGATCGTGGACCTTGGTTTGAGTTCTTATTCATTGTTCACAGATTTAGTTTCATTTAACAAGGTTTGATTACTTACGTTTCATAAGGGTAATATAAATTTGGATTCTTATGAGTTAATACGAATGGTTAATTGTTCGTATGAAACATCTATCGTTGACTCGGTGCTCAACAAGAAATATGAGGATCGAGAGTAAGTATTTGGATTCATTGTAGTGGATTTTGTAAGCTAGAGTGTTTGAAGATGGTGGTAGATTGTTTTGGATGAGTTTGGAAAGCACTAGATCAATTTTAAGAGTGATTAGTACGGTCTTGTGTTTGGATTTGATTTCGGTTTTAACTGTACCTACATTGTTTCATTTATTAATTATAAGTGTCATTTTAGTTATTTGTATGCTTGGATTTGTTTAAATTAGTTCAAGAGTGTGTTGAGAACCGAAAATACATAGGACAATAGGTTGTTACGGTACGAAGAAGTTATCCGTGCTAGAAGTATTGCTATTTAACGTTTTTGTATACTTACTTTTTTTCCCATGTATTATGACAAGACTTTGAGACTACTTGGTTGGACAAACCTATACTCGCATAATTTGAGTGATATATAACAAAATGTAATTTACTTTATCGTGGTCCTTGGTTGAGTTCTTATTCATTGTTCACATGTTTAATTTCATCAATAAGGTTTGATTACTTATGTTTCATAAGGGTAGTTTAAATTTGGATTTTTATGGGTGCGTATGAATGGTTTATTGGTCCTATGAAACATCTATCATTGACTTGGTCCTCAACAAGAAATATGAGGATCGAGAGTACGTATTTGGATTCATTGTAGCGGATTTTGTGCGCCAGAGTGTTTGAAGATGGTGGTAGAGTGTTTTGGATGAGTTTGCAAAGCACTAGATCGATTTTAAGGGTGATCAGTACGGTCTTGTGTTTGGATTTGATTTCGGTTTAAACTGTACCTACATTGTTTCATTTATTAATTATAAGTGTCATTTTAGTTATTCGTATGCTTGGATTTGTTTAAATTAGTTCAAGATTTGTAAGGCCCCGTTCCCAGGACGCCTACAGTTGGTCATTCATCGCACATAAAACATAATATTACACTTTTCTTTCATAAAACGTTGCAGCGGAAACATTAAAAACAATATTTTCATTTCATCAAAATACTTTTGCAAATAATACAACAGTTTGTTTTACAATATCATTTTACATTTCATTATAAAAGCATGATGAATATTGGATGCCATCCAAAGTACGCTGAGTAGCCGCCCCATGTCATCCTCAGCAACATACCTGCCAACTGGAAACACATCAAAGTCAGCGTTGCTGAGTGAGTTCTAGTTTTAATAAAACATAGTTTACTTCCTTTATAAAACCATTTTACTTTCGTAACGATCACACAAATACATACAGATAATAGATAATATCATTATTATCTTCATCCTTCATTCATACTTTAACTTATGTTTGATCATAGGTTCTTACTTTCCTTCATTCGTTAATTATTAGTACCTCTTTTCTTTACATCAAACCATAAACTTTACCCTTCTGTTCATGGTACTAGACCTAGGCCTATCATAGACCTTCTATAACTGTGCACAGCATCTCATGGTCACAGTACCTAAGGTAAGGTTCAGGATCATTACATGTGTTACATTCTCACGTTCTGGATCAGTGTCAACAGCTATACCCCAAACAATATGGCTACTGGGCCGAAGATCATAAATGACTTCCACACTGGACGTAGCCTCGCACCAGCACCGAGGTAAGCGATAACTCGAGTACTAGGCCGAAGATCATAAATGACTTCCACACTGCACATAGCCTGGCACCAGCACCGAGGTGAGCGACAAAGATCTCATCCACATACTACACCCCCAACGATATGCATAACTCGAGTACTGGGCCGAAGTTCATAAATGACTTCCACACTGCACATAGCCTGGCACCAGCACCGATGTGAGTAATCACTACTCCACCCTCTACGATATGCATAATTCGAGTACTGGGCCGAAGTTCATAAATGACTTCCACACTGCACATAGCCTGGCACCAGCACCGAGGTGAGTAATCACTACACACTATGTACCACAACGTTGGTCAGTCACAAAGACTAGAACCCCCGCGTATACCCCTGTTCATAATGCTTGCAAGCCTTTCATACTTTCATTCGTTTATTAATGCATGCATTCATCATGTTCTACTTTACATTATCTTCCACTTTACGTTACGTAATACTTTCATTACATTCATTAACATTCGACGCAAAGTCACGGAAAGATACATATACGTAACAGGAATATAAACACAAACATACACACATCACCATACAGGGCATCATCATATATACGCATCAATCATACACACGCATCTATCATACATCACATCATTAACATCACACACATGCCCGACATCACGTCTATGAGCTCGAAAGTCAACTTACACAAGCCTACGGGAACCTCCCGAGTCAAAACCCATAACTGCACATTCCTTCGAAAGTCATATGATAACCCGTCGTTCTTTCGGGAGTATGAACCCTACTTGAGCGTATGGACACCCTCCAGTCGCATGGCCTCCTGGGCGACTGAACACTTAGGCGAATGGACGTCAGGCGATGGACCATATGCGAATGGACTATGGCTAAATGGACATCCATGCGAATGGACTCTCAATCGCATAGCTTCTATGCGTATGGCCTTCAATTTCATGACTTCAGGCGCATGGGCTTCAGTCGCATACCCTTCGTGCGAATGCACCTCAGTCGCATGGCCTCCAGGCGCATGGACTTCAGTCGCATAACCTTCGTGCAAATGAACCTCAGTCGCACACTCCTTCAATCGCATGCCTTACAGGCACATAAACTTCAGTCGCATGACCATCATACGAATGGACCTCAGTCGTATGGCAATCATGCGCATGGACCTCAGTCGCACGCCAATCGGCCGTATGGCCTCCAAAAGCACTCCAGTGGGTCGTCTAACCCTAGCTGATGCAGAACGCAGTTCATCCCGACTGCAGCCGAGGGGCGCCTCCCACCTCTTCCAAACCTTCTTTAAGCTCAAATCAACCATTCTAAACCTTAGGGAAACACACCACAACCTCATTCAAGCATAACCAAGCAAGAAATCAAGACTCAAACGAATCATACACATACACACATGCATAAAAACGGGTTTACACCCTAAAACTCGAAAAGGGTTTTCAGATGTGTTTCAGCCCCAAAATCATTCAAAAACGTGTAAAAGAGGAGTCCTAGAACTCACACAAACGTTCCCGTCGAGTAGAGCTTCGATTTGACCAACTATACGACGATTTCCACGCTCGAATCCACCCGAACCAAGCTTTTCTCCTCTTTTTCTCCTTCTCTTCTCCTCTCCTCTCTTCTTGGATAAAACATGGCAAGAATAGGGGGTCTTCCCCCCTTTTATAAACCGATTCATCAAAGTTTCTCTCGTTGGCGAGTTTGGTCCCTCGACTTTGGACTTTATTTCTTTTTTTCTTCTTAGTCGGTTCAAAGAAAAGAAAATTTCCGGGCGCGTTACAAGAGTGTGTTGAGAAAAAAAATTACATAGGACCAATAGATTGTTACGGTACGAAGAAATTATCCGTGTAGAGAAGTATTGCGATTTAATGTTTTGTATTCTGACTATGTTTCCCATGTTATCTTAGTTTAGGTTTCAAGAATCTTGGTTGGAAAAACTTATACTCGCATAATTTGGTAATATATAATAATAAAATCTAATTACTTGATGTGGACATTGGTTTGAGTTCTTATCATTGTTCACATATTTAGTTCATTTATAAGGTTTGATACTTTGTTTCATAAGGGTGATTCAAATTTAGATTCTTATGCGTGAAGGACGAATGGTTTATTGGGCCCTGTGATGTGAAACATATATCCATTGGACTCGATGCATCAACAAGAAATATGAGGATCGAGAGTAAGGATTTGGAGTTATTGTAGGGATTTGTATGCTAGAGTGTCTGGAATATGGTGGGGGTTTGAGGTAGAGTGTTTGGATGAGTTGGGAAGCAATAGATAGATTTAGGTGATTAGTATGGTCTTGTGTTTGGATTGATTTGGTTTGGTTTTTTTTTCAATATTATAACATTGTTAATTATAAGTGTCATTTTAGTTATTCGTATGCTTGGATTTGTTTAAATTAGTTCAAGAGTGTGTTGAGAAACAAAAATACATAGGATACTAGATTGTTACGGTACGAAGAAGTAATCCGTGCTAGAAGTATTGCTATACTTGTATTGGATTTTGTAAGCTAGAGTGTTTGAAGATGGTGGTAGAGTGTTTTGGATGAGTTTGGAAAGCACGAGATCAATTTTAAGGGTGATAAGTACGGTCTTGTGTTTGGATTTGATTTCGGTTTATAATGTACCTACATTTTTTCATTTATTAATTATAAGTGTCATTTTAGTTATTCGTATGCTTGGATTTGTTTAAATTAGTTCAAGAGTGTGTTGAGAAACAAATGTACATAGGACAATAGGTTCTTACGGTACGAAGAAGTTATCCGTGCTAGAAGTATTGATATTTAACGTTTTTGTATACTTATTTTGTTACCCATGTGTTATGTTTTGCTTTCACGACTACTTGGTTGAAAATCTAATTTACTTGATCGTGGACTTTGGTTTGAGTTCTTATTCATTGTTCACAGATTTAGTTTCATTTAATAAGGTTTGATTACTTACGTTTCATAAGGGTAATTTAAATTTGGATTCTTATTAGTTAATACGAATGGTTAATTGGTCAAATGAAACATCTATCGTTGACTCGGTGCTCAACAAGATATATGAGGATCGAGAGTAAGTATTTGGATTTATTGTAGTGGATTTTGTAAGCTAGAGTGTTTGAAGATGGTGGTAGATTGTTTTGGATGAGTTTGGAAAGCACTAGAACAATTTTATGGGTGATAAGTACGGTCTTGTGTTTGGATTTGATTTCGGTTTAAACTGTACCTACATTGTTTCATTTATTAATTAAAAGTGTCATTTTAGTTATTCGTATGCTTGGATTTGTTTAAATTAGTTCAAGAGTGTGTTGAGAACCGAAAATACATAGGAAAATATGTTGTTACAGTACGAAGAAGTTATCCGTGCTAGAAGTATTCCTATTTAATGTTTTTGTATACTTATTTTTTTTCCCATGTATTATGATAAGACTTTGAGACTACTTGGTTGGACAAACCTATACTCGCATAATTTGAGTGATATATAAGAAAATGTAATTTACTTTATCGCTGTCCTTGGTTTTAGTTCTTATTCCTTGTTCACATATTTATATTCATCAATAAGGTTTGATTACTTATGTTCCATAAGGGTAGTTTAAATTTGGATTTTTGTGGGTGCGTATGAATGGTTTATTGGTCCTATGAAACATCTATCATTGACTTGGTGCTCAACAAGAAATATGAGGATCGAGAGTACGTATTTTGATTCATTGTAGCGGATTTTGTACGCCAGAGTGTTTGAAGATGGTGGTAGAGTGTTTTGGATGAGTTTGCAAAGCACTAGATCGATTTTAAGGGTGATCAGTACGGTCTTGTGTTTGGATTTGATTTCGGTTTAAACTGTACCTACATTGTTTCATTTATTAATTATAAGTGTCATTTTCGTTATTCGTATGCTTGGATTTGTTTAAATTAGTTCAAGAGTTGTAAGGCCCCGTTCCCGGGACGCCTACAGTTGGTCATTCATCGCACGTAAAACATAATATTACATTTTTCTTTCATAAAACGTTGCAGCGGAAACATTAAAAACAATATTTTCATTTCATCAATATACTTTTGCAAAATAATACAACCGTTCCTTTTACAATATCATTTTACATTTCATTACAAAAGCATGATGAATATTGGATGCCATCCAAAATACGCTTAGTAGCCGCCCTGTGCCATCCTCAGCAACATACCTGCCAACTGGAAACACATCAAAGTCAGCGTTGCTGAGTGAGTTCTAGTTTTAAATAAAACATACTTTACTTACTTTATAAAACCATTCGTTACTTTCGTAACGATCACACAATATACATACACATAGATAATATCATTATTATCTTCATCCTTCATTCATACTTTAACTTATGTTCGATCATAGGTTCTTACTTTCATTCATTCGTTAATTATTATTACCTCTTTTCTTTACATCAAACCATAAACTTTACCCTTATGTTCATGCTACTGGACCTAGGCCTATCATAGACCTTCTATAACGGTGCACAGCATCTCATGGTCACAGTACCTAAGGTAAGGTTCAGGATCATTACATCTGTTACATTCTCACGTTCTGGATCAGTGTCAACAGCTATACCCCAAATAATATGGCTACTGGGCCGAAGATCATAAATGACTTCCACACTACACGTAGCCTGGCACCAGCACCGGGGTAAACGATAACTCGAGTACTGGACCGAAGATCATAAATGACTTCCACACTGCACATAGCCTGGCACCAGCACCGAGGTGAGCGACAAAGATCCCATCCACATACTACACCCCCAACGATATGCATAACTCGAGTACTGGGCCGAAGTTCATAAATGACTTCCACACTGCACATAGCCTGGCACCAGCACCGAGGTGAGTAATCACTACTCCACCCCCAACGATATGCATAACTCGAGTACTGGGCTGATGTTCATAAATGACTTTCACACAGCACATAGCCTTGCACCAGCACCGAGGTGAGTAATCACAACACACTATGTACCACAACGTTGGTCAGTCACAAAGACTAGAACCCACGCGTATACCCCTGTTCATAATGCTTGCAAGCCTTTCATACTTTCATTCGTTTATTAATGCATGCATTCATCATGTTCCACTTTTTATTATCTTCCACTTTACCTTACGTAATATTTTCATTACATTCATTAACATTCGACGCAAAGTCACGGAAAGATACATATACGTAACAGGAATATAAACACAAACATACACACATCACCATACAGGGCATCATCATATATACGCATCAATCATACACACGCATCAATCATACATCACATCATTAACATCACACACATGCCCGACATCACGTCTATGACCTCGAAAGTCAACTTACACGAGCCTACGGGAACCTCCCGAGTCAAAACCCATAACTGCACATTCCTTCGAAAGTCATATGATAACCCGTCGTTCTTTCGGGAGTATGAACCCTACTTGAGCATATGGACACCCTCCAGTCGCATGGCCTGTCGGGCGACTGAACACATAGGCGAATGGACGCCAGGCGATGGACCATATGCGAATGGACTATGGGCAAATGGACATCCATGCGAATGGACTCTCAATCGCATAGCTTCTATGCGTATGGCCTTCAGTTTCATGACTTCAGGCGCATGGGCTTCAGTCGCATACCCTTCGTGCGAATGCACCTCAGTCGCATGGCCTCCAGGCGCATGGACTTCAGTCGCATAACCTTCGTGCAAATGAACCTCAGTCGCACACTCCTTCAATCGCATGCCTTACAGGCACATGAACTTCAGTCGCATGACCACCATGCGTATGGACCTCAGTCGCATGGCAATCGTGCGCATGGACCTCAGTCGCACGCCAATCGGCTGTATGGCCTCCAATCACACTCCAATCGGTCGCCTAACCCTAGCTGATGCAGAATGTAGTTCATCCCGACTGCAGCCGACGGGTTTCGGCCTCCCACCTCATCCAAACCTCTTTTAAGCTCAAATCAACCATTCTAAGCCTTAGGGAAACATACCATGACCTCATTCAAGCATAACCAAGCAAGAAATCAAGACTCAAACGAATCATACACATACACACATGCATAAAAACGGGTTTACACCCTAAAACTCGAAAAAGGGTTTTCAGATGTGTTCCAGCCCCAAAATCATTCAAAAACGTGTAAAAGAGGGGTCCTAGAACTCACACAAACGTTCCCGTCGAGTAGAGCTTCGATTTGACCCGCTACACGACGATTTCCACGCTCGAATCCACCCGAACCAAGCTTTTCTCCTCTTTTTCTCCTTCTCTTCTCCTCTCCTCTCTTCTTGGCTGAAAAATGGCAAGAATGGGGGGTCTTCCCCCCTTTTATACTCCCATTCATCGAAGTTTCACTCGTTAGGGAGTTTGGTCCCTCGACTTTGGACTTTTTTTCTTTTTTTCTTCTTTCGTCGGCTTCAAAGAAAATTTCCGGGCGTTACAAGTCCACCCCCCTTATATAGGTTTCGTCCCCGAAACCTGTTATTCCTTAAATCGTCGCGGGCAATACTATGTCATCTCTTTTTCAGTCTCTCACCTGGAGTTCAATCGGTATACGTCGTTTATCCACACACGACTTCTTGTCTATCTCTGGCTACCTTCATCAAGGCTTTGATCCTTTTGAGCTTCTCGATCGTGGCCTCGATCACCTTAATACTTTCCATACAACATTTGACGCTCGACCTTCACTTGTAAACAAGTAAGGCATTTAATCTCATACTCCACCATATCACGCTTCATACACTTTCCCGCCACTGCCATCGAAATCACATTCGGAATTGTTGTGACTCAATCACCTTAAACCATCACCGTGATCTCGTCAGGCGCCGTCAACCGTATCATCTTTTTGCGACACACAATGTTTGCTCCATAATCCGCCAAACAATCCACTCCTAGGACTACGTCAAAGGGCGTATCTATATACTTACCACTAACATGCAATTCAGCTCAGAAAGCAACATGAATAAAACTTTTACTAGCGCCAGCATCGAATAACACAAAGGCTAAGGATCTATTTACTAGAAACATACCTGACACACATCGGGGTCCGTCCTAGCTTCCTCCGATCTTCTTCACTGCCGAACCTTCCGCCCTCGGCTTCTTGCAATCCTTGCTCATGTGGCCCTCCCCGCCATAAGAATAACACCTCCTCACACCGCAGTTTTTCGCCACATGTCCACCCTTCCACAACGGAAACAGACATTAGTCCACAATCTGCATTCCCCGGGGTGTTTGTGTCCACACTTGTCACACCTTCCCGACCCCGCATCAGTTATGACCACACGCTGGTCATCCACTCGTGCACCTTTGTTACTTGGAGCGGCTCTGCCACGTCCCAGTCGCTTCCCGTTCCAATCTCGATCACCTTCTCCTTTCTCGCTAACTTCAGTCACCACCACCAATCTTTCATCGTATAATCTCCCCGCCAAATCAACCGCCGACCTAAACGTGCTCGGTCGGGCAGCAAATCATGTGCCTGCGGATGTCCGCTGGCAAGTCCTGAATATACCTCTTGATCATTCGCGAAAGAGGTGTCACCTGATCCGGCACCAGCCGTGCCATTTCATTGAACTTGGTAGTGTATTGCTGATGCGTCATTGTTCCCGCTTCCAGCATCAGGAACTCTCTTTCAACTTTATCCATCTCATGGTGAGGACATAACTCCTCAATCACCAGCCTCTTCAACTCTGACCATCTCATCCTTCCGATAGCCCTGCTTCCTTCAACTTGGACTATGTTGTCCCACCAGCACAAAGCTGAGTCCACGAAAGAGTGGGTAGCAAATTTTACTTTCTGATCTTCTCGGCACTCGCTGATATTTAAAACAGCTTCCATTTCCCTCACCCATCGGTGAGCGGCAGCAGCAGTGCCATTGCCATCAAAAGTAGGGGGCTTGCATCGTTGAAACTCCCCATAGTTACAGCCTCATACCACCTCCAGCGCAGGCTCTTCCTCTTCTTCTTCCTCTTCGTCATCAAAGAAAACCGTTACAGTCTCGGGCCGTCTTCTTTCGCCCGAAGGTCTACCCCTTTCCTTTCTCTTCTCATCTCTAACACTTCGATCACTATAGATGGTAGGATCATTTGCAAGACCTGATGCACTTCCTCCACGACCGCCTCTCTCATCGAGGCCCTCTGATTTGCATTCTCATCACCGCCCTCAGGATGAAGGGTCTCGAGTCCTTCATGAACCACTTCTTCGGCCCTAGGCCTTCCTCTTGTGACCCGTGGTTCAGCACCACGTCCACCACCACCTCCACCACGAGAAGCTTTCGAAGATCTACCACCAGCCATTGTCTAAACACACTGAAAGATTCAAACACTAACATGGTCGGAACAACTCAGTTTATGTCAAGTATAGTAAGTCCCTAATTACAGTGGCCAGTTGTGATTAGCCACCTTATCCCAAGCATTACCTGTCCTGACTACATCAGTATCTAAATCTACCAGCAACACATAAAACATATAACATGCGCACGTAATACCGGTTAACATTACGAAAATACCTGATGGCACGCAGCTACTCAGATTGGCATCCCATTCCCTTTTCCGTCCCATTCTCAGTTTAAGTTAAGGTTTATTTACCCATTTCACTTAAACTTTGGCTCTGATACCAACTTGTAAGGCTCCGTTCCCGGGATGCCTACAGTTGGTCACTCATCGCACGTAAAACATAATATTACATTTTTCCTTTCATAAAACGTTGCAGCGGAAACATTAAAAACAACATTTTCATTTCATCAAAATACTTTTGCAAAATTATACAACCGTTCCTTTCACAACATCATTTTACATTTCATTACAAAAGCATGATGAATATTGGATGCCATCCAAAATACGCTGAGTAGCCGCCCCGTGCCATCCTCAGCAACATACCTGCCACTTGGAAACACATCAAAGTCAGCGTTGCTGAGTGAGTTCTAGTTTTAAATAAAACATACTTTACTTCCTTTATAAAACCATTCGTTACTTTCGTAAGCGATCACACAATATACATACACATTGATAATATCATTATTATCTTCATCCTTCATTCATACTTTAACTTATGTTCGATCATAGGTTCTTACTTACATTCATTCGTTAATTATTAGTACCTATTTTCTTTACATCAAACCATAAACTTTACCCTTCTGTTCATGGTACGGGACCTAGGCCTATCATAGACCTTCTATAACGGTGCACAGCATCTCATGGTCACAGTACCTAAGGTAAGGTTCAGGATCATTACATCTGTTACATTCTCACGTTCTGGATCAGTGTCAACAGCTATACCCCAAACAATATGGCTACTAGGCTGAATATCATAAATGACTTCCACACTGCACGTAGCCTGGCACCAGCACCGGGGTAAGCGATAACTCGAGTACTGGACCGAAGATCATAAATGACTTCCACACTACACATAGCCTGGCACCAGCACCGAGGTGAGCGACAAAGATCCCATCCACATACTACACCCCTAACGATATGCATAACTCGAGTACTGGGCCAAAGTTCATAAATGACTTCCACACTGCCATAGCCTGGCACCAACACCGAGGTGAGTAATCACTACTCCACCCCCAAATATATGCATAACTCGAGTACTGGGCCAAAGTTCATAAATGACTTCCACACTGCACATAGCCTGGCACCATCATCGAGGTGAGTAATCACTACACACTATGTACCACAACATTGGTCAGTCACAAAGACTAGAACCCCCACGTATACCCCTGTTCATAATGCTTGCAAGCCTTTCATACTTTCATTCGTTTATTAATGCATGCATTCATCATGTTCCACTTTTCATTATCTTCCACTTTACGTTACGTAATACTTTCATTACATTCATTAACATTCGACGCAAAGTCACGGAAAGATACATATACGTAACATGAATATAAACACAAACATACACACATCACCATACAGGGCATCATCATATATACGCATCAATCATACATCACATCATTAACATCACACACATGCCCGACATCACGTCTATGACCTCTAAAGTCAACTTACACAAGCCTACGGGAACCTCCCGAGTCAAAACCCATAACTGCACATTCCCGCGAAAGTCATATGATAACCCGTCGTTCTTTTGGGCGTATGAACCCTACTTGAGCGTATGGACACCCTCCAGTCGCATGGCCTTCCGGGCGACTGAACACTTAGGCGAATGGACGTCAGGCGAATGGACCCTATGCGAATGGACTATGGGCGAATGGACATCGATGCGAATGGACTCTCAGTCGCATAGCTTCTATGCGTGTGGCCTTCAGTCGCATGACTTCAGGCGCATGGGCTCCAGTCGCATACCCTTCGTGCGAATTAACCTCAGTCGCATGGCCTCCAGGCGCATGGACTTCAGTCGTATAACCTTCATGCGAATGAACCTCAGTCGCACACTCCTTCAATCGCATGCCTTACAGGCACATGAACTTCAGTCGCATGACCATCATACGTATGGACCTCAGTCGCATGGCAATCGTGCGCATGGACCTCAGTCGCACGCCAATCGGCCGTATGGCCTCCAATCGCACTCCAGTCGGTCGCCTAACCCTAGCTGATGCAAAATACAGTTCATCCCGACTGCAGCCGACGGGTTTCGGCCTCCCACCTCTTCCAAACCTCTTTTAAGCTCAAATCAACCATTCTAAGCCTTAGAGAAACATACCACGACCTCATTCAAGCATAACCAAGCAAGAAATCAAGACTCAAACGAATCATACACATACACACATGCATAAAAATGGGTTTACACCCTAAAACTAGAAAAAGGGTTTTCAGATGTGTTCCAGCCCAAAAATCATTCAAAAACGTGTAAAGGAGGGGTCCTAGAACTCACACAAACGTTCCCAACAAGTAGAGCTTCGATTTGACCTGCTATACGAAGATTTCCACGCTCAAATCCACCCGAACAAAACTTTTCTCCTCTTTTTCTCCTTCTCTTCTCCTCTCCTCTCTTCTTGGCTAAAAAATGGCAAGAATGGGGGGTCTTCCCCCCTTTTATACTCCCATTCATCAAAGTTTCTCTCATTGACGAGTTTGGTCCCTCGACTTTGGACTTTATTTCTTTTTATCTTCTTTCGTCGGCTTCAAAGAAAATTTCCGGGCATTACAAGAGTGTGTTGAGAAACAAAAATACATAGGACAATAGATTGTTACAGTATGAAGAAGTTATCCGTGCTAGAAGCATTGCCATTTAATGTTTTTGTATACTTACTTTGTTTCCCATGTATTATGTTTAGCTTTCGAGACTACTTGGTTGAAAAAACTTATACTCGCATAATTTGAGTAATATATAAGAAAATCTAATTTACTTGATCGTGGACCTTGGTTTGAGTTCTTATTCATTGTTCACATATTTAGTCTCATTTATAAGGTTTGATTACTTATGTTTCATAAGGTTAATTTAAATTTGGATTCTTATGAGTGAAGACGAATGGTTTATAGGTCCTGTGAAACATCTATCATTGACTCGATGCTCAACAAGAAATATGAGGATCGAGAGTAAGTATTTGGATTCATTGTAGTGGATTTTGTATGCTAGAGTGTTTGAAGATGGTGGTAGAGTGTTTTGGATGAGTTTGGGAAGCACTAGATCGATTTTAAGGGTGATTAGTATGGTCTTGTGTTTGGATTTGATTTTGGTTTAAACTATACCTACATTGTTTCATTTATTGACTATAAGTGTCATTTTAGTTATTCGTATGCTTGGATTTGTTTAAATTAGTTCAAGAATGTGTTGAGAAACAAAAATACATAGGATAGTAGATTGTTACGGTACAAAGAAGTTATCCGTGCTAGAAGTATTGCTATTTAACGTTTTTGCATACTTACTTTGTTACCCATGTATTATGTTTAGCTTTCGAGACTACTTGGTTGAAAAAACTTATACTTGCATAATTTGAATAAGAAAATCTACTTTACTTGATCGTGGACCTTGGTTTGAGTTCTTATTCATTGTTCACAGATTTAGTTTCATTTAATAAGTTTTGATTACTTATGTTTCATAAGGGTAATTTAAATTTAGATTCTTATGAGTTAATAAGAATGGTTAATTGGTCGTATGAACACATCTATCATTGACTCGGTGCTCAACAAGAAATATGAGGATCGAGAGTAAGTATTTGGATTCATTGTAGTGGATTTTGTAAGCTAGAGTGTTTGAATATGGTGGTAGAGTGTTTTGGATGAGTTTGGAAAGCACGAGATCAATTTTAAGGGTGATAAGTACGGTCTTGCGTTTGGATTTGATTTCGGTTTAAACTGTACCAACATTGTTTCATTTATTAATTATAAGTGTCATTATAGTTATTATATGCTTGGATTTGTTTAAATTAGTTCAAGAGTGTGTTGAGAAACGAAAATACATAGACAACAGGTTGTTACAGTACGAAGAAGTTTTCCGCGCTAGAAGTATTTCTATTTAACGTTTTTGTATACTTACTTTGTTACACATGTATTATGTTTAGCTTTCGAGAATACTTAGTTGAGAGAACTTATACTCGTATAATTTGAGTGATATATACGGAAATCTAATTTTCTTGATCGTGGACCTTGGTTTGAGTTCTTATTCATTGTTCATAGGATTAAGTTTCATTTAATAAGGTTTGATTACTTACGTTTCATAAGGGTAATTTAAATTTGGATTCTTAAGAGTTAATACGAATGGTTAATTGGTCGTATGAAACATCTATCGTTGACTCGGTGCTCAACAAGAAATATGAGGATCGAGAGTAAGTATTTGGATTTATTGTAGTGCATTTTGTATGCTAGAGTGTTTGAAGATGGTGGTATAGTGTTTTGGATGAAATTGGAAAGCACTAGATTATTTTTAAGGGTGATTAGTACGGTCTTGTGTTTGGATTTGATTTTGGTTTAAACTGTACCTACATTGTTTCATTTTCTAATTATAAGTTGCATTTTAGTTATTCGTATGCTTGGATTTGTTTAAATTAGTTCAAGAGTGTGTTGAGAAACAAATGTACATAGGTCAATAGGTTGTTACGGTACGAAGAAGTTATCCGTGCTAGAAGTATTGCTATTTAACGTTTTTGTATACTTACTTTGTTACCCATGTATTATGTTTAGCTTTCGAGACTACTTGGTTGAAAAAACATATAATCGCATAATTTGAGTGATCTATAAGAATATCTAATTTACTTGATCGTGGACCTTGGTTTGAGTTCTTATTCATTGTTCACAGATTTAGTTTCATTTAATAAGGTTTGATTACTTACGTTTCATAAGGGTAATTTAAATTTGGATTCTTATGAGTTAATACAAATAGTTAATTGGTCGTATGAAACATCCATAGTTGACTCGGTTCTCAACAAGAAATATGAGGATCGAGAGTAAGTATTCGGATTCATTGTAGTGGATTATGTGAGCTAGAGTGTTTGAAGATGGTGGTAGAGTGTTTTGGATGAGTTTGGAAAGCACTACATCAATTTTAAGGGTTATAAGTACGGTCTTGTGTTTGGATTTGATTTCGGTCTAAACTGTACCTACATTGTTTTATTTATTAATTATAAGTGTCATTTTAGTTATTCGTATGCTTTGCTTTGTTTAAATTAGGTCAAGAGTGTGTTGAGAACCGAAAATACAAAGGACAATAGGTTATTACGATACGAAGAAGTAATCGGTGTTAGAAGTATTGCTATTTAACGTTTTTGTATACTTACTTTTTTTCCCATGTATTATTATAAGACTTTGAGACTACTTGGTTGGACAAACCTATACTCGCATAATTTGAGTGATATATAAGAAAAAGTAATTTACTTTATCGTGGTCCTTGGTTTGAGTTCTTATTCATTGTT
Organism: Flaveria ramosissima; assembly: GCA_025215565.1. NCBI lineage: Eukaryota > Viridiplantae > Streptophyta > Magnoliopsida > Asterales > Asteraceae > Flaveria > Flaveria ramosissima. The sequence continues at coordinate 5,687,978 of CM046032.1, forward strand.
CACATATTTATCAATAATGTTTGATTACTTATGTTTCATAAGGGTAGTTTAAATTTGGATTTTATGGGTGCGTACGAATGGTTTATTGGTCCTATGAAACATCTATCATTGACTTGGTGCTCAACAAGAAATATGAGGATCGAGAGTACGTATTTGAATTCATTGTAGTGGATTGTGTACGCCTGAGTGTTTGAAGATGGTGGTAGAGTGTTTTGGATGAGTTTACAAAGCACTAGATCGATCTTACGGGTGATCAGTATGGTCTTCTGTTTGGATTTAATTTCGGTTTAAACTGTACCTACATTGTTTCATTTATTAATTATAAGTGTCATTTTAGTTATTCGTATGCTTGGATTTGTTTAAATTAGTTCAAGAGTGTGTTGAGAAACAAAAATACATAGGACAATAGATTGTTACGGTACGAAGAAGTTATCCGTGCTAGAAGTATTGCTATTTAATGTTTTTGTATACTTACTTTGTTTCCCATGTATTATGTTTAGCTTTCGAGACTCCTTGGTTGAAAAAACTTATACTCGCATAATTTGAGTAATATATAAGAAAATCTAATTTACTTGATCGTGGACCTTGGTTTGAGTTCTTATTCATTGTTCACATATTTAGTTTCATTTATAAGGTTTGATTACTTATGTTTCATAAGGGTAATTTAAATTTGGATTCTTATGAGTGAAGACAAATAGTTTATTGGTCCTGTGAAACATCTATCATTGACTCGATGCTCAACAAGAAATATGAGGATCGAGAGTAAGTATTTGGATTCATTGTAGTGGATTTTGTATGCTAGAGTGTTTGAAGATGGTGGTAGAGTGTTTTGGATGAGTTTGGGAAGCACTAGATCGATTTTAAGGGTGATTAGTATGGTCTTGTGTTTGGATTTGATTTCGGTTTAAACTATACCTACATTGTTTCATTTATTAATTATAAGTGTTATTTTAGTTATTCGTATGCTTGGATTTGTTTAATTTAGTTCAAGAGTGTGTTGAGAAACAAAAATACACATGATAGTAGATTGTTACAGTACGAAGAAGTTATCCGTGTGTAACACCCGGGTATTTTTTATTTTGAAGCCGGCGAAGAAAGAAAAGAAAATAAAGTCCAAAGTCGAGGGACCAAACTCGCCAACGAAAGAAAGTCGGGAAATGAGGTGATATTAGTGGGGAGGGCACCCAACTCTCCCCATTACCCCCAAATTTTCAGCTCACAAGAGAGGAGAAGAGGGAAAAGAGGAGAAAAGGAGAAAAAGGAGTGTTTCGGGTGATTCGGGTGGCCAAACTCGTTGTGTAGCAAGCGAAATCGAAGCCCTTGATGTTGTGCTCGTTTGTGTGAGTTCTAGGACCCCACTTTAACTTGTTTTCAACCGATTTTGGGGCTTGAAAATGTTAAAACCCGTTTTTAGTGTGTGTATGTGTTTGACCCATTTGGGTGTGATGTGTATGATGCGTTTAGAGTATGATTCCGGGCTTGTGTGTGCTTGTATGGTGTTATGGTATGCATTCCTAAGGTCCAGGAGGGTTAATTTAGGCTTAGAATGGGTTTGGATGAGCTTGGAGGCCGAAAATGGCAGATTGGGTTCGGGATGAACTCCATTCTGCATCAGCTAGGGCTAGGCGACCGAATGGAAGCCATACGACCGAATGAGAGGCGAATGAGGGTCATTCGCACGATTGGGATTCATTCGCATGATTGAGGGTTCAATCGCACGACTAAGGCTTCAGTCGCACGACTGGGAGTCCAGTCGCATGGGGGATCGCACGACTGAGGGTTCAGTCGCATAGATGCTTAGTCGCATGAGTCCATTCGCATGAGGTCAGTCGCATAGGTGCCCATTCGCAGTAGTCCCATTCGCACAAGGTCCATACGCACGATTGAATGTTCATTCGCATAGATGTTCAGCCGCATGAGTCCAGTCGCATGATGTTCAGGCGCATGGAGGCCACGCGACTGAAGGGTGTCCATACGCCCGAATAGGGCTGTTGCACTCGAAGGAATATGTAGTTTGACTTCTGGCCTTCGGGGGAAGGTGCAGATGTAAGTTTTGACGTAAAGTTTCTTGTAAGAGCATGTAAGGTGACTGATATGGCCTTAGAGAGCATGTAGGGCATGATGATGATGATGTTGCATGTTTATGCATGATATGAATGTATGATGTTGCCCTGAATGATGATGATGAATGTGTATGATATGTTCCTTATTATGATGTATGCTTGTCTTTCTTTTGGCTTTACATGTCATGTTAAATGAACGAATGAAGTATTATGTAATGTAAAGCGAAAGATAATGAAAGAGGAACATGAAGTAAGAATGCATGCATTAACGAAAGATGAATGAACGAAAGAAAGGCTTGCAAGCATATATATGGGGTGAGCGACTTTGTGTTGCAAAAGACTCGGATGAAGTGCAATCATTTAGATTGCCTATGGGGTGAGCAACCTTGTCGTTGCAAAAGACTCGAGTAACATGCTATCGTGATGTTGCCTTGGGGTGAGCAACCTTGTTGTTTCAAAAGACTCGGATAGCTCGCTATCATTAAGATGGGCAATGAGGTGAGCAACCCTAGGGATGCAAAAGACTCGGATAGCGTGCAATCATTGAGATTGCTATTGAGGTGAGCGACTATGTTGTCGCAAAAGACTCGGAAGAAAGAATGTATGAAAGGAACGGAAGATAATGAATGAGATGAAAGATAATAATGACATTATCTGTGTATACGTATGTTGAATGATCGCATGATAAAAGGAATAGTTTTTGATGAAAGTAAAGTATATTTATTTTATAAAACTAGAACTCACTTAGCAACGCAGACTTTTTATACGTTTTCTAGTTGGCAGGTAAATGATTGCTGAGGATGGCACGGCAAGGCTACTCGGCTCTTTTGGGATGGCATCCATTTATAAAGCTTTTGTCATGTAATGCAAACATGTATTTTGTAACCGGATAATGATGTATTATTTGGCAAAAGTAATTATAATGAAACGAGATGTCATTTTTGAATGTTTCCGCTGCAATGTTTTTCTAAGGCAAGTGTAATTATATGTTTTGTGTGCAATGAATGACCAACTATAGGCGTCCCGGGAACGGGGCCTTACACCGTGCCAGAAGTATTGCTATTTAACGTTTTTGTATACTTACTTTGTTACCCATGTATTATGTTTAGCTTTCGAGACTACTTGGTTGAAAAAACTTATACTTGCATAATTTGAGTGATATATAAGAAAATCTACTTTACTTTATCGTGGACCTTGATTTGAGTTCTTATTCATTGTTCACAGATTTAGTTTCATTTAATAAGGTTTGATTACTTATGTTTCATAAGGGTAATATAAATTTAGATTCTTATGAGTTAATAAGAATGGTTAATTGGTCGTATGAACACGTCTATCATTGACTCGGTGCTCAACAAGAAATATGAGGATCAAGAGTAAGTATTTGGATTCATTGTAGTGGATTTTGTAAGCTAGAGTGTTTGAATATGGTAGTAGAGTGTTTTGGATGAGTTTGGAAAGCACGAGATCAATTTTAAGGGTGATAAGTACAGTCTAGTGTTTGGATTTGATTTCGGTTTAACCTGTACTAACATTGTTTCATTTATTAATTATAAGTGTCATTATAGTTATTCATATGCTTGGATTTGTTTAAATTAGTTCAAGAGTGTGTTGAGAAACGAAAATACATAGGACAACAGGTTGTTACGGTACGAAGAAGTTTTCCGCGCAAGAAGTATTCCTATTTAACGTTTTTGTATACTTACTTTGTTACCCATGTATTATCTTTAGCTTTCGAGACTACTTAGTTGAAAGAACTTATACTCGTATAATTTGAGTGATATATAAGAAAATCTAATTTTCTTGATCGTCGACCTTGGTTTGAGTTCTTATTCATTGTTCAAAGATTAGTTTCATCTAATAAGGTTTGATTACTTACGTTTCATAAGGGTATATTAAATTTGGATTCTTGTGAGTTAATACGAATGGTTAATTGGTCGTCTGAAACATCCGTCGTTGACTTGGTTCTCAACATGAAATATGAGGATCGAGAGTAAGTATTTGGATTTATTGTAGTGGATTTTTTATGCTAGAGTGTTTGAAGATGGTGGTAGAGGGTTTTGGATGAGTTTGGAAAGCACTAGACCATTTTTAAGGGTGATTAGTACGGTCTTGTGTTTGGATTTGATTTCGGTTTAAACTGTACCTAAATTGTTTCATTTATTAATTATAAGTTGTATTTTAGTTATTCGTATGCTTGGATTTGTTTAAACTAGTTCAAGAGTGTGTTGAAAAACAAATGTACATAGGTCAATAGGTTGTTACGATACGAAGAAGTTATCCGTGCTAGAAGTATTGCTATTTAACGTTTTTTGTATACTTACTTTGTTACCCATATATTAGGTTTAGCTTTCGAGACTACTTGGTTGAAAAACTTATACTCGCATAATTTGAGTGATCTATAAGAAAATCTAATTTACTTGATCGTGGACCTTGGTTTGAGTTCTTATTCATTGTTCACAGATTTAGTTCATTTAATAAGGTTTTGATTACTTACGTTTCATAAGGGTAATTTAAATTTAGATTCTTATGAGTTAATACGAATGGTTAGGTGGTCGTATGAAACATCCATCGTTGACTCGGTTCTCAACAAGAAATATGAGGATCGAGAGTAAGTATTCGGATTCATTGTAGTGGATTATGTAAGCTAGAGTGTTTGAAGATGGTGGTAGAGTGTTTTGGATGAGTTTGGAAAGCACTAGATCAATTTTAAGGGTGATAAGTACGGTCTTGTGTTTGGATTTGATTTCGGTTTAATATGTACCTACATTGTTTCATTTATTAATTATAAGTTGCATTTTAGTTATTCGTATGCTTGGATTTGTTTAAATTAGTTCAAGAGTGTGTTGAGAACCGAAAATACATAGGACAATAGGTTGTTACGGTACGAAGAAGTTATTCGTGGTAGAAGTATTGCTACTTAACGTTTTTGTATACTTACTTTTTTTCCCATGTATTATGATAAGACTTTGAGACTACTTGGTTGGACAAACCCATACTCGCATAATTTTAGTGATATAGAAAATGTAATATACTTTATCGTGGTCCTTGGTTTGAGTTCTTATTCATTGTTCACATATTTAATTTCATCAGTAAGGTTTGATTACTTATGTTTCATAAGGGTAGTTTAAATTTGGATTTTTATGGGTGCATACGAATGGTTTATTGGTCCTATGAAACATCTATCATTGACTTGGTGCTCAACAAGAAATATGAGGATGGAGAGTACGTATTTGGATTCATTGTAGCGGATTTTGTACGACAGAGTGTTTGAAGATGGTGGTAGAGTGCTTTGGATGAGTTTGCAAAGCACTAGATTGATTTTACGGGTGATAAGTATGGTCTTGTGTTTGTATTTGATTTTAGTTTAAACTGTACCTACATTGTTTCATTTATTAATTATAAGTGTCATTTTAGTTATTCGTATGCTTGGATTTGTTTAAATTAGTTCAAGAGTGTGTTGAGAAACAAAAATACATAGGACAATAGATTTTTCCGGTAAGAGGAAGTTATTCGTGCTAGAAGTATTGCTATTTAATGTTTTTGTATACTTACTTCGTTTCCCATGTATTATGAATAGCTTTCGAGACTCCTTGGTTGAAAAAACTTATACTCGCATAATTTGAGTAATATATAAGAAAATCTAATTTACTTGATCGTGGACCTTGGTTTGAGTTCTTATTCATTGTTCACATATTTAGTTTCATTTATAAGGTTTGATTACTCATGTTTCATAAGGGTAATTTAAATTTGGATTCTTATGAGTGAAGACGAATGGTTTATTGGTCCTGTGAAACATCTATCATTGACTCGATGCTCAACAAGAAATATGAGGATCGAGAGTAAGTATTCGGATTCATTGTAGTGGGTTTTGTATGCTAGAGTGTTTGAAGATGGGGTTAGAGTGTTTTGGATGAGTTTGGAAAGAACTAAATCGATTTTAAGGGTGATTAGTATGGTCTTGTGTTTGGATTTGATTTTGATTTAAACTGTACCTACATTGTTTCATTTTTTTATTATAAGTGTCATTTTAGTTATTCGTATGCTTGGATTTGTTTAAATTAGTTCAAGAGTGTGTTGAGAAACAAAATACATAGGATAGTAGATTGTTACGGTACGAAGAAGTTTTTCGTGCTAGAAGTATTGCTATTTAACGTTTTTGTATACTTACTTTGTTACCCATGTATTATGTTTAGCTTTCGACACTACTTGGTTGAAAAAACTTATACTTGCATAATTTGAGTGATATATAAGAAAATCTACTTTACTTGATCGTGGACCTTGGTTTGAGTTCTTATTCTTTGCTCACTGATTTAGTTTCATTTAATATGGTTTGATTACTTACGTTTCATAAGGGTAATTTAAATTTAGATTCTTATAAGCTAATAAGAATGGTTAATTGGTCGTATGAACACATCATCGTTGACTCGGTGCGCAACAAGAAATATGAGGATCGAGAGTAAGTATTTGGATTCATTGTAGTGGATTTTATAAGCTAGAGTGTTTGAAGATGGTGGTAGAGTGTTTTGGATGAGTTTGGAAAGCACGAGATCAATTTTAAGGGTGATAAGTATGGTCTTGTGTTTGGATTTTATTTCGGTTTAAACTATACCTACATTGTTTCATTTATTAATTATAAGTGTCATTTTAGTTATTCGTATGCTTGGATTTGTTTAAATTAGTTCAAGAGTGTGTTGAGAAACGAAAATACATAGGACAACAGGTTGTTACGGTACGAAGAAGTGTTCCGCGCTAGAAGTATTGCTATTTAACGTTTTTGTATACTTACTTTGTTACCCATGTATTATGTTTAGCTTTCGAGACTACTTGGTTGAAAGAACTTATACTCGCAAAATTTGAGTGATAAATAAGAAAATCTAATTTTCTTGATCGTGGACCTTGGTTTGAGTTCTTATTCATTGTTCGCAGGATTAAGTTTCATTTAATAAGGTTTGATTACTTACGTTTCATAAGGGTAATATAAATTTGGATTCTTAAGAGTTAATACGAATGGTTAATTGGTCGTATGAAACATCTGTCGTTGACTCGATGCTCAACAAGAAATATGAGGATCGAGAGTAAGTATTTGGATTTATTGTAGTGGATTTTGTAAGCTAGAGTGTTTGAAGATGGTGGTAGAGTGTTTTGGATGAGTTTGGAAAGCACTCGTTCATTTTTAAGGGTGATTAGTACGGTCTTGTGTTTGGATTTGATTTCGGTTTAAACTGTACCTACATTGTTTCATTTATTAATTATAAGTGTCATTTTAGTTATTCGTATGCTTGGATTTTTTTAAATTAGCTCAAGAGTGTGTTGAGAAACAAATGTACATAGCATAATAGGTTCTTACGGTACGAAGAAGTTATCCGTCCTAGAAGTATTGCTATTTAACGTTTTTGTATACTTACTTTGTTACCCATGTTTATTTTTTAGCTTTCGAGACTACTTGGTTGAAAAAACTTATACTCGCATAATTTGAGTGATCTATAAGAAAATCTAATTTACTTGATCGTGGACCTTGGTTTGAGTTCTTATTCATTGTTCACATATTTAGTTTCATTTAAAAGGTTTGATTACTTATGTTTTATAAGGGTAATTTAAATTTGGATTCTTATAAGTGAAGACGAATGGTTTATTGGTCCTGTGAAACATCTATCATTGACTCGATGCTCAACAAGAAATATGAGGCTCGAGAGTATTTGGATTCATTGTAGTGGATTTTGTATGCAAGAGTGTTTGAAGATGATGGTAGAGTGTTTTGGATGAGTTTGGGAAGCACTAGATCGATTTTAAGGGTGATTAGTACGGTCTTGTGTCTGGATTTGATTACGGTTTAAACTATACCTACATTGAGAAACAAAAATACATAGGACAGTAGATTGTTACGGTACGAAGATGTTATCCGTGCTAGAAGTATTGCTATTTAACGTTTTTGTATACTTACTTTGTTACCCATGTATTATGTTTAGCTTTCGAGACTACTTGGTTGAAAAAACTTATACATACATAATTTGAGTGATATATAAGAAAATCTACTTTACTTGATCATGGACCTTGGTTTGAGTTCTTATTCATTGTTCACAGATTTAGTTTCATTTAATAAGGTTTGATTACTTACGTTTCACAAGGGTAATTTAAATTTAGATTCTTATGAGTTAATAAGAATGGTTAATTGGTCGTATGAAACATCTATCGTTGACTTGGTGCTCAACAAGGAATATGAGGATTGAGAGTAAGTATTTGGATTCATTGTATTGGATTTTGTAAGCTAGAGTGTTTGAAGATGGTGGTAGAGTGTTTTAGATGAGTTTGGAAAGCACGAGATCAATTTTAGGGGTGATAAGTATGGTCTTGTGTTTGGATTTGATTTCGGTTTAAACTGTACCTACATTGTTTCATTTATTAATTATAAGTGTCATTTTAGTTATTCGAATGCTTGGATTTGTTTAAATTAGTTCAAGAGTGTGTTGAGAAACGAAAATACATAGGACAACAGGTTGTTACGGTACGAAGAAGTTATCCGCGCTAGAAGTAGTGCTATTTAACGTTTTTGTATACTTACTTTGTTACCCATGTATTATGTTTAGCTTTCGAGACTACTTGGTTGAAAGAACTTATACTCGCATAATTTGAGTGATATATAAGAAAATCTAATTTTCTTGATCGTGGAGCTTGGTTTGAGTTCTTATTCATTGTTCGCAGGATTAAGTTTCATTTAATAAGATTTAATTACTTACGTTTCATAAGGGTAATATAAATTTGGATTCTTAAGAGTTAATACGAATGGTTAATTGGTCGTGTGAAACATCTATCGCTGACTCGGTGCTCAACAAGAAATATGAGTAATGAAAGTAAGTATTTGGATTTATTGTAGTGGATTTTGTAAGCTAGAGTGTTTGAAGATGGTGGTAGAGTGTTTTGGATGAGTTTGGAAAGCACTCGTTCATTTTTAAGGGTGATTAGTACGGTCTTGTGTTTGGATTTGATTTTGATTTAAACTGTACCTACATTGTTTCATTTATTAATTATAAGTGTCATTTTAGTTATTCGTATGCTTGGATTTTTTTAAATTAGCTCAAGAGTGTGTTGAGAAACAAATGTAAATAGGACAATAGGTTCTTACGGTACGAAGAAGTTATCCGTCCTAGAAGTATTGCTATTTAACGTTTTTGTATAATTACTTTGCTACCCATGTATTATGTTTAGCTTTCGAGACTACTTGGTTGAAAAAACTTATACTCGCATAATTTGAGTGATCTATTAAAAAATCTAATTTACTTGATCGTGGACCTTGGTTTGAGTTCTTATTCATTGTCCACATATTTAGTTTCATTTAAAAGGTTTGATTACTTATGTTTTATAAGGGTAATTTAAATTTGGATTCTTATGAGTGAAGACGAATGGTTTATTGGTCCTGTGAAACATCTATCATTGACTCGATGCTCAACAAGAAATATGAGGCTCGAGAGTAAGTATTTGGATTCATTGTAGTGGATTTTGTATGCAAGAGTGTTTGAAGATGGTGGTAGAGTGTTTTGGATGAGTTTGGGAAGCACTAGATCGATTTTAAGGGTGATTAGGATGGTCTTGTGTTTGGATTTGATTATGGTTTAAACTATACAAACATTGTTTCATTTATTAATTATAAGTGTCATTTTAGTTATTCGTATGTTTGGATTTGTTTAAATTAGTTCAAGAGTGTGTTGAGAAACAAGAATACATAGGACAGTAGATTGTTACGGTACGAAGATGTTATCCGTGCTAGAAGTATTGCTATTTAACGTTTTTGTATACGTACTTTGTTACCCATGTATTATGTTTAGCTTTCGAGACTACTTGGTTGAAAAAACTTATACATGCATAATTTGAGTGATATATAAGAAAATCTAATTGATCATGGACCTTGGTTTGAGTTCTTATTCATTGTTCACAGATTTAGTTTCATTTAATAAGGTTTGATTACTTGCGTTTCACAAGGGTAATTTAAATTTAGATTCTTATGAGTTAATAAGAATGGTTAATTGGTCGTATGAAACATCTATCGTTGACTTGGTGCTCAACAAGGAATATGAGGATTGAGAGTAAGTATTTGGATTCATTGTATTGGATTTTGTAAGCTAGAGTGTTTGAAAATGGTGGTAGAGTGTTTTGGATGAGTTTGGAAAGCACGAGATCAATTTTAGGGGTGATAAGTATGGTCTTGTGTTTGGATTTGATTTCGGTTTAAACTGTACCTACATTGTTTCATTTATTAATTATAAGTGTCATTTTAGTTATTCGTATGCTTGGATTTGTTTAAATTAGTTCAAGAGTGTGTTGAGAAACGAAACAACATAGGACAACAGGTTGTTACGGTACGAAGAAGTTATCCGCGCTAGAAGTAGTGCTATTTAACGTTTTTGTATACTTACTTTGTTACCCATGTATTATGTTTACCTTTCGAGACTACTTGGTTGAAAGAACTTATACTCGCATAATTTGAGTGATATATAAGAAAATCTAATTTTCTTGATCGTGGAGCATGGTTTGAGTTCTTATCATTGTTCGCAGGATTAAGTTTCATTTAATAAGGTTTAATTACTTACGTTTCATAAGGGTAATATAAATCTGGATTCTTAAGAGTTAATACGAATGGTTAATTGGTCGTGTGAAACATCTATCGTTGACTCGGTGCTCAACAAGAAATATGAGGATCGAGAGTAAGTATTTGGATTTATTGTAGTGGATTTTGTAAGCTAGAGTGTTTGAAGATGGTGGTAGAGTGTTTTGGATGAGTTTGGAAAGCACTCGTTCATTTTTAAGGGTGATTAGTACGGTCTTGTGTTTGGATTTGATTTCGATTGTAACAACCGGAAATTTATTATTTTGAAGCCGGCAAAAAAAGAAAAGAAATAAAGTCCAAAGTCGAGGGACCAAACTCGCCAACGAAGAAAAGTTGGGTAATGTGGTGATATGTGTAGGGAGAGGGCAGCCCACTCTCCCCACACTTCACATATTTTCAGATTTGAAAGGGGGAGAAGAGAGAAAGAGGAGAAAAAGAAGAAAAGTGGTGTTTCGGGTGATTCGAGTGTCCAAATTCGTCGTGTAGCTAGCCAAATCGAAGCTCTTGTCTTTGTGCTTGATTGTGTGAGTTCTAGGACCCCACTTTTACTTGTTTTCAACTGATTTTGGGGCTGGAAAATGTTCAAAACCCGTTTTTGTGTGTGTATGTGTTTGACCCATTTGGGTGTGATGTGTATAATGTGTTTAGAGTATGATTTCGGGCTTGTGTGTGCTTGTATGGTGTTAAGGTATGCATTTCTAAGGTCCACGAGGGTTGATTTAGGCTTAGAAAGGGTTTGGATGAGCTTGGAGGCCGAAAATGGCAGATTGGGTTCGGGATGAACTCCATTCTGCATCAGCTAGGGCTAGGCGACCGAATGGAGGCCATACGGCCGAATGAGGGCGATTGAGGGTCATTCGCACGATTGGGATTCATTCGCATGATTGAGGGTTCAATCGCACGACTGAGGTTTCAGTCGCACGACTGGGAGTCCAGTCGCATGAGGATTGCACGACTGAGGGTTCAGTCGCATAAATGCTTAGTCGCATGAATCCATTCGCCTGAGGTTTGTCGCATAGGTGCCCATTCGCAGTAATCCCATTCGCACAAGGTCCATACGCACGATTGGATGTTCATTCGCATAGGTGTTCATCCGCATGAGTCCAATCACATGATGTTCAGTCGCATGGAGGCCATGCGACTGAAGGGTGTCCATACGCCCGAGACTCGAAGGAATGTGTAGTTTGACTTCTGGCCTTCGGTGAAAGGTGCAGATGTAAGTTTTGACGTAAAGTAACCCGTAAGAGCATGTAAGAGGATGGTTATGGCCTTAGAGAGCATATAGGGCATGATGATGATGATGTTCCATGTTTATGCATATTATGAATTTATGATGTTGCCCTGTATGATGATGATGAATGTGTATGAATGTTCCTTAATATGATGTATGCTTATCTTTCTTGTGGCTTTACATGTCATGCTAATGAATGAATGAATGAAGTATTATATAATGTAAAGCGAAAGATAATGAAAGAGGAACATGAAGTAAGAATGCATGCATTAATGAAAGATAAATGAACGAAGAGAAGGCTTGCAAGCATATTTATTGGGGTGAGCGACTTTGTGTTGCAAAAGACTCGGATGAAGTGCAATCATTTAGATTGCCTATGAGGTGAGCAACCTTGTCGTTGCAAAAGACTTGAGTAAGTGCTATCGTGATGTTGCCTTGGGGTGAGCAACCTTGTTGTTGCAAAAGACTCGGATAGCTTGCTATCGTGATGGGCAATTGGGGTGAGCAACCTTAGGGGTGCAAAAGACTCGGATAGCGTGCAATCATTGAGATTGCCATTGAGGTGAGCGACCATGTTGTCGCAAAAGACTCGGAAGACAGAATGAACGAAAAGAATGGAAGATAATGAATGAGATGAAAGATAATAATGACACTATCTGTGTATACGTATGTTGAATGATCGCATGATAAAAGGAATAGTTTTAATGAAAGTAAAGTATGTTTTATTATTAAAACTAGAACTCACTCAGCAACGCTGACTTTTATTACATTTTCCAGTTGACAGGTAAATGATTGCTGAGGATGGCACGACAAGGCTACTCGGCTCTTTTGGGATGGCATCCATTTATAAAGCTTTTGTGTTATAATGCAAACATGTATTTTGTAATCAGATAATGATGTATTATTTGGCAAAAGTATTTATAATGAAATGTGATGTTATTTTTGAATGTTTCCGCTGCAATGTTTTCTTAATGCAAATGAAATTTTATGTTTTATGTGCGATGAATGACCAACTGTAAGCGTCCCGGGAACGGGGCCTTACAAGTTGGTATCAGAGCCAAAGTTTAAGTGAAATGGGTAAATTTTCAAAATAAACCTTAACTTAAACTGAAAATGGGACAAAAAGGGAATGGGATGCCAAACTGAGTAGCTGCGTGCCATCAGGTATTTTCTTAAAGTTAACCGGTTTTATGTGCGCATGGTATATGTTATGTGTTGTATGTAGATTTGAATACTGATGTAGTCAGGACAGGTAATACTTGGGGTATGAAGAGTACAGTAAGTGGGTAATCACAACTGGCCACTGTAATTAGGGACTTACTATACTTGACATAAACTGAGTTGTTTCCTTGAATGACCGTGTTGGTGTTTGAATCTTTCAGTGTGTTAGAGTATGGCTGGCGGTAGATCTTCTAGAGCTTCTAGGGGTGGAGGCCGTGATGGCCCTGTTGCTGAACCACGCCCTAAAAGAGGAAGGCCTAGAGCTGAGAAAGAGGTTCCTGCAGAACCTGAGACTCCTCATCCAGAAGCTGGGGATGAGAGTGCGAATTTGAGGGCCTCGGTAAAGGAGGCTGTTGTTGAGGAAGTACATCAGGTCATGCAGACAATCTTACCGTCTGTGGTGACCGAAGTCATCAAGGCTGTGAAGGAAGGGGAAAGGAAGGAGAGAAACCGGGCCTCGAGGGAGCAACCGGAGCCTGAAACGATTTTCTCTGATAACGAGGAGGAAGAGGAAGAGGAGCCTGTGCGAGAGGTGGCACGAGGCTGTAACTACGGGGTGTTTATGAGATGCAAGCCCCCTACTTTTGACGGAAATGGTAATGCGGCTGCTGCTCACCGATGGGTGAGAGAAATGGAGGCTGTTCTTGACATCAGTGAGTGCCGAGAGGATCAAAAAGTCAAGTTTGCCACCCACTCCTTCGTGGACTCGGCACTATGCTGGTGGGACAACATTGTCCAAGCAGAGGGTAATCGGGCGATCGGGAGAATGAGGTGGCCCAAACTGAAGAAGATGGTGATCGAGGAGTTTTGTCCTCACCGGGAAATTGATAAGGTTGAAAGGGAATTTCTGCAACTGGAGGCGGGAACCATGACACACCAACAGTACACCACGAAGTTCAACGAGATGGCACGTCTGGTGCCGGATCAAGTGACGCCACTGTCCCGAAAGATCAAGAGGTATATACAGGGTTTGCCTGCGGATATTCGCAGGCACATGATCGCCGCCCGGCCGAGCACGTTTAGGTCGGCGGTGGATTTGGCGGGAAGATTGTATGATGAGAGAACGGTGGTGGTGACTGATGGTGGCAGGAAGAGTGGTGGTGACCGGAACTGGCAGGGGAAGAGGTTTGGTCGGGGTAATGCCTCGACGGGTAATAAGAAGGCACGGGTGGATGATCGTCGTGTGGTCACGTCAGGTGCGGGGTCGAGAAGGTGTGGTAAATGTGGACGGGAGCACAGCGGGGAGTGCAGGTTTGGGTCGAACTTGTGTTTCAGGTGTGGAAAGGCGGGACACATGGCAAAGGACTGTCGTGCGGTCCGATGCTTTAACTGTGGTGAAGAGGGTCACATGCTCAAAGATTGTAAGAAGCCGAGGGCTGAGAGTTCAGGGGCAAAGAGGACGGGAGGTGATGGACCGAGGGCGAGCGCCAGGGCATTCACCATGACACAGGAGGAAGCTAGAACGGACCCTGATGTCGTGTCCGGTACGTTTCTGGTGAACCAAACTTTAGCTTCTGTGTTATTTGATTCTGGTGCAAGTAAAAATTTTATTTCTGCTGCTTTCTGTGCTAAGCTGCCTGTTAGTAGTAGATGTGTTGATGCGCCCTTCGATGTAGAAACTGCCATAGGTGAGTCTACCAGGATTTCTGAGATGATAGAGAATTGTGATGTGGAGCTCGAAGGTCATAAGTTTCCTGTTAGACCGTTTGTGATGACCTTAGGTGGTTTTGATTTGGTTCTCGGGATGGATTGGTTAGCGGACTTCGAGGCGAACATTGTGTGTCGCAAGAAGATGATTCGGTTGTCGGCGCCCGACGGCAGTTCAGTGACGGTGTATGGTGATCGGGTTACTACGATTCCAAAGGTGATCTCGATGGCAGTGGCGGGAAAGTGTATGAGGCGCGGATGTAGTGCCTACTTGGCATATGTAAAGGATGTGGATATGCCAACACCACAACTAGCCGATGTACCAGTTGTGTGTGACTTTCCAGACGTGTTCCCGGAAGACTTATCAGGAGTGCCACCTAACAGAGAGATCGAGTTTCAGATTGATCTGATACCGGGTGCCCAACCTGTCGCCAAGGCACCGTATCGGTTGGCTCCGACCGAGATGAAAGAATTGATGGAGCATTTGCAAGAGTTGCTGGATAAGGGGTTCATTAGACCGAGTATCTCTCCTCGGGGTGCTCCGGTCCTGTTTGTAAAGAAGAAAGATGGTAGTATGAGGATGTGCATCGACTACCGCGAGCTGAACAAGTTGACAGTAAAGAACCGATACCCCTTACCGAGGATAGATGATTTGTTTGATCAGCTTCAGGGTGCCAGTTGGTTTTCAAGGATAGATCTTCGATCTGGTTACCATCAGTTGAAGGTGAAGGAGCAGGATATTCCTAAAACAGCTTTCCGTACGCGCTATGGTCACTACAAGTTCCTCGTCATGTCTTTTGGGTTGACCAATGCGCCAGCTGCTTTTATGGATCTGATGAACCATGTGTGTCGGCCCATGTTGGATAAATCAGTGATCGTGTTTATTGATGATATCCTGATTTACTCGAGGAGCGAAGCAGAGCACGCCGGTCACATTCGGGAAGTTCTAGAAACGCTGAGAAGGGAGAAGTTATATGCAAAATTCTCCAAGTGCGCGTTTTGGTTGCGCGAAGTTCAGTTCTTGGGTCACGTGGTGAATCCTGACGGGATAATGGTGGACCCGGCGAAAGTGGAGGCGGTTATGCAATGGAAGCCACCAAAGACGCCATCCGAGATTCGTAGCTTCTTGGGTTTGGCGGGTTACTATAGAAGGTTCATCCAAGACTTCTCCAAGATTGCTTCTCCACTAACCAAGTTGACCCGAAAAGATGTGAAGTTCGTATGGGGTCAAGCTCAAGAGAAGGCGTTTGAAGAATTGAAGGCGAGATTGACTCAAGCTCCTGTTCTTTCGTAACCCGATGGAAGTGAAGATCTGGTGGTTTATTCTGATGCTTCTTACTCGGGGTTGGGGTGCGTGTTAATGCAGAGAGGAAAGGTCATAGCCTATGCATCCCGACAATTGAAGGTTCATGAGGTCAATTATCCTACTCATGACTTGGAGCTAGCAGTTGTGGTCTTTGCATTGAAGATTTGGAGGCACTATCTGTACGGGACTAAGTGCACCATATTCACTGACCACAAAAGTCTGAAGTACTTCTTCGAGCAGAAGGATTTGAACATGAGGCAGAGGCGGTGGTTGGAACTTATAAAGGATTATGATTGTGAGATCCACTACCATCCGGGCAAGGCCAATGTGGTGGCTGATGCCCTTAGCTGGAAGGAGAGGCCCGAGCCGATTCGGGTGAAAGCCTATCAGTTGATCATGACCTCTGATGTAATGAAGCAGGTTAAAGAGATTCAAGATGAGGCACTGAAAGAAGATCATCTTAACACTGAAAGGATGAGAGGTCTGGTTGGAGAATTGGGTGAAAACACGCTCGGTGTTAGAACCCGATTTGATCGTGTGTAGATTCCTCGTTTTGGGGATCTACGGAGGAAGATAATGGATGAAGCTCACAAGACTCGGTACTCCATTCATCCTGGTGCCACGAAGATGTACCATGATATGAAGAAAGATTACTGGTGGCCGGGTATGAAGCGCGACGTGGTGGAGTATGTGAGTAAGTACCTTACTTGCTTACAGGTGAAGGCCGAGCACCAAAAGCCGTATGGGAAGATACAACCTCTAGATATACCGGAATGGAAGTGGGAGCACATCACCATGGATTTCATCACAAAGCTGCCGCGTACCCCGAAAGGGTATGATGCCATATGGGTGATAGTTGACCGTTTGACGAAAAGTGCTCACTTCCTACCGATCCGCGAGACATATTCATCTGAGAGGTTGGCTGATCTGTTCATCAAGGAGATTGTGACTCGTCATGGTGTGCCGGTGTCTATTGTGTCGGATCACGACACCCGGTTTACATCTAAATTCTGGAAGAAGTTCCACGATGCTATGGGGACGATGTTACATATTAGCACGACATATCATTCCCAGACTGATGGTCAGTCAGAAAGGACCATTCAGACGCTGGAAGACATGCTTCGGGCATGTGTGATTGATTTTGGTGGAAGTTGGGATGACCACCTACCGTTAGCTGAATTCTCATACAACAACAGTTATCATGCCAGCATTGGTATGCCTCCATATGAGATGCTATACGGTAGGAGATGCAGAACGCCTGTTTGTTGGGGTGATATTGGTCATAAGGAATTGGGAAGCGTCGAGGTAATCGAGGCTACGACTGAGAAGCTTGAGAAGATTAAAGCCTTCATGAAGGCAGCCAAAGACAGACAGAAGTCGTATGCTGATAAAAGGCGCAGGCCGATTGAGTTCCAGGTGGGTGACCGGGTTATGTTGAAGGTCTCACCTTGGAAGGGTATCATTCGCTTCCGAAAGCGGGGCAAGTTGAGCCCAAGGTATATAGGCCCTTTCCGAATCATTGCTCGAGTAGGAGAGGTGGCCTATAGACTGGAGTTACCAGATGAGTTAAGTGGAATTCACCCGACATTCCATGTATCTCATCTAAGGAAGTGCTTAGCAGATGAAGATATGATTGTTCCATTGGAAGATATCGAGGTAGACGAACGGCTCAATTATGTGGAGCAACCAGTGGCAATCATCGACCGAAAGGAGAAAAAGCTAAGGAATAAAGTGGTTCCTCTTGTGCGTGTACAGTGGAAGCACAGGAAGGGATCCGAGTCAACGTGGGAGACTGAGGAAGAAATGAGACAGCATTATCCACGTTGTTCGAGGAATAACAGGTTTCGGGGACGAAACCTATTTAAGGGGGGTGGACTTGTAACACCCGGAAATTTATTATTTTGAAGCCGGCAAAGAAAGAAAAGAAATAAAGTCCAAAGTCGAGGGACCAAACTCGCCAACGAAGAAAAGTTGGGTAATGTGGTGATATGTGTAGGGAGAGGGCAGCCCACTCTCCCCACACTTCACATATTTTCAGATTTGAAAGGGGGAGAAGAGAGAAAGAGGAGAAAAAGAAGAAAAGTGGTGTTTCGGGTGATTCGAGTGTCCAAATTCGTCGTGTAGCAAGCCAAATCGAAGCTCTGGTCTTTGTGCTCGATTGTGTGAGTTCTAGGACCCCACTTTTACTTGTTTTCAACTGATTTTGGGGCTGGAAAATGTTCAAAACCCGTTTTTGTGTGTGTATGTGTTTGACCCATTTGGGTGTGATGTGTATGATGTGTTTAGAGTATGATTTCGGGCTTGTGTGTGCTTGTATGGTGTTAAGGTATGCATTTCTAAGGTCCAGGAGGGTTGATTTAGGCTTAGAATGGGTTTGGATGAGCTTGGAGGCCGAAAATGGCAGATTGGGTTCGGGATGAACTCCATTCTGCATCAGCTAGGGCTAGGCGACCGAATGGAGGCCATACGGCCGAATGAGGGCGATTGAGGGTCATTCGCACGATTGGGATTCATTCGCTTGATTGAGGGTTCAATCGCACGACTGAGGTTTCAGTCGCACGACTGGGAGTCCAGTCGCATGAGGATTGCACGACTGAGGGTTCAGTCGCATAAATGCTTAGTCGCATGAATCCATTCGCCTGAGGTTTGTCGCATAGGTGCCCATTCGCAGTAATCCCATTCGCACAAGGTCCATACGCACGATTGGATGTTCATTCGCATAGGTGTTCATCCGCATGAGTCCAGTCGCATGATGTTCAGTCGCATGGAGGCCATGCGACTGAAGGGTGTCCATACGCCCGAATAGGGCTGTTGCACTCGAAGGAATGTGTAGTTTGACTTCTGGCCTTCGGTGAAAGGTGCAGATGTAAGTTTTGACGTAAAGTAACCCGTAAGAGCATGTAAGAGGATGGTTATGGCCTTAGAGAGCATATAGGGCATGATGATGATGATGTTCCATGTTTATGCATATTATGAATTTATGATGTTGCCCTGTATGATGATGATGAATGTGTATAAATGTTCCTTAATATGATGTATGCTTATCTTTCTTGTGGCTTTACATGTCATGCTAATGAATGAATGAATGAAGTATTATATAATGTAAAGCGAAAGATAATGAAAGAGGAACATGAAGTAAGAATGCATGCATTAATGAAAGATAAATGAACGAAAGAAAGGCTTGCAAGCATATTTATTGGGGTGAGCGACTTTGTGTTGCAAAAGACTCGGATGAAGTGCAATCATTTAGATTGCCTATGAGGTGAGCAACCTTGTCGTTGCAAAAGACTCGAGTAAGTGCTATGGTGATGTTGCCTTGGGGTGAGCAACCTTGTTGTTGCAAAAGACTCGGATAGCTTGCTATCGTGATGGGCAATTGGGGTGAGCAACCTTAGGGGTGCAAAAGACTCGGATAACGTGCAATCATTGAGATTGCCATTGAGGTGAGCGACCATGTTGTCGCAAAAGACTCGGAAGACAGAATGAACGAAAAGAATGGAAGATAATGAATGAGATGAAAGATAATAATGACACTATCTGTGTATACGTATGTTGAATGATCGCATGATAAAAGGAATAGTTTTAATGAAAGTAAAGTATGTTTTATTATTAAAACTAGAACTCACTCAGCAACGCTGACTTTTATTACATTTTCCAGTTGGCAGGTAAATGATTGCTGAGGATGGCACGACAAGGCTACTCGGCTCTTTTGGGATGGCATCCATTTATAAAGCTTTTGTGTTATAATGCAAACATGTATTTTGTAATCAGATAATGATGTATTATTTGGCAAAAGTATTTATAATGAAATGTGATGTTATTTTTGAATGTTTTCGCTGCAATGTTTTCTTAATGCAAATGAAATTTTATGTTTTATGTGCGATGAATGACCAACTGTAAGCGTCCCGGGAACGGGGCCTTACATCGATTTAAACTGTACCTACATTGTTTCATTTATTAATTATAAGTGTCATTTTAGTTATTCGTATGCTTGGATTTTTTTAAATTAGCTCAAGAGTGTGTTGAGATACAAATGTAAATAGGACAATAGGTTCTTACGGTACGAAGAAGTTATCCGTCCTAGAAGTATTGCTATTTAACGTTTTTGTATAATTACTTTGTTACCCATGTATTATGTTTAGCTTTTGAGACTACTTGGTTGAAAAAACTTATACTCGCATAATTTGAGTGATCTATAAGAAAATCTAATTTACTTGATCGTGGACCTTGGCTTGAGTTCTTATTCATTTTTCACAGATTTAGTTTCATTTAATAAGGTTTGATTACTTACGTTTCATAAGGGTAATATAAATTTGGATTCTTATGAGTTAATATGAATGGTTAATTGGTCGTATGAAACATCTATCGTTGACTTGGTGCTCAAAAAGGAATATGAGGATTGAGAGTAAGTATTTGGATTCATTGTATTGGATTTTGTAAGCTAGAGTGTTTGAAGATGGTGGTAGAGTGTTTTGGATGAGTTTGGAAAGCACGAGATCAATTTTAAGGGTGATAAGTATGGTCTTGTGTTTGGATTTGATTTCGGTTTGAACTGTACCTACATTGTTTCATTTATTAATTATAAGTGTCATTTTAGTTATTCGTATGCTTGGATTTGTTTAAATTAGTTCAAGAGTGTGTTGAGAAACGAAAATACATAGGACAACAGGTTGTTACGGTACGAAGAAGTTATCCGCGCTAGAAGTATTGCTATTTAACGTTTTTGTATACTTGCGTTGTTACCCATGTATTATGTTTAGCTTTCGAGACTACTTGGTTGAAAGAACTTATACTCGCATAATTTGAGTGATATATAAGAAAATCTAATTTTCTTGATCGTGGAGCTTGGTTTGAGTTCTTATTAATTGTTCGCAGGATTAAGTTTCATTTAATAAGGTTTAATTACTTAAGTTTCATAAGGGTAATATAAATTTGGATTCTTAAGAGTTAATACGAATGGTTAATTGGTCGTGTGAAACTTCTATCGTTGACTCTATGCTCAACAAGAAATATGAGTATCGAGAGTAAGTATTTGGATTTATTGTTATGGATTTTGTAAGCTAGAGTGTTTGAAGATGGTGGTAGAGTGTTTTGGATGAGTTTGGAAAGCACTCGTTCATTTTTAAGGGTGATTACTACGGTCTTGTGTTTGGATTTGATTTTGGTTTAAACTATACCTACATTGTTTCATTTTTTAATTATAAGTGTCATTTTAGTTATTCGTATGCTTGGATTTTTTTAAATTAGCTCAAGAGTGTGTTGAGAAACAAATATACATAGGATAATAGGTTCTTACGGTACGAAGAAGTTATCCGTCCTAGAAGTATTGCTATTTAACGTTTTTGTATACTTACTTTGTTACCCATGTATTATGTTTAGCTTTCGAGACTACTTAGTTGAAAAAACTTATACTCGCATAATTTGAGTGATCTATAAGAAAATCAAATTTACTTGATCGTGGACCTTGGTTTGAGTTCTTATTCATTTCTCACAGATTTTGTTTCATTTAATAAGGTTTGATTACTTACGTTTCATACGGGTAATTTAAATTTGGATTCTTATGAGTTAATACGAATGGTTAATTGGTCGTATGAAACATCTATCGTTGACTCGGTGCTCAACAAGAAATTTGAGGATCGAGAGTATGTATTTGGATTCATTGTAGTGGATTTTGTAAGCTAGAGTGTTTGAAGATGGTGGTAGTGTGTTTTGGATGAGTTTGGAAAGCACTAGATCAATTTTAAGGGTGATAAGTACGGTCTTGTGTTTGGATTTGTTTTCGGTTTAAACTGTACCTACATTGTTTCATTTATTAATTATAAGTGTCATTTTAGTTATTCGTATGCTTGGATTTGTTTAAATTAGTTCAAGAGTGTGTTGAGAACCGAAAATACATAGGACAATAGGTTGTTACGGTACAAAGAAGTTATCCGTGCTAGAAGTATTGCTATTTAACGTTTTTGTATACTTACTTTTTTCCCCATGTATTATGATAAGACTTTGAGACTACTTGGTTGCACAAACCTATACCTGCATAATTTGAGTGATATATAAGAAAATGTAATTTACTTTATCGTGGTCCTTGATTTGAGTTCTTATTCACTGTTCACATATTTAATTTCATCAATAAGGTTTGATTACTTATGTTTCATAAGGGTAGTTTAAATTTGGATTTTTACGGGTGCGTACGAATGGTTTATTGGTCCTATGAAACATCTATCATTGACTTGGTGCTCAACAAGAAATATGAGGATCGAGAGTACGTATTTGGATTCATTGTAGCGGATTTTGTACGCCAGAGTGTTTGAAGATGGTGGTAGAGTGTTTTGGATGAGTTTGCAAAGCACTAGATCGATTTTAACGGTGATTAGTACGGTCTTGTGTTTGGATTTGATTTAGGTTTAAAATGTACCTACATTGTTTCATTTATTAATTATAAGTGTTATTTTAGTTATTCGTATGCTTGGATTTGTTTATATTAGTTCAAGCGTGTGTTGAGAAATGAAAATACATAGGACAATAGGTTGTTACGGTACGAAGAAGTTATCCGTGCTAGAAGTATTGCTATTTAACGTTTTTGTATACTTACTTTGTTTCCCTTGTATTATGTTTAGCTTTCGAGAGTACTTGGTTGAAAAAACTTATACTCGCATAATTTGAGTGATATATAAGAAAATCTTATTTACTTGATCGTGGACCTTGGTTTGAGTTCTTATTCATTGTTCACAGATTTAGTTTCATTTTATAAGGATTGATTACTTACGTTTGATAAGGGTAATTTAAATTTGGATTACTATGAGTTAATACGAATGGTTAATTGGTCATATGAAACATCTATCGTTGACTCGGTGCTCAATAAGAAATATGAGGATCGAGAGTAAGTATTTGGATTCATTGTAGTGGATTTTGTAAGCTAGAGTGTTTGAAGATGGTGGTAGAGTGTTTTGGATGAGTTTGGAAAGCACGAGATCAATTTTAAGGGTGATAAGTACGGTCTTGTGTTTGGATTTGATTTCGGTTTAAAGTGTACCTAAGTTGTTTCATTTATTAATTATAAGTGTCATTTTAGTTATTAGTATGCTTGGATTTTTTTAAATTAGTTCAAGAGTGTGTTGAGAAACAAATTTACGTAGGACAATAGGTTCTTACGGTACGAAGAAGTTATCCGTCCTAGAAGTATTGCTATTTAACGTTTTTGTATACTTACTTTTTTCCCCATGTATTATGATAAGACTTTGAGACTACTTGGTTGCACAAACCTATACTCGCATAGTTTGAGTGATATATAAGAAAATGTAATTTACTTTATCGTGGTCCTTGGTTTGAGTTCTTATTCACTGTTCACATATTTAATTTCATCAATAAGGTTTGATTACTTATGTTTCATAAGGGTAGTTTAAATTTGGATTTTTACGGGTGCGTACGAATGGTTTATTCGTCCTATGAAACATCTATCATTGACTTGGTGCTCAATAAAAAATATGAGGATCTAGAGTACGTATTTGGAATCATTGTAGTGGATTTTATACGCCAGAGTGTTTGAAGATGATGGTAGAGTGTTTTGGATGAGTTTGCAAAGCACTAGATCGATTTTAACGGTGATTAGTACAGTCTTGTGTTTGGATTTGATTTCGGTTTAAACTGTACCTACATTGTTTCATTTATTAATTATAAGTGTCATGTTAGTTATTCGTATGCTTGGATTTGTTTAAATTAGTTCAAGAGTGTGTTGAGAAACGAAAATACATAGGACAATAGGTTGTTACGGTACGAAGAAGTTATCCGTGCTAGAAGTATTGCTATTTAACGTTTTTGTATACTTACTTTGTTTCCCATGTATCATTTTTAGCTTTCGAGACTACTTGGTGGAAAAAACTTATACTCGGATAATTTGAGTGATATATAAGCAAATCTTATTTACTTGATCGTGGACCTTGGTTTGAGTTCTTATTCATTGTTCACAGGTTTAGTTTCATTTAATAAGGTTTGATTACTTACATTTGATAAGGGTAATTTAAATTTGGATTACTATGAGTTAATACGAATGGTTAATTGGTCGTATGAAACATCTATCGTTGACTCGGTGCTCAACAAGAAATATGAGGATCGAGAGTAAGTATTTGGATTTATTGTAGTGGATTTTGTAAGCTAGAGTGTTTGAAGATGATGGTAGAATGTTTTGGATGAGTATGGAAAGCACTAGATCAATTTTAAGGGTGATTAATACGGTCTTGTGTTTGGATATGATTTCGGTTTAAACTATACCTACATTGTTTCATTTATTAATTATAAGTGTCATTTTAGTTATTCGTATGCTTGGATTTGTTTAAATTAGTTCAAGAGTGTGTTGAGAACCGAAAATACATAGGACAATAGGTTGTTACGGTACGAAGAAGTTATCCGTGCTAGAAGTATTGCTATTTAACGTTTTTGTATACTTACTTTTTTTCCCATGTATTATGATAAGACTTTGAGACTACTTGGTTGGACAAACCTATACTCGCATAATTTGAGTGATATATAAGAAAATGTCATTTACTTTATCGTGGGCCTTGGTTTGAGATCTTATTCATTGTTCACATATTTAATTTCATCAATAAGGTTTAATTACTTATGTTTCATAAGGGTAGTTTAAATGTGGATTTTTAAGGGTGCGTACGAGTAGTTTATTGGTCCTATGAAACATCTATCATTGACTTGGTGCTCAACAAGAAATATGAGGATCGAGAGTACGTAATTTGATTCATTGTAGCGGATTTTGTACGCCAGAGTGTTTGAAGATGGTGGTAGAGTGTTTTGGATGAGTTTGCAAAGCACTAGATCGATTTTAACAGTGATTAGTACGGTCTTGTGTTTGGATTTGATTTCGGTTTAAACTGTACCTACATTGTTTCATTTATTAATTATAAGTGTCAATTTAGTTATTCGTCTGCTTGGATTTCTTTAAATTAGTTCAAGAGTGTGTTAAGAAACGAAAATACATAGGACAATAGGTTGTTACGGTACGAAGAAGTTATCCGTGCTAGAAGGATTGATATTTAACGTTTTTGTATACTTACTTTGTTTCCCATGTATTATGTTTAGCTTTCGAGACTACTTGGTTGAAAAAACTTATACTCGCATAATTTGAGTGATATATAAGAAAATCATATTTACTTGATTGTGGACCTTGGTTTGAGTTCTTATTCATTGTTCACAGATTTAGTTTCATTTAATAAGGTTTGATTACTTACGTTTGATAAGGGTAATTTAAATTTGGATTAATATGAGTTAATACGGATGGTTAATTGGTCGTATGAAACATCTATCGTTGACTCGGTGCTCAACAAGAAATATGAGGATCGAGAGTAAGTATTTGGATTCATTGGAGTGGATTTTGTAAGCTAGAGTGTTTGAAGATGGTGGTAGAGTGTTTTGGATGAGTTTGGAAAGCACGAGATCAATTTTAAGGGTGATAAGTACGGTCTTGTGTTTGGATTTGATTTCGGTTTAAAGTGTACCTACGTTGTTTCATTTATTAATTATAAGTGTCATTTTAGTTATTCGTATGCTTGGATTTTTTTAAATTAGTTCAAGAGTGTGTTGAGAAACAAATGTACATAGGACAATAGGTTCTTATGGTACGAAGAAGTTATCCGTCCTAGAATTATTGCTATTTAACGTTTTTGTATACTTACTTTTTTCCCCATGTATTATGATAAGACTTTGAGACTACTTGGTTGCACAAACGTATACTCGCATAATTTGAGTGATATATAAGAAAATGTAATTTACTTTATCGTGGTCCTTGGTTTGAGTTCTTATTCACTGTTCACATATTTAGTTTCATTTAAAAGGTTTGATTACTTATGTTTTATAAGGGTAATTTAAATTTGGATTCTTACGAGTGAAGACGAATGGTTTATTTTGTCCTGTGAAACATCTATCATTGACTCGATGCTCAACAAGAAATATGAGGCTTGAGAGTAAGTATTTGGATTCATTGTAGTGGATTTTGTATGCAAGAGTGTTTGAAGATGGTGGTAGAGTGTTTTGGATGAGTTTGGGAAGCACTAGATCGATTTTAAGGGTGATTAGTATGGTCTTGTGTTTGGATTTGATTACGGTTTAAACTATACCTACATTGTTTCATTTATTAATTATAAGTGTCATTTTAGTTATTCGTATGCTTGGATTTGTTTAAATTCGTTCAAGAGTGTGTTGAGAAACAAAAATACATAGGACAGTAGATTGTTACGGTACGAAGATGTTATCCGTGCTAGAAGTATTGCTATTTAACGTTTTTGTATTCTTACTTTGTTACCCATGTATTATGTTTAGCTTTCGAGACTACTTGGTTGAAAAAACTTATACTTGCAAAATTTGAGTGATATATAAGAAAATCTACTTTACTTGATCATGGACCTTGGTTTGAGTTCTTATTCATTGTTCACAAATTTAGTTTTATTTAATAAGGTTTTATTACTTACGTTTCATAAGGGTAATTTAAATTTAGATTCTTATGAGTTAATAAGAATGGTTAATTGGTCGTATGAAACATATATCGTTGACTCGATGCTCAAAAAGAAATATGAGGCTCGAGAGTAAGTATTTGGATTCATTGTAGTGGATTTTGTATGCTAGAGTGTTTGAAGATGGTGGTAGAGTGTTTTAATTGAGTTTGGGAAGCACTAGATCAATTTTAAGGGTGATTAGTATGGTCTTGTGTTTGGATTTGATTACGGTTTAAACTATACCTACATTGTTTCATTTATTAATTATAAGTGTCATTTTAGTTATTCGTATGCTTGGATTTGTTTAAATTAGTTCAAGAGTGTGTTGAGAAACAAAATACATAGGACAGTAGATTGTTACGGTACGAAGATGTTATCTGTGCTAGAAGTATTGCTATTTAACGTTTTTGTATACTTACTTTGTTACCCATGTATTATGTTTAGCTTTCAAGACTACTTGGTTGAAAAACTTATACTTGCGTAATTTGAGTGATATATAAGAAAACCTACTTTACTTGATCGTGGACCTTGGTTTGAGTTCTTATTCATTGTTCACAGATTTAGTTTCATTTAATAAGGTTTGATTACTTACGTTTCATAAGGTAATTTAAATTTAGATTCTTATGAGTTAATAAGAATGGTTAATTGGTCGTATGAAACATTTATCGTTGACTCGGTGCTCAACAAGAAATATGAGGCTCGAGACCGCTGCTAGAAGTATTGCTATTTAACGTTTTTGTATACTTACTTTGTTTCCCATGTATTATGTTTAGCTTTCGAGACTACCTGGTTGAAAAAACTTATACTCGCATAATTTGAGTGATATATAAGAAAATCTAATTTACTTGATCGTGGACCTTGGTTTGAGTTCTTATTCATTGTTCACAGATTTAGTTTCATTTAATAAGGTTTGATTACTTACGTTTGATAAGGGTAATTTAATTTGGATTAATATGAGTTAATACGGATGGTTAATTGGTCGTATGAAACATCTATCGTTGACTCGGTGCTCAACAAGAAATATGAGGATCGAGAGTAAGTATTTGGATTCATTGTAGTGGATTTTGTAAGCTAGAGTGTTTGAAGATGGTGGTAGAGTGTTTTGGATGAGTTTGGAAAGCACGAGATCAATTTTAAGGGTGATAAGTACGGTCTTGTGTTTGGATTTGATTTCGGTTTAAAGTGTACCTACGTTGTTTCATTTATTAATTATAAGTGTCATTTTAGTTATTCGTATGCTTGGATTTTTTAAATTAGTTCAAGAGTGTGTTGAGAAACAAATGTACATAGGACAATAGGTTCTTATGGTACGAAGAAGTTATCCGTCCTAGAAGTATTGCTATTTAACGTTTTTGTATACTTACTTTTTTCCCCATGTATTATGATAAGACTTTGAGACTACTTGGTTGCACAAACCTATACTCGCATAATTTGAGTGATATATAAGAAAATATAATTTACTTTATCGTGGTCCTTGGTTTGAGTTCTTATTCACTGTTCACATATTTAGTTTCATTTAAAAGGTTTCATTACTTATGTTTTATAAGGGTAATTTAAATTTGGATTCTTATGAGTGAAGACGAATGGTTATTGGTCCTGTGAAACATCTATCATTGACTCGATGCTCAACAAGAAATATGAGGCTTGAGAGTAAGTATTTGGATTCATTGTAGTGGATTTTGTACGCAAGAGTGTTTGAAGATGGTGGTAGAGTGTTTTGGATGAGTTTGGAAAGCACTAGATCGATTTTAAGGGTGATTAGTATGGTCTTGTGTTTGGATTTGATTACGGTTTAAACCATACCTACATTGTTTCATTTATTAATTATAAGTGTCACTTTAGTTATTCGTATGCTTGGATTTGTTTAAATTCGTTCAACAGTGTGTTGAGAAACAAAAATACATAGGACAGTAGATTGTTACGGTACGAAGATGTTATCCGTGCTAGAAGTATTGCTATTTAACGTTTTTGTATTCTTACTTTGTTACCCATGTATTATGTTTAGCTTTCGAGACTACTTGGTTGAAAAAACTTATACTTGCAAAATTTGAGTGATATATAAGAAAATCTACTTTACTTGATCATGGACCTTGGTTTGAGTTCTTATTCATTGTTCACAAATTTAGTTTTATTGAATAAGGTTTTATTACTCACGTTTCATAAGGGTAATTTAAATTTAGATTCTTATGAGTTAATACGAATGGTTAATTGGTCGTATGAAACATCTATCATTGACTCGACGCTCAAAAAGAAATATGAGGCTCGAGAGTAAGTATTTGGATTCATTGTAGTGGATTTTGTATGCTAGAGTGTTTGAAGATGGTGGTAGAGTGTTTTGGATGAGTTGGGAAGCACTAGATCAATTTTAAGGGTGATTAGTATGGTCTTGTGTTTGGATTTGATTACGGTTAAACTATACCTACATTGTTTCATTTATTAATTATAAGTGTCATTTTAGTTATTCGTATGCTTGGATTTGTTTAAATTAGTTCAAGAGTGTGTTGAGAAACAAAAATACATAGGACAGTAGATTGTTACGGTACGAAGATGTTATATGTGCTAGAAGTATTGCTATTTAACGTTTTTGTATACTTACTTTGTTACCCATGTATTATGTTTAGCTTTCGAGACTACTTGGTTGAAAAAACTTATACTTGCATAATTTGAGTGATATATAAGAAAATCTACTTTACTTGATCATGGACCTTGGTTTGAGTTCTTATTCATTGTTCACAGATTTAGTTTCATTTAATAAGGTTTGATTACTTACGTTTCATAAAGGTAATTTAAATTTAGATTCTTATGAGTTAATAAGAATGGTTAATTGGTCGTATGAAACATTTATCGTTGACTCGGTGCTCAACAAGAAATATGAGGCTCGAGACCGCTGCTAGAAGTATTGCTATTTAACGTTTTTGTATACTTACTTTGTTTCCCATGTATTATGTTTTGCTTTCGAGACTACTTGGTTGAAAAACTTATACTCGCATAATTTGAGTGATATATAAGAAAATCTAATTTACTTGATCGTGGACCTTGGTTTGAGTTCTTATTCATTGTTCACATATTTACTTTCATTTAAAAGGTTTGATTACTTATGTTTCATAAGGGTAATTTAAATTCGGATTCTTATGAGTAAAGACGAATGGTTTATTGGTCCTGTGAAACATCTATTATTGACTCGATGCTCAACAAGAAATATGAGGCTCGAGAGTATGTATTTGGATTCATTGTAGTGGATTTTGTAAGCTAGAGTGTTTGAAGATGGTGGTAGTGTGTTTTGGATGAGTTTGGAAAGCACTAGATCAATTTTAAGGGTGATAAGTACGGTCTTGTGTTTGGATTTGTTTTCGGTTTAAACTGTACCTACATTGTTTCATTTATTAATTATAAGTGTCATTTTAGTTATTCGTATGCTTGGATTTGTTTAAATTAGTTCAAGAGTGTGTTGAGAACCGAAAATACATAGGACAATAGGTTGTTACGGTACAAAGAAGTTATCCGTGCTAGAAGTATTGCTATTTAACGTTTTTGTATACTTACTTTTTTCCCCATGTATTATGATAAGACTTTGAGACTACTTGGTTGCACAAACCTATACCTGCATAATTTGAGTGATATATAAGAAAATGTAATTTACTTTATCGTGGTCCTTGATTTGAGTTCTTATTCACTGTTCACATATTTAATTTCATCAATAAGGTTTGATTACTTATGTTCATAAGGGTAGTTTAAATTTGGATTTTTACGGTGCGTGCGAATGGTTTATTGGTCCTATGAAACATCTATCATTGACTTGGTGCTCAACAAGAAATATGAGGATCGAGAGTACGTATTTGGATTCATTGTAGCTGATTTTGTACGCCAGAGTGTTTGAAGATGGTGGTAGAGTGTTTTGGATGAGTTTGCAAAGCACTAGATCGATTTAACGGTGATTAGTACGGTCTTGTGTTTGGATTTGATTTGGTTTAAAATGTACCTACATTGTTTCATTTATTAATTATAAGTGTCATTTTAGTTATTCGTATGCTTGGATTTGTTTATATTAGTTCAAGCGTGTGTTGAGAAATGAAAATACATAGGACAATAGGTTGTTACGGTACGAAGAAGTTATCCGTGCTAGAAGTATGCTATTTAACGTTTTGTATACTTACTTTGTTTCCCTTGTATTATGTTTAGCTTTCGAGAGTACTTGGTTGAAAAAACTTATACTCGCATAATTTGAGTGATATATAAGAAAATCTTATTTACTTGATCGTGGACCTTGGTTTGAGTTCTTATTCATTGTTCACAGATTTAGTTTTCATTTTATAAGGATTGATTACTTACGTTTGATAAGGGTAATTTAAATTTGGATTACTATGAGTTAATACGAATGGTTTAATTGGTCATATGAAACATCTATCGTTGACTCGGTGCTCAATAAGAAATATGAGGATCGAGAGTAAGTATTTGGATTCATTGTAGTGGATTTTGTAAGCTAGCGTGTTTGAAGATGGTGGTAGAGTGTTTTGGATGAGTTTGGAAAGCACGAGATCAATTTTAAGGGTGATAAGTACGGTCTTGTGTTTGGATTTGATTTCGGTTTAAAGTGTACCTAAGTTGTTTCATTTATTAATTATAAGTGTCATTTTAGTTATTAGTATGCTTGGATTTTTTTAAATTAGTTCAAGAGTGTGTTGAGAAACAAATTTACGTAGGACATAGGTTCTTACGTACGAAGAAGTTATCCGTCCTAGAAGTATTGCTATTTAACGTTTTTGTATACTTACTTTTTTCCCCATGTATTATGATAAGACTTTGAGACTACTTGGTTGCACAAACCTATACTCGCATAGTTTGAGTGATATATAAGAAAATGTAATTTACTTTATCGTGGTCCTTGGTTTGAGTTCTTATTCACTGTTCACTATTTAATTTCATCAATAAGGTTTGATTACTTATGTTTCATAAGAGTAGTTTAAATTTGGATTTTACGGGTGCGTACGAATGGTTTATTCGTCCTATGAAACATCTATCATTGACTTGGTGATCAATAAAAAATATGAGGATCTAGAGTACGTATTTGGAATCATTGTAGTGGATTTTATACGCCAGAGTGTTTGAAGATGATGATAGAGTGTTTTGGATGAGTTTGCAAAGCACTAGATCGATTTTAACGGTGATTAGTACAGTCTTGTGTTTGGATTTGATTTCGGTTTAAACTGTACCTACATTGTTTCATATATTAATTATAAGTGTCATGTTAGTTATTCGTATGCTTGGATTTGTTTAAATTAGTTCAAGAGTGTGTTGAGAAACGAAAATACATAGGACAATAGGTTGTTACGGTACGAAGAAGTTATCCGTGCTAGAAGTATTGCTATTTAACGTTTTTGTATATTACTTTGTTTCCCATGTATCATTTTTAGCTTTCGAGACTACTTGGTGGAAAAAACTTATACTCGGATAATTTGAGTGATATATAAGCAAATCTTATTTACTTGATCGTGGACCTTGGTTTGAGTTCTTATTCATCGTTCACAGGTTAGTTTCATTTAATAAGGTTTGATTACTTACATTTGATAAGGGTAATTTAAATTTGAATTACTATGAGTTAATACGAATGGTTAATTGGTCGTATGAAACATCTATCGTTGACTCGGTGCTCAACAAGAAATATGAGGATCGAGAGTAAGTATTTGGATTTATTGTAGTGGATTTTGTAAGCTAGAGTGTTTGAAGATGATGGTAGAATGTTTTGGATGAGTATGGAAAGCACTAGATCAATTTTAAGGGTGATTAATACGGTCTTGTGTTTGGATATGATTTCGGTTTAAACTATACCTACATTGTTTCATTTATTAATTATAAGTGTCATTTTAGTTATTCGTATGCTTGGATTTTTTAAATTAGTTCAAGAGTGTGTTGAGAACCGAAAATACATAGGACAATAGGTTGTTACGGTACGAAGAAGTTATCCGTGCTAGAAGTATTGCTATTTAACGTTTTGTATACTTACTTTTTTTTCCCATGTATTATGATAAGACTTTGAGACTACTTGTTGGGACAAACCTATACTCGCATAATTTGAGTGATATATAAGAAAATGTCATTTACTTTATCGTGGGCCTTGGTTTGAGATCTTATTCATTGTTCACATATTTAATTTCATCAATAAGGTTTAATTACTTATGTTTCATAAGGGTAGTTTAAATGTGGATTTTTAAGGGTGCGTACGAGTAGTTTATTGGTCCTATGAAACATCTATCATTGACTTGGTGCTCAACAAGAAATATGAGGATCGAGAGTACGTAATTTGATTCATTGTAGCGGATTTTGTACGCCAGAGTGTTTGAAGATGGTGGTAGAGTGTTTTGGATGAGTTTGCAAAGCACTAGATCGATTTTAACAGTGATTAGTACGGTCTTGTGTTTGGATTTGATTTCGGTTTAAACTGTACCTACATTGTTTCATTTATTAATTATAAGTGTCAATTTAGTTATTCGTCTGCTTCGATTTCTTTAAATTAGTTCAAGAGTGTGTTAAGAAACGAAAATACATAGGACAATAGGTTGTTACGGTACGAAGAAGTTATCCGTGCTAGAAGGATTGATATTTAACGTTTTTGTATACTTACTTTGTTTCCCATGTATTATGTTAGCTTTCGAGACTACTTGGTTGAAAAAACTTATACTCGCATAATTTGAGTGATATATAAGAAAATCATATTTACTTGATTGTGGACCTGGTTTGAGTTCTTATTCATTGTTCACAGATTTAGTTTCATTTAATAAGGTTTGATTACTTACGTTTGATAAGGGTAATTTAAATTTGGATTAATATGAGTTAATACGGATGGTTAATTGGTCGTATGAAACATCTATCGTTGACTCGGTGCTCAACAAGAAATATGAGGATCGAGAGTAAGTATTTGGATTCATTGGTGGATTTTGTAAGCTAGAGTGTTTGAAGATGGTGGTAGAGTGTTTTGGATGAGTTTGGAAAGCACGAGATCAATTTTAAGGGTGATAAGTACGGTCTTGTGTTGGATTTGATTTCGGTTTAAAGCGTGTACCTACGTTGTTTCATTTATTAATTATAAGTGTCATTTTAGTTATTCGTATGCTTGGATTTTTTTAAATTAGTTCAAGAGTGTGTTGAGAAACAAATGTACATAGGACAATAGGTTCTTATGGTACGAAGAAGTTATCCGTCCTAGAATTATCGCTATTTAACGTTTTTGTATACTTACTTTTTTCCCCATGTATTATGATAAGACTTTGAGACTACTTGGTTGCACAAACCTATACTCGCATAATTTGAGTGATATATAAGAAAATGTAATTTACTTTATCGTGGGTCCTTGGTTTGAGTTCTTATTCACTGTTCACATATTTAGTTTCATTTAAAAGGTTTTATTACTTATGTTTTATAAGGGTAATTTAAATTTGGATTCTTATGAGTGAAGACGAATGGTTTATTTTGTCCTGTGAAACATCTATCATTGACTCGATGCTCAACAAGAAATATGAGGCTTGAGAGTAAGTATTTGGATTCATTGTAGTGGATTTTGTATGCAAGAGTGTTTGAAGATGGTGGTAGGTAGAGTGTTTGGATGAGTTTGGGAAGCACTAGATCGATTTTAAGGGTGATTAGTATGGTCTTGTGTTTGGATTTGATTACGGTTTAAACTATACCTACATTGTTTCATTTATTAATTATAAGTGTCATTTAGTTATTCGTATGCTTGGATTTGTTTAAATTCGTTCAAGAGTGTGTTGAGAAACAAAAATACATAGGACAGTAGATTGTTACGGTACGAAGATGTTATCCGTGCTAGAAGTATTGCTATTTAACGTTTTTGTATTCTTACTTTGTTACCCATGTATTATGTTTAGCTTTCGAGACTACTTGGTTGAAAAAACTTATACTTGCAAAATTTGAGTGATATATAAGAAAAACTACTTTACTTGATCATGGACCTTGGTTTGAGTTCTTATTCATTGTTCACAAATTTAGTTTTATTTAATTAGGTTTTATTACTTACGTTTCATAAGGGTAATTTAAATTTAGATTCTTATGAGTTAATAAGAATGGTTAATTGGTCGTATGAAACATATATCGTTGACTCGATGCTCAAAAAGAAATATGAGGCTCGAGAGTAAGTATTTGGATTCATTGTAGTGGATTTTGTATGCTAGAGTGTTTGAAGATGGTGGTAGAGTGTTTTAATTGAGTTTGGGAAGCACTAGATCAATTTTAAGGGTGATTAGTATGGTCTTGTGTTTGGATTTGATTACGGTTTAAACTATACCTACATTGTTTCATTTATTAATCATAAGTGTCATTTTAGTTATTCGTATGCTTGGATTTGTTTAAATTAGTTCAAGAGTGTGTTGAGAAACAAAAATACATAGGACAGTAGATTGTTACGGTACGAAGATGTTATCTGTGCTAGAAGTATTGCTATTTAACGTTTTTGTATACTTACTTTGTTACCCATGTATTATGTTTAGCTTTCGAGACTACTTGGTTGAAAAAACTTATACTTGCATAATTTGAGTGATATATAAGAAAATCTACTTTACTTGATCATGGACCTTGGTTTGAGTTCTTATTCATTGTTCACAGATTTAGTTTCATTTAATAAGGTTTGATTACTTACGTTTCATAAAGGTAATTTAAATTTAGATTCTTATGAGTTAATAAGAATGGTTAATTGGTCGTATGAAACATTTATCGTTGACTCGGTGCTCAACAAGAAATATGAGGCTCGAGACCGCTGCTAGAAGTATTGCTATTTAACGTTTTGTATACTTACTTTGTTTCCCATGTATTATGTTTAGCCTTCGAGACTACCTGGTTGAAAAAACTTATACTCGCATAATTTGAGTGATATATAAGAAAATCTAATTTACTTGATCGTGGACCTTGGTTTGAGTTCTTATTCATTGTTCACAGATTTAGTTTCATTTAATAAGGTTTGATTACTTACGTTTGATAAGGGTAATTTAAATTTGGATTAATATGAGTTAATACGGATGGTTAATTGGTCGTATGAAACATCTATCGTTGACTCGATGCTCAACAAGAAATATGAGGATCGAGAGTAAGTATTTGGATTCATTGTAGTGGATTTTGTAAGCTAGAGTGTTTGAAGATGGTGGTAGAGTGTTTTGGATGAGTTTGGAAAGCACGAGATCAATTTTAAGGGTGATAAGTACGGTCTTGTGTTTGGATTTGATTTCGGTTTAAAGTGTACCTACGTTGTTTCATTTATTAATTATAAGTGTCATTTTAGTTATTCGTATGCTTGGATTTTTTTAAATTAGTTCAAGAGTGTGTTGAGAAACAAATGTACATAGGACAATAGGTTCTTATGGTACGAAGAAGTTATCCGTCCTAGAAGTATTGCTATTTAACGTTTTTGTATACTTACTTTTTTCCCCATGTATTATGATAAGACTTTGAGACTACTTGGTTGCACAAACCTATACTCGCATAATTTGAGTGATATATAAGAAAATATAATTTACTTTATCGTGGTCCTTGGTTTGAGTTCTTATTCACTGTTCACATATTTAGTTTCATTTAAAAGGTTTCATTACTTATGTTTTATAAGGGTAATTTAAATTTGGATTCTTATGAGTGAAGACGAATGGTTTATTGGTCCTGTGAAACATCTATCATTGACTCGATGCTCAACAAGAAATATGAGGCTTGAGAGTAAGTATTTGGATTCATTGTAGTGGATTTTGTACGCAAGAGTGTTTGAAGATGGTGGTAGAGTGTTTTGGATGAGTTTGGAAAGCACTAGATCGATTTTAAGGGTGATTAGTATGGTCTTGTGTTTGGATTTGATTACGGTTTAAACCATACCTACATTGTTTCATTTATTAATTATAAGTGTCATTTTAGTTATTCGTATGCTTGGATTTGTTTAAATTCGTTCAAGAGTGTGTTGAGAAACAAAAATACATAGGACAGTAGATTGTTACGGTACGAAGATGTTATCCGTGCTAGAAGTATTGCTATTTAACGTTTTTGTATTCTTACTTTGTTACCCATGTATTATGTTTAGCTTTCGAGACTACTTGGTTGAAAAAACTTATACTTGCAAAATTTGAGTGATATATAAGAAAATCTACTTTACTTGATCATGGACCTTGGTTTGAGTTCTTATTCATTGTTCACAAATTTAGTTTTATTGAATAAGGTTTTATTACTTACGTTTCATAAGGGTAATTTAAATTTAGATTCTTATGAGTTAATAAGAATGGTTAATTGGTCGTATGAAACATCTATCATTGACTCGACGCTCAAAAAGAAATATGAGGCTCGAGAGTAAGTATTTGGATTCATTGTAGTGGATTTTGTATGCTAGAGTGTTTGAAGATGGTGGTAGAGTGTTTTGGATGAGTTTGGGAAGCACTAGATCAATTTTAAGGGTGATTAGTATGGTCTTGTGTTTGGATTTGATTACGGTTTAAACTATACCTACATTGTTTCATTTATTAATTATAAGTGTCATTTTAGTTATTCGTATGCTTGGATTTGTTTAAATTAGTTCAAGAGTGTGTTGAGAAACAAAAATACATAGGACAGTAGATTGTTACGGTACGAAGATGTTATCTGTGCTAGAAGTATTGCTATTTAACGTTTTTGTATACTTACTTTGTTACCCATGTATTATGTTTAGCTTTCGAGACTACTTGGTTGAAAAAACTTATACTTGCATAATTTGAGTGATATATAAGAAAATCTACTTTACTTGATCATGGACCTTGGTTTGAGTTCTTATTCATTGTTCACAGATTTAGTTTCATTTAATAAGGTTTGATTACTTACGTTTCATAAAGGTAATTTAAATTTAGATTCTTATGAGTTAATAAGAATGGTTAATTGGTCGTATGAAACATTTATCGTTGACTCGGTGCTCAACAAGAAATATGAGGCTCGAGACCGCTGCTAGAAGTATTGCTATTTAACGTTTTTGTATACTTACTTTGTTTCCCATGTATTATGTTTAGCTTTCGAGACTACCTGGTTGAAAAAACTTATACTCGCATAATTTGAGTGATATATAAGAAAATCTAATTTACTTGATCGTGGACCTTGGTTTGAGTTCTTATTCATTGTTCACAGATTTAGTTTCATTTAATAAGGTTTGATTACTTACGTTTGATAAGGGTAATTTAAATTTGGATTAATATGAGTTAATACGGATGGTTAATTGGTCGTATGAAACATCTATCGTTGACTCGGTGCTCAACAAGAAATATGAGGATCGAGAGTAAGTATTTGGATTCATTGTAGTGGATTTTGTAAGCTAGAGTGTTTGAAGATGGTGGTAGAGTGTTTTGGATGAGTTTGGAAAGCACGAGATCAATTTTAAGGGTGATAAGTACGGTCTTGTGTTTGGATTTGATTTCGGTTTAAAGTGTACCTACGTTGTTTCATTTATTAATTATAAGTGTCATTTTAGTTATTCGTATGCTTGGATTTTTTAAATTAGTTCAAGAGTGTGTTGAGAAACAAATGTACATAGGACAATAGGTTCTTATGGTACGAAGAAGTTATCCGTCCTAGAAGTATTGCTATTTAACGTTTTTGTATACTTACTTTTTCCCCATGTATTATGATAAGACTTTGAGACTACTTGGTTGCACAAACCTATACTCGCATAATTTGAGTGATATATAAGAAAATATAATTTACTTTATCGTGGTCCTTGGTTTGAGTTCTTATTCACTGTTCACATATTTAGTTTCATTTAAAAGGTTTCATTACTTATGTTTTATAAGGGTAATTTAAATTTGGATTCTTATGAGTGAAGACGAATGGTTTATTGGTCCTGTGAAACATCTATCATTGACTCGATGCTCAACAAGAAATATGAGGCTTGAGAGTAAGTATTTGGATTCATTGTAGTGGATTTTGTACGCAAGAGTGTTTGAAGATGGTGGTAGAGTGTTTTGGATGAGTTTGGAAAGCACTAGATCGATTTTAAGGGTGATTAGTATGGTCTTGTGTTTGGATTTGATTACGGTTTAAACCATACCTACATTGTTTCATTTATTAATTATAAGTGTCATTTTAGTTATTCGTATGCTTGGATTTGTTTAAATTCGTTCAAG
This sequence comes from Flaveria ramosissima, assembly GCA_025215565.1. Lineage (NCBI taxonomy): Eukaryota > Viridiplantae > Streptophyta > Magnoliopsida > Asterales > Asteraceae > Flaveria > Flaveria ramosissima. The sequence goes on from CM046032.1 coordinate 5,726,657, forward strand.
AGTGTGTTGAGAAACAAAAATACATAGGACAGTAGATTGTTACGGTACGAAGATGTTATCCGTGCTAGAAGTATTGCTATTTAACGTTTTTGTATTCTTACTTTGTTACCCATGTATTATGTTTAGCTTTCGAGACTACTTGGTTGAAAAAACTTATACTTGCAAAATTTGAGTGATATATAAGAAAATCTACTTTACTTGATCATGGACCTTGGTTTGAGTTCTTATTCATTGTTCACAAATTTAGTTTTATTGAATAAGGTTTTATTACTTACGTTTCATAAGGGTAATTTAAATTTAGATTCTTATGAGTTAATAAGAATGGTTAATTGGTCGTATGAAACATCTATCATTGACTCGACGCTCAAAAAGAAATATGAGGCTCGAGAGTAAGTATTTGGATTCATTGTAGTGGATTTTGTATGCTAGAGTGTTTGAAGATGGTGGTAGAGTGTTTTGGATGAGTTTGGGAAGCACTAGATCAATTTTAAGGGTGATTAGTATGGTCTTGTGTTTGGATTTGATTACGGTTTAAACTATACCTACATTGTTTCATTTATTAATTATAAGTGTCATTTTAGTTATTCGTATGCTTGGATTTGTTTAAATTAGTTCAAGAGTGTGTTAGAAAACAAAAATACATAGGACAGTAGATTGTTACGGTACGAAGATGTTATCTGTGCTAGAAGTATTGCTATTTAACATTTTTGTATACTTACTTTGTTACCCATGTATTATGTTTAGCTTTCGAGACTACTTGGTTGAAAAAACTTATACTTGCATAATTTGAGTGATATATAAGAAAATCTACTTTACTTGATCATGGACCTTGGTTTGAGTTCTTATTCATTGTTCACAGATTTAGTTTCATTTAATAAGGTTTGATTACTTACGTTTCATAAAGGTAATTGAAATTTAGATTCTTATGAGTTAATAAGAATGGTTAATTGGTCGTATGAAACATTTATCGTTGACTCCGTGCTCAACAAGAAATATGAGGCTCGAGACCGCTGCTAGAAGTATTGCTATTTAACGTTTTTGTATACTTACTTTGTTTCCCATGTATTATGTTTTGCTTTCGAGACTACTTGGTTGAAAAACTTATACTCGCATAATTTGAGTGATATATAAGAAAATCTAATTTACTTGATCGTGGACCTTGGTTTGAGTTCTTATTCATTGTTCACATATTTACTTTCATTTAAAAGGTTTGATTACTTATGTTTCATAAGGGTAATTTAAATTCGGATTCTTATGAGTAAAGACGAATGGTTTATTGGTCCTGTGAAACATCTATTATTGACTCGATGCTCAACAAGAAATATGAGGCTCGAGAGTAAGTATTTGGATTCATTTTAGTGGATTTTGTATGCTAGAGTGTTTGAAGATTGGGGTAGAGTGTTTTGGGTGAGTTTGGGAAGCACTAGATCGATTTTAAGGGTGATTAGTATGGTCTTGTGTTTGGATTTGATTACGATTTAAACTATACCTACATTGTTTCATTTATTAATTATAAGTGTCATTTTAGTTATTCGTATGCTTGGATTTGTTTAAATTAGTACAAGAGTGTGTTGAGAAACAAAAATACATAGGACAGTAGATTGTTACGGTACGAAGATGTTATCCGTGCTAGAAGTATTGCTATTTAACGTTTTTGTATACTTACTTTGTTACCCATGTATTATGTTTAGCTTACGAGACTACTTGGTTGAAAAAACTTATACTTGCATAATTTGAGTGATATATAAGAAAATCTACTTTACTTGATCATGGACCTTGGTTTGAGTTCTTATTCATTGTTCACAGATTTAGTTTCATTTAATAAGGTTTGATTACTTACGTTTCATAAGGGTAATTTAAATTTAGATTCTTATGAGTTAATAAGAATGGTTAATTGGTCGTATGAACCATCTATCGTTGACTCGGTGCTCAACAAAAAAATATGAGGCTCGAGACCGTGCTAGAAGTATTGCTATTTAACGTTTTGTATACTTACTTTGTTTCACATGTATTATGTTTAGCTTTCGAGACTACTTGGTTGAAAAAACTTATACTCGCATAATTTGAGTGATATATAAGAAAATCTATTTACTTGATCATGGACCTTGGTTTGTGTTCTTATTCATTGTTCACATATTTAGTTTCATTTAAAAGGTTTGATTACTTATGTTTCATAAGGGTAATTTAAATTTGGATTCTTATGAGTGAAGACGAATGGTTTATTGGTCCTGTGAAACATATATCCTTGACTCGATGCTCAACAAGAAATATGTGGCTCGAGAGTAAGTATTTGGATTCATTGTAGTGGATTTTGTATGCTTGAGTGTTTGAAGATGGGGGTAGAGTGTTTTGGATGAGTTTGGGAAGCACTAGATCGATTTTAAGGGTGATTAGTATGGTCTTGTGTTTGGATTTGATTACGGTTTAAACTATACCTACATTGTTTCATTTATTAATTATAAGTGTCATTTTAGTTATTCGTATGCTTGGATTTGTTTAAATTAATTCAAGAGTGTGTTGAGAAACAAAAATACATAGGAGAGTAGATTGTTACGGTACGAAGATGTTATCCGTGCTAGAAGTATTGATATCTACTGTTTTTGTATACTTACTTTGTTACCCATGTATTATGTTTAGCTTTCGAGACTACTTGGTTGAAAAAACTTATACTTGCATAATTTGAGTGATATATAAGAAAATCTACTTTACTTGATCATGGACCTTGGTTTGAGTTCTTATTCATTGTTCACAGATATAGTTTCATTTAATAATGTTGATTACTTACGTTTCATAAGGGTAATTTAATTTAGATTCTTATGAGTTAATAAGAATGGTTAATTGGTCGTATGAAACATCTATCGTTGACTCGATGCTTAACAAGAAATATAAGGCTCGAGACCGCGCTAGAAGTATTGCTATTTAACGTTTTTGTATACTTACTTTGTTTCCCATGTATTATGTTTAGCTTTCGAGACTACTTGGTTGAAAAAATATATACTCGCATAATTTGAGTGATATATAAGAAAATCTAATTTACTTGATCGTGGACTTTTGTTTGAGTTCTTATTCATTGTTCACATTTAGTTTCATTTAAAAGGTTTGATTACTTATGTTTCATAGGGGTAATTTAAATTTGGATTCTTATGAGTGAAGACGAATGGTTTATTGGTCCTGTGAAACATCTATCATTGACTCAATGCTCAACATGAAATATGAGGCTCGAGAGTAAGTATTTGGATTCATTGTAGTGGATTTTGTATGCTAGAGTGTTTGAAGATGGGGATAGAGTGTTTTGGGTGAGTTTGGGAAGCACTAGTTCAATTTTAAGGGTGATTAGTATGGTCTTGTGTTTGGATTTGATTACGGTTTAAACTATACCTACATTGTTTCATTTATTAATTATAAGTGTCATTTTAGTTATTCGTATGCTTGGATTTGTTTAAATTAGTTCAAGAGTGTGTTGAGAAACAAAAATACATAGGACAGTAGATTGTTACGGAACGAAGATGTTATCTGTGCTAGAAGTATTGCTATTTAACGTTTTTGTATACTTACTTTGTTACCCATGTATTATGTTTAGCTTTCGAGACTACTTGGTTGAAAAAACTTATACTTGCATAATTTGAGTGATATATAAGAAAATCTACTTTACTTGATCATGGACCTTGGTTTGAGTTCTTATTCATTGTTCACAGATTTAGTTTCATTTAATAAGGTTTGATTACTTACGTTTCATAAAGGTAATTTAAATTTAGATTCTTATGAGTTAATAAGAATGGTTAATTGGTCGTATGAAACATTTATCGTTGACTCGGTGCTCAACAAGAAATATGAGGCTCGAGACCGCTGCTAGAAGTATTGCTATTTAACGTTTTTGTATACTTACTTTGTTTCCCATGTATTATGTTTAGCTTTCGAGACTACTTAGTTGAAAAAACCTATACTCGCATATTTTGAGTGATATATAAGAAAATCTAATTTACTTGATCGTGGACCTTGGTTTGAGTTCTTATTCATTGTTCACATATTTACTTTCATTTAAAAGGTTTGATTACTTATGTTTCATAAGGGTAATTTAAATTCGGATTCTTATGAGTGAAGACGAATGGTTTATTGGTCCTGTGAAACATCTATTATTGACTTGATGCTCAACAAGAAATATGTGGCTCGAGAGTAAGTATTTGGATTCATTGTAGTGGATTTTGTATGCTTGAGTGTTTGAAGATGGGGGTAGAGTGTTTTGGATGAGTTTGGGAAGCACTAGATCGATTTTAAGGGTGATTAGTATGGTCTTGTGTTTGGATTTGATTACGGTTTAAACTATACCTACATTGTTTCATTTATTAATTATAAGTGTCATTTTAGTTATTCGTATGCTTGGATTTGTTTAAATTAGTTCAAGAGTGTGTTGAGAAACAAAAATACATAGGACAGTAGATTGTTACGGAACGAAGATGTTATCTGTGCTAGAAGTATTGCTATTTAACGTTTTTGTATACTTACTTTGTTACCCATGTATTATGTTTAGCTTACGAGACTACTTGGTTGAAAAAAATTATACTTGCATAATTTGAGTGATATATAAGAAAATCTACTTTACTTGATCATGGACCTTGGTTTGAGTTCTTATTCATTGTTCACAGATTTAGTTTCATTTAATAAGGTTTGATTACTTACGTTTCATAAGGGTAATTTAAATTTAGATTCTTATGAGTTAATAAGAATGGTTAATTGGTCGTATGAAACATCTATCGTTGACTCGGTGCTCAACAAAAAAATATGAGGCTCGAGACCGCGCTAGAAGTATTGCTATTTAACGTTTTTGTATACTTACTTTGTTTCCCATGTATTATGTTTAGCTTTCGAGACTACTTGGTTGAAAAAACTTATACTCGCATAATTTGAGTGATATATAAGAAAATCTATTTACTTGATCGTGGACTTTGGTTTGTGTTCTTATTCATTGTTCACATATTTAGTTTCATTTAAAAGGTTTGATTACTTATGTTTCATAAGGGTAATTTAAATTTGGATTCTTATGAGTGAAGACGAATGGTTTATTGGTCCTGTGAAACATCTATCATTGACTCGATGCTCAACAAGAAATATGTGGCTCGAGAGTAAGTATTTGGATTCATTGTAGTGGATTTTGTATGCTTGAGTGTTTGAAGATGGGGGTAGAGTGTTTTGGATGAGTTTGGGAAGCACTAGATCGATTTTAAGGGTGATTAGTATGGTCTTGTGTTTGGATTTGATTACGGTTTAAACTATACCTACATTGTTTCATTTATTAATTATAAGTGTCATTTTAGTTATTCGTATGCTTGGATTTGTTTAAATTAATTCAAGAGTGTGTTGAGAAACAAAAATACATAGGAGAGTAGATTGTTACGGTACGAAGATGTTATCCGTGCTAGAAGTATTGATATCTAATGTTTTTGTATACTTACTTTGTTACCCATGTATTATGTTTAGCTTTCGAGACTACTTGGTTGAAAAAACTTATACTTGCATAATTTGAGTGATATATAAGAAAATCTACTTTACTTGATCATGGACCTTGGTTTGAGTTCTTATTCATTGTTCACAGATTTAGTTTCATTTAATAATGTTTGATTACTTACGTTTCATAAGGGTAATTTAAATTTAGATTCTTATGAGTTAATAAGAATGGTTAATTGGTCGTATGAAACATCTATCGTTGACTCGATGCTTAACAAGAAATATAAGGCTCGAGACCGCGCTAGAAGTATTGCTATTTAACGTTTTTGTATACTTACTTTGTTTCCCATGTATTATGTTTAGCTTTCGAGACTACTTGGTTGAAAAAATATATACTCGCATAATTTGAGTGATATATAAGAAAATCTAATTTACTTGATCGTGGACTTTTGTTTGAGTTCTTATTCATTGTTCACATTTTAGTTTCATTTAAAAGGTTTGATTACTTATGTTTCATAGGGGTAATTTAAATTTGGATTCTTATGAGTGAAGACGAATGGTTTATTGGTCCTGTGAAACATCTATCATTGACTCAATGCTCAACATGAAATATGAGGCTCGAGAGTAAGTATTTGGATTCATTGTAGTGGATTTTGTATGCTAGAGTGTTTGAATATGGTGGTAGAGTGTTTTGGATGAGTTTGGGAAGCACTAGATCGATTTTAAGGGTGATTAGTATGGTCTTGTGTTTGGATTTGATTACGGTTTAAACTATACCTACATTGTTTCATTTATTAATTATAAGTGTCATTTTAGTTATTCGTATTCTTGGATTTGTTTAAATTAGTTCAAGAGTGTGTTGAGAAACAAAAATACATAGGACAGTAGATTATTACGGTACGAAGATGTGACAACCGGCCTCTAGGTTGTTATTCCAACCCTAATTTACTTGCATCATTATCCGTCTTATGAGTACTAATAATTGAAACAATCCAACCCTATCATGAATTTAGAAACATTTCTTGCTATTTGATTCAATTTATGATTTCATATGATTTTATTGACTTTTAGTTAGTTTAGGTTTTACCTTTTTAAAAATTTAGTGTTCCGGGAATGTTAACTAGTCACCCTTACGAAATTTAATCTCAAGTGAAACAATTAAAATGTGAGCATACATTCACACTTATATATATTTTCGGCTCATGCATGCATGGACATGCACAAGATAATACAATTAACATCATCCACTAAATAATATATTCTAACCAATACTACAAAACTACACTACCTAATAAATCATTTACCATTAAAAATTAAATAAAAACCATCCACACTAGATGCCAAGCTTCGGCCGCCCCCTCTTCCCCACTCCCCTCTCTTCTACACCACCTCCACATCCACCACTCTCCTCACATGCACTCCTTACACCTTTCACCCTCAACTCTCTCCCTCTTCTCTCTTATTCGAATTCTCAGCATAATTCACTCCCTCTCCCTTGCAAACTCTCTCAAAATTCTCTCTACTTCAGCTCCAAAAATCGCAAACAACATCACAAGCATCGGCCAACCTAAAACCCGCAAGAAGGTGGCCATATCCGCGAGTTTGGACACACCTCTACTCATTGTTCGACTCTTCCAGCTTTGTTAGAAGATTCTCCAGCCTTGTCCAAGGAGATTCGAGCTATCCAAGACCATCTACACTCTCCAAAACGTGAACAACACCAAGTGTAAGCTTCATGTCACCCGAAAATGGTCTTTTCATGTGTTCTTTCATTTCTCTTTTAAAAACACCTCCTCTCTTTGTTGTAGCAGAAACCCGACACCACTACCTTGTTCTTGAGGAGCTTTCAACTTCACAAGAGGTATCTCACTCGTTATACTTGTCATTCCTAAGGTGGAAACCGATTTCCACCATGAAAACCCTATTTTTGGGACTTTTTGCACCATCTAACTTGTGGATCTTGTAACCCTTGAAAGCAAAACTTATAACCTGCTTGTTAAAGGCTTAATGAACTCCTAATAACCTGTTTTAAAAGTTATAAAAGAAGATACACCGTGGATATATGGTTTTAGCACAAGTTACACCTTAAAAACCTTCTTTTTACAAGATATATTGCAAGCTAAGCACTTGTTTGAAAACCCTCTTAACCAAGGCTTACAACCTGCTCATGAACGACTTTGTAACACCCTAATAATCTGGTTTTAAAGTTAAATGGGGTTTTGGTAAGGTTTAACTACAAGTTTGCAATGATTTACACATGTGTTATGGTTGGTTATGGCTAAATCACTAAGTTGATGGTTCATTGTTGTGATGGGTAACCTAGCCGTGTGTTTGGACATAATTTCAGAATGTTTTGATGAATATTAAGTGTGTGACAAGTGGTTAATCTCTAGAAATTAAGGACATGTTAAGATTAGACCATTTTGGTTAATTTCGGGACCCGAAACATGGTAAAACGACCTTAAAAATAGTAAAAAAATGGTTTTAACCATCTTGAAAAGTATTCCAGGCTTAAAAGTGATAAATAAAGTGTTCTGGAGTCAATGTGCAATTTAAATGGTCAAACGAACAATTAAATGGCGTTTCAACTAAAAACGGGTACCAACCGGGCATCGTTTTTGAGAAAAATCCATGAAAAAGGAGTTTAAAGCTAAGATTTATAAAAATCATGTAATTTCAGTAATTTAAGTAATAAAAGACCAAAAGGATTTGAAAAATTGGTCAAACAAGCTTTAAATGGTCAAATACGGTCAAAACCGCGTTTTAACGGGTCAAACGTAAAAACGAGACTTTCAACTATTAGAGGCAAAATTTCACAATTTAAGGACTTAAAATTTTTAAAATTTTTTTATAGATGATACCTAGTGGTCCAAGACTCAAATTTATGAAAACCCTAAATTAACTGTTAAAACTCTCCGGCTTTTACCGCAACCGGGAGCGTTAAACACATAGTTTTAAAACCGGACCCGTAAACTGAAATTTTGGAACACTTACTCTGTAGTAAGTAAAATTTTACTCTAAGAACCTGATTTTTGGTCTTAAGTGTCATAAAGGACAAGAAACCAAACTTGAGGGTAGAAACTGTCAATTTTGAAACTTGAGGGAATAAACTGTAAAATTTTACCAAACTTTATAACCGACTCCTATGAAGCTAATAATCACTTGAACAACAAAATTTCCTTATGTCCTTAACCTAATGATGTAAAAATCCCAAATTACATGAAAAAACCATGACCTGCCATAAAAGGAAACTTTTTATGCAAACCTTCGCAAAATCAAAGCCTTACCCAATAGCTAAATTCTTGACACTCTTGTTGCACCTTAAATGAGTTTAGAGCAGTAGCTTATCACTTAATATGTACATGTTAGGGTGCTAGACTTGAGACACTCCCGGCACACCAAGAGATATTTTGACTTGAAACCTAAGGTGAGTTCTAGTGACTTCCCCTTTTTACTACTGTTTTGGGGTGAAACATGCTCTGTTATTTATGAACTATATTTGTGCTTTACTTGATGATTGTATGTGGGATTTATGGTTACATGCTGATACTTATATCATGATCATTAATTCTTTCGTGAACCGCTTGTTTTATATGGATAGATCTATTTGGGGAATCCCCCACACACAGTGGCTTCCGTTCCAGGAAGGGTACCCCACTGAGATCCTAAGGGGTCGTTTGTGGCATGTAACAGGTTTTGTTAAGAAACTATGGTGAACCATCCGGGCAGGTATGGTTCACTGGTTTGGGGCTCAGTTCTTCCTTCGGGAATATCCGGTTAAACACAACTTTAGAAGAGGCCAACCGGGACTGAGTGCAGGGTTGATTATGATTTTTCCCACGATGTTGAAACAATGATTATTTCCTTTTTATCAAAGAAGGATTTGTTAAGTCCTTTTGTTTTTAAACTTTAAGCACTTGAATTCACCAAATTTTTAGTTGACACAAATTTCTTTTTGAGCATGTTTCAGGTAATTTATGAAGAGATCCTAGCTGTTGTGAAGACCTAGACCTATCCCCGCGACCATGGCATTGGCATATTTTCCTTAATGAATCATTTGAACAATTTCATGTTTGTGTTGAACAAGTACAATTTATTTTTATGGTTGATTGTAAAACTCATTTGGGGGCTTGATTTGTTTCTAGCCCCGGTACCTTTTTAAAACATTAATGCCATGTGATATTCTCTCCCTTGAGCTCTTGTAATGGTTTGTTTCCACTGCCATATGTTGTTGCTAGTCTGTGACGTCCCACCCTACCTGGGCCTGGGGTGTGACAGATTGGTATCAGAGCCAAAGGTTGTAGAGAAGTCGGGAATACCATAGTAGACCCTAGGCTACAACCCTAATACCCTACGATTGTCCTTGTGAGAAGTGTTGGGATGATCGGGTTGGGTAAATTGATGATTACACTTGATCAACGTAATCATGAATTTACCGGACGCGTAATTTCCATCACGGATCTTTAGGTTATGGTTGGACTTTTTCTGATTTATATTGATGATTTTGAAACTTATTTCAAAAAGGGGATTTTAATGATTTATGTGATGTAAGGCCCGTTCCCGGGACACTTACAGTTGGTCATTCATAGCACATAAAACATACATTACATTTTTCCTTTCATAAATAGTTGCAGCGGAAACATTAAAAACATAATTTCATTTTATCAAAATACTTTTACACAATAGTACAATCGTCTTTTTAACAAAATCATGACACATTTATTACAAAAGCATTAAACATAAAGATGCCATCCAAAATACGCTGAGTAGCCGCCCCGTGCCATCCTCAGCAACATACCTGCCAACTGGAAACACATCAAAGTCAGCGTTGCTGAGTGAGTTCTAGTTTTAATAATAAAACTTACTTTTCTTTCGTAAAACCGTTCTTTACTTTCTTTATAAAAACATCCGTTACATACATGCGTTCACACATCATACGTACATACAGATAATATCATTATTATCTTCGTCATTACGTTCATTACATTCATCATTCATCATTATCTTTCTCTTCATTCTAGATCCTGTCAGACTTACCCTCTTCATGGCACACAGCCACGATTACTGAGGTCGAATGACAAGGATTCCATTTCATACATTATTAGGATCATTCATTAGCGTTCATTTCATACATTCATTCTTTCATTCATTACTTGCTCATTACTCTTCATTACTCGAATCTTGTCTCATGCAATATCCCCGACTCATGCTCGAAAGCTGATGTTGTGCCGGGACCCGCTCACAAGCCCCCGACTCATGTCCGAAGACTGACACAACACCGGGATACGCGACAAAGATCCCATATGAGTCAATCACAGGGATTGAACTCCATCCGAGTCTGTTGCAACACAAAGTTGCTCACCTCATCATCTCATCTCATGCACTATCCCCGACTCATGTCCGAAGACTGATACTGTGCCGGGGCCTGATAAACAAACCCCCGACTCATGTCCGAAGACTGACACAGTACCGGGATACGCGGCACGGATCTCATCATCCGTCCCTTTCATCATATGCAATACTCCCGACTCATGTCCGAAGACTGATACTGTACCGGGGCCTGCTCACAAACCCCCGACTCATGTCCGAAGACTGGCACAGTACCGGAGTACGCAACAAGAACATCTTCCGAGTCTTTTGCGACACAGAGTCGCTCACCTCATACATATGCTTGCAAGCCTTTCATTCGTTCATTCATTACGTCATTCATTCATTCATTCATTAATGCATGCATTCATTCATTACGTTCCTCTTTTCATTATCTTCCACTTTACGTTACATAATACTTTCATTACATTCATTAACGTTCAACGCAAAGCCATAGAAAGATAAACATACCAAGCAAGGAACATAAACATAAACATAAACATACAACATCATCATACATACGCATCAATCATAACTCACATCACGCACAACATACATACTACGCATCACACGCACCGCCGTGCCTAACATAACACATAACACCATGCATATTACCATCATCTCCATCAACATTATCATCATAATCTCATCATCCTGCGTCACCCTATACCGTCCATGCCCATCACATCGTCGAGGAGTTTCATCCCGGCTATCATCTCTGAACACTTAGGCGAACGGGCATCTATGCGAATGGACTATATGCGAAAGGACTATGGGCGAATGGACCTCTATGCGAATGGACTCCCAGTCGCATAACTCTCATGCGTATGGCCTCCAGTCGCTTGACTTCAGGCGTATGGGCTTCAGTCGCATACCCTTCATGCGAATGAACCTCAGTCGCATGGCCTCCAGGCGCATGGACTTCAGTCGCATAACCTCCGTGCGAATGAACCTCAGTCGCACCATCTCTCAATCGCATGACTCCCAAGCACATGAACTTCAGTCGCATGACCATCATGCGAATGGACCTCAGTCGCATAGCAAACGTGCGTATGGACCTCAGTCGCACTTCAATCGGCCGAATGGCCTCCAGTCGCCCTCCAGTCGGTCGCCTAGCCCTAGCTGGTGCAGAGTGCAGTTAGGTCGACTGCAGCCGCGGGTTTTCGACCTCCAACCCTTTCCAAACCTCTTTTAAGCTCAAATCAACCCTTCTAAAGGTTAGGGAAACATACCATGACCTCATACAAGCATAACCAAGCAAGAAATCGAGCCTCTAACGCATCATACACATACATACATACATCCAAACGGGTTTTCACCCAAAAACTCGAAAATAGGTTTTTGGACGTGTTCCAGCCCCAAAATCAGTTGAAAACGTGTAAAAGAGGGGTCCTAGAACTCACCTTAACGATCCCGTCGAATAGAGCTTCGATTTGACTCGCTCCTCGTCGATTTTGGCTACTCGAACCAACCCGGGCCAACACTTCTTCTCTTTTCTCTTCTTTCTCTCTTCTCCTCTCTAGGCTGAAAATGGGAAGAATGGGAGTGCCTCCTCCTTTTTATACTCCCTTGCATCGATGTTTCTCTCGTTGGCGGGTTTGGTCCCTCGACTTTGGACTTTATTTCTTTTTCTTCTCTCGTCGGCTACAAAGGAAATTTCCGGGTGTTACAAGTCCACCCCCCTTAAATGGGTTTCGTCCCCGAAACCTGTTGTTCCTTGAACCATTGCTTGGAAATTCTGTCTCATCTCTTTTCCAGTCTCTCACCTGGAGTTCAATCGCTCTACGTCGTTTATCACATACGACTTCTGGTTTATCTCTGACTACTTCCCTCAAAACTGTGATCCTTCCGGGCTTCTCAGTCGTAGCCTCAGCCGCCTCAATATTTCCCAAACGTCGTTTGGTGCTCAGCCTTCACTTGTAGACAAGTAAGGCATCTACTCACTTACTCCATCATGTCACGCTTTGTTCCTGGCCACCAATAATCCTTACTCGCGATTCGATATATCTGTCGGCTGAAATATTGGTATATCCACGCACCTTACATCGGCCAAATAGACGATACGTCTACGTCTCATCGATTGCTATCTCCTTCATCTTATGATGTACGCCTATCCACTCAAGTCTGTCCTGAACGGTCTAGCAAGAACAAACGTTTCCTCAATTCTATCCCGCATTCCTCTAGGACATCTAAGTAACCTAGCGGATTCATTAACAGCAATCTCTATATTGAAGGACTCATCGATGTTCCTTCTCTTAACATGCCACATTCTGCATTAAGCAGTAGGAACGAAACTACTACTAGCATGGCATTCAAATCATAAATGCACAAATTTTGAATTACCAGAAACGTACCTGACGTCGAGTCGAGTCCGCTCTAGCCTCTTCTCGGTCATGGCAAAAGCTCTAACCTTTACCCTCTGTTTCCTTTCCTCGCACCGGAGCCTCCTGCCCTCGGCTTCTTACAATCCCTGCTCATGTGTCCAGTCTCGCCGCAGTCGTAGCACTTAGCCGTGCGGCAATCCCTCGCCCTGTGGCCTTCCTTCCCACACTGGAAACAGACGTTCAGTCCCCACTTGCATTCCCCTTCATGGTCTCTACCACACTTTCTGCATGCTCCTCCCTTCCTTTCTATTCTCTTTCGATCATCATCCCTCGACGTCGTACCTTCATACACAAATCCATCCTCATTGTCTCGCCTTCCCTTCCCCTTCTTAATATAGGCTCTCTCATCCCCTTCATCTATCACCGCCATCGCCCGCTCGTCGTACAACCTTCCCGCCAGGTCAACTGCTGACCTAAACGTGCTCGGTCGAGCAGCGATCATGTGCCTGCGGATGTCCGTCGGCAAGCCCTGAATATACCTCTTGATCTTTCGCGAAAGGGGTGTCACCTGATCCGGCACCAGTCGTGCCATTTCGTTGAACTTGGTGGTGTATTGCTGATGCGTCATTGTTCCCGCCTCCAGCTGCAGGAACTCTCTTTCAACTTTATCCATCTCACGGTGAGGACAAAACTCCTCAATCACCAGCCTTTTCAACTCTGGCCATCTCATCCTTCCGATAGCTCTGCTTCCCTCAACTTGGACTATGTTGTCCCACCAGCACAAAGCTGAGTCCACGAAAGAGTGGGTAGCAAACTTTACTTTCTGATCTTCTCGGCATTCGCTGATATTTAAAACAGCTTCCATCTCCCTCACCCACCGGTGAGCAGCAGCAGCAGTGCCATTACCATCAAAAGTAGGGGGCTTGCATCGCTGAAACGCCCCATAGTTACAGCCTCGTGCCGCCTCCGGCGCAGGCTCTTCCTCTTCTTCTTCCTCTTCGTCATCGGAGAGAACCCTTTCAGTCTCGGGTCGTCTCCTTTCACCCGAAGGTCTACCCCTTTCCTTTCTCTCCTCTTCTCTAACAGTCTTTATCACTTCGGTCACTACAGACGGTAGGATGGTCTGCAAGACCTGATGCACTTCTTCCACGACTGCCTCTCTCATCGAGGCCCTCTGATTAGCATTCTCATCACCGCCCTCAGGATGAGGGGTCACAGGTTCTTCATGAACTACCCTTTCAGCCCTTGCCCTTCCTCTTGTGACCCGTGGTTCAGCACCACGTCCACCGTCACCTCCACCACGAGAAGCTTTCGAAGATCTTCCACCAGCCATCCTCTAAACACACTGAAAGATTCAAACACTAACACGGTCATTCAAGGAACAGCTCAGTTTATGTCAAGTATAGTAAGTCCCTAATTACAGTGGCCAATTGTGATTAGCCACTTACTTTACTCTTCATACTCCGAGCATTACCTGTCCTGACTATATCAGTATCTAAATCTACCAGCAACACATAAACCATATAACATGCGCACATAAACCGGTTAACTTTACAAAAACATACCTGATGGCACGCAGCTACTCAGATTGGCATCCCATTCCCTTTCCGTCCCATTCTCAGTTTAAGATTAGGTTTTTGAAAATATTTACCCAATTCACTTAAACTTTGGCTCTGATACCAACTTGTAAGGCCCGTTCCTGGGACACTTACAGTTGGTCATTCATAGCACATAAAACATACATTACATTTTTCCTTTCATAAATAGTTGCAGCGGAAACATTAAAAACATAATTTCATTCCATCAAAATACTTTTACACAATAGTACAATCGTCTTTTTAACAAAATCATGACACATTTATTACAAAAGCATTAAACATAAAGATGCCATCCAAAATACGCTGAGTAGCCGCCCCGTGCCATCCTCAGCAACATACCTGCCAACTGGAAACACATCAAAGTCAGCGTTGCTGAGTGAGTTCTAGTTTTAATAATAAAACTTACTTTTCTTTCGTAAAACCGTTCTTTACTTTCTTTATAAAAACATCCGTTACATACATGCGTTCACACATCATACGTACATACAGATAATATCATTATTATCTTCGTCATTACGTTCATTACATTCATCATTCATCATTATCTTTCTCTTCATTCTAGATCCTGTCAGACTTTACCCTCTTCATGGCACACAGCCACGATTACTGAGGTCGAATGACAAGGATTCCATTTCATACATTATTAGGATCATTCATTAGCGTTCATTTCATACATTCATTCTTTCATTCATTACTTGCTCATTACTCTTCATTACTCGAATCTTGTCTCATGCAATATCCCCGACTCATGCTCGAAAGCTGATGTTGTGCCGGGACCCGCTCACAAGCCCCCGACTCATGTCCGAAGACTGACACAACACCGGGATACGCGACAAAGATCCCATATGAGTCAATCACAGGGATTGAACTCCATCCGAGTCTGTTGCAACACAAAGTTGCTCACCTCATCATCTCATCTCATGCACTATCCCCGACTCATGTCCGAAGACTGATACTGTGCCGGGGCCTGATAAACAAACCCCCGACTCATGTCCGAAGACTGACACAGTACCGGGATACGCGGCACGGATCTCATCATCCGTCCCTTTCATCATATGCAATACTCCCGACTCATGTCCGAAGACTGATACTGTACCGGGGCCTGCTCACAAACCCCCGACTCATGTCCGAAGACTGGCACAGTACCGGAGTACGCAACAAGAACATCTTCCGAGTCTTTTGCGACACAGAGTCGCTCACCTCATACATATGCTTGCAAGCCTTTCATTCGTTCATTCATTACGTCATTCATTCATTCATTCATTAATGCATGCATTCATTCATTACGTTCCTCTTTTCATTATCTTCCACTTTACGTTACATAATACTTTCATTACATTCATTAACGTTCAACGCAAAGCCATAGAAAGATAAACATACCAAGCAAGGAACATAAACATAAACATAAACATACAACATCATCATACATACGCATCAATCATAACTCACATCACGCACAACATACATACTACGCATCACACGCACCGCCGTGCCTAACATAACACATAACACCATGCATATTACCATCATCTCCATCAACATTATCATCATAATCTCATCATCCTGCGTCACCCTATACCGTCCATGCCCATCACATCGTCGAGGAGTTTCATCCCGGCTATCATCTCTGAACACTTAGGCGAACGGGCATCTATGCGAATGGACTATATGCGAAAGGACTATGGGCGAATGGACCTCTATGCGAATGGACTCCCAGTCGCATAACTCTCATGCGTATGGCCTCCAGTCGCATGACTTCAGGCGTATGGGCTTCAGTCGCATACCCTTCATGCGAATGAACCTCAGTCGCATGGCCTCCAGGCGCATGGACTTCAGTCGCATAACCTCCGTGCGAATGAACCTCAGTCGCACCATCTCTCAATCGCATGACTCCCAAGCACATGAACTTCAGTCGCATGACCATCATGCGAATGGACCTCAGTCGCATAGCAAACGTGCGTATGGACCTCAGTCGCACTTCAATCGGCCGAATGGCCTCCAGTCGCCCTCCAGTCGGTCGCCTAGCCCTAGCTGGTGCAGAGTGCAGTTAGGTCGACTGCAGCCGCGGGTTTTCGACCTCCAACCCTTTCCAAACCTCTTTTAAGCTCAAATCAACCCTTCTAAAGGTTAGGGAAACATACCATGACCTCATACAAGCATAACCAAACAAGAAATCGAGCCTCTAACGCATCATACACATACATACATACATCCAAACGGGTTTTCACCCAAAAACTCGAAAATAGGTTTTTGGACGTGTTCCAGCCCCAAAATCAGTTGAAAACGTGTAAAAGAGGGGTCCTAGAACTCACCTTAACGATCCCGTCAAATAGAGCTTCGATTTGACTCGCTCCTCGTCGATTTTGGCTACTCGAACCAACCCGGGCCAACACTTCTTCTCTTTTCTCTTCTTTCTCTCTTCTCCTCTCTAGGCTGAAAATGGGAAGAATGGGAGTGCCTCCTCCCTTTTATACTCCCTTGCATCAAAGTTTCTCTCGTTGGCGGGTTTGGTCCCTCGACTTTGGACTTTATTTCTTTTTCTTCTCTCGTCGGCTACAAAGGAAATTTCCGGGTGTTACATGTGATGAGCTATGTTATCCGATACTATTTGAAGAGACTATTGATTTGGGCAACACGGACGATTATATGTTGGAATAACAGATACTATTGCCATCACTATTATTACTAGTACTATTATTATAATCATGAGATATGAGAAACCAAATTACTCATGATGTATTTCTTACAGGACGCAACGATTATGGCTGATAAAGGTAAGGCGCCTGCTCACCCCGACACTAAGACCACTCCTACCGGAACCTTGAGAAGGGCGAAGCCTCAGACTGAGTATGAAGCGTACCTCCAGAGATGCGGACATCCAGGGTGGATATCCATCACGTCAGATGACACTGAAGCTTCTGAGGACTCTTCCTCCACATCACCTTCCCGAAGCCGAACGCGTTCCCACTCTCCTCAAGTAGCTGCTCATACCCTCTCACCCATCCCACCTATTGGGAATAGGTGTGCGCGTACTGTCACCCGACCTCGCAAAAGTGTTAGGCCAGGATCCTTCGTATCCTTTAGGATGCCTCCTCCTCCTCCCCCGCCTGTTAGGATTCCGACTCCGGTACCTCCGTTTGACCCACGTGATGAGCACCTGATGCCGCCGAGGCATAGTATGTATGACGGCCCTAGCGTACTGGCTGGTGATAAGTACTCCCAGTCGAGTCGCCGGGCAAGTGACGTAGGACCCTCTGATGCGACACTGGATGAAATCTTAAGGACCGTTCGTCGTCATGAGTTGACTGTTCAGCACGCCACTCGAACCTCCCAGTCTGCTCAATTCCAGGCTATGATGGCTACGCAAGGAGTGCAGCGTTTGGAGCAGGAGCAGAGAAAGAAGAGTTCAGGATGGTTTGGATGGCTGAAGAAAAAGTGGATGTGAGAGTAGGGGTACGCAGCAGGATTATCTGTCTCTAGACAGTAGAAGGAAACTATTTGAATTATTATTCAATACTATTATTATTATTAACACGGGGGTGATGGCACCTTCCAATTTGTAAGAGCTTGACTCTGATTCAACTTTGCTGGATGATACTACTATCTTTATTTATCTATGAACTGTTTGTTTGGATGCTAGATTTATTGGACTATTTGTATTGAATTGCAATATGTTGTGTTGTGCCTTGAAATTGGTCCGTGCCCTTTTCTAATTGGTTGTCTAACTGTTATGTCATGTTTTGATTTGGACTTTGTAAGACTTTCTTAGTGGTTTGTAAATACATATGTGCACGCCATGACCCCTCTTCCCGAGGCATGGTGTAATAGGGTAATGATGCATAAGCTATTCAAAACAAATTTTGAGATGCTAAACGAATCTATTTGTGATACTATCAGAATGCCGACTCGTAGAGGAACACGATTTGGACGGCGAGGAGCCACTAGGGGCCGCCGTGAGGAAGCCAGACAGACTGAAAACCAACCTACTCCACCAGGAACTCCCCACAGGGAAAATGCTAATCAAGAAAGAGATGAAAGAGTTGCTAACCTCGTAGCTCAGCAACTGGCTAACGCCATCCCGACCATTATCGCCCAAATAAATGCTGATCGGGATAATGCTAATGGTAATGATCGGCCAGCGAACGACGAGGGCCACGACGAGGAAGCCAAGGCGTTAAAGAATGGATGCTCCTATAAGACCTTCATGGCATGTAAGCCTAAGGACTTCTATGGCACCGAGGGTGCTATAGAGACTTACAGATGGATTGACAAAATGGAAGTTGTCTTGGACATTAGCGAGTGCAAGATGGATCATATGGTGAGGTTCGCATCCCAATCCCTCAAGGGATCAGCTCTTGAATGGTGGAAGTCAATTACTCAAACCCGTGGAAGAAATGTGGCTAATCGAATGAGTTGGACCGAATTCAGAGAGCTAATGACCAGCAAGTATTGCCCCATCAATCAACTCGAGATGCTGGAGACAGAATTCCTAAGTTTGGAAATGAAAGGTCCCAACTACACGGAATATATCAATCGTTTTTTAGCCCTATCCCGACTTGTTCCCCATCTAGTGATGCCTGAAGCTAAAGGTGTAGCACGATTCATCTGGGGGCTACACCCAAGAGTTAGGGGAATGGTCCGTTCCTCCCAGCCTTCAACCCTACAAGCTGCTGTTGACCTTACTAGCAGTTTGACTGATGACTTAATTAGGGCTGGATGGACTGAACAAGCAAGGGCTGATAAGAAGAGGAAGTTTGTTGGTGAGAAAAGAAAATGGTTTGAAGTGAAGAGAGCGGTTGGAAGTAGTAGCGGGTCAGGTAGAAAGAGTTCTGAAGGTGCGAGGCGCGATGATCAGGGAAGCAAGACCCGGAGACTGTATTCGGGGACAAGCCCATTTTGCAACAAGTGCAAGTTACATCATCAAGGGGAATGTAACCCGATGCCCTGTTTTAGGTGCAAGAGAACAGGCCATCTAATCAAGGACTGCACTTACGCACCAGGAAAACAATGCTATGAATGCGGAGATCCAGGGCACATGAGGAACAAGTGTCCTAAGCTGGGTAGAGACAAGGATGCCAAGCACAACAAGCCTACGGGAAGAGCTTTTGTTATGGACCCAGCTGGAGCTCGTAGGGAACCTGACGTGGTTAATGGTACGTTCCTTGTAAACAATCATCCTGCTACTGTTCTGTTCGATACTGGAGCGACTGCTAGTTTTGTCTCTAGTACTTTTAGGCCTTTGATTGACTTAGACGCGTGTGCCTTGACCGATACGTTTACCGTAGAATTAGCTGACGGTAACATTTTAGAAACTAACGAAGTCATCAGGGATTGCCCGCTGAATCTAAAGGGAAATTACGTTTAGGATAAACCTGATGCCCATTAAGTTAGGAGGATTTGATGTGGTTGTTGGTATGGACTGGCTAGCTAAGCATAGAGTCGAAATCGTATGTGATGAGCATCTACTCAAGATACCGTTGAGCGACAAAGAAGTGTTAGTAGTAGAAGGCGAAAGGAGTAACACCCTATACCCCATAGTATCCCACTTAAAGGCTACCAAGAGCTTAATGAAGGGATGCCCAGCTTTCATAGTTTATGTGATGAAATCCCAAAAGGAGAAGAGGATTGAAGATATTCCCGTGGTTTCTGAATACCCAGAAGTGTTTCCGGAAGACCTACCAGGACTTCCCCCGAACCGACAAGTCGAATTTCAGATAGATTTGCTGCCTGGTGCTGTACCAGTAGCCAAGGCACCGTACCGACTCGCCCCACCTGAGATGAAGGAGCTAGTGGCACAAATTCAAGAACAATTGGACAAGGGATTTATACGTCCGAGTGTCTCTCCATAGGGTGCCCCGGTACTGTTTGTGAAAAAGAAGAACGGAACCCTGCGAATGTGCATCGACTACAGAGAATTGAACAAACTGACCATAAAGAACCGTTACCCTCTTCCGAGAATAGATGACCTATTTGATCAACTGCAAGGAGCAAGTTATTTCTCCAAAATAGATTTGAGGTCAGGATACCACCAACTGAAGATAAGAGAAGAGGACATACGCAAAACGGCCTTCCGAACTAGGTATGGACACTATGAGTATTTGGTCATGCCCTTTGAACTGACTAATGCTCCAGCAGCATTCATGGACCTCATGAACCGCGTTTGCCGCCCTTACCTCGACAAGTTTGTGATCGTGTTTATCGATGACATACTGATCTACTCCCGTAGTAAAGACGAGCACGAGAAGCATCTCAGGCTAATTCTTGAATTACTCAAGAATGAGCAACTATATGCCAAGCTCTCTAAATGTGAATTCTGGATGCGTAAGATCCAATTCTTAGGGCATGTGGTGAATGAGAATGGGATTCAAGTCGACCCTTCCAAGATTGAGGCCATAAAGAATTGGAAGATTCCTGAAACTCCCACGGAGATAAGGCAATTCTTAGGACTGGCTGGTTACTACCGACGATTTATAAAAGACTTCTCGCGCATAGTGCAACCTTTGACCGCACTAACCAAGAAGAACATAAGCGTTTGAAACGCTTAAGGAGAAGTTATGCAGTGCACCTATCCTTGCTCTTCCAGAAGGAGTAGAAGACTTCGTGGTCTATTGTGACGCTTCGCGTCAAGGATTAGGATGTGTATTGATGCAACGCAACAAGGTGATTGCTTATGCATCTAGACTGCTGAATGATCATGAGAAGAACTACACGACGCACGTTCTGGAATTGGGTGTCGTGGTGTTTGCTCTCAAAATGTGGAGGCACTACCTCTATGGCACGAAGTGCATCATCTACACTAAACATAGAAGTTTGCAACACATTCTTGACCAAAAGATGCTCAACATGCGTAAGAGAAGATGGGTCGAGCTGTTAAATGACTACGAGTGCGAAATCCGCTACCATCCCGGTAAGGCCAACGTTGTGGCAGATGCGTTGAGCAGAAAGGAGAGAGAAAAGCCTCTTCGTGTACGAGCCTTAAGGATGAGTGTGTATACCAACCTTATCGCAAAACTGAAAGAAGCTCAAAATGAAGCATTAAAGGAAGAAAAGTTAAAAGAAGAAGGGTTAACTGGAATGGAAAAGCGATTTGAGACAGGGGATGATGGTACATACAGGTACGAAGGGAGAACTTGGGTGCTGAAGGACGGAGGAATTCGAGAAGTAATCCTCGATGAAGCACACAAGTCTAGGTATTCGATAAACCCTGGAAGTGATAAGATGTACCAGGATCTAAAGGCATTTTTCTGGTGGCCTGGATCAAGAAATCAATCGCTATTTATGTCGGGAAATGTCTAACCTGTGCCATGGTAAAAGCTGAAAATCAAAAAGCGTCAGGAACGTTACAACAACCCGAAATCCCAGAATGGAAGTGGAATAACGTCACTATGGATTTTGTTACTAAGTTACCCAGAACGTTTAAAGGCCACGATGCTATTTGGGTGATAGTAGATAGGCTAACGAAGTCAGCTTACTTTTTGCCAATTAGAGAAGACTACGACATGATGAAATTGGCCCAACTATATGTCGACGAGATAGTAACGAGGCATGGAGTGCCTTTGTCGATCATCTCCGACCGTGATAGCCGTTTTACTTCTCGTTTCTGGAAATCATTCCAGCAAGATTTAGGAACCCGTTTGGATCTAAGCACCGCATACCATCCTCAAACCGATGGTCAGAGCGAAAGGACTATTCAAACGATGGAAGATATGTTAAGAGCTTGCGTCATGGACTTTGGCGGAAACTGGGACAACTATCTCCCTTTGGTGGAATTCGCCTATAACAATAGTTACCACGCGAGTATTAAAGCCGCTCCGTATGAGGCTCTATATGGCAGGAAATGCCGATCACCATTGAGTTGGAATGAGATTGGTGATAGCCAAGTAATGGGACCCGACATCGTGTTGGAGACCACTGACAAGATCTTTAAAATAAAGGAGCGACTAAAAGCAGCCAGAGACTGGCAGAAGAAGTACGCTGATAGGAGACGGAAACCTTTAGAGTTCCAAGTGGGCGATAAGGTAATGCTAAAGGTAGCACCATGGAAGGGAACCGTGAGGTTCGGAAAGAGAGGAAAGTTAAGCCCGAGATACATTGGACCATTCGAAATACTGGCAAGAATTGGCCCAGTGGCTTACAAGTTGAAACTACCCCCGGGGTTGAGCCACATACACGACACCTTTCATGTGTCGAACTTGAAGAAGAGTATGGTAGACAAAACCCTAGAGCTACCATTAAAAGAAGCACGAATAAATGACAAGCTGAATTTTGTGGAAGAACCCGTGGAGATCACGGACCGCTTGGTCAAGCAACTCCGGCGGAGCCGCATACCCAAGGTCAAGGTTAGATGGAACTCCAAGCGAGGACCTAAATTTACTTGGGAGCGTGAAGATGAGATGAGGAAGAATTATCCACACCTCTTCAAACCCACCCGTTCAAACTCTAATCGAAGCTAAAATTTCGGGACGAAATTTCCTAAATGGTGGGAGAATGTGACAACCGGCCTCTAGGTTGTTATTCCAACCCTAATTTACTTGCATCATTATCCGTCTTATGAGTACTAATAATTGAAACAATCCAACCCTATCATGAATTTAGAAACATTTCTTGCTATTTGATTCAATTTATGATTTCATATGATTTTATTGACTTTTAGTTAGTTTAGGTTTTACCTTTTTAAAAATTTAGTGTTCCGGGAATGTTAACTAGTCACCCTTACGAAATTTAATCTCAAGTGAAACAATTAAAATGTGAGCATACATTCACACTTATATATATTTTCGGCTCATGCATGCATGGACATGCACAAGATAATACAATTAACATCATCCACTAAATAATATATTCTAACCAATACTACAAAACTACACTACCTAATAAATCATTTACCATTAAAAATTAAATAAAAACCATCCACACTAGATGCCAAGCTTCGGCCGCCCCCTCTTCCCCACTCCCCTCTCCTCTACACCACCTCCACATCCACCACTCTCCTCACATGCACTCCTTACACCTTTCACCCTCAACTCTCTCCCTCTTCTCTCTTATTCGAATTCTCAGCATAATTCACTCCCTCTCCCTTGCAAACTCTCTCAAAATTCTCTCTACTTCAGCTCCAAAAATCGAAAACAACAACATCACAAGCATCGTGTGACATCCGTCACCTTAAGGTCCGCTAATTAATGCGGATTTCCGTTAACTATTTTTTGATCAATCATCCCTCATCTTTATTAACTCTTTATGTGGATATCATGCTTGCTTTATCATCGTTGTGCTTGTGCTTTCACTGTGAATGTGTTATCTTTAAAAACTTTTTAAAAACTTTCAACCTCGTAACAGCCAAATATAACAATTTTTATATATAATTAACGTTACTAATAAAACCATTTTTAAGTTATAAATGTCATTAAATACATTTTTATAATTAATATAATTAACCTAATAAAGTCGTTTTTCAACCGAAACAAATTTGGGAAACTCGTGGGCTAAGTGCAGGGACTAAAATTGACATTTTGAAAACTTGGAATGGGTATAAATAGCCCCATTTTCCAGCCCTAATCACTTCATCTTCATCTTCATCTCCTTCATACTCTTCTTCTCCATCTTCTTCATTCTAGCACCAAATCCGACCCGCTTGGTCTCGTTTTCGTCGTCTAGACTTCATCTACAGCCTAGCCTACTCTGTAAGGCCCCGTTCCCGGGACGCCTACAGTTGGTCATTATTCGCACATAAAACATATAATTACATTTGCCTTAGGAAATCATTGCAGCGGAAACATTCAAAAATGACATCTCGTTTCATTATAATTACTTTTGCCAAATAATACATCATCATCCGGTTACAAAATACATGTTTGCATTACATCACAAAAGCTTTATAAATCGATGCCATCCCAAAAGAGCTGAGTAGCCTTGCCGTGCCATCCTCAGCAATCATTTACCTGCCAACTGGAAAACGTATAAAAAGTCAGCGTTGCTGAGTGAGTTCTAGATTTATAAAATAAATATACTTTACTTTCATTTAAAAAACTATTCCTTTTATCATGCGATCATTCAACATACGTATACGCAGATAATGTCATTATTATCTTTCATCTCATTCATTATCTTTCGTTCCTTTCATACATTCATTCTTCCGAGTCTTTTGCGACAACATAGTCGCTCACCTCAATAGCAATCTCAATGATTGCACGCTATCCGAGTCTTTTGCACCCCTAGGGTTGCTCACCTCATTGCCCATCTTAATGATAGCGAGCTATCCGAGTCTTTTGCAACAACAAGGTTGCTCACGCCAAGGCAACATCACGATAGCACGTTACTCGAGTCTTTTGCAACGACAAGGTTGCTCACCCCATAGGCAATCTCAATGATTGCACTTCATCCGAGTCTTTTGCAACACAAAGTCGCTCACCCCATATATATGCTTGCAAACCTTTCTTTCGTTCATTCATCATTCATTAATGCATGCATTCTTACTTCATGTTCCTCTTTCATTATCTTTCACTTTACATTACATAATACTTCGTTCATTCGTTAACATGACATGTAAAGCCACAAGAAAGATAAGCATACATCATAATAAGGAACATATCATACTCATTCATCGTCATCATACAGGGCAACATCATACATACATAACATGCATAAACATGCAACATCATCATCATCATGCCCTACATGCTCACTAAGGCCATAACAGTCATCTTACATGCTCTTACGGGTTACTTTACGTCAAACTTACATCTGCACCTTCCCCCGAAGGCCAGAAGTCAAACTACACATCCCTTCGAGTGCAACAGCCCTATTCGGGCGTATGAACACCCTTCAGTTGCATGGCCTCCATGGGACTGAACATCATGCGACTGGACTCATGCGGATGAACATCTATGCGAATGAACATTCAATCGTGCATATGGACCTTGTGCGAATGGGCACCTATGCGACTGACCTCATGCGAATGGACTCATGCGACTAAGCATCTATGCGACTGAACCCTCAGTCGTGCGATCCCCCATGCGACTGGACTCCCAGTCGTGCGACTGAAGCCTTAGTCGTGCGATTGAACCCTCAATCGTGCGAATGAATCCCAATCATGCGAATGACCCTCAATCGCCTCTCATTCGGCCGTATGGCCTCCATTCGGTCGCCTAGCCCTAGCTGATGCAGAATGGAGTTCATCCCGAACCCAATCTGCCATTTTCGGCCTTCAAGCTCATCCAAACCCATTCTAAGCCTAAATCAACCCTCCTGGACCTTAGGGATGCATACCATAACACCATACAAGCACACACAAGCCCGGAAACATACACGAAACGCTTCATACACATCACACCCAAATGGGTCAAACACATACTCACACCAAAAACGGGTTTTAACATTTTCCAGCCCCAAAATCGGTTGAAAAAAAGTAAAAGTGGGGTCCTAGAACTCACACAAACGGGCACAACGTCAAGGGCTTCGATTTGGCTTGCTACACGACGAGTTTGGCCACCCGAATCACCCGTAACACTCCTTTTTCTCTTTTTCTCCTCTTTTCTCTCTTCCCCTCTCTTAAGAGCTGAAAATGTGGGGGTAATGGGGAGAGTTGGCTGCCCTCTCCCCACTAATATCACCTCATTTCCCGACTTTTCTTCGTTGGCGAGTTTGGTCCCTCGACTTTGGACTTTATTTCTTTTTCTCTCTTCGCCGGCTTCAAAATAATAAATATCCGGGTGTTACATACTCCATTCTAGCAGGTAGACGACTTTGGTTGTCCCTTTTCTTGCTTATTCACGGCTGTCCAAACTAGGGTTTCGGGTGTTCGGGTTCAACCTGAACACATGAGGTCGTGTGGGTGCGTGTGAGGTCTTTCTGCTTGTGTTTCTTGTTTGTGCATGTGTGTAGAGTGTTTCTGGAAGTCCTTGTTGTGTAAAACTCGTGTTTGGAGCAGCGAAGGCTGCTCAGCCCGACCACAATCGCGATTTTGCTGTCCAGGCGACTGGGTCTGTCATGCGATTGAGTCGTGCGACTGGATGAGTCGTGCAACTGAGCCATGCGTCTGAGTCAATCGTGCGACTGAGTTGTGCGACTGGGTATGTCGTGCGACTAAGTCGTGCGACTGTGTGTATGTGTGCGATTGAGTCATGCGAGTGAGTGAATGTGTGCGGTTGAGTCAGGTGACCAAATGAATGTATGCGATTGTGCGTGTGTCGCACGACTGGAGTCCAATCGTACGAATGAAGGTTCAATCGTACGAATGAAGCTGATTCATACGAATGAAGGTTGATTCGTGCGTATGGAGGTTGAGTCGTGCGATTGGGTGTTGTGTGGTACGACTGAATGCCAGTCATACGAATGAAGGCTCAATCGTACGAATGAAGCTGATTCGCACGATTGAGGGTTGATTCATGTGTATGGAGGTTGAGTCGTGCGCCTGGTCCTGTCGTGCGACTGTAGTTGTTGTGTGTGATTTCCTTCTTGTGCGTGGTGTGTGTAAGTACTGTGATGTTGAGGTAACATTAACACAGTTGCCATTGTTCGGCCACAAAGATTAAAGTCAACGCTAAAAAGGTCACAAATACTATTCAAAATCAAATCAGTCTAACGTTTTACAATTATCAACCGATTTATAACTACTGAGATTTATCTAATACTTCTTCAATAACAATGAAACTTTTACTCAAATATCATCGACAATGGTGACAATGTCTAGTACTTGGATCTACATAAGATCTAGTACGTGTGTCTGTTTGTGTGTGTTACACGCGACCCAACCAATAAAACCCAAACCGACCGATCATTATTATGCGCTTATTTCATATCATTAATGCTTAACAATAACTGTCAATAGGTGTTTGACCGTCCATTTCATACAAAATTTGGATACATTGATCATACATACTTACCACTTAACAAGTGAGTTTCGTGGCCCCTTTTTACGCTTATACAATATTTCAATCATTTACAACTTGGGGGAAAAGTATGCTCACCCATTTTCAATGTTGTACAACTTACTTACATTTTACATACAAGGAATCAACGTGATACTGTTTTACAAGTACTTATCTGATACATACGTGGGTCTGCTGTGTGGTTCTATCTTTGCAACTATTTAATTCCAGTGTGGGAACCGACGGTTAGGTATTGGTAGTACTACGGGTTGACAACCCCCACCCTTGTTCGTTGGTATACTAGTTGGTACCATCAGTGGCCAGGAACGGGCCCTTGGGTGAATATATGCCGACAATATCTTTGTGTACGTCGCTAGGTTTGGTTGCAAAGCTCATTGTCATGTGATTTTACTTGTTTATATAACTGTATTCACGGTATTCCACATCGCTTACTATATACAACATCACTTACTCATTTATTACTTAAACCTGCGAGCTCACCAACAATTTTGTTGACCATTTTGAGCATATCTTTTCAGGTGATCATGCAAACTGAGGAATCTAGGTGTGCTGCCTTAGTGGAGACCCTAGGATGCATTTTTGAGACTAGACATATTTTGACAAACAATTAGTTTGAACAATGTTGTAGTCAGATTAAACAATTACAATCTTTTGATACTTGTTCCCGGGTTGTGGGAATTTACATTACAATTTCATCTTTATTTGGTTATTTGAATCATTTATCATGTTTATGCTTATGGCTATGTTGTCGTGAATATTGACCAAACACGACACAAGTCCCCTTGTTGTCGGGTGTCGTCATGACACGCTTGTCATCATTTATTATATTGCATCTCTATCGCTTACCATGTGTTATGACGATCCCGATCTCGTTACATCCCCGTGTTTCCGCTTTTAGCGGGGGTGTGACACATCGGCCAACCTAAAACCCGCAAGAAGGTGGTCATATCCGCGAGTTTGGACACACCTTTACCTATTGTTCGACTCTTCCAGGTTTGTTAGAAGATTCTCCAGCCTTTTCCAAGGAGATTCGAGCTAACCAAGACCATCTACACTCTCCAAAACGTGAACAACACCAAGTGTAAGCTTCATGTCACCCGAAAATGGTCTTTTCATGTGTTCTTTCATTTCTCTTTTAAAAACACCTCCTCTCTTTGTTGTAGCAGAAACCCGACACCACTACCTTGTTTTTGTGGAGCTTTCAACTTCACAAGAGGTATCTCACTCGTTATACTTGTCATTCCTAAGGTGGAAACCGATTTCCACCATGAAAACCCTATTTTTGTTACTTTTTGCACCATCTAACTTGTGGATCTTGTAACCCTTGAAAGAAAAACTTATAACCTGCTTGTTAAAGGCTTAATGAACTCCTAATAACCTGTTTTAAAAGTTATAAAAGAAGATACACCATGGATATATGGTTTTAGCACAAGTTACACCTTAAAAACCTTCTTTTTACAAGATATATTGCAAGCTAAGCACTTGTTTGAAAACCCTCTTAACCAAGGCTTACAACCTGCTCATGAACGACTTTGTAACACCCTAATAATCTGGTTTTAAACTTAATGGGGTTTTGGTAAGGTTTAACTACAAGTTTGCAATGATTTACACATGTGTTGTGGTTGGTTATGGCTAAATCACTAAGTTGATGGGTCATTGTTGTGATGGGTAACCTAGCCGTGTGTTTGGACATGATTTCAGAATGTTTTGATGAATATTAAGTGTGTGACAAGTGGTTAATCTCTGGAAATTAAGGACATGTTAAGATTAGACCCATTTTGGTTAATTTCGGGACCCGAAACATGGTAAAACGACCTTAAAAATAGTAAAAACATGGTTTTAACCATCTTGAAAAGTATTCCAGGCTTAAAAGTGATAAATAAAGTGTTCTGGAGTCAATGGGAAATTTAAATGGTCAAAAGAACAATTAAATGGCGTTTCAACTAAAAACGGGTACCAACCGGGCATCGTTTTTGAGAAAAATCCATGAAAAAGGAGTTTATAGCTAAGATTTATAAAAATCATGTAATTTCAGTAAGTTAAGTAATTAAAGACCAAAAGGATTTGAAAAATTGGTCAAACAAGCTTTAAATGGTCAAATACGGTCAAAACCGCGTTTTAACGGGTCAAACGTAAAAACGAGACTTTCAACTATTAGAGGCAAAATTTCACAATTTAAGGACTTAAAATTTATAAAAATATCTTTTAGATGATACCTAATGGTCCAAGACTCAAATTTATGAAAACCCTAAATTAACTGTTAAAACTCTCCGGCTTTTACCGCAACCGGGAGCGTTAAACGCATAGTTTTAAACCGGACACGTAAACTGAAATTTTGGAACACTTACTCTGTAATAAGTAAAATTTTACTCTAAGAACCTGATTTTTGGTCTTAAGTGTCATAAAGGACAAGAAACAAAACTTGAGGGTAGAAACTGTCAATTTTGAAACTTGAGGGACTAAACTGTGAAATTTTACCAAACTTTATAACCGACTCCTATGAAGCTAATATTCACTTGAAAAACAAAATTTCCTTATGTCCTTAACCTAATGATGTAAAAATCCCAAATTAAATGAAGAAACCATGACCTGCCATAAAAGGAAACTTTTTATGCAAACCTTCGCGAAATCAAAGCCTTACCCAATAGCTAAATTCTTGACACTCTTGTTGCACCTTAAATGAGTTTAGAGCAGTAGCTTATCACTTAATATGTACATGTTAGGGTGCTAGACTTGAGACACTCCCGGCACACCAAGAGATATTTTTACTTGAAACCTAAGGTGAGTTCTAGTGACTTCCCCTTTTTACTACTGTTTTGAGGTGAAACATGCTCTGTTATTTATGAACTATATTTGTGCTTTACTTGATAATTGTATGTGGGATTTATGGTTACCTACTGATACTTATATCATGATCATTAATTCTTTCGTGAACCGCTTGTTTTATATGGATAGATCTATTTGAGGAATCCCCCACACACAGTGGCTTCCGTTCCAGGAAGGGTACCCCACTGAGATCCTAAGGGGTCGTTTGTGGCATGTAACAGGTTTTGTTAAGAAACTATGGTGATCCATCCGGGCAGGTATGGTTCACGTTTGTGGCTTCCGTTCAAGGAAGGGTACCCCACTGGACTTGATGAGTGTTATGGATAATACACTTTGAAATGATTTAAGCTTACGTGTTTACTTTTTCTATGATTAGAAAATGCCCCCTCGAAGAGTTACCCGCAGCAATAGTGGTGGGAGTGAAGCCCCAAGGGGCAGAGGTAGAGGCAGAGCACCAAGGACAAATGATAGTCCTACCAGTAATAATCAGGGAACAGGAAACTCTGAAATGGCAGCTCTGATCGCTCAACAGTTGGCCGCACTGATTCCTACTATCGTGGCCCAAGTGAGCGATGCACTCCAGCAACACCACCCCCACGGGGATGGTGGCAATGATAATGGAGATAATGGAGAAAGAGCCCACGGTGGGATCAAAACTGAGGTGGGAAATGGATACCCGACCGGAAACGAAAGCAACCAGGAGACCGGAAATAGTGGTACAGCCGGTGTTGAGGCGAGGGTTGTTAATGCCAGACGGGGGTGTTCATACAAGGAGTTTGTGGCTTGCAAACTGAGGGAATTTGACGGGAAAGGTGGGGCGATAGCCCTAACGAGGTGGCTAGAAAAGATGGATGCAGTGATTGACATCAGTGAGTGCCTCGACAGCCAGAGAATCAAATATGCCACCTGCTCACTGCAAGGCAAGGCTCTAACCTGGTGGAACACCCAGGTCCAAGCTAGAGGAAGAGAATCTGCGATGCAGATGTCATGGGATGAGTTTAAAGCTTTGATCACCGAGGAATACTGCCCCCTCAACGAGATGCATAAATTAGAGCATGAGTTCTGGAATCATGCTATGGTGGGGGCCGGGCATGCAACTTATACTGACCGTTTTCATGAGCTGGCAAGATTGGTTCCGCATCTGGTCACGCCGGAATCAAAGAGCATCGAGAGGTACATTTGGGGACTTGCACCTCAAATCCGAGCGATGGTTACAGCAGCTGCTCCTCCTACTATTCAGAGCGCAATTCTGAAGGCTGGCGCTTTGACTGATGAAATGGTGAGAACAGGGGTTCTGGGCAGAGGAGCAGAAAAGAGAAAGGATGTGGGGAAAACGAGTCGGTCGAGTGCCGGGAAGTTTGATAAGAGGGCCAAGACGACTAGAAATTTTGTGGCCGTAACTCAGGGTAAAAGAGAGTATGTGGGGCCGCACCCCAAATGTGACAGGTGCAACTATCATCATCCCCCAGGAATGCATTGCCGGGTGTGCGCGAATTGTAGGCGCCCAGGGCATTTGGCGAGAGACTGCAGAATAGCGCCGAATCTTGTGGCACCGGTCAACGCGGTTAACCCCGCCGGGAATGCAAGGGCTTGTTATGAGTGTGGAAGCCCTGATCATTACAGGAACATGTGCCCCAGGCTGAATCGGGCACCGGGTCAACAAGGAAACAACCAGAAGCAGGTGATGGCTATAGCTGGGAATCAAGGCCCGACCAATCAAGGGAATGCAGCTCGGGGACGTGCATTCGTCATCGGAGCCAACGATGCTCGTCAGGACCCGAATGTTGTCACGGGTACGCACTTACTCAATCATCACTTCGCATCTATATTATTTGATACTGGAGCAGACAATAGCTTTATATCTTCTGAGTTTGTGCAATTGCTTGATTTGAGTCCTAGTAGGCTAGAAACTAGCTACTCTGTAGAAATGGCCAATGGTAGGGTTGTTCAGGCCGATGAGATTATTAGGAAGTGCTCGTTAACATTGGAGGACCATGCCTTCGATATAGACTTGATACCCTTCGAGCTAGGAAGTTTTGATGTGATTGTGGGTATGGATTGGTTGTCACAAACGGAGCAGAGATTGTCTGTCGGGACAAAGTAGTAAGAATCCCTATGCCAAACGGGGAAGTACTCAAGGTTCAGGGAGAACAACCGGGAAGGAACTTAAAGCTTATTTCCTACATGAAAGCACGCCTAAGTTTACGAAAGCAGTGCTACGCTTTTCTGGCTCACGTGGTTGAAAAGAAGGACGAAGAGAGGAAACTAGTAGATATTCCAGTGGTACGGGACTACCAGATGTATTTCCTGATGACTTGTCTGGTTTGCCTCCTCCACGACAGGTGGAATTTCATATAGAGTTGGTTCCTGGAGCTACATCGGTAGCGAAAACGCCATATCGGTTAGCGCCATCCGAGATGCAAGAGTTATCTAGTCAGTTACAAGAAAGACTGGAGAAGGGTTTTATTCGACCGAGTCATTCACCGTGGGGAGCACCGGTACTATTTGTCAAAAAGAAGGATGGATCGTTCCGCATGTGCATCGATTACCGTGAACTGAACAAGTTAACTGTGAAGAATCAATATCCTCTCCCCAGGATCGACGATCTGTTTGATCAGCTGCAAGGAGCTTCGTATTTCTCAAAGATCGACCTTCGTTCTGGATATCATCAGCTAAGGGTTTTCGAGGAGGACATACCGAAGACAGCGTTTAGAACTCGTTATGGGCACTATGAGTTCTTGGTCATGCCGTTCGGGCTGACTAACGCACCAGCCGTGTTTATGGATCTAATGAATCGGGTGTGCAAACCTTACTTGGATAAGTTTGTGATCGTATTCATAGAAGATATACTTATCTACTCCCGATCGAAAGAGGATCATGAAGAACACCTTCGGGCAATTCTGGAAATGCTACGGGAAGAGAAACTTTTTGCCAAGTTCTCGAAGTGTGAATTTTGGCTGCGGGAAGTGAAGTTTTTGGGCCATGTGGTTAACAAGGATGGGATTCATGTAGATCCCGGCAAGATTGAAGCGGTGAAGAAATGGGATGCGCCCCAGACACCATCAGAGATACGGCAATTCTTAGGATTGGCCGGTTACTATAGTCGTTTCATCACGAATTTTTCGAAGATCGCTCAACCATTAACCCTGCTTACTCAGAAAGACAAGAAGTTTGATTGGGGACATGCACAAGAACAAGCATTCCAAACGTTGAAAGAGAAACTGTGCAACGCGCCTATATTGTCTCTCCCAGACGGAACTGATGATTTTGTGGTATACTGCGATGCGTCACATCAAGGATTGGGATGTGTGCTAATGCAGAAGGATAAGGTGATTGCCTACGCTTCGCGACAACTTAAGGTGCAGGAAAAGAACTATACAACTCATGATCTTGAGTTGGGTGCTGTAGTATTTGCACTCAAGATATGGAGGCATTACCTGTATGGAACCAAATGCATCATCTTCACAGATCATAAGAGCCTCCAACATATTCTGGAACAGAAGGAACTTAATATGCGTCAGTGACGTTGGGTAGAGCTTCTTAGTGACTACGATTGTGAAATCCGGTATCATCCAGGGAAAGCTAACGTGGTGGCTGATGCTTTAAGCCGTAAAGAACGCGTGAAACCACTACGTGCTCGAGCGTTGGGATTGACCATTCAAACGAACTTGAAAGCCCAGATCCAAATTGCACAAAGTGAAGCGTTGAAAGAAAAAAACCTTGCGGGGGAAGAATTCCGAGGGTTAGATAAACAGATGATTTGCAAGGATGATGGTATACAGTACTTTATGGATCGCATATGGGTACCCAGATGGGGAGGTGTACGTACCTTAGTCATGGATGAAGCCCACAAGACGCGATATTCTATCCATCCTGGTGCAGACAAGATGTATCATGATCTCAACGATCTGTACTGGTGGCCAGGCATGAAGAAAGACATTGCCTTGTACGTCAGCAGATGCTTGACATGTTCGAAGGTTAAAGCTGAACATCAAAAACCATCGGGATTAATACAGCAACCTGAAATTCCTGAGTGGAAATGGGAGAATATAGCCATGGATTTCATTACCAAACTCCCTAGAACAAGCAGCTGTCATGACTCGATATGGGTCGTTGTGGATCGAATGACGAAATCAGCACATTTCTTGCCTATCCGAGAAGACTACAAAATGGATAAGTTGGCGAGATTGTACATCAAAGAGGTCGTGACACGGCACGGGGTGCCGGTGTCAATCATATCTGACCGTGATAGCCGATTCACTTCACGATTTTGGCAGACATTACAGAAAGCAATGGGCACTCGATTAGATATGAGTACTGCCTATCACCCTCATACAGATGGCCAAAGTGAACGAACTATACAGACGCTAGAAAACATGTTGAGAGCGTGTGCAATCGACTTTGGTGGTAGTTGGGATGCTCACCTACCGTTGATTGAGTTCTCTTACAACAACAGCTACCATACAAGCATTGGGTGTGCTCCGTTCGAAGCGTTATATGGAAGGAAATGCAGATCTCCCGTTTGTTGGGCCGAGATTGGTGAAAGTCAACTAACAGACCCAGAGATCATTCAAGAAACAACTGACAAGATCTTTCAAATCAAAGACCGACTAAAAGCTGCAAGAGACCGCCAAAAGAGCTATGCCGACAACCGTCGGAAGCCTCTGGAATTCAACATTGGGGACCGAGTCTTACTTAAAGTCTCCCCTTGGAAAGGAGTCGTTCGATTTTGAAAAATGGGAAGTTAGCCCCAAGATATGTTGGACCATTCGAGATTACAGAAAAAATCGGTCCAGTGGCTTACCGATTAAGGCTGCCACAAGAACTCAGCGGTGTGCATGATACTTTTCATGTGTCAAACCTCAAGAAGTGTTTGGCCGATGAATCCCTTCACGTGCCAATTGAGGAAATCAAAATTGACGAAAAGCTTCATTTTGTTGAGGAACCCATTGAGATCATGGATCGAAAGGTCAAGCAACTAAAGCGCAGTAGAATACCTATTGTTCGCGTAAGGTGGAATTCAAAGCGAGGGCCAGAGTTTACATGGAACGAGAAGATCAGATGAAACTCAAATATCCACATCTATTCGAGGATGACACTCTTGGACCTAACTCCAGCTGAATTTCGGGACAAAATTCTCTCAACTGGGGGATACTGTGACATCCGTCACCTTAAGGTCCGCCAATTAACGCGGATTTCCGTTAACTATTTTTTGATCAATCATCCCTCATTTTTATTAACTCTTTATGTGGATATCATGCTTGCTTTATCATCGTTGTGCTTGTGCTTTCACTGTGAATGTGTTATCTTTAAAAACTTTTTAAAAACTTTCAACCTCGTAACAGCCAAATATAACAATTTTTATATATAATTAACGTTACTAATAAAACCATTTTTAAGTTATAAATGTCATTAAATACATTTTTATAATTAATATAATTAACCTAATAAAGTCTTTTTTCAACCGAAACAAATTTGAGAAACTCGGGGGTTAAGTGCAGGGACTAAAATTGATATTTTGCAAACTTGGAATGGGTATAAATAGCCCCATTTTCCAGCCCTAATCACTTCATCTTCATCTTCATCTCCTTCATACTATTCTTCTCTATCTTCTTCATTCTAGCACCAAATCCGACCCGCTTGGTCTCGTTTTCATCATCTAGACTTCATCTACAGCCTAGTCAAAATCAAATCAATCTAACGTTTTACAATTATCAACCAATTTATAACTACAGAGATTTATCTAATACTTCTTCAATAACAATGAAACTTTTACTCAAATATCATCGACAATGGCGACAATGTCTAGTACTTGGATCTACATAAGATCTAGTACGTGTGTCTGTTTGTGTGTGTTACACGCGACCCAACCGATACAACCCGAACCGACCGATCATTATTATGCGCTTATTTCATATCATTAATGCTTAACAATAACTGTCAATAGGTGTTTGACCGTCCATTTCATACAACATTTGGATACATTGATCATACATACTTACCACTTAACAAGTGAGTTTCGTGGCCCCTTTTTACGCTTATAAAATATTTCAATCATTTACAACTTGGGGGAAAAGTATGCTCACTCATTTTCAATGCTGTACAACTTACTTACATTTTACATACAAGGAATCAACATGATACTGTTTTACAAGTACTTATCTGATACATGCGTGGGTCTGCTGTGTGGTTCTATCTTTGCAACTATTTAATTCCAGTGTGGGAACCGACGGTTAGGTATTGGTAGTACTACTGGATTGACACCCCCACCCTTGTTCGTTGGTATACTAGTTGGTACCATCAGTGGCTAGGAACGGGCCCTTGGGTGAATATATGCCGACAATATCTTTGTGTACGTCGCTAGGTTTGGTTGCAAAGCTCATTGTCATGTGATTTTACTTGTTTATATAACTGTATTCACGGTATTCCACATCGCTTACTATATACAACATCAGTTACTCATTTATTACTTAAACCTGCGAGCTCACTAACAATTTTGTTGACCATTTTGAGCATATCTTTTCAGGTGATCATGCAAATTGAGGAATCTAGGTGTGCTGCCTTAGTGGAGACCCTAGGATGCATTTTTGAGACTAGACATATTTTGACAAACAATTATTTTGAACAATGTTGTAGTCAGATTAAACAATTACAATCTTTTGATACTTGTTCCCGGGTTGTGGGAATTTACATTACAATTTCATCTTTATTTGGTTATTTGAATCATTTATCATGTTTATGCTTATGGCTATGTTGTCGTGAATATTGACCAAACACGACACAAGTCCCCTTGTTGTCGGGTGTTATCATGACACGCTTGTCATCATTTATTATATTGCATCTCTATCGCTTACCATGTGTTATGACGATCCCGATCTCGTTACATCCCCGTGTTTCCGCTTTTAGCGGGGGTGTGACACATCGGCCAACCTAAAACCCGCAAGAAGGTGGCCATATCCGCGAGTTTGGACACACCTCTACCCATTGTTCGACTCTTCCAGGTTTGTAGAAGATTCTCCAGCCTTGTCCAAGGAGATTCGAGCTATCCAAGACCATCTACACTCTCCAAAACGTGAACAACACCAAGTGTAAGCTTCATGTCACCCGAAAATGGTCTTTTCATGTGTTCTTTCATTTCTCTTTTAAAAACACCTCCTCTCTTTGTTGTAGCAAAAACCCGACACCACTACCTTGTTTTTGAGGAGCTTTCAACTTCACAAGAGGTATCTCACTCGTTATACTTGTCATTCCTAAGGTGGAAACCGATTTCCACCATGAAAACCCTATTTTTGTTACTTTTTGCACCATCTAACTTGTGGATCTTGTAACCCTTGAAAGCAAAACTTATAACCTGCTTGTTAAAGGCTTAATGAACTCCTAATAACCTGTTTTAAAAGTTATAAAAGAAGATACACCGTGGATATATGGTTTTAGCACAAGTTACACCTTAAAAACCTTCTTTTTACAAGATATATTGCAAGCTAAGCACTTGTTTGAAAACCCTCTTAACCAAGGCTTACAACCTGCTCATGAACGACTTTGTAACACCCTAATAATCTGGTTTTAAAGTTAAATGGGGTTTTGGTAAGGTTTAACTACAAGTTTGCATTGATTTACACATGTGTTGTGGTTGGTTATGGCTAAATCACTAAGTTGATGGTTCATTGTTGTGATGGGTAACCTAGCCGTGTGTTTGGACATAATTTTCAGAATGTTTTGATGAATATTAAGTGTGTGACAAGTGGTTAATCTCTGGAAATTAAGGACATGTTAAGATTAGACCCATTTTGGTTAATTTCGGGACCCGAAACATGGTAAAACGACCTTAAAAATAGTAAAAACATGGTTTTAGCCATCTTGAAAAGTATTCCAGGCTTAAAAGTGATAAATAAAGTGTTCTGGAGTCAATGGGTATTTAAATAGTCAAAAGAACAATTAAATGGCGTTTCAACTAAAAACGGGTACCAACCGGGCATCGTTTTTGAGAAAAATCCATGAAAAAGGAGTTTAAAGCTAAGATTTATAAAAATCATGTAATTTCAGTAAGTTAAGTAATAAAAGACCAAAAGGATTTGAAAAATTGGTCAAACAAGCTTTAAATGATCAAATACGGTCAAAACCGCGTTTTAACGGGTCAAACGTAAAAACGAGACTTTCAACTATTAGAGGAAAAATTTCACAATTTAAGGACTTAAAATTTATAAAAATATCTTTTAGATGATAACTACTGGTCCAAGACAAAAATTTATAAAAACCCTAAATTAACTGTTAAAACTCTCCGGCTTTTACCGCAACCGGAAGCGTTAAACGCATAGTTTTAAAACCAGACACGTAAACTGAAATTTTGGAACACTTACTCTGTAATAAGTAAAATTTTACTCTAAGAACCTGATTTTTGGTCTTAAGTGTCATAAAGGACAAGAAACTAAACTTGAGGGTAGAAACTGTCAATTTTGAAACTTGAGGGACTAAACTGTGAAATTTTACCAAACTTTATAACCGACTCCTATGAAGCTAATATTCACTTGAACAACAAAATTTCCTTATGTCCTTAACCTAATGATGTAAAACTCCCAAATTACATGAAGAAACCATGACCTGCCATAAAAGGAAACGTTTTATGCAAACCTTCGCGAAATCAAAGCCTTACTCAATAGCTAAATTCTTGACACTTTTGTTGCACCTTAAATGAGTTTAGAGCAGTAGGTTATCACTTAGTATGTACATGTTAGGGTGCTAGACTTGAGACACTCCCGGCACACCTAGAGATATTTTGACTTGAAACCTAAGGTGACTTCTAGTGACTTTCCCTTTTTACTACTGTTTTGAGGTGAAACATGCTCTGTTATTTATGAACTATATTTGTGCTTTACTTGATGATTGTATGTGGGATTTATGGTTACCTGCTGATACTTATATCATGATCATTATTTATTTCGTGAACCGCTTGTTTTATATGGATAGATCTATTTGGGGAATCCTCACACACAGTGGCTTCCGTTCCAGGAAGGGTACCCCACTGAGATCCTAAGGGGTCGTTTGTTACATGTAACAGGTTTTGTTAAGAAACT
This sequence comes from Flaveria ramosissima, assembly GCA_025215565.1. Taxonomy (NCBI): domain Eukaryota; kingdom Viridiplantae; phylum Streptophyta; class Magnoliopsida; order Asterales; family Asteraceae; genus Flaveria; species Flaveria ramosissima. The sequence continues at coordinate 5,766,172 of CM046032.1, forward strand.
ATGGTGAACCATCCGGGCAGGTATGGTTCACTGGTTTGGGGCTCAGTTCTTCCTTCGGGAATATCTGGTTAAACACAACTTTAGAAGAGGCCAACCGGGACTGAGTGCAGGGTTGATTATGATTTTTCTCACGATGTTGAAACAATGATTATTTCCTTTTTATCAAAGAAGGATTTGTTAAGTCCTTTTGTTTTTAAACTTTAAGCACTTGAATTCACCAACTTTATAGTTGACACAAATTTCTTTTTGAGCATGTTTCAGGTAATTTATGAAGAGATCCTAGCTGTTGTGAAGACCTAGACCTATCCCCGCGACCATGGCATTGGCATATTTTCCTTAATGAATCATTTGAACAATTTCATGTTTGTGTTGAACAAGTACAATTTATTTTTATGGTTGATTGTAAAACTCATTTGGGGGCTTGATTTGTTTCTAGCCCTGGTACCTTTTTAAAACATTAATGCCATGTGATATTCACTCCCTTGAGCTCTTGTAATGATTTGTTTCCGCTGCCATATGTTGTTGCTAGTCTGTGACGTCCCACCCTACCTGGGCCCGGGGTGTGACAGAAGATGTTATCCGTGCTAGAATTATTGCTATTTAACGTTTTTGTATACTTACTTTGTTACCCATGTATTATGTTTAGCTTTCGAGACTACTTGGTTGAAAAAACTTATACTTGCATAATTTGAGTGATATATAAGAAAATCTACTTTACTTGATCATGGACCTTGGTTTGAGTTCTTATTCATTGTTCACAGATTTAGTTTCATTTAATAAGGTTTGATTACTTACGTTTCATAAGGGTAATTTAAATTTAGATTCTTTTGAGTTAATAAGAATGGTTAATTGGTCATATGAAACATCTATCATTGACTCGGTGCTCAACAAGGAATATGAGGATTGAGAGTAAGTATTTGGATTCATTGTATTGGATTTTGTAAGCTAGAGTGTTTGAAGATGGTGGTAGAGTGTTTTGGATGAGTTTGGAAAGCACGAGATCAATTTTAAGGGTGATAAGTATGGTCTTGTGTTTGGATTTGATTTCGGTTTAAACTGTACCTACATTGTTTCATTTATTAATTATAAGTGTCATTTTAGTTATTCGTATGCTTGGATTTGTTTAAATTAGTTCAAGAGTGTGTTGAGAAACGAAAATACATAGGACAACAGGTTGTTACGGTACGAAGAAGTTATCTGCGCTAGAAGTATTGCTCTTTAACGTTTTTGTATACTTACTTTGTTACCCATGTATTATGTTTAGCTTTCGAGACTACTTGTTTGAAAGAACTTATACTCGCATAATTTAAGTGATATATAAGAAAATCTAATTTTCTTGATCGTGGACCTTGGTTTGAGTTCTTATTCATTGTTCGCAGGATTAAGTTTCATTTTATAAGGTTTAATTACTTACGTTTCTTAAGGGTAATATAAATTTGGATTCTTAAGAGTTAATACCAATGGTTAATTGGTCGTTTGAAACATCTATCGTTGACTCGGTGCTCAAGAAGAAATATGAGGATCGAGAGTAAGTATTTGGATTTATTGTAGTGGATTTTGTAAGCTAGAGTATTTGAAGATGGTGGTAGAGTGTTTTGGATGAGTTTGGAAAGCACTCGTTCATTTTTAAGGGTGATTAGTACGGTCTTGTGTTTGAATTTTATTTCGGTTTAAACTGTACCTACATTGTTTTATTTATTAATTATAAGTGTCATTTTAGTTATTCGTATGCTTGGATTTTTTTAAATTAGTTCAAGAGTGTGTGGAGAAACAAATGTACATAGGACAATAGGTTCTTACGGTACGAAGAAGTTATCCGTCCTAGAAGTATTGCTATTTAACGTTTTTGTATACTTACTTTGTTACCCATGTATTATGTTTAGCTTTCGAGACTACTTGGTTGAAAAAACTTATACTCGCATAATTTGAGTGATCTATAAGAAAATCTAATTTACTTGATCGTGGACCTTGGTTTGAGTTCTTATTCATTTTTCATAGATTTAATTTCATTTAATAAGGTTTGATTACTTACGTTTCATAAGGGTAATTTAAATTTGGATTCTTATGAGTTAATACGAATGGTTAGTTGGTCGTATGAAACATCTATCGTTGACTCGGTGCTCAACAAGAAATATGAGGATCGAGAGTAAGTATTTGGATTCATTGTAGTGGATTTTGTAAGCTAGAGTGTTTGAAGATGGTGGTAGAGTGTTTTGGATGAGTTTGGAAAGCACTAGATCAATTTTAAGGGTGTAAAGTACGGTCTTGTGTTTGGATTTGATTTCGGTTTAAACTGTACATACATTGTTTCATTTATAAATTATAAGTGTCATTTTAGTTATTGGTATGCTTGGATCTATTTAAATTAGTTCAAGAGTATGTTGAGAAATGAAACTACATAGGACAATAGGTTGTTACGGTACGAAGAAGTTATCCGTGCTAGAAGTATTGCTATTTAACGTTTTTGTATACTTACTTTTTTCCCCATGTATTATGATAAGACTTTGAGACTACTTGGTTGCACAAACCTATACTCGCATAATTTGAGTGATATATAAGAAAATGTAATTTACTTTATCGTGGTCCTTGATATGAGTTTTTATTCACTATTCACATATTTAATTTCATCAATAAGGTTTGATTACTTATGTTTCATAAGGGTAGTTTAAATTTGGATTTTTATGGGTGCGTACGAATGGTTTAAATGTCCTATTAAACATCTATCATTGACTTGGTGCTCAACAAGAAATATGAGGATCGAGAGTACGTATTTGGATTCATTGTAGCGGATTTTGTACGCAGAGTGTCTGAAGATGGTGGTAGAGTGTTTTGGATGAGTTTGCAAAGCACTAGATCGATTTTAACGGTGATTAGTACGGTCTTGTGTTTGGATTTGATTTCGGTTTAAAATGTACCTATATTGTTTCATTTATTAATTGTAAGTGTCATTTTAGTTATTCGTATGCTTGGATTTGTTTAAATTAGTTCAAGAGTGTGTTGAGAAACGAAAATACATAGGACAATAGGTTGTTACGGTATGAAGAAGTTATCCGTGCTAGAAGTATTGCTATTTAACGTTTTTGTATACTTACTTTATTTCCCATGTATTATGTTTAGCTTTCGAGACTACCTGGTTGAAAAAACTTATACTCGCATAATTTGAGTGATATATAAGCAAATCTTATTTACTTGATCGTGGACCTTGGTTTGAGTTCTTATTCATTGTTCACAGATTTAGTTTCATTTAATAAGGTTTGATTACTTACATTTGATAAGGGTAATTTAAATTTGGATTACTATGAGTTAATAAGAATGGTTAATTGGTCGTATGAAACATCTATCGTTGACTCGGTGCTCAACAAAAAATATGAGGATCGAGAGTAAGTATTTGGATTCATTGTAGTGGATTTTGTAAGCTAGAGTGTTTGAAGATGGTGGTAGAATGTTTTGGATGAGTATGGAAAGCACTAGATCAATTCTAAGGGTGAATAGTACGGTCTTGTGTTTGGATATGATTTCGGTTTAAACTGTACCTACATTGTTTCATTTATTAATTATAAGTGTCATTTTAGTTATTCGTATGCTTGGATTTGTTTAAATTAGTTCAAGAGTGTGTTGAGTACCGAAAATACATAGGACAATAGGTTGTTACGGTACGAAGAAGTTATCCGTGCTAGAAGTATTGCTATTTAACGTTTTTGTATACTTACTTTTTTCCCATGTATTATGATAAGACTTTGAGACTACTTGGTTGGACAAACCTATACTCGCATAATTTGAGTGATATATAAGAAAATGTCATTTACTTTATCGTGGGCCTTGGTTTGAGTTCTTATTCATTGTTCACATATTTAATTTCATCAATAAGGTTTGATTACTTATGTTTCATAAGGGTAGTTTAAATTTGGATTTTTATGGGTGCGTACGAATAGTTTATTGGTCCTATGAAACATCTATCATTGACTTGGTGCTCAAGAAATATGAGGATCGAGAGTACGTATTTGGATTCATTGTAGCGGATTTTGTACGGCAGAGTGTTTGAAGATGGTGGTAGAGTGTTTTGGATGAGTTTGCAAAGCACTAGATCCATTTTAACGGTAAAATTTCAGGACGAAATTTCCTAAACGGTGGGAGAATGTGACAACCGGCCTCTAGGTTGTTATCCTAACCCTAATTTACTTGCATCATTATCCATCATATGAGTGCTAATAATTGAAACAATTCAACCCCACCATGAAATTGGAAACATTTCTTGTTACTTGATTCAAATTATGGTTTCATATGATTTTTATTATTGACTTTTGTTAATTTAGGTTTTTACCTTTTTAAAATTAGTGTTCCGGGAATGTTGACTAGTCACCCTTACAAAATTAATCCCAAATGAAAGCAATTAAAATGTGAGCATACACACTCACACTCACATATTTTCGGCCCATGCATGCATGGACATGCACTAGATACCTCAACTAACACCATCCACTAAACAATATATTATACCCAATACTACAAACTACACTACTTAATAATTATTATCAATTAAAATTTAAAAATAAAACCCTCACTAGGAGCCAAAAGTGGCCGCCCCCTCTCCCTCCACTCACCTCTCCTCTACACCACCCACACACTCACCATTCACCCTTCATGCAAAGACTTCATCTCTACACCTCTCTCTCATTCTTTCAAATCTCCACCAGCTGAATACACACTCCTAAACACACACACAAACTATTCTCTCAAAGGTTTCAGCCTTGTTCAACGAAGAACAAGGCATCTCCACTCTCGGTCGACCTAAAACCGCAAGAAGGTGACCATATCCGCGAGTTTGGACACACTTCCACCCATTGTTCGACTCTTCCAAGCTTTGTAGAAGATTCTCCAGCCTTGTCCAAGGAGATTCGAGCCATTCAAGACCATCTACACTCTCCAAAACGTGAACAACATCGAGTGTAAATTCATGACACCCGAAAATGGTCTTTTTCATGTGTTCTTTCATTTCTCTTTTAAAAACACCTCCCCTCTTTGTTGTAGCAGAAACCCGACACCACTACCTTGTTCTTGAGGAGCTTTTAACTTCACAAGAGGTATCTCACTTGTTATTCTTATCATATCTAAGGTGGAAACCGATTTCCACCATGAAAACCCTATTTTTGGGACTTTTGCACCATCTAACTTGTAGATCTTGTAACTCTTGAAGGCAAAACTTATAACCTTCTTGTTAAAGGATTAATGAACTCCTAATAACCTGATTTAAAAAGTTATAAAAGAAGATACACCGTGGATGTATGGTTTTAACACAAGTTACACCTCAAAAACCCTCATTTTACAAGATGTATATATTGCAAGCTAAGCACTTGTTTGAAAACACTCTTAACCAAGGCTTATAATCTGCTCATAAACGACTTGGTAACACCATAATAATCTGGATTTAAAGTTAAATGGAGCTTTGGTAAGGTTTAAATTACAAGTTGCAATGATTTACACATGTGTTATGTTTAGTTATGGCTAAATCACTAAGTTAATGACTCATTGTTGTGATGGGAAACCTAACCGTGAGTTTGGACTTAATTTCAGAATGTTTTGTTGAATATTAAGGTTGTGACAAGTGGTTAATCTCTGGAAATTATGGACATGTTAAGATTAGACCTATTTTGGTTGATTTCGGGACCCGAAAACATGGTAAAACGACCTTTAAAATAGTAAAAACATGGATTTAACACTCTTGAAAAGTATTCCAGGCTTAAAAATGATAAATAAAGTGTTCTAGAGTCAATGAGTAATTTAAATGGTCAAAGGAACAAATAAATGACGTTTTAACTAAAAACGGGTACTAACCGAGCATCGTTTTTGAGAAAAATCCATAAAAATGGAGTTCAAAGCTAAGATTTATAAAAATCATATGATTTCAGTAAGTTAAGTAATAAAAGACCTAAAGGATTTGAAAAATTGGTCAAACAAGCTTTAAATGGTCAAATACGGTCAAAACCGCGTATTAACGGGTCAAACGTAAAAACGAGATTTTCAACTATTAAAGGCCTTCACAATCTAAGGAATTAAAATTTATAAAAATATCTTTTACAAAATACCTACTGGTCCAAGACTCAAATTTATGAAAACCCTAAATTTACGGTTAAAACTCTTCGGCTTTTACCGCAACCGGAAGCGTAAACGCATAGTTTTAAAACCGGACCCGTAAACTGAAATTTTGAAACACTTACTCTATAATAAGTATAATAATACTCCAAGAACCTGATTTTTGGTCTTAAGGGTCATAAGGGACAAGAAACCAAACTTGAGGGTAGAAACTGTCAATTTTGAAACTTGAGGGACTACGCTGTAAAATTTTACCAAACTTTATAACCGACTTTTATGAAGCTAATAAACACTTGAACAACAAAATTTCTTAATATCCTTAACCTAATGATGTAAAAATCCTAATTTTCATAAAGAAACCTTGACCTGCCATAAAAGGAAACTTTTTATACAAACCTTCACGAAATCAAAGCATTACCCAATAGCTAAACTCTTGACACTATTGTTGCACCTTAAATGAGTTTAGGGCAGTAGCTTATTACTTAATATGTGCATGTTAGGGTGCTAGACTTGAGACACTCCCGGCACACCAAGAGACTTTTTGACTTGAAACCTAAGGTGAGTTCTAGTGATCCCCTTTTTACTACTGTTTTGGGATGAATCATGCTCTATTATTTATGAACTATATTTGTGCTCTACTTGATGATTGTATGTGGGATTTATGGTTACCTGCTGATACTTATATCATGATCATTAATTCTTTCGTGAACCGCTTGTTTTATATGAATAGATCTATTTGGGGAATCCCCCACACACAGTGGCTTCCGTTCCAGGAAGGGTACCCCACTAAGATCCTAAGGGGTCGTTTGTGGCATGTAACAGGTTTTGTTAAGAAACTATGGTGAACCATCCGGGCAGGTAGGGTTCACTGGTTTGGGGCTTAGTTCTTCCTTTGGGAATATCCGGTTAAACACAATTTTAGAAGAGGCCAACCGGGACTGAGTGCAGGGTTGATTATGATATCTCCCACGATGTTTAAACAATGATTATTTTCTTTTCAATCAAAGAAGGATTTGTTAAGTCCTTTTGTTTTTAAACTTTAAGCACTTGAATTCACCAACTTTTTAGTTGACACAAATTTCTTTTGAGCATGTTTCAGGTAAAGTATGAAGAAATCCTAGCTGTTATGAAGACCTAGACCTATCCCCGCGATCATGGCATTGGCATATTTTACTTAATGAACCATTTGAACAATTTCATGTTTGTGTTGAACAAGTACAATTTATTTTTATGGGTGATTGTAAAACTTATTTGGGGGCTTGATTTGTTTCTAGCCCCGGTATCTTTTTAAAACATTAATGCCATGTGATATTCTCTCCTTTGAGCTCTTGTAATGGTTTGTTTCCGCTGCCATATATTGTTGCTAGTCTTTGACGTCGCACCTACTGGGCCCTGGGCCCGGGGTGTGACAGATTGGTATCAGAGCCAAAGGTTGTAGAGAAGTCGGGAATACCATAGTAGACCCTAGGCTACAACCCTGATACCCTAGGACTGTCCTTGTGGGAAGTGTTGGGATGATCGGGTTGGGTAAATTGATGACTACACTTGATCAACGTAATCATGAATTTACCGGACGCGTAATTTCCATCACGGATCTTTAGGTTATGATTGAACTTTCTCTGATTTATATTGATGATTTTGAAACTAATTTCAAAAAGAGGATTTTAATGATTTTTTTATGATGAACTATGTTATCTCATACTATTTGAAGAGACTATTGATTGGGGCAACACGGTCAATTATATGTTGGAATAACAGATACTATTGCCATCACTACTATTACTAGTACTATTATTATAATCATGAGCTATGAGAAACCAAATTACTCATGATGTATTTCTTACAGGACAACGACTATGGCTGATAAAGGTAAGGCGCCTGCTCACCCCGACACTGAGACCACTCCTACCGGAACCTTGAGAAGGGCGAAGCCTCAGACAGAGTATGAAGCGTACCTCCGGAGATGCGAACATCCAGGGTGGATATCCGTCACGTCAGAAGACACTGAAGCTTCCGAGGACTCTTCCTCCACATCGCCTTCCCGAAGCCGAACGCGTTCCCACTCTCCTCAAGTAGCTGCTCCGAACCTCTCACCCATTCCACCTATTGGGAATAGGGGTGCGCGTACCGTCACCCGACCTCGCAAAAGTGTTAGGCCAGGATCCTCCGTATCCTTTAGGATGCCTCCTCCTCCTCCCCCGCCTGTTAGGATTCCGACTTCGGTACCTCCACTGTTTGACCCACGTGATGAGCACCTGATGCCGCCGAGACATAGTATGTATGACGGCCCTAGCGTACTGGCTGGTGATAGGTACTCCCAGTCGAGTCGCCGGGCAAGTGACGTAGGACCCTCTGACGCGACATTAGATGAGATCTTGAGGACCGTTCGCCGTCATGAGTTGACTGTTCAGCACGCCACTCGAACCTCCCAGTCTGCTCAATTCCAGGCTATGATGGCTACGCAAGGAGTGCAGCGTTTGGAGCAAGAGCAGAGAAAGAAGAGTACAAGATGGTTTGGATGGCTGAAGAAAAAGTGGATGTGAGAGTAGGGGTACTCAGCAGGATTATCTGTCTCTAGACAGTAGAAGGAAACTATTTGAATTATTATTCGATACTATTATTATTATTATCATGGGGGTGATGGCACCTTCCAATTTGTAAGAGCTTGACTCTGATTCTACTTTGCTGGATGATACTATTATGAACTGTTTGTTTGGATGCTAGATTTATTGAACTGTTTGTATTAAATTGCAATATGTTGTGTTGTGTCTTGAAATTGGTCTGTGCCTTTTCTAATTGGTTGTCTAACTGTTATGTCATGTTTTGATTTGGACTTTGTAAGATTTCCTTAGTGGGTTGTAAATACATATGTGCATGCCATGATCCCTTTTTCCGAGGCATGGTGTAATAGGGTAATGATGCATAGGCTATTCGAAACAAATTTTGAGATGCTAAACGAATCTATTTGTGATACTATCAGAATGCCGACTCGCAGAGGAACACGATTTGGACGGCGAGGAGCCACTAGAGGCCGCCGTGAGGAAGCCAGGCAGACTGGAAACCAACCTACTCCACCAGGAACTCCTCACAGGGAAAATGCTAATCAAGAGAGTGATGAAAGAATTGCTAACCTTGTAGCTCAGCAACTAGCTAACGCCATTCCGACTATTATTGCACAGATAAATGCAGACCGGGGTAACACTAATGGTAATGATCGGCCAGTGAACGACGAGGGCCACGACGAGGAAGCCGAGGCGTTAAAGAATGGATGCTCCTATAAGACCTTCATGGCATGTAAGCCTAAGGACTTCTATGGCACCGAGGGTGCTATAGAGACTTACAGATGGATTGACGAAATGGAAGCTGTCTTGGACATTAGCGAGTGCAAGATGGATCATATGGTGAGGTTTGCATCACAATCCCTCAAAGGATCAGCCCTTGAATGGTGGAAGTCAATTACTCAAAGCCGTGGAAGAAATGTGGCTAATCGAATGGGTTGGACTGAATTCAAAGAGCTAATGACCAACAAGTATTGCCCCATCAATCAACTCGAGAAGCTGGAGACAGAATTTCTAAGCTTGGAAATGAAAGGTCCCAACTACACAGAATATATCAATCATTTCTTAGCCCTATCCCGACTTGTTCGACATCTGGTGACGCCTGAAGCCAAAGGTGTAGCATGGTTCATCTGGGGACTACACCCAAGAGTTAGGGGAATGGTCCGTTCCTCCCAGCGTTTAACCCTACAAGCTGCTGTCGACCTTACCAGCAGTTTGACTGATGACTTAATTAGGGCTGGATGGACTGAACAAGCAAGGGCTGATGAGAAGAGAAAGTTTGTTGGTGAGAAAAGGAAATGGTTTGAAGTGAAAAGAGCGGTTGGAAGTAGTAGCGGGTCAGGTAGAAAGAGTTCTGAAGGTGCGAGGCGCGATGATCAGGGAAGCAAGAACCGGAGACTGTATTCGGGGACAAGCCCATTTTGCAACAAGTGCAAGTTACATCATCAAGGGGAATGTAACCCGATGCCCTATTTTAGGTGCAAGAGAACAGGCCACCTAATCAAAGACTGTACTTACGCACCAAGAAAACATTGCTATGAATGTGGAGATCCAGGGCACATGAGGAACAAGTGTCCTAAGCTGGGTAGAGACAAGGATGTCGAGCACAACAAGCCTAAAGGAAGAGCTTTCGTAATGGACCCAGCAGGAGCTCGTAGGGAACCTGACGTGGTCAACGGTACGTTCCTTGTAAACAATCATCCCGCTACTGTACTGTTCGATACTGGAGCGACTGCTAGTTTTATCTCTAGTACTTTTAGGCCATTGATTGACTTAGACGCGTGTGCCTTGACCGATACGTTTACCGTAGAATTAGCTGACGGTAACATTTTAGAAACTAACGAAATCATTAGGGATTGCCCGTTGAATCTAAAGGGGAATACATTTAGGATAAACTTGATGCCCATTAAGTTAGGAGGATTTGATGTGGTTGTGGGTATGGACTGGCTAGCGAAGCATAGAGTCGAAATCATATGTGATGAGCGTCTACTCGAGATACCGTTGAGCGACAAAGAAGTGTTAGTGGTAGAGGGTGAAAGGAGTAACACCCTATACCCCATGATATCCCACTTAAAGGCTACCAAAAGCTTAATGAAGGGATGTCCAGCTTTTATAGTTTATGTGATGAAGACCCAAAAGGAGAAGAAAATCGAAGATATTCCCGTGGTTTCTGAATACCCAGAAGTATTTCCGGAAGACCTACCAGGACTTCCCCCGAACCGACAAGTCGAATTCCAGATAGATTTGCTGCCTGGTGCTGCACCAGTAGCCAAGGCACCGTACCAACTCGCCCCACCTGAGATGAAGGAGTTAATGGTACAAATTCAAGAACTACTGGACAAGGGATTTATACGTCCGAGTGTCTCTCCATGGGGTGCCCCGGTACTATTCGTGAAAAAGAAGGACGGAACCCTGCGAATGTGCATTGATTACAGAGAATTGAACAAGCTGACCATAAAGAACCGTCACCCTCTTCCGAGAATAGATGACCTATTTGATCAACTGCAAGGAGCAAGTTATTTCTCCAAAATAGATTTGAGGTGAGGATACCACCAACTGAAGATAAGAGAAGAGGACATACCCAAAACGGCCTTTCGAACTAGGTATTAGATGGACACTATGAGTATTTGGTCATGCCCTTTGGACTGACTAATGCTCCAACAGCATTCGTGGACCTCATGAACCGCGTTTGCCACCCTTACCTCGACAAGTTTGTGATCGTGTTTATCGACGACATACTGATCTACTCCCGTAGTAAAGACGAGCACGAGAAGCATCTCAGGCTAATTCTTGAACTACTCAAGAATGAGCAACTATATGCCAAGTTCTCTAAATGTGAATTCTGGATGCGCCAGATCCAATTCTTAGGGCATGTGGTGAATGAGAATGGGATTCAAGTTGACCCTTCCAAGATTGAGGCCATAAAGAATTGGAAGATTCCTGAAACTCCTACGGAGATAAGGCAATTCTTAGGACTGGCTGGCTACTATCGACGATTTATAAAAGACTTCTCGCGTATAGTGCAACCTTTGATCGCACTAACCAAGAAGAACACAACCTTTGTGTGGGAGCGAGAGCAGAACGAGGCGTTTGAAACGCTTAAGGAGAAGTTATGCAGTGCACCTATCCTTGCTCTTCCAGAAGGAGTAGAAGACTTCGTGGTCTATTGTGACGCTTCGCGTCAAGGGCTAGGATGTGTATTGATGCAATGCAACAAGGTAATTGCTTACGCATCTAGACTGCTGAATGATCATGAGAAGAACTACACGACGCACGATCTGGAGTTGGGTGCCGTGGTGTTTGCTCTCAAAATGTGGAGGCACTACCTCTATGGCACGAAGTGCATCATCTACACTGACCATAGAAGTTTGCAACACATCTTTGACCAAAAGATGCTCAACATGCGTTAGAGAAGACGGGTCGAGCTATTAAACGATTACGAGTGCGAAATCCGCTACCATCCCGGTAAGGCCAATGTTGTGGCGGATGCGTTGAGCCGAAAGGAAAGAGAAAAACCTCTTCGTGTACGAGCCTTAAGGATGAGTGTGCATACCAACCTTATTGCAAAACTGAAAGAAGCTCAAAGCGAGGCATATTAAGAAGAAGGAAAGGTTAAAAGAAGAAGGATTGACTGGAATGGAAAAGCAATTTGAGATAGGGGACGATGGTACATACAGGTATGAAGGAAGGACTTGGGTGCCAAAGCACGGAGGAATTCGAGAAGTAATCCTCAACGAAGCACACAAGTCTAGGTATTCAATTCACCCTGGACGTGATAAAATGTACCAGGACTTAAAGGCACTTTTCTGGTGGCCAGGAATCAAGAAATCAATCGCCGTTTATGTGGGGAAATGTCTAACCTGTGCCATGGTAAAAGCTGAGAACCAAAAACCATCAGGAACGTTACAACAACCCGAAATCCCAGAGTGGAAATGGGATAACGTCACGATGGATTTTGTTACCAAGTTGCCCAGAACGTTTAAAGGCCACGATGCTATTTGGGTGATAGTAGATAGGCTAACGAAAACAGCTCACTTTTTGCCAATTAGAGAAGACTACGACATGTCGAAATTGGCCCAACTATATGTCGACGAGATAGTAACGAGGCATGGAGTGCCTTTGTCGATCATCTCCGACCGTGATAGTCGTTTCACCTCTCCTTACTGGAAATCGTTCCAGCAAGCTTTAGGAACCCGTTTAGATCTAAGCACGGCTTACCACCCTCAAACCGACGGACAGAGCGAAAGAACTATTCAAACGATGGAAGACATGTTAAGAGCTTGCGTGATGGACTTTGGCGGAAATTGGGACAACCATCTTCCTTTGGTGGAATTCGCCTATAACAATAGTTACCACGCGAGTATTAAAGCCGCTCCGTATGAGGCCCTATATGGCAGGAAATGCCGATCATCATTGAGTTGGAATGAGATTGGTGATAGCCAAGTGATGGGACCCGACATCGTGTTGGAGACCACCGACAAGATCTATAAGATAAAAGAGCGACTGAAAGCAGCCAGAGATCGGCAGAAGAAGTACGCTGATAGGAGACGGAAACCTCTAGAGTTCCAAGTTGGCGACAGGGTAATGCTAAAGGTAGCACCATGGAAGGGAACTGTGAGGTTCGGAAAAAGAGGAAAGTTAAGCCCAAGGTACATTGGACCATTCGAAATACTGGCGAGAATTGGCCCAGTGGTGTACAAGTTGAAACTACCCCCGGGGTTGAGCCACATACACGACACCTTCATGTGTCGAACTTGAAGAAGAGCATGGTAGACAAAACCCTAGAACTACCATTAAAGAAGCAAGAATAAACGACAAACTGAATTTTGTGGAAGAACCCGTGGAGATCACGGATCGCTTGGTCAAGCAACTCCGGCAGAGCCGCATACCCAAGGTTAAGGTTAGATGGAACTCCAAGCGAGGACTTGAATTTACCTGGGAGCGTGAAGATGAAATGAGGAAGAATTATCCACACCTCTTCAAACCCACCCGTTCAGACTCTAATCAAAGCTAAAATTTCGGGACGAAATTTCCTAAACGGTGGGAGAATGTGACAACCGGCCTCTAGGTTGTTATCCTAACCCTAAATTACTTGCATCATTATCCATCTTATGAGTGCTAATAATTGAAACAATTCAACCCTATCATAAAATTAGAAGCATTTCTTGTTACTTGATTCAAATTTGGTTCTTATGATTTTGTTATTGACTTTTGTTAATTTAGGTTTCACCTTTTTAAAAATTTGTGTTCCGGGAATGTTGACTAGTCACCCTTACAAAATTAATCCCAAATGAAAGCAATTAAAATGTGAGCATACACACTCACACTCATATATTTTTGGCCCATGCATGCATGGACATGCACTAGATACCTCAAATAACACCATCCACTAAACAATATATTATACCCAATACTACAAACTACACTACTTATAATTATTATCAATTAAAATTTAAAAATAAAACCCTCACTAGAGCCAAAGTGGCCGCCCCCCTCTCCCTCCACTCACCTCTCCTCTACACCACCCACACACTCACCATTCACCCTTCATGCAAAGACTTCATCTCTACACCTCTCTCTCATTCTTTCAAATCTCCACCAGCTGAATACACACTCCTAAAACACACACAAACTATTCTCTCAAAGGTTCAGCCTTGTTCATCGAAGAACAAGGCATCTCCACTCTCGGTCGACCTAAAACCGCAAGAAGGTGACCATATCCGCGAGTTTGGACACACTTCTACCCATTGTTCGACTCTTTCAAGCTTGTAGAAGATTCTCCAGCCTTGTCCAAGGAGATTCGAGCCATTCAAGACCATCTACACTCTCCAAAACGTGAACAACATCGAGTGTAAGTTCATGACACCCGAAAATGGTCTTTTCATGTGTTCTTTCATTTCTCTTTTAAAAACACTCCCCTCTTTGTTGTAGCAGAACCCGACACCACTACCTTGTTCTTGAGGAGCTTTCAACTTCACAAGAGGTATCTCACTCGTTATTCTTGTCATATCTAAGGTGGAAACCGATTTCCACCATGAAAACCCTATTTTTGGGACTTTTGCACCATCTAACTTGTAGATCTTGTAACTCTTGAAGGCAAAACTTATAATCTTCTTGTTAAAGGATTAATGAACTCCTAATAACCTGATTTAAAAAGTTATAAAAGAAGAGATACACGTGGATGTATGGTTTTAACACAAGTTACACCTCAAAAAACCTCATTTTACAAGATGTATATATTGCAAGCTAAGCACTTGTTTGAAAACACTCTTAACCAAGGGTTATAATCTGATCATAAACGACTTGGTAACACCATAATAATCTGGATTTAAAGTTAAATGGAACTTTGGTAAGGTTTAAATTACAAGTTGCAATGATTTACACATGTGTTATGGTTAGTTATGGCTAAATCACTAAGTTAATGACTTATTGTTGTGATGGGAAACCTAACCGTGAGTTTGGACTTAATTTCAGAATGTTTTGTTGAATATTAAGGTTGTGACAAGTGGTTAATCTCTGGAAATTATGGACATGTTAAGATTAGACCTATTTTGGTTGATTTCGGGACCCGAAACATGGTAAAACGACCTTTAAAATAGTAAAAACATGGATTTAACACTCTTGAAAAGTATTCCAGGCTTAAAAATGATAAATAAAGTGTTCTGGAGTCAATGGGTAATTTAAATGGTCAAAGGAACAAATAAATGACGTTTTAACTAAAAACGGGTACTAACCGAGCATTGTTTTTGAGAAAAATCCATAAAAATGGAGTTCAAAGCTAAGATTTATAAAAATCATATGATTTCAGTAAGTTAAGTAATAAAAGACCTAAAGGATTTGAAAAATTGGTCAAACAAGCTTTAAATGGTCAAATACGGTCAAAACCGCGTTTTAACGGGTCAAACGTAAAAACGAGATTTTCAACTATTAAAGGCCAAACTTCACAATCTAAGGACTTAAAATTTATAAAAATATCTTTTAGAAAATAACTACTGGTCCAAGACTCAAATTTATGAAAACCCTAAATTTACGGTTAAAACTCTCTGGCTTTTACCGCAACCGGGAGCGTAAACGCATAGTTTTAAAACCGGACCCGTAAACTGAAATTTTGAAACACTTACTCTATATAAGTATAATAATACTCCAGAACCTGATTTTGGTCTTAAGGTCATAAGGGACAAGAAACCAAACTTGAGGGTAGAACTGTCAATTTTGAAACTTGAGGGACTAAACTTGTAAAATTTTACCAAACTTTATAACCGACTTCTATGAAGCTATAAACACTTGAACAACAAATTTCTAATATCCTTAACCTAATGATGTTAAAATCCCATTTTCATAAAGAAACCTTGACTGCCATAAAAGGAAATTTTTATACAAACTTCACGAAATCAAAGCCTACCCAATAGCTAAACTCTTGACACTATTGTTGCACCTTGATATGGAGTTTAGGGCAGAGCTTATTACTTAATAGTGATGTTAGGATTCTAGACTTGAGACCCTCCTGGCACACCAAGAGACTTTTTGACTTGAAACCTAAGGTGAGTTCTAGTGATCCCCCTTTTTACTACTGTTTTGGATGAATCATGCTCTATTATTTATGAACTATATTTGTGCTCTACTTGATGATTGTATGTGGGATTTATGGTTACCTGCTGATACTTATATCGTGATCATTAATTCTTTCGTGAACCGCTTGTTTTATATGAATAGATCTATTTGGGGAATCCCCCACACACAGTGGCTTCCGTTCCAGGAAGGGTACCCCACTGAGATCCTAAGGGGTCGTTTGTGGCATGTAACAGGTTTTGTTAAGAAACTATGATGAACCATCCGGGCAGGTAGGGTTCACTGGTTTGGGGCTCAGTTCTTCCTTCGGGAATATCCGGTTAAACACAATTTTAGAAGAGGCCAACCGGGACTGAGTGCAGGGTTGATTATTATTTTTCCCATGATGTTTAAACAATGATTATTTTCTTTTCAATCAAGGAAGGATTTGTTAAGTCCTTTTGTTTTTAAACTTTAAGCACTTGAATTCACCAACTTTTTAGTTGACACAAATTTCTTTTGAGCATGTTTCAGGTAAAGTATGAAGAAATCCTAGCTGTTATGAAGACCTAGACCTATCCCCGTGATCATGGCATTGGCATATTTTACTTAATGAACCATTTGAACAATTTTATGTTTGTGTTGAACAAGTACAATTTATTTTTATGGGTGATTGTAAAACTTATTTGGGGGCTTGATTTGTTTCTAGCCCCGGTATCTTTTTAAAACATTACTGCCATGTGATATTCTCTCTTTTGAGCTCTTGTAATGGTTTGTTTTCGCTGCCATATATTGTTGCTAGTCTGTGACCCTACCTGGGCCTGGGGTGTGACAAGTACGGTCTTGTGTTTGGATTTGATTTCGGTTTAACTATACCTACATTGTTTCATTTATTAATTATAAGTGTCAATTTAGTTATTCGTCTGCTTGGATTTCTTTAAATAAGTTCAAGAGTGTGTTGAGAAACGAAAATACATAGGACAATAGGTTGTTACGTTACAAAGAAGTTATCCGTGCTAGAAGTATTGCTATTTAATGTTTTTGTATACTTACATTGTTACCCATGTATTATGTTTAGCTTTCGAGACTACTTGGTTGAAAGAACTTATACTCGTATAATTTGAGTGATATATAAGAAAATCTAATTTTCTTGATCGTGGACCTTGGTTTGAGTTCTTATTCATTGTTCGCAGGATTAAGTTTCATTTAATAAGGTTTAATTACTTACGTTTCATAAGGGTAATATAAATATGGATTCTTAAGAGTTAATACGAATGGTTCATTGGTCGTGTGAAACATCTATCGTTGACTCGGTGCTCAACAAGAAATATGAGGATCGAGAGTAAGTATTTGGATTTATTGTAGTGGATTTTTTAAGCTAGAGTGTTTGAGATGGTGGTAGAGTGTTTTGGATGAGTTTGGAAAGCACTCGTTCATTTTTTAGGGTGATTAGTACGGTCTTGTGTTTGGATTTGATTTCGGTTTAAACTGTACCTACATTGTTTCATTTATTAATTATAAGTGTCATTTTAGTTATTCGTATGCTTGGATTTTTTTAAATTAGCTCAAGAGTGTGTTGAGAAACAAATGTACATAAGACAATAGGTTCTTACGGTACGAAGAAGTTATCCGTCCTAGAAGTATTGCTATTTAACGTTTTTGTATACTTACTTTGTTACCCATGTATTATGTTTAGCTTTCGAGACTACTTGGTTGAAAAAACTTATACTCGTATAATTTGAGTGATCTATAAGAAAATCTAATTTACTTGATTATGGACCTTGGTTTGAGTTCTTCTTCATTTTTTCACAGATTTAGTTTCATTTAATAAGGTTGGATTACTTACGTTTCATAAGGGTAATTTAAATTTGGATTCTTATGAGTTAATACGAATGGTTAATTGGTCGTATGAAACATCTATCGTTGACTCGGTGCTCAACAAGAAATATGAGGATCGAGTAAGTATTTGGATTCATTGTAGTGGATTTTGTAAGCTAGAGTGTTTGAAGATGGTGGTAGAGTGTTTTGGATGAGTTTGGAAAGCACTAGATCAATTTTAAGGGTGAAAACTACGGTCTTGTGTTTGGATTTGATTTCGGTTTAAACTGTACCTACATTGTTTCATTTAATAATTATAAGTGTCATTTTAGTTATTGGTATGCTTGGATTTGTTTAAATTAGTTCAAGAGTATGTTGAGAACCGAATATACATAGGACAATAGGTTGTTACGGTACGAAGAAGTTATCCGTGCTAGAAGTATTGCTATTTAATGTTTTTGTATACTTACTTTTTTCCCCATGTATTATGATAAGACTTTGTGACTACTTGGTTGCACAAACCTATACTCGCATAATTTGAGTGATATATAAGAAAATCTTATTTACTTGATCGTGGACCTTGGTTTGAGTTCTTATTCATTGTTTATAGATTTAGTTTCATTTATAAGGTTTGATACTTACATTTCATAAGGGTAATTTAAATTTGGATTCTTATAAGTGAATATAAATGGTTTTTTGGTCATTTGAAACATCTATCGTTGACTCGATGCTCAACAATAAATATGACGATCGAGAGTAAGTATTTGGATTCATTGTAATGGATTTTGTAAGCTAGAGTGTTTGAAGATGGTGGTAGAGTGTTTTGGATGAGTTTGGAAAGCACTAGATCAAATTTAAGGGTGATTAGTACGGTCTTGTGTTTGGATTTGATTTCGGTTTAAACTGTACCTACATTGTTTCATTTAATAATTATAAGTGTCATTTTAGTTATTGGTATGCTTGGATTTGTTTAAATTAGTTCAAGAGTATGTTGAGAACCGAATATACATAGGACAATAGGTTGTTACGGTACGAAGAAGTTATCCGTGCTAGAAGTATTGCTATTTAACATTTTTGTATACTTACTTTTTTCCCCATGTATTATGATAAGACTTTGAGACTACTTGGTTGCACAAACCTATACTCGCATAATTTGAGTGATATATAAGAAAATCTTATTTACTTGATCGTGGACCTTGGTTTGAGTTCTTATTCATTGTTCACAGATTTAGTTTTATTTAATAAGGTTTGATTACTTACGTTTGATAAGGGTAATTTAAATTTGGATTACTATGAGTTAATACGAATGGTTAATTGGTCGTATGAAACATCTATCGTTGACTCGATGCTCAACAAGAAATATGAGGATCGAGAGTAAGTATTTGGATTCATTGTAGTGGATTTTGTAAGCTAGAGTGTTTGAAGATGGCGGTAGAATGTTTTGGATAAGTATGGAAAGCACTAGATCAATTTTAAGGGTGATTAGTACGGTCTTGTGTTTGGATATGATTTCGGTTTAAACTGTACCTACATTGTTTCATTTATTAATTATAAGTGTCATTTTAGTTATTCGTATGATTGGATTTGCTTAAATTAGTTCAAGATTGTGTTGAGAACCGAAAATACATAGGACAATAGGTTGTTACGGTACGAAGAAGTTATCCGTGCTAGAAGTATTGCCATCTAACGTTTTTGTATACTTACTTTTTTTCCCATTTATTATGTTTAGCTTTAAAGATTACTTAGTTGAAAAAACTTATACTCGCATAATTTGAGTGATATATAAGAAAATCTAATTACTTGATCGTGGACCTTGGTTTGAGTTCTTATTCATTGTTTATAGATTTAGTTTCATTTATAAGGTTTGATACTTACATTTCATAAGGGTAATTTAAATTTGGATTCTTATAAGTGAATATAAATGGTTTTTTGGTCATTTGAAACATCTATCGTTGACTCGATGCTCAACAATAAATATGACGATCGAGAGTAAGTATTTGGATTCATTGTAATGGATTTTGTAAGCTAGAGTGTTTGAAGATGGTGGTAGAGTGTTTTGGATGAGTTTGGAAAGCACTAGATCAAATTTTAGGGTGATTAGTACGGTCTTGTGTTTGGATTTGATTTCGGGTTAAACTGTACCTACATTGTTTCATTTATTAATTATAAGTGTCATTTTTGTTAGGGTTTGTTAGAACAAGATACATAGTTTAACCATTTAAACTTTGTGAAAAACGCAGCGGAAAAAACCTTTATAACATACTTTGTAAACTGAAAATTCGGGTTCCATCTTGATATTATAAAGACACAAACAAACCCAAGAACAAAGGACCTTTTATATGTGAATAAGAGTAGCTATGTAAACACAAAAACGAACATTATGGACAGCCTTAAAGAGGCTGCCATAAACTACCTTTCAGCTGCAAAAGTCAAAATGGATGAGGATGATATGGACCAAGAAAGAACGACCAAAGCACCAACAAGAGGTCCTCTCAAGCTTGTATACCCAAAGCCTTATAGTAAACACCTTCTTGCTAGGGAGAAGAACACCCAAAAAAAACTTCTAAGACCCTCTAAATCTGCTGCTTCTGGCCGAGATTTTTGAGAGGAGAGAAGAGCTTGCTTTTTGTGTGTAAAATGATGAATGAAAGTATGGAGAGTTGCACACACTTCTAATGTGAGTTTTCAAGGCAAAGAGAATAATCCTATTGGACCATAGGGAGGCTGATTTTCAGCCTTCTAGAAGGGTTTTCCCTCCCAAACTTTTAATAAATCACACATTAAGAAGTCATGTACACCATTTAAATTAAACCTCTTTTAATTTAAAATGACTCTCTCTTGTTTTATTATTTAATGTTACTTAAACCTATTTAAATAACAATAAAAATAATAAAATTCATCAACAAATTATCCCTATAATTTGTTCCACTACAAATGCAATTGTTTAGAAAACCTATTTTCTAAATTTGGTGCGATTATTTAATTGCATGATCATATCATCAATTAAATAATTGTTTGTGTTTACAAAGCTTGTTATTGGGTATAACCCGACTTGGATTATAACGTACTAACCGCATCAATATTCTACGTGTCTTGGGCATATAGAATCCTACAATCTCCCACTTGCACAAGATTCATAGAAAATTGATGCAAGCAGTAAATACCGCCTAACAACGGTTTACTACCCTTAATACGCATGACTTATAGCCATTCAATAACATCATCCCATTCAAGTATCCTACTTGAAATGATTTAGGTGAATTAATCATCTATCCTTTTGCTATAGATATCATGCTAAATCTAAGGACACAGAATGATCATTCCTTGTTGATTTAACTTATCAGGCCTTAGACATCTTGCTCTCAACGAATAAGAGGAACAAATTCCATCTTGAATACATACGTTTCTCACAAACACTTCGTGTCACACCTGAACATAGCCTTACATACTGTCCATTATTTCAGGGTAGTGAAGAACTAGCTGAAGGTATAACACTTGGTGAATATCAAAACCCAGTATGTATCTCAGGTCTGAGGATACCAAATGATATTTGCCTTTACTCAAATTTACTTTTGATCAATCTAGAAGGTTCCATGTAGTAAAATTTGAGATGCGGGTCATTCCAATATTTGTATCCCACAAATATCTATGAACTTTGGCAGCAACCATTTGCTCTATATTCATTCCTTATGAATATCCAGCAATCCAAATTCATAATAATCTTACCCTCATACTTGTTCCCACAAGTATGAACGACTACGGACATTTAGAGTAAACAATTTACCCATGGATTAAACATGCTAAATTGGAACATTTATTGATATATTATAACCAAATAATTTTATTCAAGTAGTAAGGGAGTTCCAAATATCCAAATACGAAATCACAGATTAAATCCAATCACTAGAATATCGAAGTCCCATGGCACAGGTATGACCTTCATGCTTTGCCTTTTCTAGGAGCTTGGTAAGAGGATCCGCAATATTTTGATCTGTGTGAACTTTGCGAATACATATCTTTCCTTTCTCAACTTCATCACGTATGTAGTTGAATCTTCGCTCAATGTGCCTAGTCTTTTGATGAGCACGGGGTTCCTTGATTTGAGCAATCGCACCCTCGTTATCACAAAAGATCTCTAGGGGGTCCTGAATGGAAGGGACAACCCCTAGATCAGCAATGAATTTCTTCAACCATGCAGCTTCTTGAGCTGCCAATGAGGTGGCGACGTATTCTGATTTTGTAGTTGATAAAGCCACCACATCCTGTTTAGAGCTCTTCCAAGAGACAGCTCCCCCATTCAGAATGAAAATGTATCCAGATTGTGATCGTGAATCATCACGATCGGTTTGGAAACTCGCATCCGCGTAACCTTTTACAACGAGTTCCTCATCACCAGATCCATAGATTAGAAACATATCTTTAGTCCTCCTTAGGTACTTAAGTATGTTCTTAACAGCCATCCAATGACTGCTTCCAGGATTTTGCTGGTATCGGCTTGTCATGCTTAAGGCACATGAAACGTCCGGCCGAGTGCATATCATTGCATACATGATGGATCCAATAGCAGATGTGTATGGGATTCCCTTCATTTTATCTTGCTCATCCTTTGAGCTTGGACATTGAGTTGTACTCAATATCGTTCCTCTTTGAATAGGTACCGTACCTTTCTTAGAGTTCTCCATCTTGAACCTTTTCAAGATCTTATCAATGTATGCACTTTGATTTAAACCAATCAACCGCCTTGATCTGTCCCTATAGATCTTTATTTCCAGAATATTGGCGGCTTCACCAAGATCCTTAATGGAAAAACAACTCCCAAGCCAGGTTTTTACACCTTTTATGGTTGGAATGTCATTTCCAAAAAGTAGTATGTCATTAACATACAATACTAGGAAAGTGATGATGCTCCCACTAGCTTTCTTATATACACAAGCTTCATCAGCGTTCTTGATGAATCCAAATTTAATTACTTCTGCATCAAAACGGTGATTCCAACTTCTCGATGCTTGTTTCAATCCATAGATTGATTTTTTTAACTTGCATACTTTGTTAGGATGTTTTGGATCGACAAAACCTTCAGGCTGAACCATATAGACATCTTCCTCAAGATATCCATTTAGGAAAGCTGTTTTGACATCCATTTGCCAAATCTCATAATCATAATGAGCAGCTATGGCAAACAATATCCTAATAGATTTTAGCATTGCAACAGGTGAGAAAGTTTCATCATAATCAACCCCTTGAGTTTGAGTGAAACCCTTTGCTACAAGTCTTGCTTTATAAGTATCCAGGTTTCCATGCATATCGGTTTTCCTTTTGAAAACCCACTTACATCCAATTACTTTGGTGTTAAGAGGTGGTATAACCAAGTCCCATACTTGATTGTCATACGTGGATTGCATCTCAACGTTCATGGCTTCAAGCCATTTGTCACAATCCGAATTGGACAATGCATCATGGTATGTGATTGGTTCATTAGAATCTATCACATAGCATCCATCAGTGAAAAATCCATATCTTTCAGGTGGATTACTAGTTCTACCAGATCTACGAACGTTTTCTGTGTATCGATCAACTATTTGATCACTTTCAACATCCTCATGTTGAGTGCTAGTGTCAACCAAACGTGTATCGGGTTGCAGTTCTTGATCCTCTTCAAGATCCACAGTTCTACTACCAGTTCCTTCCATAAGGAATTTGGTTTCCAAGAACTCACCCTTTTTGGCAACAAACTCCTTTTGTTGTATTGGATCATAAAAATAATATCCCATAGAATCTCTTGGATATCCAATAAAGATACACTTAATGGAGCGGCTTTCTAACTTGTTCGAGGTGGGAGTCTTCACATAAGCCTCGCAAACCCACACCCTCAAATATGAAAATGATGAAACCCTTCCATGCCATATTTCATAAGGTGTCCTTTCCACTTTCTTGGTTGGGGCCATATTCAAAATACGGGCTGCAGAGAGCAGAGCAAAACCCTAAAATGATAGAGGTAATGAGCTTCTAGCCATCATAGATCGAACCATATCCAATAGAGTTCGATTTCTCCGCTCGGACACGCCATTATGTTGTGGTGTTCCTGGTGGAGATAGTTGTGAGACAATCCCACAACTTCTAAGATGGTCCCTAAAAGCATCATTCAGGTATTCACCTCCTCTATCGGTGCGGAGAATTTTAATTGACTTATTGAGTTGATTCTGTACTTCATTTTGAAAGATCTTGAACATTTCAAAAGCTTCATCTTTGTGTCTTAACAAGTACACATACCCATATCGACTATAGTCATCAGTAAAGGTAATGAAGTATCTTTCATTGTACCTTGTCATAGGTTTAAAAGGACCACATACATCCGAATGTATGATACCTAATAAATCCTTTGCCCTTTCGGCTTTGCCACTAAAAGGTGCCTTGGTCATTTTACCTTGTAAACAAGACTCACATACATCAAATGAATCACATTCATTTGTTTTTAAAAGACCATTCTTTTGTAATGTTTGTATTCTTTTCTTGTTTATATGACCAAGACGGCAATGCCAAAGATAAGTATTACTCAAATCCAATTTGTGTTTCTTGGTACTAGTTTGGTACAATAAGCTATCATTCAATGTATTTTCACGAACCAATTCATAGATACCATTGATGGGAATAGCTTTAAAGAAAAACATGTCATTCAAAGTAACATGGATTTCATTTCCAATAAATGATAATACATATCCAAAATGTTTTAATAGGGCTACGGAAATAATGTTCCTAGTCAAACTAGGAGCATACAAAACATTGTACAAAATTACTTCCAAACCATTTGGAAGTTTCAAGATGTAGTCACCACGGGCTTCAACTTGAACTTTAGCCCCATAGCCCATATAGAGGCTAACATCCCCTTTGTTGAAGTTGCTACTTCTTTTGAACCCCTGCAACAAATTGCAAATGTGAGTTCCACATCCGGTATCTAATACCCATGTGTTAGAGGATATTAAGTTTAAATCAATATGGATCATGTATATAGTACCTGAGTTCTGCCCGGCATCCCTCTTTGCTTTCAACTCTTGGAGATGGACGGGACAATTTCTTGCCCAGTGTCCAATCTCCCCATACTTGAAGCATGGGTCATTAGAAGCAACCTTTTGCCTCTTCTCCTATGCTTTGGGTGGCACCCTTGCCACCCCTTTCCCTTTTCCCATTACGGGTCCCTTACCCTTGGCAACCTTTGCCTTGGGTGTGGGATGAGGCCTTTTCTTGTTCCCACCTTCATGGATGGTGAGAACGGGTAAAACCCTTTTACCCATGGCCGCCTCGGCCGTTTTGAGCATAGAGTGAAGCTCACCAATGCTTTTGTCCCAAGCATTCATGTTGTAGTTCAACACGAACGTCTCAAACCTTTTGGTAAGGCCATTGAGGATCAAATCCGTGGCCAATTCCTTTGAGACGGGACAGTTTAGCATTTTGAGGCGGTCAATGTGACTTTTCATCTTAAGTACATAAGATGAAACTGATTGGTTGTCGTCCATACGACATGCATGGAGCGCTCGAACCGTTTCGAAGCGCTCAACCCTTGCTTGCTGTTGGAACGTTTCCTTCAGTTGGGTTACCATGTCATAAGCTCCGTGATGCTCATACTCCTTCTGGAGATCCGGAGTCATGCTTGCCAACATAAGGCAAGACACCTGGACAGAGTCCTCAGTGTACTTTATCCAATCATTATAGGCCTCCTCATCATCCTCACTAGGTTGATCGGGGATAGGGTCGTCTAAAACATATGATCGTTTCTCTTGCTTGAGAACGATTCTCAAGTTTCGATACCAATCAATAAAATTGTAATGATTTAGACGTTCCTTTTGGAGAATCGCTCGTAAAGATTGGGCGGACGTGGACGAATTATCATGATTATCATAATTACTGGTGGCCATCTACAAAATTTAACAAAGATCAATTTTAGTATTTTCGACATTGTTATTTTAATAATTAATACCTTTTAAGGTCATTTTCATATTAAAATCTAGAACCCAACATTACATTTAAATAGTGGTTAGGTGACCTTTATCCCACGATTTAAATTAATAAGGTGGTCAACGATTGACGATTGCAACCATTTGCAACTTCTAGAGGTATGGGATCGACTTGAAACATCATATGTAAAGTCGGCATGTTAATCCCATCAACACCATTTGGAAACCATATCGTAGGTGATCCATTGGACATGGTTTGCAAATCAAGACACCCTACTTACACACACGTGTGAGTTTGCCAAAATAAGCGGTTAGGTGACCTTTATCCCACGAATATGGCATTCTTACCTCAAGTCACAAGTTCCCTCAAAATGGTTAGGTGACCTTTATCCCACTAAGACTTCCCGAGTGATTCAAGTGTTGTGTAAAAGGACGGTGTTGATCTCATTTTTAAAATATTTAGAGATTTCATAATTCTAGTTTAGAAAATTCTATGTATTCATATTTGCATGCTTTCAAATACAAGATACCCTATGGTACATTGATTAAAACCCCTTTTAATCTTTGAAATCATTGAACAATTTTAATAACCTTTTATTACCTTTTAATGATTAAAGCCCATTTAGATAGTTTGTTATGATCATTGAAAGGATTGTTAAGCAAACATCATATATAAGCAATCATCCATAATACCATAACCAAACAACCATGAACCAACCAAATATTAGTGCATAACCATAGCATCTAAAGTGGCCACACTTGTTTGCCATCACAAGTGTGGACCAAAGGACACTCCTAAGGGACAAAACACAACACAAAAGCTTCCATGAACCTCCCACTTGAAACCGCATCCAAATGCTCCATGTTTCTTGTGTCTTCCCTTTGTGCTTCTAACACGTACATCTTCATATTACAAGATATTATATCCTAATACAAGATTTCTAGTAAAAATGAAAAGTACCTAATCTATTTATTACAGTCCAATAATAAATAAATTACACTTTAAAACAAGCACAAATAAAAGATTATACAACCCAATTGAATGAATTAATACAACCATAGTAAACATCCAAATAACACAAGGTCAAGGGCTAGGTTATGCACCATAATAAAAAATGATCATATCATCCAAACCAATAATGAATCCCCACCTAAAACCCACGAAATTTCAGCCAACACAAACTGAAATTTTGGGTTTTGTCTTGTCCAAACAAACAACAAATACAACATAGATGTCTTTCAAAGTTTAATCACAAGCATGTGTGATATAACTTTGAAAGTTTGGGGATTCATAATACATGAACATAGCAGCCCCTAAGGGGTTTACAAAATCCCATAAAACGAATTTTTAAAGGATAAAACAAGCTAGCTATCCACATAACCGGCTCTAGATGCCAATGTGGGGTTTTGTTAGAACAAGATACATAGTTTAACCATTTAAACTTTGTGAAATACGCAGCGGAAAAAACCTTTATAACATACTTTGTAAACTGAAAATTTGGGTTCCATCTTGATATTATAAAGACACAAACAAACCCACGAACAAAGGACCTTTTATATGTGAATAAGACTAGCTATGTAAACACAAAAATGAACATTATGGACAGCCTTAAAGAGGCTGCCGTAAACTACCTTTCAGCTGCAAAAGTCGAAATGGATGAGGATGATATGGACCAAGAAAGAACGACCAAAGCACCAACAAGAGGTCCTCTCAAGCTTGTATACCCAAAGCCTTATAGTAAACACCTTCTTGCTAGGGAGAAGAACACCCAAAAAACTTCTAAGACCCTCTAAATCT
The DNA here is from genome assembly GCA_025215565.1 of Flaveria ramosissima. NCBI lineage: Eukaryota > Viridiplantae > Streptophyta > Magnoliopsida > Asterales > Asteraceae > Flaveria > Flaveria ramosissima. The sequence goes on from CM046032.1 coordinate 5,793,933, forward strand.
GCTGCTTCTGGCCGAGATTTTTGAGAGGAGAGAAGAGCTTGCTTTTTGTGTGTAAAATGATGAATGAAAGTATGGAGACTTGCACACACTTCTAATGTGAGTTTTCAAGGCAAAGAGAATAATCCTATTGGACCATAGGGAGGCTGATTTTCAGCCTTCTAGAAGGGTTTTCCCTCCCAAACTTTTAATAAAATCACACATTAAGAAGTCATGTACACCATTTAAATTAAACCTCTTTTAATTTAAAATGACTCTCTCTTGTTTTATTATTTAATGTTACTTAAACCTATTTAAATAACAATACAAATAATAAAATTCATCAACAAATTATCCTTATAATTTGTTCTACTACAAATGCAATTGTTTAGAAAACCTATTTTCTAAATTTGGTGCGATTATTTAATTGCATGATCATATCATCAATTAAATAACTTTTTGTGTTTGCAAAGCTTGATATTGGGTATAACCCGACTTGGATCATAACGTACTAACCGCATCAATATTCTACGTGTCTTGGGCATATAGAATCCTACAATTTTAGTTATTCATATGCTTAGATTTGTTTTAATTAGTTCAAGAGTGTGTTGAGAAACGAAATTACATAGGACAATAGGTTATTACGGTACGAAGAAGTTATCCGTGCTAGAAGTATTGCTATTTAACGTTTTTGTATACTTTTTTCGTTACACTGTATTATATTTTGACTTCGAGACTACTTGGTTGAAAAAACTTATACTCGCATAATTTGAGTGATATATAAGAAAATCTTATTTACTTGATCGTGGACCTTGGTTTGAGTTCCTATTCATTGTTCACAGATTTAGTTTCATTTAAAAAGGTTTGATTACTTACGTTTGATGAGGGTAATTTAAATTTGGATTACTATGAGTTAATACGAATGGTTAATTAGTCGTATGAATGTAACACCCGTAAATTTCCTTTGTAGCCGACGAGAGAAGAAAAAGATTTAAAGTCCAAAGTCGAGGGACCAAACCCGCCAACGAGAGAAACTTCTATGCACGGGAGTATAAAAGGGGGAAAACCCCCTATTCTCCTCATATTTCAGCCAAGAGAGGAGAAGAGAGGAGAAGGAGAAAAGAGGAGAAAAGTTGGTTCGGGTGGATTCGAGCGTGGAATTCAACGTGGAGCGAGTCAAATCGAAGCTCTACTCGACGGGATCGTTAAGGTGAGTTCTAGGACCCCTCTTTTACACGTTTTCAACTGATTTTGGGGCTGGAACACATCCAAAAACCTATTTCGAGTTTTTGGGTGAAAACCCGTTTTGATGTATGTATGTATATGTATGATGCGTTAGAGGCTTGATTTCTTGCTTGGTTATGCTTGTATGAGGTCATGGTATGATTCCCTAACCTTTAGAAGGGTTGATTTGAGATTAAAAGAGGTTTGGAAGGGGTTGGAGGTCGAAAACCCACGGCTGCAGTCGACCTAACTGCACTCTGCACCAGCTAGGGCTAGGCGACCGACTGGAGGGCGACTGGAGGCCATTCGGCCGATTGAAGTGCGACTGAGGTCCATACGCACGTTTGCTATGCGACTAAAGTCCATACGCATGATGGACATGCGATTGGAGTTCATGTGCTTGGGAGTCATGCGATTGAGAGATGGTGCGACTGAGGTTCATTCGCACGGAGGTTATGCGACTTAAGTCCATGCGCCTGGAGGCCATGCGACTGAGGTTCATTCGTATGAAGAGTATGCGACTGAAGCCCATACGCCTGAAGTCATGCGACTGAAGGCCATACGCATGAGAGTTATGCGACTGGGAGTCCATCCGCATGGAGGTCCATTCGCCCATAGTCAATTCGCCCATAGTCCATTCGCATAGGGTCCATTCGCATAGTTGTCCATTCGCCTAAGTGTTCAGAGATGATAGTCGGGATGAAACTCCTCGACGATGTGATGGGCATGAACGGTATAGGGTGACGCAGGATGATGAGATTATGATGATAATGTTAATGGAGATGATGGTAATATGCATGATGTTATGTGTTATGTTAGGCACGGCGGTGCGTGTGATGCGTAGTATGTATGATGTGCGTGATGTGATGTATGATTGAGATGCGTATGTGTAATGATGTTGTATGTTTAGGTTTATGTTTATGTTCCTTGCTTGGTATGTTTATCTTTCTATGGCTTTGCGTTGAACGTTAATGAATGAAATGAAAGTATTATGTAACGTGAAGTGAAAGATAAAGAAAAGAGGAACGTAATGAATGAATGCATGCATTAATGAATGAATGAAATCGTGTGAGGTATGTATGTGAAGCGAAGTGAAGTGCACGGCTCAAATGCCTTAGGCTCAACCGTGAGAGGTTCAGCTAGTCTATAGTGTGCACGCAAGGGTGGGACCAGTCTTTGTGGCTGACCTTCGATGATGTACCCATTTCGATGGGGGTGATGTACCCATGTTGATGGGGGTGATGTACCCACTTCGGTGGGGGTGATGTACCCACTTCGGTGGGGGTGTAGTACCCATAATGTTGGGGGTGTAATGTATGATGGTTACCCGGGTTACGCATAACTCCGGGGGTGTAGCATGAAGCCATGTATATGTATGAGGTGAGCAACCCGGTCGTTGCAAAAGACTCGAGTACGCGCTATCGTGATGTTGCCTTGGGGTGAGCAACCTTGTTGTTGCAAAAGACTCGGATAGCTTGCTATCGTGATGGGCAATGAGGTGAGCAACCCTAGGGGTGCAAAAGACTCGGATAGCGTACATTCATTGAGATGGCTATTGAGGTGAGCGACTTGGTGTTGCAACAGCCTTGGATGGAGTTCAATCCCTGTGATTGACTCGTATGGGATCTTTGTCGCGTATCCCGGTGTTGTGTCAGTCTTCGGACATGATTCGGGGGCTTGTGAGCAGGTCCCGGCACAACATCAGCTTTCGAGCATGAGTCGGGGATATTGCATAAGACAAGATTCGAGTAAGGAAGGGTAATGAGTAAAGAGATGAATGAAAGAATGAACGTATGAAATGAACGTTAACGAATGATCCTAATAATGTATGTAATGGAATCCTTGTCACTCGACCTCAGTAATCGTGGCTGTGTGCCATGAAGAGGGTAAAGTCTGACAGGATCTAGAAAGAAGTGAAAGATAATAATGTATGATGAATGATGAACGTAACGAACGAAATGACGAAGATAATAATGATATTATCTGTATGTACGTATGATGTGTGAACCCATGTATGTAACGAATGTTTTTGTAAAGGAAGTAAAGAACGGTTTATGAAAGTAAAGTATGTTTTATTATAAAACTAGAACTCACTCAGCAACGCTGACTTTGATGTGTTTCCAGTTGGCAGGTATGTTGCTGAGGATGGCACGGGGCGGCTACTCAGCGTATTTTGGATGGCATCTTTATGATTAATGCTTTTGTAATAAATGTAACATGATAATGTTAAAGGAACGATTGTACTTGGGTGCAAAAGTATTTTGATGAAATGAAATGGTGTTTTTAATGTTTCCGCTGCAACTATTTATGAAAGGAAAAAAATGTAATGTATGATTTATGTGCGATGAATGACCAACTGTAAGCGTCCCGGGAACGGGCCTTACAAGTTGGTATCAGAGCCAAAGTTTAAGTGAATTGGGTAAATATTTTCAAAAAAACTAATCTTAAACTGAGAATGGGACGGAAAGGGAATGGGATGCCAATCTGAGTAGCTGCGTGCCATCAGGTATGTTTTTGTAAAGTTAACCGGTTTTACGTGCGCATGTTATGTGGTTTATGTGTTGCTGGTAGATTTAAATACTGATGTAGTCAGGATAGGTAATGCTCGGAGTATGAAGAGTAAAGTAAGTGGCTAATCACAACTGGCCACTGTAATTAGGGACTTACTATACTTGACATAAACTGAGCTGTTCCTTGAATGACCGTGTTAGTGTTTGAATCTTTCAGTGTGTTTAGAGGATGGCTGGTGGAAGATGTTCGAAAGCTTCTCGTGGTGGAGGTGACGGTGGACGTGGTGCTGAACCACGGGTGACAAGAGCAAGGTCAAGGGCCGAAAGGGTAGTTTATGAAGAACCTGTGACCCCTCATCCTGAGGGCGGTGATGAGAATGCTAATCAGAGGGCCTCGATGAGAGAGGCGGTCGTGGAGGAAGTGCATCAGGTCATGCAGACGATTCTACCGTCTGTGGTGACCGAAGTTATAAAGGCTGTTAGAGATGAGGAGAGAAGGGAAAGGGGTAGACCTTCGGGCGAAAGGAGACGACCAGGGACTGAAACGGTTCTCTCCGATGACGAAGAGGAAGAAGAAGAGGAAGAGCCTACGCCGGAGGCGGCACGAGGCTGTAACTATGGGGCGTTTCAGCGATGCAAGCCCCCTACTTTTGATGGTAATGGTACTGCTGCTACTGCTCACCGATGGGTGAGGGAGATGGAAGCTGTTTTAAATATCAGCGAGTGCCAAGAAGATCAGAAAGTAAAGTTTGCTACCCACTCTTTCGTGGACTCAGCTTTGTGCTGGTGGGACAACATAGTCCAAGTTGAGGGAAGCAGAGCTATCGGAAGGATGAGATGGCCAGAGTTGAAGAGGCTGGTGATTGAGGAGTTCTGTCCTCACCGTGAGATGGATAAAGTTGAAAGAGAGTTCCTGCAGCTGGAGGCGGGAACAATGACGCATCAGCAATACACCACCAAGTTCAACGAAATGGCACGACTGGTGCCGGATCAGGTGACACCTCTTTCGCGAAAGATCAAGAGGTATATTCATGGCTTGCCAGCGGACATTCGTAGGCACATGATTGCTGCCCGACCGAGCACGTTTAGGTCGGCGGTGATTTAGCGGGAAGATTATACGATGAAAGATTGATGGTGGTGACAGAAGGTAGCAAGAAAGGAGATGGTGATCGGGATTGGAACGGGAAGCGATTGGGACGCGACGGAGCCGCTCCAAGTAACAAAGGTGCACGGGTGGATGACCAGCGAGTGGTCATGGATGATGTGGGTTCGGAAAGGTGTGACAAGTGTGGACACAGGCACCCCGGGGAATGTAGATTGGGGACTGATGCTGCTTTGTTGTGGTGATGTTGTGGAAGGACCGGACATGTAGCGAAGAACTGCGGTATGGGGAAGTGTTATTCTTGTGGTGAGGAAGGTCATAAGAGCAGGGACTGTAAAAGCAAAGGGCTGGAGGCTCGGGAGTGAAGAAGATCGGAGGAAGCTAGGACGGACTTCGATGTTATGTCAGGTATGTTCCTAGTAAATAGATTCTTGGCTTGTGTTATTTAATGTTGGCGTTAGTAAAAGTTTTATTCCTGCTGCTTTCTGTGCTAAATTGCCTGTTAGTGGTAAGAATATAAATACGCCATTCGATGTAGCCCTAAGAGTGGATTGTTTGACGGACTACGGAGCGAACACTATGTGTTGCAAAAAGATGATACGGTTGATAGTGCCTGAGGGAATCATGGTGATGGCTTAAGGTGATTGAGTCACGACGATTCCGAAGGTGATTTCGATGGCAATGGCGGGAAGGTGCACGAAGCGTGACATGATGGAGTAAGTGAGTAGATGCCTTACTTGTCTACAAGTGAAGGCCAAGCACCAAACGACGTTTGGGAAATATTGAGGCGACTGAGGCAACGACTGAGAAGCTCGAAGGGATCAAAGCCCTGGGGGAAAGCAGTCCGAGACAAACCAGAGGTCGTATGTTGATAAACGACGTAGACCGATTGAACTCCAGGTGGGAGACTGGAGAAGAGATGAGACAGAATTGCTCGCGACGGTTTAAGGAATGATAGGTTTCGGGGACGAAACCCATTTAAGGGGGGTGGACTTGTAACACCCGGAATTTCCTTTGTAGCCGACGAGAGAAGAAAAAGATTTAAAGTCCAAAGTCGAGGGACCAAACCCGCCAACGAGAGAAACTTCTATGCACGGGAGTATAAAAAGGGGGAAAACACCCCTATTCTCCTCATATTTCAGCCAAGAGAGGAGAAGAGAGGAGAAGGAGAAAAGAGGAGAAAAGTTGGTTCGGGTGGATTCGAGCGTGGAATTCAACGTGGAGCGAGTCAAATCGAAGCTCTACTCGACGGGATCGTTAAGGTGAGTTCTAGGACCCCTCTTTTACACGTTTTCAACTGATTTTGGGGCTGGAACACATCCAAAAACCTATTTTCGAGTTTTTGGGTGAAAACCCGTTTTGATGTGTATGTATGTATATGTATGATGCGTTAGAGGCTCGATTTCTTGCTTGGTTATGCTTGTATGAGGTCATGGTATGATTCCCTAACCTTTAGAAGGGTTGATTTGAGCTTAAAAGAGGTTTGGAAGGGGTTGGAGGTCGAAAACCCGCGGCTGCAGTCGACCTAACTGCACTCTGCACCAGCTAGGGCTAGGCGACCGACTGGAGGGCGACTGGAGGCCATTCGGCCGATTGAAGTGCGACTGAGGTCCATACGCACGTTTGCTATGCGACTAAAGTCCATACGCATGATGGACATGCGATTGGAGTTCATGTGCTTGGGAGTCATGCGATTGAGAGATGGTGCGACTGAGGTTCATTCGCACGGAGGTTATGCGACTGAAGTCCATGCGCCTGGAGGCCATGCGACTGAGGTTCATTCGTATGAAGAGTATGCGACTGAAGCCCATACGCCTGAAGTCATGCGACTGAAGGCCATACGCATGAGAGTTATGCGACTGGGAGTCCATCCGCATGGAGGTCCATTCGCCCATAGTCCATTCGCCCATAGTCCATTCGCATAGGGTCCATTCGCATAGTTGTCCATTCGCCTAAGTGTTCAAAGATGATAGTCGGGATGAAACTCCTCGACGATGTGATGGGCATGAACGGTATAGGGTGACGCAGGATGATGAGATTATGATGATAATGTTAATGGAGATGATGGTAATATGCATGATGTTATGTGTTATGTTAGGCACGGCGGTGCGTGTGATGCGTAGTATGTATGATGTGCGTGATGTGATGTATGATTGAGATGCGTATGTGTAATGATGTTGTATGTTTAGGTTATGTTTATGTTCCTTGCTTGTATGTTTATCTTTCTATGGCTTTGCGTTGAACGTTAATGAATGAAATGAAAGTATTATGTAACGTGAAGTGAAAGATAAAGAAAAGAGGAACGTAATGAATGAATGCATGCATTAATGAATGAATGAAATCGTGTGAGGTATGTATGTGAAGCGAAGTGAAGTGCACGGCTCAAATGCCTTAGGCTCAACCGTGAGAGGTTCAGCTAGTCTATAGTGTGCACGCAAGGGTGGTTCCAGTCTTTGTGGCTGACCTTCGATGATGTACCCATTTCGATGGGGGGGTGATGTACCCATGTGATGGGGGTGATGTACCCACTTCGGTGGGGGTGATGTACCCACTTCGGTGGGGGTGTAGTACCCATAATGTTGGGGTTGGGTGTGTGTAATGTATGATGGTTACCCGGGTTACGCATAACTCCGGGGGTGTAGCATGAAGCCATGTATATGTATGAGGTGAGCAACCCGGTCGTTGCAAAAGACTCGAGTACGCGCTATCGTGATGTTGCCTTGGGGTGAGCAACCTTGTTGTTGCAAAAGACTCGGATAGCTTGCTATCGTGATGGGCAATGAGGTGAGCAACCCTAGGGGTGCAAAAGACTCGGATAGCGTACATTCATTGAGATGGCTATTGAGGTGAGCGACTTGGTGTTGCAACAGCCTCGGATGGAGTTCAATCCCTGTGATTGACTCGTATGGGATCTTTGTCGCGTATCCCGGTGTTGTGTCAGTCTTCGGACATGATTCGGGGGCTTGTGAGCAGGTCCCGGCACAACATCAGCTTTCGAGCATGAGTCGGGGATATTGCATAAGACAAGATTCGAGTAAGGAAGGGTAATGAGTAAAGAGATGAATGAAAGAATGAACGTATGAAATGAACGTTAACGAATGATCCTAATAATGTATGTAATGGAATCCTTGTCACTCGACCTCAGTAATCGTGGCTGTGTGCCATGAAGAGGGTAAAGTCTGACAGGATCTAGAAAGAAGTGAAAGATAATAATGTATGATGAATGATGAACGTAACGAACGAAATGACGAAGATAATAATGATATTATCTGTATGTACGTATGATGTGTGAACGCATGTATGTAACGAATGTTTTTGTAAAGGAAGTAAAGAACGGTTTATGAAAGTAAAGTATGTTTTATTATAAAACTAGAACTCACTCAGCAACGCTGACTTTGATGTGTTTCCAGTTGGCAGGTATGTTGCTGAGGATGGCACGGGGGGCGGCTACTCAGCGTATTTTGGATGGCATCTTTATGATTAATGCTTTTGTAATAAATGTAACATGATAATGTTAAAGGAACGATTGTACTGGGTGCAAAAGTATTTTGATGAAATGAAATGGTGTTTTTAATGTTTCCGCTGCAACTATTTATGAAAGGAAAAAAAAAATGTAATGTATGATTTATGTGCGATGAATGACCAACTGTAAGCGTCCCGGGAACGGGGCCTTACAAGTTGGTATCAGAGCCAAAGTTTAAGTGAATTGGGTAAATATTTTCAAAAAAACTAATCTTAAACTGAGAATGGGACGGAAAGGGAATGGGATGCCAATCTGAGTAGCTGCGTGCCATCAGGTATGTTTTTGTAAAGTTAACCGGTTTTACGTGCGCATGTTATATGGTTTATGTGTTGCTGGTAGATTTAAATACTGATGTAGTCAGGATAGGTAATGCTCGGAGTATGAAGAGTAAAGTAAGTGGCTAATCACAACTGGCCACTGTAATTAGGGACTTACTATACTTGACATAAACTAAGCTGTTCCTTGAATGACCGTGTTAGTGTTTGAATCTTTCAGTGTGTTTAGAGGATGGCTGGTGGAAGATGTTCGAAAGCTTCTCGTGGTGGAGGTGACGGTGGACGTGGTGCTGAACCACGGGTCACAAGAGCAAGGTCAAGGGCCGAAAGGGTAGTTTATGAAGAACCTGTGACCCCTCATCCTGAGGGCGGTGATGAGAATGCTAATCAGAGGGCCTCGATGAGAGAGGCGGTCGTGGAGGAAGTGCATCAGGTCATGCAGACGATTCTACCGTCTGTGGTGACCGAAGTTATAAAGGCTGTTAGAGATGAGGAGAGAAGGGAAAGGGGTAGACCTTCGGGCGAAAGGAGACGACCCGGGACTGAAACGGTTCTCTCCGATGACGAAGAGGAAGAAGAAGAGGAAGAGCCTACGCCGGAGGCGGCACGAGGCTGTAACTATGGGGCGTTTCAGCGATGCAAGCCCCCTACTTTTGATGGTAATGGTACTGCTGCTACTGCTCACCGATGGGTGAGGGAGATGGAAGCTGTTTTAAATATCAGCGAGTGCCGAGAAGATCAGAAAGTAAAGTTTGCTACCCACTCTTTCGTGGACTCAGCTTTGTGCTGGTGGGACAACATAGTCCAAGTTGAGGGAAGCAGAGCTATCGGAAGGATGAGATGGCCAGAGTTGAAGAGGCTGGTGATTGAGGAGTTCTGTCCTCACCGTGAGATGGATAAAGTTTGAAAGAGAGTTCCTGCAGCTGGAGGCGGGGAACAATGACGCATCAGCAATACACCACCAAGTTCAACGAAATGGCACGACTGGTGCCGGATCAGGTGACACCTCTTTCGCGAAAGATCAAGAGGTATATTCATGGCTTGCCAGCGGACATTCGTAGGCACATGATTGCTGCCCGACCGAGCACGTTTAGGTCGGCGGTTGATTTAGCGGGAAGATTATACGATGAAAGATTGATGGTGGTGACAGAAGGTAGCAAGAAAGGAGATGGTGATCGGGATTGGAACGGGAAGCGATTGGGACGCGACGGAGCCGCTCCAAGTAACAAAGGTGCAGGGTGGATGACCAGCGAGTGGTCATGGATGATGTGGGTTCGGAAAGGTGTGACAAGTGTGGACACAGGCACCCCGGGGAATGTAGATTGGGGACTGATGCCTGCTTTCGTTGTGGAAGGACCGGACATGTAGCGAAGAACTGCGGTATGGGGAAGTGTTATTCTTGTGGTGAGGAAGGTCATAAGAGCAGGGACTGTAAAAGCAAAGGGCTGGAGGCTCGGGAGTGAAGAAGATCGGAGGAAGCTAGGACGGACTTCGATGTTATGTCAGGTATGTTCCTAGTAAATAGATTCTTGGCTTGTGTTATTTAATGTTGGCGTTAGTAAAAGTTTTATTCCTGCTGCTTTCTGTGCTAAATTGCCTGTTAGTGGTAAGAATATAAATACGCCATTCGATGTAGCCCTAAGAGTGGATTGTTTGACGGACTACGGAGCGAACACTATGTGTTGCAAAAAGATGATACGGTTGATAGTGCCTGAGGGAATCATGGTGATGGCTTAAGGTGATTGAGTCACGACGATTCCGAAGGTGATTTCGATGGCAATGGCGGGAAGGTGCACGAAGCGTGACATGATGGAGTAAGTGAGTAGATGCCTTACTTGTCTACAAGTGAAGGCCAAGCACCAAACGACGTTTGGGAAATATTGAGGCGACTGAGGCAACGACTGAGAAGCTCGAAGGGATCAAAGCCCTGGGGGAAAGCAGTCCGAGACAAACCAGAGGTCGTATGTTGATAAACGACGTAGACCGATTGAACTCCAGGTGGGAGACTGGAGAAGAGATGAGACAGAATTGCTCGCGACGGTTTAAGGAATGATAGGTTTCGGGGACGAAACCCATTTAGGGGGGTGGACTTGTAACACCCGGAAATTTCCTTTGTAGCCGACGAGAGAAGAAAAAGATTTAAAGTCCAAAGTCGAGGGACCAAACCCGCCAACGAGAGAAACTTCTATGCACGGGAGTATAAAAGGGGGAAAACACCCCTATTCTCCTCATATTTCAGCCAAGAGAGGAGAAGAGAGGAGAAGGAGAAAAGAGGAGAAAAGTTGGTTCGGGTGGATTCGAGCGTGGAATTCAACGTGGAGCGAGTCAAATCGAAGCTCTACTCGACGGGATCGTTAAGGTGAGTTCTAGGACCCCTCTTTTACACGTTTTCAACTGATTTGGGGCTGGAACACATCCAAAAACCATTTTCGAGTTTTGGGTGAAAACCCGTTTTGATGTATGTATGTATATGTATGATGCGTTAGAGGCTCGATTTCTTGCTTGGTTATGCTTGTATGAGGTCATGGTATGATTCCCTAACCTTTAGAAGGGTTGATTTGAGCTTAAAAGAGGTTTGGAAGGGGTTGGAGGTCGAAAACCCGCGGCTGCAGTCGACCTAACTGCACTCTGCACCAGCTAGGGCTAGGCGACCGACTGGGAGGGCGACTGGAGGCCATTCGGCCGATTGAAGTGCGACTGAGGTCCATACGCACGTTTGCTATGCGACTAAAGTCCATACGCATGATGGACATGCGATTGGAGTTCATGTGCTTGGGAGTCATGCGATTGAGAGATGGTGCGACTGAGGTTCATTCGCACGGAGGTTATGCGACTGAAGTCCATGCGCCTGGAGGCCATGCGACTGAGGTTCATTCGTATGAAGAGTATGCGACTGAAGCCCATACGCCTGAAGTCATGCGACTGAAGGCCATACGCATGAGAGTTATGCGACTGGGAGTCCATCCGCATGGAGGTCCATTCGCCCATAGTCCATTCGCCCATAGTCCATTCGCATAGGGTCCATTCGCATAGTTGTCCATTCGCCTAAGTGTTCAGAGATGATAGTCGGGATGAAACTCCTCGACGATGTGATGGGCATGAACGGTATAGGGTGACGCAGGATGATGAGATTATGATGATAATGTTAAGGAGATGATGGTAATATGCATGATGTTATGTGTTATGTTAGGCACGGCGGTGCGTGCGTGTGATGCGTAGTATGTATGATGTGCGTGATGTGATGTATGATTGAGATGCGTATGTGTAATGATGTTGTATGTTTAGGTTATATTTATGTTCCTTGCTTGGTATGTTTATCTTTCTATGGCTTTGCGTTGAACGTTAATGAATGAAATGAAAGTATTATGTAACGTGAAGTGAAAGATAAAGAAAAGAGGAACGTAATGAATGAATGCATGCATTAATGAATGAATGAAATCGTGTGAGGTATGTATGTGAAGCGAAGTGAAGTGCACGGCTCAAATGCCTTAGGCTCAACCGTGAGAGGTTCAGCTAGTCTATAGTGTGCACGCAAGGGTGGTTCCAGTCTTTGTGGCTGACCTTCGATGATGTACCCATTTCGATGGGGGTGATGTACCCATGTTGATGGGGGTGATGTACCCACTTCGGTGGGGGTGATGTACCCACTTCGGTGGGGGTGTAGTACCCATAATGTTGGGGGTGTAATGTATGATGGTTACCCGGGTTACGCATAACTCCGGGGGGTGTAGCATGAAGCCATGTATATGTATGAGGTGAGCAACCCGGTCGTTGCAAAAGACTCGAGTACGCGCTATCGTGATGTTGCCTTGGGGTGAGCAACCTTGTTGTTGCAAAAGACTCGGATAGCTTGCTATCGTGATGGGCAATGAGGTGAGCAACCCTAGGGGTGCAAAAGACTCGGATAGCGTACATTCATTGAGATGGCTATTGAGGTGAGCGACTTGGTGTTGCAACAGCCTCGGATGGAGTTCAATCCCTGTGATTGACTCGTATGGGATCTTTGTCGCGTATCCCGGTGTTGTGTCAGTCTTCGGACATGATTCGGGGGCTTGTGAGCAGGTCCCGGCACAACATCAGCTTTCGAGCATGAGTCGGGGATATTGCATAAGACAAGATTCGAGAGTAAGGAAGGGTAATGAGTAAAGAGATGAATGAAAGAATGAACGTATGAAATGAACGTTAACGAATGATCCTAATAATGTATGTAATGGAATCCTTGTCACTCGACCTCAGTAATCGTGGCTGTGTGCCATGAAGAGGGTAAAGTCTGACAGGATCTAGAAAGAAGTGAAAGATAATAATGTATGATGAATGATGAACGTAACGAACGAAATGACGAAGATAATAATGATATTATCTGTATGTACGTATGATGTGTGAACGCATGTATGTAACGAATGTTTTTGTAAAGGAAGTAAAGAACGGTTTATGAAAGTAAAGTATGTTTTATTATAAAACTAGAACTCACTCAGCAACGCTGACTTTGATGTGTTTCCAGTTGGCAGGTATGTTGCTGAGGATGGCACGGGGCGGCTACTCAGCGTATTTTGGATGGCATCTTTATGATTAATGCTTTTGTAATAAATGTAACATGATAATGTTAAAGGAATGATTGTACTTGGGTGCAAAAGTATTTTGATGAAATGAAATGGTGTTTTTAATGTTTCCGCTGCAACTATTTATGAAAGGAAAAAAATGTAATGTATGATTTATGTGCGATGAATGACCAACTGTAAGCGTCCCGGGAACGGGCCTTACAATGAAACATCTATCGTTGACTCGGTACTCAACAAGAAATATGAGGATCGAGAGTAAGTATTTGGATTCATTGTAGTGGATTTTGTAAGCTAGAGTGTTTGAAGATGGTGGTAGAGTGTTTTGGATGAGTTTGGAAAGCACGAGATCAATTTTAAGGGTGATAAGTACGGTCTTGTGTTTGGATTTGATTTCGGTTTAAAGTGTACCTACGTTGTTTCATTTATTAATTATAAGTGTCATTTTAGTTATTCGTATGCTTGGATTTGTTTAAATTAGTTCAAGAGTGTGTTGAGAAACAAATGTACATAGGACAATAGGTTCTTACGGTACGAAGAAGTTATCCGTCCTAGAAGTATTGCTATTTAACGTTTTTGTATACTTACTTTGTTACCCATGTATTATGTTTAGCTTTCGAGACTACTTGGTTGAAAAAACTTATACTTTCATAATTTGAGTGATATATAAGAAAATCTACTTTACTTGATCATGGACCTTGGTTTGAGTATTATTCATTGTTCACAGATTTAGTTTCATTTAATAAGGTTTGATTACTTACGTTTCATCAGGGTAATTTAAATTTAGATTCATTTGAGTTAATAAGAATGGTTAATTAGTCGTATGAAACATCTATCGTTGACTCGATGCTCAACAAGGAATATGAGGATTGAGAGTAAGTATTTGGATTCATTGTATTGGATTTTGTAAGCTAGAGTGTTTGAAGATGGTGGTAGAGTGTTTTGGATAAGTTTGGAAAGCACGAGATCAATTTTAAGGGTGATAAGTATGGTCTTGTGTTTGGATTTGATTTCGGTTTAAACTGTACCTACATTGTTTCATTTATTAATTATAAGTGTCATTTTAGTTATTCGTATGCTTGGATTTGTTTAAATTAGTTCAAGAGTGTGTTGAGAAACAAATGTACATAGGACAATAGGTTCTTACGGTACGAAGAAGTTATCCGTCCTAGAAGTATTGCTATTTAACGTTTTTGTATACTTACTTTGTTACCCATGTATTATGTTTAGCTTTCGAGACTACTTGGTTGAAAAACTTATAGTCGCATAATTTGAGTGATCTATAAGAAAATCTAATTTACTTGATCATGGACCTTGGTTTGAGTTCTTATTCATTGTTCACAGATTTAGTTTTATTTAATAAGGTTTGATTACTTATGTTTCATAAGGGTAATTTAAATTTCGATTCTTATGAGTTAATACGAATGGTTAATTGGTCGTATGAAACATCTATCGTTGACTCGATGCTCAACAAGAAATTTGAGGATCGAGAGTAAGTATTTGGATTCATTGTAGTGGATTTTGTAAGCTAGAGTGTTTGAAGATGGTGGTAGAGTGTTTTGGATGAGTTTGGAAAGCACTAGATCAATTTTAAGGGTGATAAGTAACGGTCTTGTGTTTGGATTTGATTTCGGTTTAAACTGTACCTACATTGATTCATTTATTAATTATATGTGTCATTTTAGTTATTCATATGCTTGGATTTGTTTAAATTAGTTCAAGAGTGTGTTGAGAACCGAAAATACATAGGACCATAGGTTGTTACGGTACGAAGAAGTTATCCGTGCTAGAATTATTGCTATTTAACGTTTTTGTATACTTACTTTTTACGCCATGTATTATGATAAGACTTTGAGACTACTTGGTTGCACAAACCTATACCTGCATAATTTGAGTGATATATAAGAAAATGTAATTTACTTTATCGTGGTCCTTGGTTTGAGTTCTTATTCACTATTCACATATTTAATTTAATCAATAAGGTTTGATTACTTATGTTTCATAAGGGTAATTTAAATTTGGATTTTTACGGGTGCGTACGAATGGTTTATTGGTCCTATGAAACATCTATCATTGACTGGTGCTCAACAAGAAATATGAGGGTCGAGAGTACGTATTTGGATTCATTGTAGCGGATTTTGTACGCCAGAGTGTTTGAAGATGGTGGTAGAGTGTTTTGGATGAGTTTGCAAAGCACTAGATCGATTTTAACGGTGACTAGTACGGTCTTGTGTTTGGATTTGATTTCGGTTTAACCGGTAGCTACATTGTTTCATTTATTAATTATAAGTGTCATTTTATTTATTCGTCTGCTTGGATTTCTTTAAATTAGTTCAAGAGTGTGTTGAGAAAAGAAAATACATAGGACAATAGGTTGTTACGGTACGAAGAAGTTATCCGTGCTAGAAGTATTGCTATTTAACATTTTTGTATACTTACTTTGTCTCCCATGTATTATGTTTAGCTTTCGAGACTACTTGGTTGAAAAAACTTATACTCGCATAATTTGAGTGATATATAAGAAAATCTTATTTACTTGATTGTGGACCTTGGTTTGAGTTCTTATTCATTGTTCACAGATTTAGTTTCATTTAATAAGGTTTGATTACTTACGTTTGATAAGGGTAATTCAAATTTGGATTACTATGAGTTAATACAAATGGTTAATTGGTCGTATGAAACATCTATCGTTGACTCGGTGCTCAACAAGAAATATGAGGATCGAGAGTAAGTATTTGGATTCATTGTAGTGGATTTTGTAAGCTAGAGTGTTTGAAGATGGTGGTAGAGTGTTTTGGATGAGTTTGGAAAGCACTAGGTCAGTTTTAAGGGTGTTAAGTACAGTCTTGTGTTTGGATTTGATTTCGGTTTAAAATGTACCTACATTGTTTCATTTATTAATTATAAGTGTCATTTTAGTTATTCGTATGCTTGGATTTGTTTAGATTAGTTAAAGAGTGTGTTGAGAACCGAAAATACATAGGACAATAGGTTGTTACGGTATGAAGAAGTTATCCGTGCTAGAAGTATTGCTAGTTAACGTTTTTGTATACTTACTTTTTACCCCATGTATTATGATAAGACTTTGAGACTACTTGGTTGCACAAACCTATACTCGCATAATTTGAGTGATATATAAGAAAATGTAATTTACTTTATCGTGGTCCTTGGTTTGAGTTCTTATTCACTGTTTACATATTTAATTTCATCAATAAGGTTTGATTACTTATGTTCATAAGGGTAATTTAAATTTGGATTTTACGGGTGCGTACGAATGGTTTATTGGTCCTATGTTTCATAGATTTAGTTTCATTTATAAGGTTTGATACTTACATTTCATAAAGGTAAATTTAAATTTGGATTACTATGAGTTATTACGAATGGTTAATTGGTCGTATGAAATATCTATCATTGACTCGGTGCTCAACAAGAAATATGAGGATCGAGAGTAAGTATTTGGATTCATTGTAATGGATTTTGTAAGCTAGAGTGTTTGAAGATGGTGGTAGAGTGTTTTGGATGAGTTTGCAAAGAACTAGATCAATTTTAACGGTGATTAGTACGGTCTTGTGTTTGGATTTGATTTCGGTTTAAACTGTACCTACATTGTTTCATTTATTAATTATAAGTGTCAATTTAGTTATTCGTCTGCTTGAATTTCTTTAAATTAGTTCAAGAGTGTGTTGAGAAACGAAAATACATTGGACAATAGGTTGTTACCATACGAAGAAGTGATCTGTGCTAGAAGTATTGCTATTTAACGTTTTTGTATACTTACTTTTTACCCCATGTATTATGATAAGACTTTGAGACTACTTGGTTGCACAAACCTATACCTGCATAATTTGAGTGATATATAAGAAAATGTAATTTACTTTATCGTGGTCCTTGGTTTGAGTTCTTATTCACTATTCACATATTTAATTTCATCAATAAGGTTTGATTACTTATGTTTCATAAGGGTAATTTAAATTCTGATTTTTACGGGTGCGTACGAATGGTTTATTGGTCCTATGAAACATCTATCATTGACTGGTGCTCAACAAGAAATATGAGGATCGAGAGTACGTATTTGGATTCATTGTAGCGGATTTTGTACGCCAGAGTGTTTGAAGATGGTGGTAGAGTGTTTTGGATGAGTTTGCAAAGCACTAGATCGATTTTAACGGTGATTAGTACGGTCTTGTGTTTGGATTTGATTTCGGTTTAAACTGTAGCTACATTGTTTCATTTATTAATTATAAGTGTCATTTTAGTTATTCGTCTGCTTGGATTTCTTTAAATTAGTTCAAGAGTGTGTTGAGAAACAAAAATACATAGGACAATTGGTTGTTACGGTACGAAGAAGTTATCCGTGCTATAAGTATTTCTATTTAACGTTTTTGTATACTTACTTTGTTTCCCATGTATTATGTTTAGCTTTCGAGACTACTTGGTTGAAAAAAACTTATACTCGCATAATTTGAGTGATATATAAGAAAATTGTGGACCTTGGTTTGAGTTCTTATTCATTGTTCACAGATTTAGTTTCATTTAATAAGGTTTGACTACTTACGTTTGATAAGGGTAATTCAAATTTGGATTACTATGAGTTAATACAAATGGTTAATTGGTCGTATGAAACATCTATCGTTGACTCGGTGCTCAACAAGAAATATGAGGATCGAGAGTAAGTATTGGATTCATTGTAGTGTATTTTGTAAGCTAGATTGTTAAAAGATGGTGGTAGAGTGGTTTGGATGAGTTTGGAAAGCACTAGATCAATTTTAAGGGTGTTAAGTACGGTCTTGTGTTTGGATTTGATTTCGGTTTAAACTGTACCTACATTGTTCATTTATTAATTATAAGCGTCATTTTAGTTTCGTATGCTTGGATTTGTTTAAATTAGTTCAAGAGTGTGTTGAGAACCGAAAATACATAGGACAATAGGTTGTTACGGTACGAAGAAGTTATCCGTGCTAGAAGTATTGCTAGTTAACGTTTTTGTATACTTACTTTTTACCCCATGTATTATGATAAGACTTTGAGACTACTTGGTTGCACAAACCTATACTCGCATAATTTGAGTGATTTATAAGAAAATGTAATTTACTTTATCGTGGTCCTTGGTTTGAGTTCTTATTCACTGTTCACATATTTAATTTCATCAATAAGGTTTGATTACTTATGTTTAATAAGGGTAATTTAAATTTGGATTTTTACGGGTGCGTACGAATGGTTTATTGGTCCTATGTTTCATAGATTTAGTTTCATTTATAAGGTTTGATACTTACATTTCATAAAGGTAATTTAAATTTGGATTACTATGAGTTATTACGAATGGTTAATTGGTCGTATGAAACATCTATCATTGACTCGGTGCTCAACAAGAAATATGAGGATCGAGAGTAAGTATTTGGATTCATTGTAATGGATTTTGTAAGCTAGAGTGTTTGAAGATGGTGTGTAACACCCCGAAAAGTCGAAACGAGTCATTAAGGATAATGGGCTTAAATAATGGGTATTTATTAAAAGAAGGAAATGGGTTATGGGCCAAATTGGGTTTATGGACAAGAGCCTAAGTGATTAAGGCCCATAATCAGCCCTTAACCTACCCAAATCAGCGTCCATCTCCATCATTACAACCCTAGCCACCAAAATTCGTAGAGAGAGAAAGTAGAGAGAGAAAGTGAAGAAAACTCAAGATTTGAAGCTTCCAAGGTGAAGAGATTGAAGATCTGGGTGTTGGAGCATCAAGATCTAAGAAAGAAGCAACAAATCCAGGTAAGAATCGACCTCTAAACCCTTCTGTAGATCAAACCCGGATTCTAGAGTTTTGGGTTTTGAAAAGTTGCAAAGAATCGCATAAAGGTCACATTTTTACGTATGAAAACATGTATAAAGCTTAGATTTAGCCTCATGGATGATAAACTAAAGGATTGGACGTAAAAAGTTATGATTTTGGGTTAAAAACGGTCTGGTCCGTAATTTTTATGCGATCTGCGAAACTGTATGTTCATCCAGCGAATTTGCACATTCAATCAGCGAAACTGTGGATCTTCCTGCGAAATTATAGTTTCGCAGGTAGTTTCGCAGACATGGTTTTCCAACGAAAGTTGGGCGAAACTGGCAGTGAAACTGGCAGCGAAGATGCCAGCGAAACTGCCAGCGAAGGTGCTAGCGAAACTAGCAGCGAAACTGCTGGTGAAACTAGCAGCGAAACTGTTGACGAATCTAGCTGCGAAATTGCTGATCTTGCAGCGAAATTAGCAGCGAATTTAGGCAGAAAGTAACCCTTTAAGTGTTAGCTATTCTGCAGGCTGTGTAGAGAGATCCTAGCCTTGTAAGCATAGCCTAGAAGTTATTCGTGGCATCCAGGTGAGTTCTAGATCCCCTATTTTATAAGTTTTTCCATGTTTTGGGGCTATTATGCATACTAAATTTACGTTTTTAAATGACTAAGATTTTAAGGGGTTTAACAGGAAGAACGCTTTTTCTATAAGTAAATTTTCTATATAAAACCTTAAATATAAAAATTTTCGCGCTGACCTGGCAGCCCGGCCCCAGCCAGGGGCGTTGCCCCTTGGACCCCACTAGGGGCTGCTGCCCCTAGGACCCCGCTGTCAGGGGCTGCCGCCCCCCAACCCCCGCTGTCCGCGGCGGGTCGGTTATGTTTGAAGATAATTAGTACTTGGCATGTTGTGTACTTAATAAGTTAAGTATTATATATATTAAAGAGAAAGATGATATTAATGAAAAGCGAAACTTAATGAATGTTACCCCGGGCCCTGTTTGATGACGAAAAGTCTTGCAAGCACTATGATAGACTTCACTTATGTGAGTCTGATGTATGATGATGGATCCGTATTCATGAGCGGGCTATGTGCTTTGCAGTGTGGATCAACTGTCGGGGGTTAGCTACCGTTTTCATGTGTACCGACAGGATTGGCATTTGTTGTCAATCAACATGGAGCTCTTGCTTTGTGCAATCTCGTTTTGATGAAAGTGAAAGATAATGAAAGAATGAAGATAATGAACATGCTTATTATGATGCAAGTTATTTTATGTACTATGATGTATGCATGGTCATTATATGAAGGATAAAGTTTATATTCTTATAATATTTAAAACTAGAACTCGCTCAGCGAAGCTGACTTTTATGTATAATAGTTGGCAGGTAAACGCTGATGCTGAGGATGGCACATGGAGCTAATTGGGAAGCTATGGATGGCATTCAAGTTTATGAAAATCTTTATTGTAATTTAAGGACAAGTAATATGTTTTGTTTACAATTAAATGACAAATGTATGAGTACGATTGTTTTCAAAGGTTTAAATGAATGTCTAATTATTTCCGCTGCAATGTTTTATTATAAACTGATTTTTATGCTTGATTAACCAACTGTGAGGCTTCCCGGGAACGGGGCCTTACAAGTTGGTATCAGAGCCAAAGTTTAAGAGAATTAGGTAAACTGTTTTCAAAACCTAAACTTAAACTGAAAATGGAACCGAATGAAGGATGCCAATCCAAGTAGCTACGTGCCATCAGGTAAAAGTTTCAAGTAAAACCGGAATTATGTGCGTGTGCTATTTATTTTATGTGCTTGTAGATTTGAATACTGATATGTGTTAGGGATAGTGATTGCTTGGGACAGGAGGGTAAGGTAAGTGGTTAATCACACTTGGCCACTGTAAAAAGACTTACCATACTTAAATGATCTGAGCAATTATCTTGAATAACCATTTTGGTGTTTGAATCTTATAGGAATTAGTTATGGCTGTTAGAAAATCTGGAAAGGCAACCCGAGGAGGTGCTCGTGCGGCGGGTAGTACTACTGAGCCACGTGTCACCGGAGCAAAGCTAAGGCTCCCGAGACTGTTCATGAGGAGTCAGACCTCCATAGTCACCGGAGAGGGGAGGATCAGCCACCCTCAAAACCCACTGTGAAGGAGGCTATCGCTGATGAGGTCTACAATGTCATGCAAAATGTCTTACCCTCGGTGTGCGACCGAGGTGATCAAAGCAGTCAAGGATGGAGAGGGAAGGACTGAGAGGAAAGGAGGGGAATGAAACGTGAGAAGAATTGAAGAAAGTCCACTGGGAGTGCCAGCCAGATGAGGAATCTGAACTAGAGGATGCCATACAAACCCTAGGTGGTAGTCCATGATGACGACAGTGATGAGGAGTCCGAGAGAGAGACTACTAGAGGGTGCAACTATGGGGCATTTCAAAGGTGCAAGCCCCCAACCTTTGACGGTAACGGCACTGCTACTGCCGCTCATCGTTGGGTCAGAGAGATGGAAGCGGTACTGGAAATTAGTGAGTGCCGAGAGGATCAAAAAGTTAAGTTTGCCACTCATTCCTTTGTTGACTCAGCGTTATGCTGGTGGGACAATATTGTCCAGGCTGAGGGGAAGCGATCGATAGCCAAGATGAAGTGGTCGGAGTTGAAGGAGTTAGTGCTGGAGGAGTATTGTCCCCATCGGGAATTAGACAAGATTGAAAAGGAGTTCTTGTATTTAAAGGCTGGGAACATGACTCATCAAGAGTATACCTCCAAGTTCAATGAACTTGCAAGACTTGTGCCAGACATGGTGACACCTGCGTCCAGGAAGATCAAAAGATACATACAGGGTTTGCCTGTGGACATCAGGAGGCACATGATTGCAGCCAGACCGGGTACGTTTAGGTCTGTGGTGGATTTAGCTGGGAGGTTGTACGATGAGAGAGACCCAGTGCCTGTACAGAAGAAGGTGGAGAAATGGAGTGGGAACAAGAATGGAAATGGGAAGAGGTTCGGAGGTGATAGTTTCCGAAGTGGAGAGAAGAGGATGAGGGTTGAGGATCAGTCTGGGAGACAGGGAAATACTGGTGAAGGAGGTGCTTGTAGAAAATGTGGAAAAGGTCATTCAGGGGAGTGCAGAGTTGGGACGGGAAAATGTTTCAAATGTGGAGGCGAGGGCCACTATGCTAGGGATTGCAAGGTTGGAAGGTGTTACCAGTGTGGTGAGATGGGTCATGCGGGAAGAGACTGTAAGAAAGGAAAAGAAGAAGGATCAGGAACTGTTAAAGCTGGAGATAAGGGAAGGGGTGACGGTTCAAAGACGAAGGCGAGGGCATTCAACATAACTCGCGAGGAGGCCAGGGCAGACCCAGAAGTAGTTTCAGGTAT
The DNA here is from genome assembly GCA_025215565.1 of Flaveria ramosissima. Classification (NCBI taxonomy): domain Eukaryota; kingdom Viridiplantae; phylum Streptophyta; class Magnoliopsida; order Asterales; family Asteraceae; genus Flaveria; species Flaveria ramosissima. The sequence goes on from CM046032.1 coordinate 5,816,250, forward strand.
GTTTCTGGTAGACCATGAATATGCTTCTGTGCTCTTTGATTCTGGTGCTAGTAGGAGTTTTGTGTCTGCTGCCTTTTGTCGTTTGTTGCATGATAAGAGTAGAAAGTTAGATGAGCCTTTCTATGTAGAAACAGCCATTGGTAAGTCCACTAAGGTAACTGAGGTGGTTGAGGATTGCCTGATTGAGTTAGAAGATTGTAAGTTCCCTACTAGGTTGCATGTTATGGCCTTAGGAGGTTTCGATGTGGTGTTAGGCATAGATTGGTTAGCTACCTATGAAGCCAATATAGTATGTAGTAAGAAGATAATTCGTCTAACAGCGCCCGACGGTAGTTCTGTTACGGTTCGCGGAGATAAGGTATGTTGTGTACCGAAGGTCGTGTCGATGATTACAGCTGAAAAGTACTTGAGACGTGGGTGCAGCGCTTACTTGGCCTACGTAAAAGATGTGGATGCACCAGAGCCACAATTATCAGACGTGCCGGTAGTGCGCGAGTTTCCTGACGTCTTTCCTGAAGACCTGACCGGTGTGCCGCCTGACCGCGAAATCGAATTCCAAATTGATTTGCTACCGGGAGCACAACCTGTCGCTAAAGCACCGTATCGATTAGCTCCTTCTGAGATGGTAGAACTGAGGGACCAGTTGCAAGATTTATTGGATAAAGGCTTCATCCGACCGAGTATCTCTCCATGGGGTGCTCCGGTTTTATTCGTGAAAAAGAAAGATGGTAGCATGCGGATGTGCATTGACTATCGCGAGCTCAATAAGCTGACCGTAAAGAATCGGTATCCGTTACCAAGGATCGACGACCTGTTCGATCAACTTCAGGGTGCCAACTGGTTTTCGAGGATAGACCTGCGGTCTGGTTACCACCAACTGAAGGTGAAAGAACAAGACATTCCTAAGACAGCATTCCGTACGCGTTATGGACACTACGAATTTCTCGTCATGTCCTTTGGTTTAACCAACGCGCCAGCTGCTTTCATGGACCTCATGAATAGGGTATGTCAACCAATGTTGGATAAATCGGTGATAGTATTCATCGACGACATCTTGATTTATTCAAAAAGTGAAGAGGAACATGCCGATCATATTCGAGAAGTATTGGAGACGCTTAGAAATGAGAAGTTATATGCTAAGTTCTCTAAATGCGCATTTTGGCTACGAGAAGTTCAATTTCTGGGTCATGTGGTTAATCCCGAGGGGATCAGGGTGGACCCTGCAAAGGTTGAAGCAGTGATGCAATGGGAACCTCCAAAGACGCCATCTGAGATTCGTAGTTTCTTAGGCTTGGCAGGCTACTATAGGAGGTTTATCCAGGATTTCTCCAAGATAGCTTCTCCTTTGACAAAGTTGACCCGAAAGGACGTGAAGTATGAATGGGGTACTGATCAAGAGAACGCCTTCCTAGAACTAAAGATGAGGTTAACTCAAGCCCCTGTATTGACGTTACCTGAAGGGAACGAGGATCTGGTGGTCTACTCGGATGCCTCGTATGCAGGATTGGGTTGCGTGTTGATGCAACGAGGGAAGGTGATAGCCTATGCTTCTAGACAATTAAAGGTCCACGAGGCCAATTATCCCACCCATGATTTGGAGTTGGCCGCGGTGGTGTTTGCATTGAAGATCTGGAGGCATTACCTGTATGGGGTGAAGTGCACCATCTTCACTGATCATAAAAGCCTGAAGTATTTCTTTGAACAAAAGGAACTCAATATGAGGCAGAGGAGGTGGTTGGAACTGATCAAGGATTATGACTGCGAAATTCACTATCATCCAGGCAAAGCCAATGTGGTTGCTGATGCCCTTAGCCGAAAAGGACGACCCGAACCAATTCGGGTGAGGGCTTACCAGATAATCATGACGCCTGATGTTATGAAACAAGTGAGGGAGTTCCAGGATGAGGCATTAAGAGAGGATAGAGTCAACTCTGAAAGGATGAAAGGACAAGTTTCAGACTTAGGGGAAAACACCCTGGGTGTTAGAACCCGATCTGGGAGAATGTGGATCCCTCTCTATGGGGATCTAAGGGAGAAAATCATGGATGAGGCTCATAAAACTCGATATTCCATACACCCCGGTGCCACGAAAATGTATCAGGATCTGAAGAAAGATTACTGGTGGCCGGGAATGAAGCGAGACGTGGCTAAGTACGTGAGCAAGTGTCTGACTTGCCTGCAAGTGAAAGCAGAGCACCAAAAGCCATATGGGAAGATCCAACCTTTGGATATCCCTGAATGGAAATGGGAACATATCACAATGGACTTCATCACGAAGCTACCTCGCACGACGAGGGGAAGCGACGCAATCTGGGTGATTGTTGACCGTCTAACAAAGAGCGCCCATTTCCTACCAATTCGTGAGACGTATTCCTCTGAGAGGTTGGCAGAGCTATTTATCAAGGAGATCGTGGCTCGTCACGGTGTGCCAGTGTCTATCGTTTCGGATAGGGACACGCGGTTTACGTCCAAGTTCTGGAAGAGATTTCATGACTCAATGGGGACTAGACTGCATATTAGTACGGCTTACCATCCCCAGACAGATGGTCAGTCGGAAAGGACGATCCAGACTTTAGAAGACATGCTACGAGCCTGTGTAATCGACTTTGGAGGAAGTTGGGATGAGCACTTACCGTTGGCAGAATTCTCATATAATAATAGTTACCATGCCAGCATTGGTATGCCACCTTACGAGATGTTGTACGGTAGGAAGTGCAGAACGCCCGTGTGTTGGGGTGACATCGGGCAAAAGGAATTGGGGAGTCTTGAAGTAATTGAGGTCACAACTGAGAAGTTAGATAAGATTAAGGCGTTCATGAAGGCCGCAAAGGATCGCCAGAAGTCTTATGCTGATAAGAGGCGTAGACCGATAGAATTTGAAGTTGGTGACAAGGTTATGCTCAAGGTATCGCCCTGGAAAGGGATCATCAGGTTTCGAAAAAGGGGAAAGCTAAGCCCAAGATTCATAGGGCCATTCCGTATTATCGCAAGGGTAGGAGAAGTGGCCTATAGATTAGAATTACCTGATGAGTTGAGTGGAATTCACCCTACATTCCACGTATCTCATCTCAGGAAATGTCTGGCAGATAATGATGCATTTGTACCATTAGAAGACATTGAAGTCGATGAACGGCTAAATTATGTAGAGCAGCCGGTGGCCATCCTTGATTGGAAAGAGAAGCACTTACGGAATAAAGTGGTTCCACTAGTTCGGGTACAGTGGAGACACAGAAAAGGGTCAGAATCTACGTGGGAGACCGAGGAGGAGATGAGGAAATTTTATCCTCAAATGTTTGATGACTGACAGGTTTCGAGGACGAAACCTAAATAAGTGGGGGAGACTTGTAACACCCCGAAAAGTCGAAACGAGTCATTAAGGATAATGGGCTTAAATAATGGGTATTTAATAAAAGAAGGAAATGGGTTATGGGCCAAATTGGGTTTATGGACAAGAGCCTAAGTGATTAAGGCCCATAATCAGCCCTTAACCTACCCAAATCAGCGTCCATCTCCATCATTACAACCCTAGCCACCAAAATTCATAGAGAGAGAAAGTAGAGAGAGAAAGTGAAGAAAACTCAAGATTTGAAGCTTCCAAGGTGAAGAGATTGAAGATCTGGGTGTTGGAGCATCAAGATCTAAGAAAGAAGCAACAAATCCAGGTAAGAATCGACCTCTAAACCCTTCTGTAGATCAAACCCGGATTCTAGGGTTTTGGGTTTTAAAAGTTGCAAAGAATCGCATAAAGGTCACATTTTTACGTATGAAAACATGTATAAAGCTTAGATTTAGCCTCATGGATGATAAACTAAAGGATTGGACGTAAAAAGTTATGATTTTGGGTTAAAAACGGTCTGGTCCGTAATTTTTATGCGATCTGCGAAACTGTATGTTCATCCAGCGAATTTGCACATTCAATCAGCGAAACTGTGGATCTTCCTGCGAAATTATAGTTTCGCAGGTAGTTTCGCAGACATGGTTTTCCAACGAAAGTTGGGCGAAACTGGCAGTGAAACTGGCAGCGAAGATGCCAGCGAAACTGCCAGCGAAGGTGCTAGCGAAACTAGCAGCGAAACTGCTGGTGAAACTAGCAGCGAAACTGTTGACGAATCTAGCTGCGAAATTGCTGATCTTGCAGCGAAATTAGCAGCGAATTTAGGCAGAAAGTAACCCTTTAAGTGTTAGCTATTCTGCAGGCTGTGTAGAGAGATCCTAGCCTTGTAAGCTTAGCCTAGAAGTTATTCGTGGCATCCAGGTGAGTTCTAGATCCCCTATTTTATAAGTTTTTCCATGTTTTGGGGCTATTATGCATACTAAATTTACGTTTTTAAATGACTAAGATTTTAAGGGGTTTTAACAGGAAGAACGATTTTTCTATAAGTAAATGTTCTATATAAAACCTTAAATATAAAAATTTTTCGCGCTGACCTGGCAGCCCGGCCCCAGCCAGGGGCGTTGCCCCTTGGACCCCACTAGGGGCTGCTGCCCCTAGGACCCCGCTGTCAGGGGCTGCCGCCCCCCAACCCCCGCTGTCCCGCGGCGGGTCGGTTATGTTTGATGATAATTAGTACTTGGCATGTTGTGTACTTAATAAGTTAAGTATTATATATATTAAAGAGAAAGATGATATTAATGAAAAGCGAAACTTAATGAATGTTACCCCCGGGCCCGTTTGATGATGAAAAGTCTTGCAAGCACTATGATAGACTTCACTTATGTGAGTCTGATGTATGATGATGGATCCGTATTCATGAGCGGGCTATGTGCTTTGCAGTGTGGATCAACTGTCGGGGGTTAGCTACCGTTTTCATGTGTACCGACAGGGATTGGCATTTGTTGTCAATCAACATGGAGCTCTTGCTTTGTGCAATCTCGTTTATGATGAAAGTGAAAGATAATGAAAGAATGAAAGATAATGAACATGCTTATTATGATGCAAGTTATGTTATGTACTATGATGTATGCATGGTCATTATATGAAGGATAAAGTTTATATTTTCTTATAATATTTAAAACTAGAACTCGCTCAGCGAAGCTGACTTTTATGTATAATAGTTGGCAGGTAAACGCTGATGCTGAGGATGGCACATGGAGCTACTTGGGAAGCTATGGATGGCATTCAAGTTTATGAAAATCTTTATTGTAATTTAAGGACAAGTAATATGTTTTGTTTACAATTAAATGACAAATGTATGAGTACGATGTGTTTTCAAAGGTTTAAATGAATGTCTAATTATTTCCGCTGCAATGTTTTATTATTAAACTGATTTTATGCTATGATTAACCAACTGTGAGGCTTCCCGGGAACGGGGCCTTACATGGTGGTAGAGTGTTTTGGATGAGTTTGCAAAGCACTAGATCGATTTTAACTGTGATTAGTACCGTCTTGTGTTTGGATTTGATTTCGGTTTAAACTGTACCTACATTGTTTCATTTATTAATTATAAGTGTCAATTTAGTTATTCGTCTGCTTGAATTTCTTTAAATTAGTTCAAGAGTGTGTTGAGAAACGAAAATACATTGGACAATAGGTTGTTACGATACGAAGAAGTGATCTGTGCTAGAAGTATTGCTATTTAACGTTTTTGTATACTTACTTTTTACCCCATGTATTATGATAAGACTTTGAGACTACTTGGTTGCACAAACCTATACCTGCATAATTTGAGTGATATATAAGAAAATGTAATTTACTTTATCGTGGTCCTTGGTTTGAGTTCTTATTCACTATTCACATATTTAATTTCATCAATAAGGTTTGATTACTTATGTTTCATAAGGGTAATTTAAATTTGGATTTTTACGGGTGCGTACGAATGGTTTATTGGTCCTATGAAACATCTATCATTGACTGGTGCTTAACAAGAAATATGAGGATCGAGAGTACGTATTTGGATTCATTGTAGCGGATTTTGTACGCCAGAGTGTTTGAAGATGGTGGTAGAGTGTTTTGGATGAGTTTGCAAAGCACTAGATCGATTTTAACGGTGATTAGTACGGTCTTGTGTTTGGATTTGATTTCGGTTTAAACTGTAGCTACATTGTTTCATTTATTAATTATAAGTGTCATTTTAGTTATTCGTCTGCTTGGATTTCTTTAAATTAGTTCAAGAGTGTGTTGAGAAACAAAAATACATAGGACAATTGGTTGTTACGGTACGAAGAAGTTATCCGTGCTATAAGTATTTCTATTTAACGTTTTTGTATACTTACTTTGTTTCCCATGTATTATGTTTAGCTTTCGAGACTACTTGGGTGAAAAAACTTATACTCGCATAATTTGAGTGATATATAAGAAAATCTTATTTACTTGATTGTGGACCTTGGTTTGAGTTCTTATTCATTGTTCACAGATTTAGTTTCATTTAATAAGGTTTGATTACTTACGTTTGATAAGGGTAATTCAAATTTGGATTACTATGAGTTAATACAAATGGTTAATTGGTCGTATGAAACATCTATCGTTGACTCGGTGCTCAACAAGAAATATGAGGATCGAGAGTAAGTATTTGGATTCATTGTAGTGTATTTTGTAAGCTAGATTGTTAGAAGATGGTGGTAGAGTGTTTTAGATGAGTTTGGAAAGCACTAGATCAATTTTAAGGGTGTTAAGTACGGTCTTGTGTTTGGATTTGATTTCGGTTTAAACTGTACCTACATTGTTTCATTTATTAATTATAAGCGTCATTTTAGTTTCGTATGCTTGGATTTGTTTAAATTAGTTCAAGAGTGTGTTGAGAACCGAAAATACATAGGACAATAGGTTGTTACGGTACGAAGAAGTTATCCGTGCTAGAAGTATTGCTAGTTAACGTTTTTGTATACTTACTTTTTACCCCATGTATTATGATAAGACTTTGAGACTACTTGGTTGCACAAACCTATACTCGCATAATTTGAGTGATATATAAGAAAATGTAATTTACTTTATCGTGGTCCTTGGTTTGAGTTCTTATTCACTGTTCACATATTTAATTTCATCAATAAGGTTTGATTACTTATGTTTCATAAGGGTAATTTAAATTTGGATTTTTACGGGTGCGTACGAATGGTTTATTGGTCCTATGTTTCATAGATTTAGTTTCATTTATAAGGTTTGATACTTACATTTCATAAAGGTAATTTAAATTTGGATTACTATGACTTATTACGAATGGTTAATTGGTCGTATGAAACATCTATCATTGACTCGGTGCTCAACAAGAAATATGAGGATCGAGAGTAAGTATTTGGATTCATTGTAATGGATTTTGTAAGGTAGAGTGTTTGAAGATGGTGGTAGAGTGTTTTGGATGAGTTTGCAAAGCACTAGATCGATTTTAACGGTGATTAGTACGGTCTTGTGTTTGGATTTGATTTCGGTTTAAACTGTACCTATATTATTTCGTTTATTAATTATAAGTGTCAATTTAGTTATTCGTCTGCTTGAATTTCTTTAAATTAGTTCAAGAGTGTGTTGAGAAACGAAAATACATTGGACAATAGGTTGTTACGGTACGAAGAAGTGATCTATGCTAGAAGTATTGCTATTTAACGTTTTTGTATACTTACTTTTTACCCCATGTATTATGATAAGACTTTGAGACTACTTGGTTGCACAAACCTATACCTGCATAATTTGAGTGATATATAAGAAAATGTAATTTACTTTATCGCGGTCCTTGGTTTGAGTTCTTATTCACTATTCACATATTTAATTTCATCAATAAGGTTTGATTACTTATGTTTCATAAGGTAATTTAAATTTGGATTTTTACGGGTGCGTACGAATGGTTTATTGATCCTATGAAACATCTATCATTGACTGGTGCTCAACAAGAAATATGAGGATCGAGAGTACGTATTTGGATTCATTGTAGCGGATTTTGTACGCCAGAGTGTTTGAAGATGGTGGTAGAGTGTTTTGGATGAGTTTGCAAAGCACTAGATCGATTTTAACGGTGATTAGTACGGTCTTGTGTTTGGATTTGATTTCGGTTTAAAATGTACCTACATTGTTTCATTTATTAATTATAAGTGTCATTTTAGTTATTGTATGCTTGGATTTGTTTAAATTAGTTCAAGAGTGTGTTGAGAAACGAAAATACATAGGACAATAGGTTGTTACGGTACGAAGAAGTTATCCGTGCTAGAAGTATGGCTATTTAACGTTTTTGTATACTTACTTTGTTTCCCATGTATTATGTTTAGCTTTCGAGACTACTTGGTTGAAAAAAGTTATACTCGCATAATTTGAGTGATATATAAGAAAATCTTATTTACTTGATCGTGGACCTTGGTTTGAGTTCTTATTCATTGTTCACACATTTAGTTTCATTTATAAGGGTTGACTACTTACGTTTCATAAGGGTAATTTAAATTTGGATTCTTATGAGTGAATACGAATGGTTTATTGGTCCTACGAAACATCTATCGTTGACTAGACGCTCAACAAGAAATATGAGGATCGAGAGTAAGTATTTGGACCCATTGTAGTTGATTTTGTAAGCTAGAGTGTTTGAAGATGGTGGTAGAGTGTTTTGGATGAGTTTGAAAAGCACAGATCAATTTTAAGGGTGATTAGTATGGTATTGTGTGTGGATTTGATTTTGGTTTTAACTGTACCTACATTGTTTCATTTATTAATTAAAAATGTTATTCTAGTTAGTCGTATGCTTGAATTTGTTTAAATTAGTTCAAGAGTGTGTTGAGAACCGAAAATACATAGGACAATAGGTTGTTACGGTACGAAGAAGTTATCCATGCTAGAAGTATTGCTAGTTAACATTTTTGTATATTTACTTTTTACCCCATGTATTATGATAAGACTTTGAGACTACTTGGTTGCACAAACCTATACTCGCATAATTTGAGTGATATATAAGAAAATGTAATTTACTTTATCGTGGTCATTGGTTTGAGTTCTTGTTCACTGTTCACATATTTAATTTCATCAATAAGGTTTGATTACTTATGTTTCATAAGGGTAATTTAAATTTGGATTCTTATGAATGAATACGAATGGCTTATTGGTCCTATGAAACATCTATCGTTGACTCGGTGCTCAACAAGAAATATGAGGATCGAGACTAAGTATTTGGATTCATTGTAGTGGATTTTGTATGCTAGAGTGTTTGAAGATGGTGGTAGTGTTTTGGATGAGTTTGGGAAGTACTAGATCGATTTTAAGGGTGATTAGTGCGGTCTGGCGTTTGGATTTGATTTTGGTTTAAACTAGACCTACATTGTTTCATTTATTAATTATAAGTGTCATTTTATTTATCCTTATGCTTGGATTTGTTTAAATTAGTTCAAGAGTGTGTTGAGAAACGAAAATACACAAGACTGTAGGTTTATACGGGACGAAGAAATTATTTGTGCTAGAAGTATTGCTATTCAACGTTTTTGTATGACTTTGAGCCTACTTGGTTGCACAAACCTATACTCGCATAATTTGAGTGATATATAAGAAAATGTAATTAACTTTATAGTGGACCTTGGTTTGTGTTCTTATTTATTGTTCACATATTTAATTTCATCAATAAGGTTTGATTACTTATCTTTCATAAGGGTAGTTTAAATTTGGATTCTTATGGGTGCGTACGAATGGTTTATTGGTCATATAAAACATCTATCATTGACTTGGTGCTCAACAAGAAATATAAGGATCGAAAGTACATATAAGGATTCATGGTAGTGGATTTTGAACGCCAGAGTGTTCGAAGATGGTGGTAGAGTGTTTTGGATGAGTTTGCAAAGCACTACATCAATTTTAAGGGTGTTTAGTACGATCTTGTGTTTGGATTTGATTTCAGTTTAAACTGTACCTACATTTTCATTTATTAATTATAAGTGTCATTTCAGTTATTCGTATGCTTGGATTTGTTTAAATTAGTTCAAGAGAGTGTTGGGAAACGAAAATACATAGGACAGTAGATTCTTACGGTACGAAGAAGTTACTCTTGCTAGAAGTATTATTATTTAACGTTTTCGTATATTTATTTTGTTTCCCATGTATTATGTTAGCTTTAAAGATTACTTAGTTGAAAAAACTTATACTCGCATAATTTGAGTGATATATAAGAAAATGTAGTTTACTTGATCGTGGACCTTAGTTTGAGTTCTTATTCATTGTTCATAGATTTAGTTTCATTTATAAATTTTCATACTTACATTTCATAAGGGTAATTTAAATTTGGATTCTTATAAGTGAATACGAATGGTTTTTTGGTCATATGAAATATCTATCGTTGACTCGATGCTCAACAAGAAATATGAGGATCGAGAGTAAGTATTTGGATTCATTGTAATGGATTTTGTAAGCTAGAGTGTTTGAAGATGGTGGTAGAGTGTTTTGGATGAGTTTGGAAAGCACTAGATCAATTTTAAGGGTGATAAGTACGGTCTTGTGTTTGGATTTGATTTCGATTTAAAGTGTACCTATATTGTTTCATTTATTAATTATAAGTGTCATTTTAGTTATTCGTATGCTTGGATTTGTTTAAATTAGTTCAAGAGTGTGTTGAAAAACGAAAATACATAGGACAATAGGTTGTTACGGTACTAAGAAGTTATCCGCGCTAGAAGTATTGCTATTTAACGTTTTTGTATACTTACTCTGTTACCCATCTATTATGTTTAGCTTTCGAGACTACCTGGTTGAAAGAACTTATACTCGCATAATTTTGGTGATATATATGAAAATCTAATTTTCTTGATCGTGGACCTTGGTTTGAGTTTTTATTCATTGTTCATAGGATTAAGTTTCATTTAATAAGGTTTTATTACTTATGTTTCATAAGGGTAATTTAAATTTGGATTCTTAAGAGTTAATATGAATGGTTAATTGGTCGTATGAAACATCTATCGTTGACTCGGTGGTCAACAAGAAATATTAGGATCGAGAGTAAGTATTTGGATTTATTGTAGTGGATTTTGTAAGCTAGAGTGTTTGAAGATGGTGGTAGAGTGTTTTGGATGAGTTTGGAAACCACTAGATCATTTTTAAGGGTGATTAGTACGGTCTTTTGTTTGGATTTGATTTTGGTTTAAACTGTACCTACATTGTTTCATTTATTAATTATAAGTGTCATTTTAGTTATTCGTATGCTTGGATTTGTTTAAATTAGTTCAAGAGTGTGTTGAGAAACGAAAATACATAGGATTATAGGTTATTACGGTACGAAGAAGTTATCTGTGCTAGAAGTATTGCTATTTAACGTTTTTGTATACTTAATTTGTTACCATGTATTATATTTTGATTTCGAGATACTTGGTTGAAAAAACTTATACACGCATAATTTGAGTGATATATAAGAAAATCTTATTTACTTGATCGTGGACCTTGGTTTGAGTTTTTATTCATTGTTCACAGATTTAATTTCATTTAATAAGGTTTGATTACTTACGTTTGATAAGGGTAATTTAAATTTGGATTACTATGAGTTAATACGAATGGTTAATTGGTCGTATAAAACACCTATCGTTGACTCTGTGCTCAACAAGAAATATTAGGATCGAGAGTAAGTATTTGGATTCATTGTAGTGCATTTTGTAAGCTAGAGTGTTTGAAGATGGTGGTAGAGTGTTTTGGATGAGTTTGGAAAGCACGAGATCAATTTTACGGGTGATAAGTACGGTCTTGTGTTTGGATTTGATTTCGGTTTAAAGTGTACCTATGTTGTTTCATTTATTAATTATAAGTGTCATTTTAGTTATTCGTATGCTTGGATTTTTTTAAATTAGTTCAAGAGTGTGTTGAGAAACAAAAATACATAGGACAATAGGTTGTTACGGTACTAAGAATTTATCCGCGCTAGAAGTATTGCTATTTAACGTTTTTGTATACTTACTCTGTTACCCATGTATTATGTTTAGCTTTCGAGACTACTTGGTTGAAAGAACTTATACTTGCATAATTTGGGTGATATATATGAAAATCTAATTTTCTTGATCGTGGACCTTGGTTTGAGTTTTTATTCATTGTTCATAGGATTAAGTTTCATTTAATAACGCTTGATTACTTATGATTCATAAGGGTAATTTAAATTTGTATTCTTAAGAGTTAATATGAATGGTTAATTGGTCGTATGTAACATCTATCGTTGACTCGGTGGTCAACAAGAAATATTAGGATCGAGAGTAAGTATTTGGATTTATTGTGGTGGATTTTGTAAGCTAGAGTGTTTGAAGATGGTGATAGAGTGTTTTGGATGAGTTTGGAAACCACTAGATCATTTTTAAGGGTGATTAGTACGGTCTTGTGTTTGGATTTGATTTCGCTTTAAACTGTACCTACATTGTTTCATTTATTAATTATAAGTGTCATTTTAGTTATTCGTATGCTTGGATTTGTTTAAATTTGTTCAAGAGTGTGTTGAGAAATGAAAATACATAGGACAGTAGATTGTTACGGTACGAAGAAGTTATCCATGCTAGAAGTATTAATATTTAACATTTTTGTATACTTACTTTGTTTCCCAGGTATTATGTTTAGCTTTAAAGATTACTTAGTTGAAAAAACTTATACTCGCATAATTTGAGTGATATATAAGAAAATCTAATTTACTTGATCGTGGACCTTGGTTTAAGTTCTTATTCATTGTTCATAGATTTAGTTTCATTTATAAAGTTTGATACTTACATTTTATAAGGGTAATTTAAATTTGGATTCTTATAAGTGAATACAAATGGTTTTTGGTCATATGAAACATCAATCGATGACTCGATGCTCAACAAGAAATATGAGGATCGAGAGTAAGTATTAGGATTCATTGTAATGGTTTTTTTTAAGGTAGAGTGTTTTGGATGAGTTTGGAAAGCACTAGATCAATTTTAAGGTTGATTAGTACGGTCTTGTGTTTGGATTTGATTTCAGTTTAAACTGTACCTACATTGTTTCATTTATTAATTATAAGTGTCATTTTAGGTATTCGTATGCTTGGATTTGTTTAAATTAGTTCAAGAGTGTGTTGAGAAATGAAAATATATAGGACAGTAGATTGTTACGGTACGAAGAAGTTACCCGTGCTAGAAGTATTGATATTTAATGTTTTTGTAACTTACTTTGTTTTCCATGTATTATGTCTAGCTTTAAAGATTACTTAGCTGAAAAAACTAATACCCGCATAATTTGAGTGATATATAAGAAAATCTTATTTACTTGATCGTGGAACTTGGTTTGAGTTCTTATTCATTGTTCATAGATTTAGTTTCATTTATAAGGTTTGATACTTACATTTCATAAGGGTAATTTAAATTTGGATTCTTATAAGTGAATACGAATGGTTTTTTGGTCATATGAAACATCTATCATTGACTCGATGTTCAATAAGAAATATGAGGATCAAGAGTAAGTATTTGGATTCATTGTAATGGATTTTGTAAGCTAGAGTGTTTGAAGATGGTGGAAGAGTGTTTTGGATGAGTTTGGAAAGCACTAGATCAATTTTAAGGGTGATTAGTACGGTCTTGTGTTTGGATTTGATTAGTACGGTCATTTATTAATTAAAAGTGTCATTTTAGTTATTCGTATGCTTGGATTTGTTTAATTAATTCAGGAGTGTGTTGAGAAACGAAAATACATACGACAATAGGTTATTACGGTACGAAGAAGTTATCCGTGCTAGAAGTATGGCTATTTAACGTTTTTGTATACTTACTTTGTTACCATATATTATATGTTTATCTTTCGAGACTACTTGGTCGATAAAAGTTATACTCGCATAATTTGAGTGATATATAAGAAAATCTTATTTACTTGATCCTGGACCTTGGTTTGAGTTCTTATTCATTGTTCACAGATTTAGTTTCATTAAATAAGGTTTGATTACTTACGTTTGATAAGGGTAATTTAAATTTGGATTACTATGAGTTAATACGAATGGTTAATTGGTCGTATGAAACATGTATCGTTGACTCGGTGCTCAACAAGAAATATGAGGTTCGAGAGTAAGTATTTGGATTCATTGTAGTGGATTTTGTAAGCTAGAGTGTTTGAAGATGGTGGTAGAGTGTTTTGCATGAGTTTGGAAAGCACGAGATCAATTTTAAGGGTGATAAGTACGGTCTTGTGTTTGGATTTGATTTCGGTTTAAAGTGTACCTATATTATTTCATTTATTAATTATAAGTGTCAATTTAGTTATTCATATGCTTGGATTTGTTTAAATTAGTTCAAGAGTGTGTTGAGAAACGAAAATACATAGGACAATAGGTTGTTACGGCACTAAGAAGTTATCCGCGCTAGAAGTATTGCTATTTAACGTTTTTGTATACTTACTCTGTTACCCATGTATTATGTTTAGCTTTCGAGACTACTTGGTTGAAAGAACTTATACTCGCATAATTTGGGTGATATATATGAAAATCTAATTTTCTTGATCGTGGACCTTGGTTTGAGTTTTTATTCATTGTTCATAGGATTAAGTTTCATTTAATAAGGCTTGATTACTTATGATTCATAAGGGTAATTTAAATTTGTATTCTTAAGAGTTAATATGAATGGTTAATTGGTCGTATGAAACATCTATGGTTGACTCGGTGGTCAACAAGAAATATTAGGATCGAGAGTAAGTATTTGGATTTATTGTGGTGGATTTTGTAAGCTAGAGTGTTTGAAGATGGTGATAGAGTGTTTTGGATGAGTTTGGAAACCACTAGATCATTTTTAAGGGTGATTAGTACGGTCTTTTGTTTGGATTTGATTTCGGTTTAAACTGTACCTACTTTGTTACCATGTATTAAATGTTTATCTTTCGAGACTACTTGGTCGATAAAAGTTATACTCGCATAACTTGAGTGATATATAAGAAAATCTTATTTACTTGATCGTGGAACTTGGTTTGAGTTCTTATTCATTGTTCATAGATTTAGTTTCATTTATAAGGTTTGATACTTACATTTCATAAGGGTAATTTAAATTTAGATTCTTATAAGTGAATACGAATGGTTTTTTGGTCATATGAAACATCTATCGTTGACTCGATGCTCAACAAGAAATATGAGGATCGAGAGTAAGTATTTGGATTCATTTAATGGATTTTGTAAGCTAGAGTGTTTGAAGATGGTGGTAGAGTGTTTTGCATGAGTTTGGAAAGCACTAGATCAGTTTTAAGGGTGATTTGTACGGTCTTGTGTTTGGATTTGATTTCGCTTTAAACTGTACCTACATTGTTTCATTTATTAATTATAAGTGTCATTTTAGTTATTCGTATGCTTGGATTTGTTTAAATTTGTTCAAGAGTGTGTTGAGAAATGAAAATACATAGGACAGTAGATTGTTACGGTACGAAGAAGTTATCCATGCTAGAAGTATTAATATTTAACATTTTTGTATACTTACTTTGTTTCCCATGTATTATGTTTAGCTTTAAAGATTACTTAGTTGAAAAAACTTATACTCGCATAATTTGAGTGATATATTAGAAAATCTAATTTACTTGATCGTGGACCTTGGTTTAAGTTCTTATTCATTGTTCATAGATTTAGTTTCATTTATAAAGTTTGATACTTACATTTTATAAGGGTAATTTAAATTTGGATTCTTATAAGTGAATACAAATGGTTTTTTGGTCATATGAAACATCAATCGATGACTCGATGCTCAACAAGAAATATGAGGATCGAGAGTAAGTATTAGGATTCATTGTAATGGTTTTTTTTAAGCTAGAGTGTTTGAAGATGGTGGTAGAGTGTTTTGGATGAGTTTGGAAAGCACTAGATCAATTTTAAGGTTGATTAGTACGGTCTTGTGTTTGGATTTGATTTCAGTTTAAACTGTACCTACATTGTTTCATTTATTAATTATAAGTGTCATTTTAGGTATTCGTATGCTTGGATTTGTTTAAATTAGTTCAAGAGTGTGTTGAGAAATGAAAATATATAGGACAGTAGATTGTTACGGTACGAAGAAGTTACCCGTGCTAGAAGTATTGATATTTAATGTTTTTGTAACTTACTTTGTTTTCCATGTATTATGTCTAGCTTTAAAGATTACTTAGCTGAAAAAACTAATACTCGCATAATTTGAGTGATATATAAGAAAATCTTATTTACTTGATCGTGGAACTTGGTTTGAGTTCTTATTCATTGTTCATAGATTTAGTTTCATTTATAAGGTTTGATACTTAGATTTCATAAGGGTAATTTAAATTTGGATTCTTATAAGTGAATACGAATGGTTTTTTGGTCATATGAAACATCTATCATTGACTCGATGTTCAATAAGAAATATGAGGATCGAGAGTAAGTATTTGGATTCATTGTAATGGATTTTGTAAGCTAGAGTGTTTGAAGATGGTGGAAGAGTGTTTTGGATGAGTTTGGAAAGCACTAGATCAATTTTAAGGGTGATTAGTACGGTCTTGTGTTTGGATTTGATTAGTACGGTCATTTATTAATTAAAAGTGTCATTTTAGTTATTCGTATGCTTGGATTTGTTTAATTAATTCAAGAGTGTGTTGAGAAACGAAAATACATACGACAATAGGTTATCACGGTACGAAGAAGTTATCCGTGCTAGAAGTATGGCTATTTAACGTTTTTGTATACTTACTTTGTTACCATATATTATATGTTTATCTTTCGAGACTACTTGGTCGATAAAAGTTATACTCGCATAATTTGAGTGATATATAAGAAAATCTTATTTACTTGATCCTGGACCTTGGTTTGAGTTCTTATTCATTCTTCACAGATTTAGTTTCATTTAATAAGGTTTGATTACTTACGTTTGATAAGGGTAATTTAAATTTGGATTACTATGAGTTAATACGAATGGTTAATTGGTCGTATGAAACATGTATCGATGACTCGGTGCTCAACAAGAAATATGAGGTTCGAGAGTAAGTATTTGGATTCATTGTAGTGGATTTTGTAAGCTAGAGTGTTTGAAGATGGTGGTAGAGTGTTTTGCATGAGTTTGGAAAGCACGAGATCAATTTTAAGGGTGATAAGTACGGTCTTGTGTTTGGATTTGATTTCGGTTTAAAGTGTACCTATATTATTTCATTTATTAATTATAAGTGTCAATTTAGTTATTCATATGCTTGGATTTGTTTAAATTAGTTCAAGAGTGTGTTGAGAAACGAAAATACATAGGACAATAGGTTGTTACGGTACTAAGAAGTTATCCGCGCTAGAAGTATTGCTATTTAACGTTTTTGTATACTTACTCTGTTACCCATGTATTATGTTTAGCTTTCGAGACTACTTGGTTGAAAGAACTTATACTCGCATAATTTGGGTGATATATATGAAAATCTAATTTTCTTGATCGTGGACCTTGGTTTGAGTTTTTATTCATTGTTCATAGGATTAAGTTTCATTTAATAAGGTTTGATTACTTATGTTTCATAAGGGTAATTTAAATTTGGATTCTTAAGAGTTAATATGAATGGTTAATTGGTTGTATGAAACATCTATCGTTGACTCGGTGGTCAACAAGAAATATTAGGATCAAGAGTAAGTATTTGGATTTATTGTAGTGGATTTTGTAAGCTAGAGTGTTTGAAGATGGTGGTAGAGTGTTTTGGATGAGTTTGGAAACCACTAGATCATTTTTAAGGGTGATTAGTACGGTCTTTTGTTTGGATTTGATTTCGGTTTAAACTGTACCTACATTTTTTCATTTATTAATTATAAGTGTCATTTTAGTTATTCGTATGCTTGGATTTGTTTAAATTAGTTCAAGAGTGTGTTGAGAAACGAAAATACATAGGATAATAGGTTATTACTGTACGAAGAAGTTATCCGTGCTAGAAGTGTTGCCATTTAACGATTTTGTATACTTACTTTGTTACCATGTATCATATTTTGATTTCGAGACTACTTTGTGGAAAAAACTTATACTCGCATAATTTGAGTGATATATAAGAAAATCTTATTTACTTGATCGTGGACCTTGGTTTGAGTTCTTATTCATTGTTCACAGATTTATATTTATTTAATAAGGTTTGATTACTTACGTTTGATAAGGGTAATTTAAATTTGGATTACTTTGAGTTAATACGAATGGTTAATTGGTCGTATGAAACATGTATCGTTGACTCGGTGCTCAACAAGAAATATGAGGATCGAGAGTAAGTATTTGGATTCATTGTTGTGGATTTTGTAAGCTAGAGTGTTTGAAGATGGTGGTAGAGTGTTTTGGATGAGTATGGAAAGCACTAGATCATTTTTAAGGGTGATTAGTATGGTCTTGTGTTTGGATTTGATTTCGGTTTAAACTGTACCTACATTGTTTCATTTATTAACTATAAGTGTCATTTTAGTTATTCGTATGCTTGGATTTGTTTAAATTAGTTCAAGAGTGTGTTGAGAAATAAAAATATATAGGACAGTAGATTATTACGGCACGAAGAAGTTATCCGTGCTAGAAGTATTGATATTTAAAGTTTTTGTGTACTTACTTTGTTTTCCATGTATTATGTTTAGCTTTAAAGATTACTTAGTTGAAAAAACTTCTACTCGCATAATTTGAGTGATATTTAAGAAAATCTAATTACTTGATCGTGGACCTTGGTTTGAGTTCTTATTCATTGTTCATAGATTTAGTTTCATTTATAAGGTTTGATACTTACATTTCATAAGGGTAATTTAAATTTGGATTCTTATAAGTGAATACGAATGTTTTTTTGGTCATATGAAACATCTATCGTTAACTCGATGCTCAACAAGAAATATGAGGATCGAGAGTAAGTATTTGGATTCATTGTAATGGATTTTGTAAGCTAGAGTGTTTGAAGATGGTGGTAGAGTGTTTTGGATGAGTTTGGAAAGCACTAGATCAGTTTTAAGGGTGAATAGTACGGTCTTGTGTTTGGATTTGATTTCGGTTTAAACTGTACCTACATTGTTTCATTTATTAATTTTATGTGTCATTTTAGTTATTCGTATGCTTGGATTTGTTTAAATTAGTTCAAGAGTGTGTAGAGAAACAAAAATACATAGGACAATAGGTTATTACGGTACGAAGAAGTTATCCGTGCTAGAAGTATGGCTATTTAACGTTTTTGTATACTTACTTTGTTACCATGTATTATATATTGATTTCGAGACTACTTGGTTGAAAAAACTTATAATCGCATAATTTTAGTGATATATAAGAAAATCTTATTCACTTGATCGTGGACCTTGGTTTGAGTTCTTATTCATTGTTCACAGATTTAGTTTCATTTAATAAGGTTTGATTACTTACGTTTGATAAGGGTAATTTAAATTTGGATTACTATGAGTTAATATGAATGGTTAATTGGTCGTATGAAACATCTATCTTTGACTCAGTGCTCAACAAGAAATATGAGGATCGAGAGTAAGTATTTGGATTCATTGTAGTGGATTTTATAAGCTAGAGTGTTTGAAGATGGTGGTAGAATGTTTTGGATGAGTATGGAAAGCACTAGATCAATTTTAAGGGTGATTAGTACGGTCTTGTTTTTGGATTTGATTTCGGTTTTAACTGTACCTACATTGTTTCATTTATTAATTATAAGTGTCATTTTAGTTATTCGTATGCTTGGATTTGTTTAAATTAGTTCAAGAGTGTGTTGAGAAACGAAAATACATAGGACAATTGGTTATTACGGTACGAAGAAGTTATCCGTGCTAGAAGTATGGCTATTTAACGTTTTTGTATACTTACTTTGTTACCATATATTATATGTTTATCTTTCGAGACTACTTGGTCGATAAAAGTTATACTCGCATAATTTGAGTGATATATAAGAAAATCTTATATACTTGATCCTGGACCTTGGTTTGAGTTCTTATTCATTGTTCACAGATTTAGTTTCATTTAATAAGGTTTGATTACTTACGTTTGATAAGGGTAATTTAAATTTGGATTACTATAAGTTAATACGAATTGTTAATTGGTCGTATGAAACATGTATCGTTGACTCGGTGCTCAACAAGAAATATGAGGTTTCGAGAGTAAGTATTTAGATTCATTGTAGTGGATTTTGAAAGCTAGAGTGTTTGAAGATGGTGGTAGAGTGTTTTGCATGAGTTTGGAAAGCACGAGATCAATTTTAAGGGTGTTAAGTACGGTCTTGTGTTTGGATTTGATTTATGTTTAAAGTGTACCTATATTGTTTCATTTATTAATTATAAGTGTCAATTTAGTTATTCATATGCTTGGATTTGTTTAAATTAGTTCAAGAGTGTGTTGAGAAACGAAAATACATAGGACAATAGGTTGTTACGGTACTAAGAAGTTATCCGCGCTAGAAGTATTGCTATTTAACGTTTTTGTATACTTACTCTGTTACCCATGTATTATGTTTAGCTTTCGAGAGTACTTGGTTGAAAGAACTTATACTCGCATAATTTGGGTGATATATATGAAAATCTAATTTCTTGATCGTGGACCTTGGTTTGAGTTTTTATTCATTGTTCATAGGATTAAGTTTCATTTAATAAGGTTTGATTACTTATGTTTCATAAGGGTAATTTAAATTTGGATTCTTAAGAGTTAATATGAATGGTTAATTGGTCGTATGAAACATCTATCGTTGACTCGGTGGTCAACAAGAAATATTAGGATCAAGAGTAAGTATTTGGATTTATTGTAGTGTATTTTGTAAGCTAGAGTGTTTGAAGATGGTGGTAGAGTGTTTTGGATGAGTTTGGAAACCACCAGATCATTTTTAAGGGTGATTAGTACGGTCTTTTGTTTGGATTTGATTTCGGTTTAAACTGTACCTACATTGTTTCATTTATTAATTATAAGTGTCATTTTAGTTATTCGTATGCTTGGATTTGTTTAAATTAGTTCAAGAGTGTGTTGAGAAACGAAAATACATAGGATAATAGGTTATTACGGTACGAAGAAGTTATCCGTGCTAGAAGTATTGCTATTTAACGTTTTTGTATACTTACTTTGTTACCATGTATCATATTTTGATTTCGAGACTACTTGGTTGAAAAAACTTATACTCGCATAATTTGAGTGATATATAAGAAAATCTTATTTACTTGATCGTGGACCTTGGTTTGAGTTCTTATTCATTGTTCACAGATTTAATTTTATTTAATAAGGTTTGATTACTTACGTTTGATAAGGGTAATTTAAATTTGGATTACTTTGAGTTAATACGAATGGTTAATTGGTCGTATGAAACATGTATCGTTGACTCGATGCTCAACAAGAAATATGAGGATCGAGAGTAAGTATTTGGATTCATTGTAGTGGATTTTGTAAGCTAGAGTGTTTGAAGATAGTGGTAGAGTGTTTTGGATGAGTATGGAAAGCACTAGATCAATTTTAAGGGTGATTAGTATGGTCTTGTGTTTGGATTTGATTTCGGTTTAAACTGTACCTACATTGTTTCATGGATTAACTATAAGTGTCATTTTAGTTATTCGTATGCTTGGATTTGTTTAAATTAGTTCAAGAGTGTGTTGAGAAATAGAAATATATAGGACAGTAGATTATTACAGCACGAAGAAGTTATCCGTGCTAGAAGTACTGATATTTAACGTTTTTGTGTACTTACTTTGTTTTCCATGTATTATGTTTAGCTTTAAAGATTACTTAGTCGAAAAAACTTATACTCGCATAATTTGAGTGATATTTAAGAAAATCTAATTACTTGATTGTGGACCTTGGTTTGAGTTCTTAATCATTGTTCATAGATTTAGTTTCATTTATAAGGTTTGATACTAACATTTCATAAGGGTAATTTAAATTTGGATTCTTATAAGTGAATACGAATGTTTTTTTGGTCATATGAAACATCTATCGTTGACTCGATGCTCAACAAGAAATATGAGGATCGAGAGTAAGTATTTGGATTCATTGTAATGGATTTTGTAAGCTAGAGTGTTTGAAGATGGTGGTAGTGTGTTTTGGATGAGTTTGGAAAGCACTAGATCAGTTTTAAGGGTGAATAGTACGGTCTTGTGTTTGGATTTGATTTCGGTTTAAAGTGTACCTATATTATTTCATTTATTAATTATAAGTGTCAATTTAGTTATTCATATGCTTGGATTTGTTTAAATTAGTTCAAGAGTGTGTTGAGAAACGAAAATACATAGGACAATAGGTTGTTACGGCACTAAGAAGTTATCCGCGCTAGAAGTATTGCTATTTAACGTTTTTGTATACTTACTCTGTTACCCATGTATTATGTTTAGCTTTCGAGACTACTTGGTTGAAAGAACTTATACTCGCATAATTTGGGTGATATATATGAAAATCTAATTTTCTTGATCGTGGACCTTGGTTTGAGTTTTTAATCATTGTTCATAGGATTAAGTTTCATTTAATAACGCTTGATTACTTATGATTCATAAGGGTAATTTAAATTTGTATTCTTAAGAGTTAATATGAATGGTTAATTGGTCGTATGTAACATCTATCGTTGACTCGGTGGTCAACAAGAAATATTAGGATCGAGAGTAAGTATTTGGATTATTGTGGTGGATTTTGTAAGCTAGAGTGTTTGAAGATGGTGATAGAGTGTTTTGGATGAGTTTGGAAACCACTAGATCATTTTTAAGGGTGATTAGTACGGTCTTGTGTTTGGATTTGATTTCGCTTTAAACTGTACCTACATTGTTTCAGTTATTAATTATAAGTGTATTTTAGTTATTCGTATGCTTGGATTTGTTTAAATTTGTTCAAGAGTGTGTTGAGAAATGAAAATACATAGGACAGTAGATTGTTACGGTACGAAGAAGTTATCCATGCTAGAAGTATTAATATTTAACATTTTTGTATACTTACTTTGTTTCCCAGGTATTATGTTTAGCTTTAAAGATTACTTAGTTGAAAAAACTTATACTCGCATAATTTGAGTGATATATAAGAAAATCTAATTTACTTGATCGTGGACCTTGGTTTAAGTTCTTATTCATTGTTCATAGATTTAGTTTCATTTATAAAGTTTGATACTTACATTTTATAAGGGTAATTTAAATTTGGATTCTTATAAGTGAATACAAATAGTTTTTTGGTCATATGAAACATCAATCGATGACTCGATGCTCAACAAGAAATATGAGGATCGAGAGTAAGTATTAGGATTCATTGTAATGGTTTTTTTTAAGCTAGAGTGTTTGAAGATGGTGGTAGAGTGTTTTGGATGAGTTTGGAAAGCACTAGATCAATTTTAAGGTTGATTAGTACGGTCTTGTGTTTGGATTTGATTTCAGTTTAAACTGTACCTACATTGTTTCATTTATTTATTATAAGTGTCATTTTAGGTATTCGTATGCTTGGATTTGTTTAAATTAGTTCAAGAGTGTGTTGAGAAATGAAAATATATAGGACAGTAGATTGTTACGGTACGAAGAAGTTACCCGTGCTAGAAGTATTGATATTTAATGTTTTTGTAACTTACTTTGTTTTCCATGTTGTAAGGCCCGTTCCCGGGACACTTACAGTTGGTCATTCATAGCACATAAAACATACATTACATTTTTCCTTTCATAAATAGTTGCAGCGGAAACATTAAAAACATAATTTCATTCCATCAAAATACTTTTACACAATAGTACAATCGTCTTTTTAACAAAATCATGACACATTTATTACAAAAGCATTAAACATAAAGATGCCATCCAAAATACGCTGAGTAGCCGCCCCGTGCCATCCTCAGCAACATACCTGCCAACTGGAAACACATCAAAGTCAGCGTTGCTGAGTGAGTTCTAGTTTTAATAATAAAACTTACTTTTCTTTCGTAAAACCGTTCTTTACTTTCTTTATAAAAACATCCGTTACATACATGCGTTCACACATCATACGTACATACAGATAATATCATTATTATCTTCGTCATTACGTTCATTACATTCATCATTCATCATAATCTTTCTCTTCATTCTAGATCCTGTCAGACTTTACCCTCTTCATGGCACACAGCCACGATTACTGAGGTCGAATGACAAGGATTCCATTTCATACATTATGAGGATCATTCATTAGCGTTCATTTCATACATTCATTCTTTCATTCATTACTTGCTCATTACTCTTCATTACTCGAATCTTGTCTCATGCAATATCCCCGACTCATGCTCGAAAGCTGATGTTGTGCCGGGACCCGCTCACAAGCCCCCGACTCATGTCCGAAGACTGACACAACACCGGGATACGCGACAAAGATCCCATATGAGTCAATCACAGGGATTGAACTCCATCCGAGTCTGTTGCAACACAAAGTTGCTCACCTCATCATCTCATCTCATGCACTATCCCCGACTCATGTCCGAAGACTGATACTGTGCCGGGGCCTGATAAACAAACCCCTGACTCATGTCCGAAGACTGACACAGTACCGGGATACACGGCACGGATCTCATCATCCGTCCCTTTCATCATATGCAATACTCCCGACTCATGTCCGAAGACTGATACTGTACCGGGGCCTGCTCACAAACCCCCGACTCATGTCCGAAGACTGGCACAGTACCGGAGTACGCAACAAGAACATCTTCCGAGTCTTTTGCGACACAGAGTCGCTCACCTCATACATATGCTTGCAAGCCTTTCATTCGTTCATTCATTACGTCATTCATTCATTCATTCATTAATGCATGCATTCATTCATTACGTTCCTCTTTTCATTATCTTCCACTTTACGTTACATAATACTTTCATTACATTCATTAACGTTCAACGCAAAGCCATAGAAAGATAAACATACCAAGCAAGGAACATAAACATAAACATAAACATACAACATCATCATACATACGCATCAATCATAACTCACATCACGCACAACATACATACTACGCATCACACGCACCGCCGTGCCTAACATAACACATAACACCATGCATATTACCATCATCTCCATCAACATTATCATCATAATCTCATCATCCTGCGTCACCCTATACCGTCCATGCCCATCACATCGTCGAGGAGTTTCATCCCGGCTATCATCTCTGAACACTTAGGCGAACGGGCATCTATGCGAATGGACTATATGCGAAAGGACTATGGGCGAATGGACCTCTATGCGAATGGACTCCCAGTCGCATAACTCTCATGCGTATGGCCTCCAGTCGCATGACTTCAGGCGTATGGGCTTCAGTCGCATACCCTTCATGCGAATGAACCTTAGTCGCATGGCCTCCAGGCGCATGGACTTCAGTCGCATAACCTCCGTGCGAATGAACCTCAGTCGCACCATCTCTCAATCGCATGACTCCCAAGCACATGAACTTCAGTCGCATGACCATCATGCGAATGGACCTCAGTCGCATAGCAAACGTGCGTATGGACCTCAGTCGCACTTCAATCGGCCGAATGGCCTCCAGTCGCCCTCCAGTCGGTCGCCTAGCCCTAGCTGGTGCAGAGTGCAGTTAGGTCGATTGCAGCCGCGGGTTTTCGACCTCCAACCCTTTCCAAACCTCTTTTAAGCTCAAATCAACCCTTCTAAAGGTTAGGGAAACATACCATGACCTCATACAAGCATAACCAAGCAAGAAATCGAGCCTCTAACGCATCATACACATACATACATACATCCAAACGGGTTTTCACCCAAAAACTCGAAAATAGGTTTTTGGACGTGTTCCAGCCCCAAAATCAGTTGAAAACGTGTAAAAGAGGGGTCCTAGAACTCACCTTAACGATCCCGTCGAATAGAGCTTCGATTTGACTCGCTCCTCGTCGATTTTGGCTACTCGAACCAACCCGGGCCAACACTTCTTCTATTTTCTCTTCTTTCTCTCTTCTCCTCTCTAGGCTGAAAATGGGAAGAATGGGAGTGCCTCCTCCCTTTTATACTCCCTTGCATCGAAGTTTCTCTCGTTGGCGGGTTTGGTCCCTCGACTTTGGACTTTATTTCTTTTTCTTCTCTCCTCGGCTACAAAGGAAATTTCCGGGTGTTACAAGTCCACCCCCCTTAAATGGGTTTCGTCCCCGAAACCTGTTGTTCCTTGAACCATTGCTTGGAAATTCTGTCTCATCTCTTTTCCAGTCTCTCACCTGGAGTTCAATCGCTCTACGTCGTTTATCACATACGACTTCTGGTTTATCTCTGACTACTTCCCTCAAAACTGTGATCCTTCCGGGCTTCTCAGTCGTAGCCTCAGCCGCCTCAATATTTCCCAAACGTCGTTTGGTGCTCAGCCTTCACTTGTAGACAAGTAAGGCATCTACTCACTTACTCCATCATGTCACGCTTTGTTCCTGGCCACCAATAATCCTTACTCGCGATTCGATATATCTGTCGGCTGAAATATTGGTATATCCACGCACCTTACATCGGCCAAATAGACGATACGTCTACGTCTCATCGATTGCTATCTCCTTCATCTTATGATGTACGCCTATCCACTCAAGTCTGTCCTGAACGGTCTAGTAAGAACAAACGTTTCCTCAATTCTATCCCGCATTCCTCTAGGACATCTAAGTAACCTAGCGGATTCATTAACAGCAATCTCTATATTGAAGGACTCATCGATGTTCCTTCTCTTAACATGCCACATTCTGCATTAAGCAGTAGGAACGAAACTACTACTAGCATGGCATTCAAATCATAAATGCACAAATTTTGAATTACCAGAAACGTACCTGACGTCGAGTCGAGTCCGCTCTAGCCTCTTCTCGGTCATGGCAAAAGCTCTAACCTTTACCCTCTGTTTCCTTTCCTCGCACCGGAGCCTCCTGCCCTCGGCTTCTTACAATCCCTGCTCATGTGTCCAGTCTCGCCGCAGTCGTAGCACTTAGCCGTGCGGCAATCCCTCGCCCTATGGCCTTCCTTCCCACACTGGAAACAGACGTTCAGTCCCCACTTGCATTCCCCTTCATGGTCTCTACCACACTTTCTGCATGCTCCTCCCTTCCTTTCTATTCTCTTTCGATCATCATCCCTCGACGTCGTACCTTCATACACAAATCCATCCTCATTTTCTCGCCTTCCCTTCCCCTTCTTAATATAGGCTCTCTCATCCCCTTCATCTATCACCGCCATCGCCCGCTCGTCGTACAACCTTCCCGCCAGGTCAACTGCTGACCTAAACGTGCTCGGTCGAGCAGCGATCACGTGCCTGCGGATGTCCGTCGGCAAGCCCTGAATATACCTCTTGATCTTTCGCGAAAGGGGTGTCACCTGATCCGGCACCAGTCGTGCCATTTCGTTGAACTTGGTGGTGTATTGCTGATGCGTCATTGTTCCCGCCTCCAGCTGCAGGAACTCTCTTTCAACTTTATCCATCTCACGGTGAGGACAAAACTCCTCAATCACCAGCCTTTTCAACTCTGGCCATCTCATCCTTCCGATAGCTCTGCTTCCCTCAACTTGGACTATGTTGTCCCACCAGTACAAAGCTGAGTCCACGAAAGAGTGGGTAGCAAACTTTACTTTCTGATCTTCTCGGCATTCGCTGATATTTAAAACAGCTTCCATCTCCCTCACCCACCGGTGAGCAGCAGCAGCAGTGCCATTACCATCAAAAGTAGGGGGCTTGCATCGCTGAAACGCCCCATAGTTACAGCCTCGTGCCGCCTCCGGCGCAGGCTCTTCCTCTTCTTCTTCCTCTTCGTCATCGGAGAGAACCCTTTCAGTCTCGGGTCGTCTCCTTTCGCCCGAAGGTCTACCCCTTTCCTTTCTCTCCTCTTCTCTAACAGTCTTTATCACTTCGGTCACTACAGACGGTAGGATGGTCTGCAAGACCTGATGCACTTCTTCCACGACTGCCTCTCTCATCGAGGCCCTCTGATTAGCATTCTCATCACCGCCCTCAGGATGAGGGGTCACAGGTTCTTCATGAACTACCCTTTCAGCCCTTGCCCTTCCTCTTGTGACCCGTGGTTCAGCACCACGTCCACCGTCACCTCCACCACGAGAAGCTTTCGAAGATCTTCCACCAGCCATCCTCTAAACACACTGAAAGATTCAAACACTAACACGGTCATTCAAGGAACAACTCAGTTTATGTCAAGTATAGTAAGTCCCTAATTACAGTGGCCAATTGTGATTAGCCACTTACTTTACTCTTCATACTCCGAGCATTACCTGTCCTGACTATATCAGTATCTAAATCTACCAGCAACACATAAACCATATAACATGCGCACATAAACCGGTTAACTTTACAAAAACATACCTGATGGCACGCAGCTACTCAGATTGGCATCCCATTCCCTTTCCGTCCCATTCTCAGTTTAAGATTAGGTTTTTGAAAATATTTACCCAATTCACTTAAACTTTGGCTCTGATACCAACTTGTAAGGCCCGTTCCCGGGACACTTACAGTTGGTCATTCATAGCACATAAAACATACATTACATTTTTCCTTTCATAAATAGTTGCAGCGGAAACATTAAAAACATAATTTCATTCCATCAAAATACTTTTACACAATAGTACAATCGTCTTTTTAACAAAATCATGACACATTTATTACAAAAGCATTAAACATAAAGATGCCATCCAAAATACGCTGAGTAGCCGCCCCGTGCCATCCTCAGCAACATACCTGCCAACTGGAAACACATCAAAGTCAGCGTTGCTGAGTGAGTTCTAGTTTTAATAATAAAACTTACTTTTCTTTCGTAAAACCGTTCTTTACTTTCTTTATAAAAACATCCGTTACATACATGCGTTCACACATCATACGTACATACAGATAATATCATTATTATCTTCGTCATTACGTTCATTACATTCATCATTCATCATTATCTTTCTCTTCATTCTAGATCCTGTCAGACTTTACCCTCTTCATGGCACACAGCCACGATTACTGAGGTCGAATGACAAGGATTCCATTTCATACATTATTAGGATCATTCATTAGCGTTCATTTCATACATTCATTCTTTCATTCATTACTTGCTCATTACTCTTCATTACTCGAATCTTGTCTCATGCAATATCCCCGACTCATGCTCGAAAGCTGATGTTGTGCCGGGACCCGCTCACAAGCCCCCGACTCATGTCCGAAGACTGACACAACACCGGGATACGCGACAAAGATCCCATATGAGTCAATCACAGGGATTGAACTCCATCCGAGTCTGTTGCAACACAAAGTTGCTCACCTCATCATCTCATCTCATGCACTATCCCCGACTCATGTCCGAAGACTGATACTGTGCCGGGGCCTGATAAACAAACCCCCGACTCATGTCCGAAGACTGACACAGTACCGGGATACGCGGCACGGATCTCATCATCCGTCCCTTTCATCATATGCAATACTCCCGACTCATGTCCGAAGACTGATACTGTACCGGGGCCTGCTCACAAACCCCCGACTCATGTCCGAAGACTGGCACAGTACCGGAGTACGCAACAAGAACATCTTCCGAGTCTTTTGCGACACAGAGTCGCTCACCTCATACATATGCTTGCAAGCCTTTCATTCGTTCATTCATTACGTCATTCATTCATTCATTCATTAATGCATGCATTCATTCATTACGTTCCTCTTTTCATTATCTTCCACTTTACGTTACATAATACTTTCATTACATTCATTAACGTTCAACGCAAAGCCATAGAAAGATAAACATACCAAGCAAGGAACATAAACATAAACATAAACATACAACATCATCATACATACGCATCAATCATAACTCACATCACGCACAACATACATACTACGCATCACACGCACCGCCGTGCCTAACATAACACATAACACCATGCATATTACCATCATCTCCATCAACATTATCATCATAATCTCATCATCCTGCGTCACCCTATACCGTCCATGCCCATCACATCGTCGAGGAGTTTCATCCCGGCTATCATCTCTGAACACTTAGGCGAACGGGCATCTATGCGAATGGGCTATATGCGAAAGGACTATGGGCGAATGGACCTCTATGCGAATGGACTCCCAGTCGCATAACTCTCATGCGTATGGCCTCCAGTCGCATGACTTCAGGCGTATGGGCTTCAGTCGCATACCCTTCATGCGAATGAACCTCAGTCGCATGGCCTCCAGGCGCATGGACTTCAGTCGCATAACCTCCGTGCGAATGAACCTCAGTCGCACCATCTCTCAATCGCATGACTCCCAAGCACATGAACTTCAGTCGCATGACCATCATGCGAATGGACCTCAGTCGCATAGCAAACGTGCGTATGGACCTCAGTCGCACTTCAATCGGCCGAATGGCCTCCAGTCGCCCTCCAGTCGGTCGCCTAGCCCTAGCTGGTGCAGAGTGCAGTTAGGTCGACTGCAGCCGCGGGTTTTCGACCTCCAACCCTTTCCAAACCTCTTTTAAGCTCAAATCAACCCTTCTAAAGGTTAGGGAAACATACCATGACCTCATACAAGCATAATCAAGCAAGAAATCGAGCCTCTAACGCATCATACACATACATACATACATCCAAACGGGTTTTCACCCAAAAACTCGAAAATAGGTTTTTAGACGTGTTCCAGCCCCAAAATCAGTTGAAAACGTGTAAAAGAGGGGTCCTAGAACTCACCTTAACGATCCCGTCGAATAGAGCTTCGATTTGACTCGCTCCTCGTCGATTTTGGCTACTCGAACCAACCCGGGCCAACACTTCTTCTCTTTTCTCTTCTTTCTCTCTTCTCCTCTCTAGGCTGAAAATGGGAAGAATGGGAGTGCCTCCTCCCTTTTATACTCCCTTGCATCGAAGTTTCTCTCGTTGGCGGGTTTGGTCCCTCGACTTTGGACTTTATTTCTTTTTCTTCTCTCGTCGGCTACAAAGGAAATTTCCGGGTGTTACACATGTATTATGTCTAGCTTTAAAGATTACTTAGCTGAAAAAACTAATACTCGCATAATTTGAGTGATATATAAGAAAATCTTATTTACTTGATCGTGGAACTTGGTTTGAGTTCTTATTCATTGTTCATAGATTTAGTTTCATTTATAAGGTTTGATACTTAGATTTCATAAGGGTAATTTAAATTTGGATTCTTATAAGTGAATACGAATGGTTTTTTGGTCATATGAAACATCTATCATTGACTCGATGTTCAATAAGAAATATGAGGATCGAGAGTAAGTATTTGGATTCATTGTAATGGATTTTGTAAGCTAGAGTGTTTGAAGATGGTGGAAGAGTGTTTTGGATGAGTTTGGAAAGCACTAGATCAATTTTAAGGGTGATTAGTACGGTCTTGTGTTTGGATTTGATTAGTACGGTCATTTATTAATTAAAAGTGTCATTTTAGTTATTCGTATGCTTGGATTTGTTTAATTAATTCAAGAGTGTGTTGAGAAACGAAAATACATACGACAATAGGTTATTACGGTACGAAGAAGTTATCCGTGCTAGAAGTATGGCTATTTAACGTTTTTGTATACTTACTTTGTTACCATATATTATATGTTTATCTTTCGAGACTACTTGGTCGATAAAAGTTATACTCGCATAATTTGAGTGATATATAAGAAAATCTTATTTACTTGATCCTGGACCTTGGTTGAGTTCTTATTCATTGTTCACAGATTTAGTTTCATTTAATAAGGTTTGATTACTTACGTTTGATAAGGGTAATTTAAATTTGGATTACTATGAGTTAATACGAATGGTTAATTGGTCGTATGAAACATGTATCGTTGACTCGGTGCTCAACAAGAAATATGAGGTTCGAGAGTAAGTATTTGGATTCATTGTAGTGGATTTTGTAAGCTAGAGTGTTTGAAGATGGTGGTAGAGTGTTTTGCATGAGTTTGGAAAGCACGAGATCAATTTTAAGGGTGATAAGTACGGTCTTGTGTTTGGATTTGATTTCGGTTTAAAGTGTACCTATATTATTTCATTTATTAATTATAAGTGTCAATTTAGTTATTCATATGCTTGGATTTGTTTAAATTAGTTCAAGAGTGTGTTGAGAAACGAAAATACATAGGACAATAGGTTGTTACGGTACTAAGAAGTTATCCGTGCTAGAAGTATTGCTATTTAACGTTTTTGTATACTTACTCTTTTACCCATGTATTATGTTTAGCTTTCGAGACTACTTGGTTGAAAGAACTTATACTCGCATAATTTGGGTGATACATATGAAAATCTAATTTTCTTGATCGTGGACCTTGGTTTGAGTTTTTATTCATTGTTCATAGGATTAAGTTTCATTTAATAAGGTTTGATTACTTATGTTTCATAAGGGTAATTTAAATTTGGATTCTTAAGAGTTAATATGAATGGTTAATTGGTTGTATGAAACATCTATCGTTGACTCGGTGGTCAACAAGAAATATTAGGATCAAGAGTAAGTATTTGGATTTATTGTAGTGGATTTTGTAAGCTAGAGTGTTTGAAGATGGTGGTAGAGTGTTTTGGATGAGTTTGGAAACCACTAGATCATTTTTAAGGGTGATTAGTACGGTCTTTTGTTTGGATTTGATTTCGGTTTAAACTGTACCTACATTTTTTCATTTATTAATTATAAGTGTCATTTTAGTTATTCGTATGCTTGGATTTGTTTAAATTAGTTCAAGAGTGTGTTGAGAAACGAAAATACATAGGATAATAGGTTATTACTGTACGAAGAAGTTATCCGTGCTAGAAGTGTTGCTATTTAACGTTTTTGTATACTTACTTTGTTACCATGTATCATATTTTGATTTCGAGACTACTTGGTGGAAAAAACTTATACTCGCATAATTTGAGTGATATATAAGAAAATCTTATTTACTTGATCGTGGACCTTGGTTTGAGTTCTTATTCATTGTTCACAGATTTATTTATTTAATAAGGTTTGATTACTTACGTTTGATAAGGGTAATTTAAATTTGGATTACTTTGAGTTAATACGAATGGTTAATTGGTCGTATGAAACATGTATCGTTGACTCGGTGCTCAACAAGAAATATGAGGATCGAGAGTAAGTATTTGGATTCATTGTTGTGGATTTTGTAAGCTAGAGTGTTTGAAGATGGTGGTAGAGTGTTTTGGATGAGTATGGAAAGCACTAGATCATTTTTAAGGGTGATTAGTATGGTCTTGTGTTTGGATTTGATTTCGGTTTAAACTGTACCTACATTGTTTCATTTATTAACTATAAGTGTCATTTTAGTTATTCGTATGCTTGGATTTGTTTAAATTAGTTCAAGAGTGTTTTGAGAAATAAAAATATATAGGACAGTAGATTTTACGGCACGAAGAAGTTATCCGTGCTAGAAGTATTGATATTTAAAGTTTTTGTGTACTTACTTTGTTTTCCATGTATTATATTTAGCTTTAAAGATTACTTAGTTGAAAAAACTTCTACTCGCATAATTTGAGTGATATTTAAGAAAATCTAATTACTTGATCGTGGACCTTGGTTTGAGTTCTTATTCATTGTTCATAGATTTAGTTTCATTTATAAGGTTTGATACTTACATTTCATAAGGGTAATTTAAATTTGGATTCTTATAAGTGAATACGAATGTTTTTTTGGTCATATGAAACATCTATCGTTAACTCGATGCTCAACAAGAAATATGAGGATCGAGAGTAAGTATTTGGATTCATTGTAATGGATTTTGTAAGCTAGAGTGTTTGAAGATGGTGGTAGAGTGTTTTGGATGAGTTTGGAAAGCACTAGATCAGTTTTAAGGGTGAATAGTACGGTCTTGTGTTTGGATTTGATTTCGGTTTAAACTGTACCTACATTGTTTCATTTATTAATTATAAGTGTCATTTTAGTTATTCATATGCTTGGATTTGTTAAAATTAGTTCAAGAGTGTGTAGAGAAACAAAAATACATAGGACAATAGGTTATTACGGTACGAAGAAGTTATCCGTGGTAGAAGTATGGCTATTAACGTTTTTGTATACTTACTTTGTTACCATGTATTATATATTGATTTCGAGACTACTTGGTTGAAAAAACTTATAATCGCATAATTTTAGTGATATATAAGAAAATCTTATTCACTTGATCGTGGACCTTGGTTTGAGTTATTATTCATTGTTCACAGATTTAGTTTCATTTAATAAGGTTTGATTACTTACGTTTGATAAGGGTAATTTAAATTTGGATTACTATGAGTTAATATGAATGGTTAATTGGTCGTATGAAACATCTATCTTTGACTCAGTGCTCAACAAGAAATATGAGGATCGAGAGTAAGTATTTGGATTCATTGTAGTGGATTTTATAAGCTAGAGTGTTTGAAGATGGTGGTAGAATGTTTTGGATGAGTATGGAAAGCACTAGATCAATTTTAAGGGTGATTAGTACGATCTTGTTTTTGGATTTGATTTCGGTTTTAACTGTACCTACATTGTTTCATTTATTAATTATAAGTGTCATTTTAGTTATTCGTATGCTTGGATTTGTTTTAAATTAGTTCAAGAGTGTGTTGAGAAACGAAAATACATAGGACAATTGGTTATTACGGTACGAAGAAGTTATCCGTGCTAGAAGTATGGCTATTTAACGTTTTTGTATACTTACTTTGTTACCATATATTATATGTTTATCTTTCGAGACTACTTGGTCGATAAAAGTTATACTCGCATAATTTGAGTGATATATAAGAAAATCTTATATACTTGATCCTGGACCTTGGTTTGAGTTCTTATTCATTGTTCACAGATTTAGTTTCATTTAATAAGGTTTGATTACTTACGTTTGATAAGGGTAATTTAAATTTGGATTACTATAAGTTAATACGAATTGTTAATTGGTCGTATGAAACATGTATCGTTGACTCGGTGCTCAACAAGAAATATGAGGTTCGAGAGTAAGTATTTAGATTCATTGTAGTGGATTTTGAAAGCTAGAGTGTTTGAAGATGGTGGTAGAGTGTTTTGCATGAGTTTGGAAAGCACGAGATCAATTTTAAGGGTGATAAGTACGGTCTTGTGTTTGGATTTGATTTCTGTTTAAAGTGTACCTATATTGTTTCATTTATTAATTATAAGTGTCAATTTAGTTATTCATATGCTTGGATTTGTTTAAATTAGTTCAAGAGTGTGTTGAAAAACGAAAATACATAGGACAATAGGTTGTTACGGTACTAAGAAGTTATCCGCGCTAGAAGTATTGCTATTTAACGTTTTTGTATACTTACTCTGTTACCCATGTATTATGTTTAGCTTTCGAGACTACTTGGTTGAAAGAACTTATACTCGCATAATTTGGGTGATATATATGAAAATCTAATTTTCTTGATCGTGGACCTTGGTTTGAGTTTTTATTCATTGTTCATAGGATTAAGTTTCATTTAATAAGGTTTGCTTACTTATGTTTCATAAGGGTAATTTAAATTTGGATTCTTAAGAGTTAATATGAATGGTTAATTGGTCGTATGAAACATCTATCGTTGACTCGGTGGTCAACAAGAAATATTAGGATCAAGAGTAAGTATTTGGATTTATTGTAGTGTATTTTGTAAGCTAGAGTGTTTGAAGATGGTGGTAGAGTGTTTTGGATGAGTTTGGAAACCACCAGATCATTTTTAAGGGTGATTAGTACGGTCTTTGTTTGGATTTGATTTCGGTTTAAACTGTACCTACATTGTTTCATTTATTAATTATAAGTGTCATTTTAGTTATTCGTATGCTTGGATTTGTTTAAATTAGTTCAAGAGTGTGTTGAGAAACGAAAATACATAGGATAATAGGTTATTACGGTACGAAGAAGTTATCCGTGCTAGAAGTATTGCTATTTAACGTTTTTGTATACTTACTTTGTTACCATGTATCATATTTTGATTTCGAGACTACTTGGTTGAAAAACTTATACTCGCATAATTTGAGTGATATATATCTTATTTACTTGATCGTGGATGAGTTCTTATTCATTGTTCACAGATTTAATTTTATTTAATAAGGTTGGATTACTTACGTTTGATAAGGGTAATTTAAATTTGGATTACTTTGAGTTAATACGAATGGTTAATTGGTCGTATGAAACATGTATCGTTGACTCGGTGCTCAACAAGAAATATGAGGATCGAGAGTAAGTATTTGGATTCATTGTAGTGGATTTTGTAAGCTAGAGTGTTTGAAGATAGTGGTAGTGTTTTGGATGAGTATGGAAAGCACTAGATCAATTTTAAGGGTGATTAGTATGGTCTTGTGTTTGGATTTGATTTCGGTTTAAACTGTACCTACATTGTTTCATGGATTAACTATAAGTGTCATTTTAGTTATTCGTATGCTTGGATTTGTTTAAATTAGTTCAAGAGTGTGTTGAGAAATAAGAATATATAGGACAGTAGATTATTACAGCACGAAGAAGTTATCCGTGCTAGAAGTATTGATATTTAACGTTTTGTGTACTTACTTTGTTTCCATGTATTATGTTTAGCTTTAAAGATTACTTAGTCGAAAAAACTTATACTCGCATAATTTGAGTGATATTTAAGAAAATCTAATTACTTGATTGTGGACCTTGGTTTGAGTTCTTAATCATTGTTCATAGATTTAGTTTCATTTATAAGGTTTGATACTAACATTTCATAAGGGTAATTTAAATTTGGATTCTTATAAGTGAATACGAATGTTTTTTTGGTCATATGAAACATCTATCGTTGACTCGATGCTCAACAAGAAATATGAGGATCGAGAGTAAGTATTGGATTCATTGTAATGGATTTTGTAAGCTAGAGTGTTTGAAGATGGTGGTAGTGTTTTTGGATGAGTTTGGAAAGCACTAGATCAGTTTTAAGGGTGAATAGTACGGACGTCTCTTGTGTTGGATTTGATTTCGGTTTAAACTGTACCTACATTGTTTCATTTATTAATTATAAGTGTCATTTTAGTTATTTGTATGCTTGGATTTGTCAAAATTAGTTCAAGAGTGTGTAGAGAAACAAAAATACATAGGACAATAGGTTATTACGGTACGAAGAAGTTATCCGTGCTAGAAGTATGGCTATTTAACGTTTTTGTATACTTACTTTGTTACCATGTATTATATATTCTTTCGAGACTACTTGGTTGAAAAACATATACTCGCATAATTTTAGTGATATATAAGAAATCTTATTTACTTGATCGTGGACCTTGGTTTGAGTTCTTATTCATTGTTCACAGATTTAGTTTCATTTATAAGGTTTGATACTTACGTTTGATAAGGGTAATTTAATTTGGATTACTATAAGTTAATATGAATGGTTATTGGTCGTATGAAACATCTATCTTGACTTAGTGCTCAACAAGAAATATGAGGATCGAGAGTAAGTATTTGGATTCATTGTAGTGGATTTTGTAAGCTAGAGTGTTTGAAGATGGTGGTAGAATGTTTTGGATGAGTATGTAAAGCACTAGATCAATTTTAAGGGTGATTAGTACGGTCTTGTGTTGGGATTTCATTTCGGTTTAAACTGTACCTACATTGTTTCATTTATTAATTATAAGTGTCATTTTAGTTATTCTTATGCTTGGATTTGTTTAAATTTGTTCAAGAGTGTGTTGAGAAATGAAAATACATAGAACAGTAGATTGTTACGGTACGAAGAAGTTATCCGTGCTAGAAGTATTGATATTTAACGTTTTTGGTTACTTACTTTGTTACCCATGTATTATGTTTAGCTTTAAAGATTACTTAGTTGAAAAAACTTATACTCGCATAATTTGAGTGATATACAAGAAAATCTAATTTACTTGATCGTGGACCTTGGTTTGAGTTCTTATTCATTGTTCATAGATTTAGTTTTTTTATAAGGTTTGATACTCATTTCATAGGGTAATTAAATTTGGATTCTTATAAGTGAATACGAATGGTTTTTTGGTCATATGAAACATCTATCGATGACTCGATGCTCAACAAGAAATATGAGGATCGAGAATAAGTATTAGGATTCATTGTAATGAATTTTTTTAAGCTAGAGTACTTGAAGATGGTGGTAGAGTGTTTTGGATGAGTTTGGAAAGCACTAGATCAATTTTAAGGGTGATTAGTACGGTCTTGTGTTTGGATTTGATTTCAGTTTAAACTGTACCTACATTGATTCATTTATTAATTATAAGTGTCATTTTAGTTATTCGTATGATTGGATTTGTTTAAATTAGTTCAAGAGTGTGTTGAGAAATGAAAATATATAGGACAGTAGATTGTTACGGTACGAAGAAGTTATCCGTGCTAGAGGTATTGATATTTAACGTTTTTGTGTACTTACTTTGTTTTCCATGTATTATGTTTTGCTTTAAAGATTACTTAGTTGAAAAAACTTATACTCGCATAATTTGAGTGATATATAAGAAAATCTAATTTACTTGATCATGGAACTTGGTTTGAGTTCTTATTCATTGTTCATAGATCTAGTTTCATTTATATGGTTTGATACTTACATCTCATAAGGGTAATTTAAATTTGGATTCTTATAAGTGAATACGAATGGTTTTTTTTGTCATATGAAACATCTATCGTTGACTCGATGCTCAACAAGAAATATGAGGATCTAGAGTAAGTATTTGGATTCATTGTAATGGATTTTGTAAGCTAGAGTGTTTGAAGATGGTGGTAGAGTGTTTTGGATGAGTTTGGAAAGCACTAAATCAATTTTAAGGGTGATTAGTACGGTCTTGTGTTTGGATTTGATTTCGATTTAAACTGTACCTACATTGTTTCATTTATTAATTATAAGTGTCATTTTAGTTATTCGTATGCTTGGATTTGTTTAAATTAGTTGAAGAGTGTGTTGAGAAACGAAAATACATAAGACAATAGGTTATTACGGTACGAAGAAGTTATCCGTGCTAGAAGTATGGCTATTTAACGTTTTTGTATACTTACTTTGTTACCATGTATTATATGTTTATCTTTCGAGACTACTTGGTCGATAAAAGTTATACTCGCATAATTTGAGTGATATATAAGAAAATCTTATTTACTTGATCCTGGACCTTGGTTTGAGTTCTTATTTTAGTTTCATTTAATAAGGTTTGATTACTTACGTTTGATAAGGGTAATTTAATTTGGATTACTATGAGTTAATACGAATGGTGAATTGGTCATATGAAACATCTATCGTTGACTCGATGCTCAACAAGAAATATGAGGATCGAGAGTAAGTATTTGGATTCATTGTAGTGGATTTTGTAAGCTAGAGTGTTTGAAGATGGTGGTAGTGTGTTTTGGATGAGTATGGAAAGCACTAGATCGATTTTAAGGGTGATTAGTATGGTCTTGTGTTTGGATTTGATTTCGGTTTAAACTGTACCTACATTGTTTCATTTATTAACTATAAGTGTCATTTTAGTTATTCGTATGCTTGGATTTGTTTAAATTAGTTCAAGAGTGTGTTGAGAAATGAAAATATATAGGACAGTAGATTGTTACGGTACGAAGAAGTTATCCGTGCTAGAAGTATTGATATTTAACGTTTTTGTGTACTTACTTTGTTTTCCATGTATTATGTTTAGCTTTAAAGATTACTTAATTGAAAAAACTTATACTCGCATAATTTGAGTGATATATAAGAAAATCTAATTTACTTGATCGTGGACCTTGGTTTGAGTTCTTATTCATTGTTCATAGAATTAGTTTCATTTATAAGGTTTGATACTTACATTTCATAAGGGTAATTTAAATTTGGATTCTTATAAGTGAATACGAATGGTTTTTTGGTAATATGAAACATCTATCGATGACTCGATGCTCAACAAGAAATATGAGGATCGAGAGTAAGTATTAGGATTCATTGTAATGGTTTTTTTTAAGCTAGAGTGTTTGAAGATGGTGGTAGAGTGTTTTGGATGAATTTGGAAAGCACTAGATCAATTTTAAGGGTGATTAGTATGGTCTTGTGTTTGGATTTGATTTCGGTTTAAACTGTACCTACATTGTTTCATTTATTAATTGAAAGTGTCATTTTAGTTATTCGTATGCTTGGATTTGTTTAAATTAGTTCAAGAGTGTGTTGAGAAATGAAAATATATAGGACAGTAGATTGTTACGGTACGAAGAAGTTATCCGTGCTAGAAGTATTGATATTTAACGTTTTTGTGTACTTACTTTGTTTTCCATGTATTACGTTTAGATTTAAAGATTACTTAGTTGAAAAAACTTATACTCGCATAATTTGAGTGATATATAAGAAAATCTAATTTACTTGATCGTGGACCTTGGTTTGAGTTCTTATTCATTGTTCAAAGATTTAGTTTCATTTATAAGGTTTGATACTTACATTTCATAAGGGTAATTTAAATTTGGATTCTTATAAGTGAATAAGAATGGTTTTTTGGTCATATGACACATCTATCAATGACTCGATGCTCAACAAGAAATATGAGGATCGAGAGTAAGTATTAGGATTCATTGTAATAACTTTTTTAAGCTAGAGTGCTTGAAGATGGTGGTAGAGTGTTTTGGATGAGTTTGGAAAGCACTAGATCAATTTAAGGGTGATTAGTACGGTCTTGTGTTTGGATTTGATTTCGGTTTAAACTGTACCTACATTGTTTCATTTAATAATTATAAGTGTCATTTGAATTATTCGTATGCTTGGATTTGTTTAAATTAGTTTAAGAGTGTGTTGAGAAATGAAAATATATAGGACAATAGATTGTTACGGTACGAAGAAGTTATCCGTGCTAGAAGTATTGATATTTAACGTTTTTGTGTACTTACTTTGTTTTCCATGTATTATGTTTCGCTTTAAAGATTACTTAGTTGAAAAAACTTATACTCGCATAATTTGAGTGATATATAAAAAAATCTAATTTACTTGATCGTGGACCTTGGTTTGAGTTCTTATTCATTGTTCATAGATTTAGTTTCATTTATAAGGTTTGATACTTACATTTCATAAGGGTAATTTAAATTTGGCTTCTTATACGTGAATACGAATGGTTTTTTGGTCATATGAAACATCTATCGATGACTCGATGCTCAACAAGAAATATGAGGATCGAGAGTAAGTATTTGGATTCATTGTAATGGATTTTGTAAGCTAGAGTGTTTGAAGATGGTGGTAGAGTGTTTTGGATGAGTTTGGAAAGCACTAAATCAATTTTAAGGGTGATTAGTACGGTCTTGTGTTTGATTTGATTTCGGTTTAAACTGTACCTACATTGTTTCATTTATTAATTATAAGTGTCATTTTAGTTATTCGTATGCTTGGATTTGTTTAAATTAGTTCAAGAGTGTGTTGAGAAACGAAAATACATAGGACAATAGGTTATTACGGTACGAAGAAGTTATTCGTGCTAGATGTATGGCTATTTAACGTTTTTGTATACTTACTTTGTTACCATGTATTATATGTTTATCTTTCGAGACTACTTGGTCGATAAAAGTTATACTCGCATAATTTGAGTGACATATAAGAAAATCTTATTTACTTGATCCTGGACCTCAGTTTGAGTTCTTATTCATTGTTCACAGATTTAGTTTCATTTAATAAGGTTTGATTACTTACGTTTGATAAGGGTAATTTAAATTTGGATTACTATGAGTTAATACGAATGGTTAATTGATCGTATGAAACATCTATCGTTGACTCGGTGCTCAACAAGAAATATGAGGATCGAGAGTAAGTATTGGATTCATTGTAGTGGATTTTGTAAGCAAGAGTGTTTGAAGATGGTGGTAGAGTGTTTTGGATGAGTATGGAAAGCACTGGATCAATTTTAAGGGTGATTCGTATAGTCTTGTGTTTGGATTCGATTTCGGTTTAAACTGTACCTACATTGTTTTATTTATTAACTATAAGTGTCATTTTAGTTATTCGTATGCTTGGATTTGTTTAAATTAGTTCAAGAGTGTGTTGAGTAATGAAAATATATAGGGCAGTAGATTGTTACGGTACGAAGATGTTATCCGTGCTAGAAGTATTGATATTTAACGTTTTTGTGTACTTACTTTGTTTTCCATGTATTACGTTTAGATTTAAAGATTACTTAGTTTAAAAAACTTATACTCGCATAATTTGAGTGATATATAAGAAAATCTAATTTACTTGATCGTGGACCTTGGTTTGAGTTCTTATTTATTGTTCATAGATTTAGTTTCATTTATAAGGTTTGATACTTACATTTCATAAGGGTAATTTAAATTTGGATTCTTATAAGTGAATAAGAATGGTTTTTTGGTCATATGAAACATCTATCGATGACTCGATGCTCAACAAGAAATATGAGGATCGAGAGTAATATTAGGATTCATTGTAATGGTTTTTTTTAAGCTAGAGTGTTTGAAGATGGTGGTAGAGTGTTTTGGATGAGTTTGGAAAACACTAGATCAATTTTAAGGGTGATTAGTACGGTCTTGTGTTTGGATTTGATTTCGGTTTAAACTGTACCTACATTGTTTCATTTATTAATTGTAAGTGTCATTTTAGTTATTCGTATGCTTGGATTTGTTTAAATTAGTTCAAGAGTGTGTTGAGAAATAAAAATATATAGGACAGTAGATTGTTACGGTACGAAGAAGTTATCCGTGCTAGAAGTATTGATATTTAACGTTTTTGTGTACTTACTTTGTTTTCCATGTATTATGTTTAGCTTTAAAGATTACTTAGTTGAAAAAACTTATACTCCCATAATTTAGTGATATATAAGAAAATCTAATTTACTTGATCGTGGACCTTGGTTTGAGTTCTTATTCATTGTTCATTGATTTAGTTTCATTTATAAGGTTTGATACTTACATTTCATAAGGGTAATATAAATTTGGATTCTTATAAGTGAATACGAATGGTTTTTTGGTCATATGAAACATCTATCGATGACTCGATGCTCAACCAGAAATATGAGGATCGAGAATAAATATTAGGATTCATTGTAATAATTTTTTTAAGCTAGAGTGCTTGAAGATGGTGGTAGAGTGTTTTGGATGAGTTTGGAAAGCACTAGATCAATTTTAATGGTGATTAGTACGGTCTGTGTTTGGATTTCATTTCGGTTTAAACTGTACCTACATTGTTTCATTTAATAATTATAAGTGTCATTTGAATTATTCGTATGCTT
The DNA here is from genome assembly GCA_025215565.1 of Flaveria ramosissima. NCBI lineage: Eukaryota > Viridiplantae > Streptophyta > Magnoliopsida > Asterales > Asteraceae > Flaveria > Flaveria ramosissima. Next base: position 5,859,046 of record CM046032.1, read on the forward strand.
GGATTTGTTTAAATTAGTTTAAGAGTGTGTTGAGAAATGAAAATGTATAGGACAGTAGATTGTTACGGTACGAAGAAGTTATCCGTGCCAGAAGTATTGATATTTAACGTTTTTGTGTACTTACTTTGTTTTCCATGTATTATGTTTCGCTTTAAAGATTACTTAGTTGAAAAAACTTATACTCGCATAATTTAAGTGATATATAAAAAAATCTAATTTACTTGATCGTGGACCTTGGTTTGAGTTCTTATTCATTGTTCATAGATTTAGTTTCATTTATAAGGTTAGATACTTACATTTCATAAGGGTAGTTTAAATTTGGATTCTTATACGTGAATACGAATGGTTTTTTGGTCATATGAAACATCTATCGATGACTCGATGCTCAACAAGAAATATGAGGATCGAGAGTAAGTATTTGGATTCATTGTAATGGATTTTGTAAGCTAGAGTGTTTGAAGATGGTGGTAGAGTGTTTTGGATGAGTTTGGAAAGCACTAAATCAATTTTAAGGGTGCTTAGTACGGTCTTGTGTTTGATTTGATTTCGGTTTAAACTGTACCTATATTGTTTCATTTATTAATTATAAGTGTCATTTTAGTTATTCGTATGCTTGTATTTGTTTAAATTAGTTCAAGAGTGTGTTGAGAAACGAAAATACATAGGACAATAGGTTATTACGGTACGAAGAAGTTATTCGTGCTAGATGTATGGCTATTTAACGTTTTTGTATACTTACTTTGTTACCATGTATTATATGTTTATCTTTCGAGACTACTTGGTCGATAAAAGTTATACTCGCATAATTTGAGTGACATATAAGAAAATCTTATTTACTTGATCCTGGACCTCAGTTTGAGTTCTTATTCATTGTTCACAGATTTAGTTTCATTTAATAAGGTTTGATTACTTACGTTTGATAAGGGTAATTTAAATTTGGATTACTATGAGTTAATACGAATGGTTAATTGATCGTATGAAACATCTATCGTTGACTCGGTGCTCAACAAGAAATATGAGGATCGAGAGTAAGTATTTGGATTCATTGTAGTGGATTTTGTAAGCAAGAGTGTTTGAAGATGGTGGTAGAGTGTTTTGGATGAGTATGGAAAGCACTGGATCAATTTTAAGGGTGATTAGTATAGTCTTGTGTTTGGATTCGATTTCGGTTTAAACTGTACCTACATTGTTTTATTTATTAACTATAAGTGTCATTTTAGTTATTCGTATGCTTGGATTTGTTTAAATTAGTTCAAGAGTGTGTTGAGTAATGAAAATATATAGGGCAGTAGATTGTTACGGTACGAAGATGTTATCCGTGCTAGAAGTATTGATATTTAACGTTTTTGTGTACTTACTTTGTTTTCCATGTATTACGTTTAGATTTAAAGATTACTTAGTTTAAAAAACTTATACTCGCATAATTTGAGTGATATATAAGAAAATCTAATTTACTTGATCGTGGACCTTGGTTTGAGTTCTTATTTATTGTTCATAGATTTAGTTTCATTTATAAGGTTTGATACTTACATTTCATAAGGGTAATTTAAATTTGGATTCTTATAAGTGAATAAGAATGGTTTTTTGGTCATATGAAACATCTATCGATGACTCGATGCTCAACAAGAAATATGAGGATCGAGAGTAAGTATTAGGATTCATTGTAATGGTTTTTTTTAAGCTAGAGTGTTTGAAGATGGTGGTAGAGTGTTTTGGATGAGTTTGGAAAACACTAGATCAATTTTAAGGGTGATTAGTACGGTCTTGTGTTTGGATTTGATTTCGGTTTAAACTGTACCTACATTGTTTCATTTATTAATTGTAAGTGTCATTTTAGTTATTCGTATGCTTGGATTTGTTTAAATTAGTTCAAGAGTGTGTTGAGAAATAAAATATATAGGACAGTAGATTGTTACGGTACGAAGAAGTTATCCGTGATAGAAGTATTGATATTTAACGTTTTTGTGTACTTACTTTGTTTTCCATGTATTATGTTTAGCTTTAAAGATTACTTAGTTGAAAAAACTTATACTCCCATAATTTTAGTGATATATAAGAAAATCTAATTTACTTGATCGTGGACCTTGGTTTGAGTTCTTATTCATTGTTCATTGATTTAGTTTCATTTATAAGGTTTGATACTTACATTTCATAAGGGTAATATAAATTTGGATTCTTATAAGTGAATACGAATGGTTTTTTGGTCATATGAAACATCTATCGATGACTCGATGCTCAACCAGAAATATGAGGATCGAGAATAAATATTAGGATTCATTGTAATAATTTTTTTAAGCTAGAGTGCTTGAAGATGGTGGTAGAGTGTTTTGGATGAGTTTGGAAAGCACTAGATCAATTTTAATGGTGATTAGTACGGTCTTGTGTTTGGATTTCATTTCGGTTTAAACTGTACCTACATTGTTTCATTTAATAATTATAAGTGTCATTTGAATTATTCGTATGCTTGGATTTGTTTAAATTAGTTTAAGAGTGTGTTGAGAAATGAAAATGTATAGGACAGTAGATTGTTACGGTACGAAGAAGTTATCCGTGCCAGAAGTATTGATATTTAACGTTTTTGTGTACTTACTTTGTTTTCCATGTATTATGTTTCGCTTTAAAGATTACTTAGTTGAAAAAACTTATACTCGCATAATTTAAGTGATATATAAAAAAATCTAATTTACTTGATCGTGGACCTTGGTTTGAGTTCTTATTCATTGTTCATAGATTTAGTTTCATTTATAAGGTTTGATACTTACATTTCATAAGGGTAATTTAAATTTGGATTCTTATACGTGAATACGAATGGTTTTTTGGTCATATGAAACATCTATCGATGACTCGATGCTCAACAAGAAATATGAGGATCGAGAGTAAGTATTTGGATTCATTGTAATGGATTTTGTAAGCTAGAGTGTTTGAAGATGGTGGTAGAGTGTTTTGGATGAGTTTGGAAAGCACTAAATCAATTTTAAGGGTGATTAGTACGGTCTTGTGTTTGATTTGATTTCGGTTTAAACTGTACCTACATTGTTTCATTTATTAATTATAAGTGTCATTTTAGTTATTCGTATGCTTGGATTTGTTTAAATTAGTTCAAGAGTGTGTTGAGAAACGAAAATACATAGGACAATAGGTTATTACGGTACGAAGAAGTTATTCGTGCTAGAAGTATGGCTATTTAACGTTTTTGTATACTTACTTTGTTACCATGTATTATATGTTTATCTTTCGAGACTACTTGGTCGATAAAAGTTATACTCGCATAATTTGAGTGATATATAAGAAAATCTTATTTACTTGATCCTGGACCTTGGTTTGAGTTCTTATTCATTGTTCACAGATTTAGTTTCATTTAATAAGGTTTGATTACTTACGTTTGATAAGGGTAATTTAAATTTGGATTACTATGAGTTAATACGAATGGTTAATTGGTCGTATGAAACATCTATCGTTGACTCGGTGCTCAACAAGAAATATGAGGATCGAGAGTAAGTATTTGGATTCATTGTAGTGGATTTTGTAAGCAAGAGTGTTTGAAGATGGTGGTAGAGTGTTTTGGATGAGTATGGAACGCACTGGATCAATTTTAAGGGTGATTAGTATAGTCTTGTGTTTGGATTTGATTTCGGTTTAAACTGTACCTACATTGTTTTATTTATTAACTATAAGTGTCATTTTAGTTATTCGTATGCTTGGATTTGATTAAATTAGTTCAAGAGTGTGTTGAGAAATGAAAATATATAGGGCAGTAGATTGTTACGGTACGAAGAAGTTATCCGTGCTAGAAGTATTGATATTTAACGTTTTTGTGTACTTACTTTGATTTCCATGTATTATGGTTAGCTTTAAAGATTACTTAGTTGAAAAAACTTATACTCGCACAATTTGAGTGATATATAAGAAAATCTAATTTACTTGATCGTGGACCTTGGTTTGAGTTCTTATTCATTGTTCATAGATTTAGTTTCATTTATAAGGTTTGATACTTACCTTTCATAAGGGTAATTTAAATTTGGATTCTTATAAGTGAATACGAATGGTTTTTTGGTCATATGAAACATCTATCGATGACTCGATGCTCAACAAGAAATATGAGGATCGAGAATAAGTATTAGGATTCATTGTAATGGTTTTTTTTATGCTAGATTGTTTAAAGATGGTGGTAGAGTGTTTTGGATGAGTATGGAAAGCACTGGATCAATTTTAAGGGTGATTAGTACGGTCTTGTGTTTGGATTTGATTTCGGTTTAAACTGTACCTACATTGTTTCATTTGTTAATTATAAATGTCATTTTAGTTATTCGTATACTTGGATTTGTTTAAATTAGTTCAAGAGTGTGTTGAGAAATGAAAATATATAGGGCAGTAGATTGTTACGGTACGAAGAACTTATCCGTGCTAGAAGTATTGATATTTAACGTTTTTGTGTACTTACTTTGATTTCCATGTATTATGTTTAGCTTTAAAGATTACTTAGTTGAAAAAACTTATACTCGCATAATTTGAGTGATATATAAGAAAATCTAATTTACTTGATCGTGGACCTTGGTTTGAGTTCTTATTCATTGTTCATAGATTTAGTTTCTGTAAGGATTCCTGAAGTCTGATGCAACCCAAAACAGCTTAAGTGTCTCAGCAAACATGCACTAAGTACTGAAGTGAAGAATGCTTCGGAAGTTTTACACAAAGCATTAGAAAATACTCTAAGTGTAAAATCTTCCGAAGCCAAGACCAATATCTTCCGAAGCCAAACATGAAGTCTTCCGAAGCTTCAGAGACAAAGTCTTCCGAAGCCTCATCCTATGAAGACAGATTTCTTCCGAAGACTTTTAGTACACATGCTTTATCTGATGTACTGTTCCATAAAGCACCTTTTCCGCTGCATCTCTGTAAAGTCACCAACTTACATGAGTTGGTGAAAAGGGTCATGCTTTTGGTAACTGTACATTGAGGTCTTGAGTCTGTAACTTTCCACTTTATGTACTTTATCCTTTTTGTATTGTAAAAGGATGTGAGCTATGGCATGTCATAGTCACAAGGTCAAAAGGCAGATATGCCTTTTGATCCTACAATTGATTTTGTTAGTGTCTAGTCAATTGTATCCAGCTGGCCTTCAAAGTATGGCCGGCTGTAGGTTGTAGTATAAGTATTTCAAGTTCTTGTATCTTTTCTTAATGCTTTGTAACACTTGTAAGAGAACTTGAGAAAGCAATATACTGCCTCCTTGAAACCCAACTCTCTTGTTCTGTCTCTTTACTTACTTGTGTTCTTAGCTTCACCTTGGTTACCCAGTTCACTGTTTGATTAGAGATTAGTTATTCTCCTCATTGTGTGGTTGTGTTGTAATTGTAGTTAAGCCCTTAAACGGTCCTGCAATTGGTATCAGAGCTTTCCAGGCTCTTGATATAAGATCTAACCATCTTAAGATCCCTCACACACACAAAAGCTAAACTCTTCAAATGGCTGCCATCTCTAAGACTGATATGGAGACTGGAACCATGAACAAATCCCCACTGATCACTCTTGATGATTTTGACACCTGGTGCATGAGGATGGAAGGCTTCATCAGGTCTCTTGATTCAAGAATGTGGGAATCTGTTGAGAATGGACCTTTCATACCCAGCACCCCCTCTGCTACTGGTGCTGGTATGATTCCTAAAGATGTGGCCAACTACTCAGATGAAGATAGAAAAAGAGTAGAGATTGATAGGAAGGCCATGACTGCTCTTCAGACTGCTCTCCCAAACTCTGTATACAGAGGCTTCAAGAAGTGCAAGACAGCCAAACAGCTGTGGGATGCACTGAAGCTGATGTATGAAGGCTCCTCTGAAGCCAAGGAGAACAAGAAAGATCTTCTGAAGCAGCAGTTTGAAAATTTCACCTTCAAAGCAGGTGAGACCATGACTCAACAATACTTCAGGTATGTTGAGATTGTGGATACCCTAGTGGATGGAGGAGTTCCTCTTGAGAACAGGGACATTGTAAGGAAGTTCATGTCCTCACTTCCTAGGCAATGGACACACTATTGTGTGGTGATCAAGAGGACTGAGAACCTTAAGACTCTTACTCTTACAGAGTTGTATGGGATTCTCAGTGGATACCAGATGGAGATGAACATGCAAGGTTCATCTGGCAACTCCAACAATCAAATGGGTTCAGCCCTTCATGTGGTTGAAAGGGACAGCATAGAACCTCAGCATCATCTCTTATGCTACCCTGACAACTCACAAAAGGGTCCTTTCATCACCTTCCCGGAGACACCAAGGGAGAACTTTACTCAAGGAAGCCCATTCCAAGAGACAAGTTCTTCTCAAGCCTTTGTGTCTGCAGATGAAAGCTGTGGGAATTATCTCTTCACTCTTGAAGACCTGGACTGTATCCATCCAGATGACCTGGAATACATGGAGATAGTTCAGCAGATGGCTCTCCTCACTCACAGAGCCAAGAAGTTCTACAAGAGGACAGGAAGAAGATTTCCAAGCAATGCTACCAGCAGCAAGTTTGGGCTGGATAAAAGCAAAGTTAAGTGTTACAACTGTAACCTTATGGGTCACTTTGCCAGGGAGTGTAAGGCACCTAAAACAAATGGGGGCCAAACACAACCCAGACCAAACTTTGCTGACAAAGCTCCTCAAGCTGAGAAGACAAAGCAACATGCTGCTGTTGCTGTTGAAGAAGGAGGCTTTGACTGGAGTTTTCAGGTGGAGGATGCTTCTCCAAACCAAGCACTGATGGCTGACCATGATGAAGCCAAGGTATTGGAACATCTTTGCTCCCCTGAATGCATTGCTAAAGTAAATAGATACAGGTCCTATAACCTAGAGATGAGATCTGATCTTGAGTCATTAAACATATTAAAATCTGATTTTAGAAAGTCTGAAAATGATTACAAGTTAAAGATAGAAGACTTGGAGAAAACCATTTCAGTACTAAAACATGAACATACAGATTTCAGAACTCAGATCCAAGATCTCATCACTAAGTTAACTGAGTGCCAGGCTGAGCTTGTGATCAGCAAAGCCAAGGCAGAGAAAAGTGTTCTTGAAGAAGAGACCTTCAAGAACATGATATCCTCATCCCTGCACAACAAGGTTTGTTATCAAAACAGACAGGGACTAGGATCAAATGAGATAGCTCCTCCACACACAATCTTGTCTGTAAGATCTCCTAGGTGTGGAACTTGTGAAGATGAGCTTCCTCTCATAGATCCTGTAAGTGAGGATGATGAAGAAGTGATAGTGAAGAATTCCTCTGAGAAGAGTGAAGAAGAGGATTCTTCCAAGGGCCACTATCCTTCTGAGGAGAAGAAATCAACTGTGATGACCAAGTCCAAAAGAAAGAACTTGATCAGAAAGAGCAAAAGAAAGGCAAAGAAGGCTCAAGAAATCAAGGCTACTTTTGATGCTAAGCAGAAACAAGTTTTTATCTCTGCAGGTTTCAAAGTAGTAAGGACTGAAGACATCAACCAAGACTCCTTAGCTAAGAGTCATGGTTCTTGTTCAAATCATCTCAGTGCCAAGAAGAAGACTGATTTGCTGTGTACCACTGCTGCACAGCCTGGACCATCAAACTCCAAGAACAGTTCACAGCCCAAGGGAACTGTCTCAGCATCTACCAAGATGAAGATGGAGAGGGGATGTGACCAAAGTCAGTCTTGTTCTCAAAGGGAGACTTCTTTGAAGAAGATAATGTTATGTGTCATGTGTGAAAGTACTTCTCACATTGCTAAGGATTGCCCATACAATCCTAAAAGTACTGTCCACATGACTAAAACAAAGACTTCAAAGAGTCTCAAGAAATCTCAAGCTTCGGAAGGAAAGTCTGTTTCCTTCGGAAGCTCCAAATCAAAGAAGGAGGTAAGTGGAAAATTACCTTCGGAAGCAAAGTTGGTCTCGGAAGAAAGGAATTCTTCCGAAGCACTAAAGTCTGCTGCAGTGACTGTAGACTCTTCCGAAGGATCAGTCATCAAAACTTATGAAGTTCTAAAAGCTTCTAAGGTTTTGAAGGTCAAGTCCAAGACTCCAAAGGTGGTGTGGAAGTCTAAGAAAGACCAAATGACTGAGGTTTCTCCATCAACAACAGCTGAAGATCCCTATAGTACAACCATAGGATCTATTACTGTTGCATTACCTTCTTTTACTGTTAATGAGCCCAAGACAAGTAAGGCTTGGGTTTCAAATGTAACTAATCATCTTCTCTGTGCAGGAACAGCTCAAGACCAACAGGAATGTCTGGATAATTGACAGTGGCTGTTCCAGGCACATGACAGGCAATAGGTCTCTACTCCATAATTTTGAGAGAATTGATGGAGGACCAGTTGCTTTTGGAGGAGATGAAGGTGGTTACATTTCTGGAAGGGGCAAGGTCACAAATGGTAAGCTCAGCATTGAGAAGGTAAACTTTGTTAAGGAGCTTGGGTACAATCTTCTGAGTGTATCCCAATTTTGTGATCAGAGTCATAACATGCTCTTTACTGAGCATGAGTGCATTGTTCTCAAACCTGGTGTGGTCATTCCTCATGAGCATATCCTGCTCAGAGCCCCCAGGAAAGGGAACATGTACAAGATGGATTTGCAAGAAACATCTCCCTCAGGAGAAGTTTCATGCTTTCTATCTAAAGCAAATAGTGATGAGTCTTTCCTATGGCATAAAAGAATGTGCCATGTAAACTTTAAGAACATGAATAAATTAATTAAACATGATTGGTAACTGGAATGCCAAAGAAAGAGTTTACTAGTGATGATCATTGTGTGGCATGCCTGAAAGGGAAGCAACACAAAGTATCTCACAAGCCTAAGGAAAAGAACTCCATCACTACTCCCCTACACTTGTTACATATGGATCTCTTTGGCCCCACCAGTGTAATGAGTTTAGGAAGGACCTCTTACTGTCTGGTGATCACAGATGATTTTACAAGATTCACTTGGGTCTTCTTCCTTAGAACTAAGGATGAAACCCCTGAGATTCTGAAGAATTTCATCTTAAAAGTTGAGAATCAATGTGATCACAAGGTCAAAACCATAAGATGTGATCAAGGAACTGAATTCAAGAACCAAATCCTTGATGCATTTTGTGATGAAAAAGGTATTACAAGACAATATAGTGCTCCCAGGACTCCTCAGCAAAATGGAGTTGCTGAAAGGAGAAACAGGACACTTATTGAAGCTGCAAGAACTATGTTGTCTGACTCTAAACTGCCTATCACCTTCTGGGCAGAGGCAGTCAATACTGCTTGCTATGTGCAAAACAGAGTTTTAGTAGTTAAGACACATGGTAAGACTCCTTATGAACTTTGGCACAAGAGGAAACCTTTCATTGGTTTTCTCAGGTCATTTGGATGTCCCTGCACCATCTTGAATACCAAAGATCAAATTGCCAAGTTTGCTGAGAAATCAGATGATGGACATTTCATTGGATACTCTTCTCAAGCTAAAGCTTATAGAGTATACAATCTCAGAACTAGAATTGTTGAGGAGTCAGCCAATGTGACTTTCAATGAGCACACTCCCTGTGTGGCTGGTTCTGGTCCGGATTGGCTGTTTGATCTTGATTTAGTTACCAACTGTTTTAACAAATCTTGTGAGCATGTTTCAGGATCTGCAGAAAATCTAAATACAGGTGATCCTGATCCAAGATTTGAGCTAGGAAGATCTTCAACTCATACATCTTCAGCTCCAGTTGGAACTACTTCAGCAAATGAGGTTTCTATCAGCACAACAATGACAAATTCAGCTGATACATCTGGCATGCCTTCAAATTCCAGCTCAGAGGCCTCTCAACCAGATAAAGATACCTCACTTGTAGAAGACAACAATGGTGATGGTGATAGTGATCAGGAATTCCTTGATGCTAATAACCACACCATAGATGACAACATCAATGATGTCTCACACTCATTGGATCAAGTTAATCTTGATAAGTGTGATAATGTGGAGGGTGAATCTTCAGGACCAGATTTAAATTTCTCAAATTTAGATCTTTCCCAGCAACTTGCTGTGATCCCTCAGCTAAGGATCCACAAGTCTCACCCCACCACAAACATCATTGGAGATGTTGTCACAGGGGTAAGAACAAGAGGACAAACCCATGAAGCAAATGTTTGTCTTCACTCTTGTTTCTTATCTCAGATAGAGCCCAAGAAAGTTGATGAAGCTCTAAAGGATGGAAGTTGGGTTGAAGCTATGCAACAAGAGCTGCTTCAATTCAAAAGGCAGAAAGTTTGGAACCTTTGTCCTCTTCCTCATGGGAAGACTACCATTGGAACCAAATGGGTTTTTAGAAACAAGAAGGATGATAGGGGAATCATCATCAAGAACAAGGCAAGACTAGTTGTTCAAGGATACACACAAGAAGAAGGGATTGACTACACTGATGTCTTTGCTCCTGTAGCAAGACTAGAAGCTGTTAGGATATTCCTGGCATTTGCTGCATCCAAGAACTTCAAGGTCTACCAACTTGATGTAAAGTGTGCTTTCTTATATGGAGTGATTGATGAGGAGGTTTATGTCAAACAGCCACCTGGTTTTGTAGACCCTGATCATCCTGATTATGTCTGCAAGCTTGACAAAGCTCTTTATGGGCTGCATCAGGCACCCAGGAAGTGGTATGAGACACTATCTAAGTATCTCTGCAAGCATGGATACAGAAGAGGTACTATAGATGGAACCCTCTTCATCAAAGGACAGGGAAATGACTTATTGCTGGTTCAAGTATATGTTGATGACATCATCTTTGGTTCAACTAATCCAAAGCTCTGCAAAGACTTTGAGAAGCTGATGAAAGACAGATTTGAGATGAGTTCAATGGGAGAACTCAACTTCTTTCTGGGAATTCAAGTGAAGCAAGTTGAAGATGGCATCTTCATAAGTCAGTCAAAGTATGTTCAAGACATACTCAAGAGGTTCAATATGACTGATTGTAAGATTGCTAAGACACCCATAGCCAGAAACCACTCCCTTGGTCCAGATCTTGAGGGGGAGTGTGTAGATGAACACTTATACAGGGCTATGATTGGGTCTCTTATGTATCTTACAGCTAGCAGGCCTGATATCATGTTTGCTACATGTATTTGTGCAAGATATCAAGCCAACCCTAAGATGTCTCACTTAATCACTGTGAAAAGGATTTTAAGATACCTCAAAGGTGCTTCAACACTTGGTCTATGGTATCCAAAGAATCCAAATTTCAATCTGTATGCCTATACAGATAGTGATTATGGTGGTTGCAATATGACTGCAAAGTCTACATCTGGGGGATGTCAATTCCTTGGTGGAAGGGTGGTCTCATGGCAATGCAAGAAACAATCCTGTGTGTCTGCATCAACTGCTGAGGCTGAATACATTGCTGCTGCAAGCTGCTGTGCTCAAGTGCTTTGGATTCAAAATCAGATGCTGGACTATGGATTTAACTTCAAAGAGACTCCTATCCACATAGACAACAATAGTGCTATCTCTATCACTGAGAACCCTGTGCAGCACTCAAGGACCAAACACATCAACATCAGGTATCATTTAATAAGAGATAACTATGAAAAAGGATTAATTAAACTAGTCAAAGTTCATACAGATGAACAATATGCTGATCTGTTCACCAAAGCTTTTGATGAACAGAGATTTAAGTATCTGATATCAGCTATTGGGATGATTAACTTTGAGTAGACTTTTTATTAAAACTAATTCTAATTATTTCTTCTTAAAATATGTGTGTCCTAAGTTGTCTAGTTCATCACTTTCATAAGCTCATGTTTTCTTTGGATGTAAAATTCTTTTTGAAGACTTTCCTTAGATTCTTGAAAATTTCTGATACTTCGGAAGATAAAATTTTATCTTCGGAAGAAAAACATGTCTTCAAAATAAATAACTGTCTAAGAGATTTTACCTTCGGAAGAAGTAAAGATTCATCTTCCGAAGCTTAAAATTCTTATCTCAGACACTTATCTATTTTCAAGAACCTTTTCCTTCCGAAGCAAAATTAACCTTCGGAAGCTTTGTTTATTTTAATACAAAGCATTCAAGGTTTATTTCTCTTCCGAAGCATAAATTATCAAGACTCTCAGGAAAATCTTCCGAAGCCATTTTAGCTTCGGAAGCTTTTTAAATCAAAACTTCCGAAGACAAATAAACTTCGGAAGCTTTTCGAATTCCAAGAAAACTACTTTTTGAGCAAAAGTAAACTACTTTTTCAGAGGTGGGACCGACTTTCGGATTTCAAAGTTTATCCTCTTTCATTAACTTTGGTTCAAATCCCTTTTCATATAAATACCCAACGGTTCCCCCTCTTTCCCACTATCTTCCTCAATTCTACTGTTTCTCTAACCTAATTCTCTAAACCGCCTTTGCTTTCTACCTTTCTTCACCCTTAAGCTTCTAAAATGGCCAACCTTAACCGCAGAAACAACCCTGATTTCTCCATGCAACTACACAGGCAACATAATCAAGTTGCTCTGTTAAGCTCTGAGAAAGATGCAAGTTTCTCAGAGATTTGCCAATTCTTGACTCTATCAAACTACTTCACCTCCCTGACCATTGATCCTCCTCTATATGAGGATCAGTTGCTTGAATTCTGGAAGACCTGCCAAGAGGTCATTATGGATGGGGAGAAGGCACTGTCTGCCACAGTGCAAGGGAGGACAGTCTTCATCACTCCGGCCATCATTAACCAACATCTACAGCTGGATGATGAAGAAGGTGAGGTGTCCTTCCCAAAAGAAGCTGTAAATCATTCTTTTGAGCAGATGGGCTATGAGGAGATTTCTCTGTAAAGACCTTTAGGAAAGGGAAGGTCTCATCCCAATGGAAATTCCTGCTCCATGTGGTTATCCACAGCTTGTCAAACAAGCATGGTGGATGGGACCAGATTCCTGAGGATCTCTCCTTCATGTTCATGGAATGGTTCAAGGGGTCAAGTTCAGGTATTCACAATTTGTATATACTAATTTACTTGCAAACTTAGACTCCTTAGAGTATTACATGTTTCCTAGATATGTTCAACACATTCTCAACTGTGAACTGGGCTCACAGTTGAGGGAAACAGGTAATATTCTTAAATTGGGACAGATGAAGCCCGGCATCTTTAAAATAATGAAGAAGCCAACTGTAGGCTTCTCTGGGGTAGAAACAGCCCTAGTCCCAAAAATGTTAGAGCTCATTGCTCAAGGTGACAACCTAGCAACACAAGCTAGTGTTGAACCCACACCTCTTTTGTCCCTACCATTAAAAAGACCAGAAATCACCCTCACCTACCAAAGAAAATCCAAACGAACCCCTGCTCAGACTATTGAGTCTGTGCAGGCCCCCAAATACTCAACCTTACAGGAAGAAGTGGACACTAGAGCTCCCACTTCTCCTGAGGAGCAAACCACTCCCATTACTTCACCTATCAGGGCTGAGGTTCCTCAAGCTCACCCTGATGAGCTCAATAGCCCAACAACCTTAAGCCTTCACTCTGAGTCTCAACACTCAAGTGGACAACCTTCAGGGGACAGCTACCATCCCCAGCCTTTGGATCTCAACCAACCAATTCCCAACCTATCCTTTTACACTGATGAAGACTTAGGATTCAGTGAGTACCATGAGTCTCTCTTCTCCTCCCCTACTCAAAGAGAGATGAGTACCTCTGACTCTCCTCAGTCTATCCCCCATCAGTCACCTGTTACTGAGGTGGACACTTCTGAACCTGTTCAGGATGTCCATATGGAAGAGGCTCTCACTTTTGAAAGTGATTACATCATTAAGACCTCAACCATGGCAACTCAGCCCATTGGCATCTCAACTGAGGCTGCCAGTGAGCAGAGGAAAACCAGCAGCCAAGAAACTCAAGCTGGTGGTGAGAGAGAGGACTTTGGTCCAATCATCTCATCCCCCAATGAATCTTCTGATGAAGATGAGGGGAATTTGAGGCTAAAGGTGCAAAAACTGTCAAAAACATGCACCTATTTAGTCTCTAAGGTTAGTCACTTGGAATCTCAAGTGACTACCTTACAAAACAGGGTCAATGATCAGCAACTCCAGATTTCATATCTGCAGGAAAAACTAGCTGGGAGACCTTTAAGGAGAGCTCAACCAGGAACACAAGAACCTGTGGAAGTGATTGACTTATCCTCCAGCTCACCTATGCAAGTGGGTGATGCTACCAAAAAGGGGGAGAAAGTTGTTACAACCACAGAACCTGGGAGTTCTTCAGAGAGAATGGACATAGAGGACTCACCATCCTCACTTGCTGTTGTGCATTCTCAGCAACTTCCTCAAGTTCACATTAATGTGGACTCTATAGACTCTCTCATCAGGAGTCTATTTGAGGAAGGCATACCAAGGGCTGTCTCATCTCCACCACTGGGAACTAGCAATCAAATCATAAGGTGGAGGTATGATGATGACAGAAGAGCCCTCATACTTCAAAGAGTTCAAGGCCAACAAGAAGTTTTTCAATTCCAAAGCCTGAGCTTTTATGAAAGACTGGATTTAGTCAACCTACCACTTGTCAATCCAAGCAATTCAAGACAAGCTGATAGGCTGGCTCAAAGAATCCAAGACAGGATCATGGCAGAGTTCTCTCTAAGAAGGAGACTTAGGGAATCAGGCAATGTCATCGGTCAACTGGATGTTGAGGTGGACCCTAAGATTAGTTTCATAGGGGAAACCTTGACTGAAGGCCCAGTGACAGAACCTGAGACCCCTGTCTCATCATCAACAACTGCTGCTGAGGTCCAAACTCCATCTGAGACACCTGCTGGTGAAGGTGTTTCTCAGCCTCTCTCTGGCCAGAGCATGGAAGCTACTCCAAGCAATGAAGGCCAAGCTTCAATCCACCCTGAGTCACAAAGGTCTGTTGGTGACAAAGGGAAAAGGATAATGACTCCTGAGGAAATTGAGGAGGAAGAGAGAGAGAGGAAAAGGAGACTAAGGGGAGAAAGTTCCACTGGGTCATCTAGCTTCATGCAAGCTGCAATCAGGGCTGCCCCCAGACCAAATACTCAGGATGATGAGTTAAGGGCAGTCAGGATTACTACTTACAGACCAGGAACTATGATATTGATGAGATCATCTCCCTCCCCTTAGAAGAACTGAATGAACTGGCTGACAGAGAAGTGTCAAGAGAGTTGAAGGAGAAAGAGGATGCAATGATACTTCTCCAACTCAAAGAGGAGAAGAGACAGAAAAGACTTTACAAGCATGCTCCTACTCTCTCACCAGTTCAAGAAAGTCCTGCACAGGAAGATGTGGCTCCACAAGAACCTCAGGTAGATAAAGAGGAAGATAGGATCAAGATGATCAACTACCTGAGTGCCACAGGCTTCTATCAGGCAGATGCACTTCTCCCTTTGTCCTATGACTTCATTGAGTTCGAGTACTTAAAGCAACTTGAGCTTGAGTTAGTCAAGGAAAGAAAGACAACAAAAGGAAACTAAGGGAAGAAGCTGCAAAGTCAAGGGCCACCATTCAAAAGAATGCAAAGAAGTCTGCTGACAGACAAAGAATGGTGAGCTTCTTGAAGCTGTATGGATTCTCCGGAAGGAGACTTGGCCCCATGTCTCTATCCACTATGGATGAGCACATTAGGGTGATCAAGCAGAAGATTAAGAGTGGAGAACTTATTGACTTGCACTCTCTTCCAAGTCAAGTCCCACCTGAAGTGGAGGTCAAGTTTGAGCAACCAGAGACACCTCAACCAGCACCTCCAGCTGAGCCCCAGCAAGCTTCATCTTCTGATCCTAGGCAGGGTCAAACTCCCTCTCCTTCTGAACCTGTGAGGGAGGAACACCCAACTGAGAAAGACACTGATGATCAACATGGTGCTGCAGACCAGTCTTCTCAGTTAAAGACAACCAAGAGGAAGAAGAGGATGGCTTCTAAACCAAAGACAAAGAAGAAGAAGCCAAAGTCATCTACCTCTGCACCTCAGGCTGAATCAGATCAACCTGAGGAAGTGCATGATGAGGCAGCCCAATCAACTCCTATTCAAGTGGCTCCTCTAACTAGTGAGACACCCATCTTATCCTGGACATACTCTACCAATCCAGAGAGATGGACTGTTATCAGAGATCAAGGTGTTGAGAATGTCTACTCATGGCAAGACATAATCAACTTACCTCTGCATGATCTCTTTGAGATGAGAAGATATTATGAAAGTCTTGATGATCCTGACCATCTCATGAAGAAAGGAATGGTCCTGATTGTACTGAAGACTACCAACATTTGAAGATCTTCTAAGTGTTTTGGTAGCATCAGCCTAGGGGGAGTTTGTAAGGATTCCTGAAGTCTGATGCAACCCAAAACAGCTTAAGTGTCTCAGCAAACATGCACTAAGTACTGAAGTGAAGAATGCTTCGGAAGTTTTACACAAAGCATTAGAAAATACTCTAAGTGTAAAATCTTCCGAAGCCAAGACCAATATCTTCCGAAGCCAAACATGAAGTCTTCCGAAGCTTCAGAGACAAAGTCTTCCGAAGCCTCATCCTATGAAGACAGATTTCTTCCGAAGACTTTTAGTACACATGCTTTATCTGATGTACTGTTCCATAAAGCACCTTTTCCGCTGCATCTCTGTAAAGTCACCAACTTACATGAGTTGGTGAAAAGGGTCATGCTTTTGGTAACTGTACATTGAGGTCTTGAGTCTGTAACTTTCCACTTTATGTACTTTATCCTTTTTGTATTGTAAAAGGATGTGAGCTATGGCATGTCATAGTCACAAGGTCAAAAGGCAGATATGCCTTTTGATCCTACAATTGATTTTGTTAGTGTCTAGTCAATTGTATCCAGCTGGCCTTCAAAGTATGGCCGGCTGTAGGTTGTAGTATAAGTATTTCAAGTTCTTGTATCTTTTCTTAATGCTTTGTAACACTTGTAAGAGAACTTGAGAAAGCAATATACTGCCTCCTTGAAACCCAACTCTCTTGTTCTGTCTCTTTACTTACTTGTGTTCTTAGCTTCACCTTGGTTACCCAGTTCACTGTTTGATTAGAGATTAGTTATTCTCCTCATTGTGTGGTTGTGTTGTAATTGTAGTTAAGCCCTTAAACGGTCCTGCAGTTTCATTTATAAGGTTTGATACTTACATTTCATAAGGGTAATTTAAATTTGGATTCTTATAAGTGAATACGAATGGTTTTTTGGTCATATGAAACATCTATCGATGACTCGATGCTCAACAAGAAATATGAGGATCGAGAGTAAGTATTAGGATTCATTGTAATGGTTTTTTTTAAGCTAGAGTGTTTGAAGATGGTGGTAGAGAGTTTTGGATGAGTTTGGAAAGCACTAGATCAATTTTAAGGGTGATTAGTACGGTCTTGTGTTTGGATTTGATTTCGGTTTAAACTGTACCTACATTGTTTCATTTATTAATTGTAAGTGTCATTTTAGTTATTCGTATGCTTGGATTTGTTTAAATTAGTTCAAGAGTGTGTGGAGAAATGAAAATATATAGGACAGTAGATTGTTACGGTACGAAGAAGTTATCCGTGCTAGAAGTATTGATATTTAACGTTTTTGTGTACTTACTTTGTTTTCCATGTATTATGTTTAGCTTTAAAGATTACTTAGTTGAAAAAACTTATACTCGCATAATTTGAGTGATATATAAGAAAATTTAATTTACTTGATCGTGGACCTTGGTTTGAGTTCTTATTCATTGTTCATTGATTTAGTTTCATTTATAAGGTTTGATACTTACATTTCATAAGGGTAATTTAAATTTGGATTCTTATAAGTGAATACGAATGGTTTTTTGGTCATATGAAACATCTATCAATGACTCGATGCTCAACAAGAAATATGAGGATCGAGAATAAGTATTAGGATTCATTGTAATAATTTTTTTTAAGCTAGAGTGCTTGAAGATGGTGGTAGAGTGTTTTGGATGAGTTTGGAAAGCACTAGATCAATTTTAAGGGTGATTAGTACGGTCTTGTGTTTGGAATTGATTTCGGTTTAAACTGTACCTACATTGTTTTATTTAATAATTATAAGTGTCATTTTAATTATTCGTATGCTTGGATTTGTTTAAATTAGTTCAAGAGTGTGTTGAGAAATGAAAATATATAGGACAGTAGATTGTTACGGTACGAAGAAGTTATCCGTGCTAGAAGTATTGATATTTAACATTTTTGTGTACTTACTTTGTTTTCCATGTATTATGTTTCTCTTTAAAGATTACTTAGTTGAAAAAACTTATACTCGCATAATTTGAGTGATATATAAAAAAATCTAATTTACTTGATCGTGGACTTTCGTTTGAGTTCTTATTCATTGTTCATAGATTTAGTTTCATTTATAAGGTTTGATACTTACATTTCATAAGGGTAATTTAAATTTGGATTCTTATAAGTGAATACGAATGGTTTTTTGGTCATATGAAACATCTATCGATGACTCGATGCTCAACAAGAAATATGAGGATCGAGAGTAAGTATTAGGATTCATTGTAATGGTTTTTTTAAGCTAGAGTGTTTGAAGATGGTGGTAGAGTGTTTTGGTTGAGTATGGAAAGCACTAGATCAATTTTAAGGGTGATTAGTACGGTCTTGTGTTTAGATTTGATTTCGGTTTAAACTGTACCTACATTGTTTCATTTATTAATTATAAATGTCATTTTAGTTATTCGTATGCTTGGATTTGTTTAAATTAGTTTAAGAGTGTGTTGAGAAATGAAAATATATAGGACAGTAGATTGTTATGGTACGAAGAACTTATCCGTGCTAGAAGTATTGATATTTAACGTTTTTGTGTACTTTGTTTTCCATGTATTATGTTTCGCTTTAAAGATTACTTAGTTGAAAAAACTTATACTCGCATAATTTGAGTGATATATAAAAAAATCTAATTTACTTGATCGTGGACCTTGGTTTGAGTTCTTATTCATTGTTCATAGATTTAGTTTCATTTATAAGGTTTGATACTTACATTTCATAAGGGTAATTTAAATTTGGATTTCTTATACGTGAATACGAATGGTTTTTTGGTCATATGAAACATCTATCGATGACTCGATGCTCAACAAGAAATATGAGGATCGAGAGTAAGTATTTGGATTCATTGTAATGGATTTTGTAAGCTAGAGTGTTTGAAAATGGTGGTAGAGTGTTTTGGATGAGTTTGGAAAGCACTAAATCAATTTTAAGGGTGATTAGTACGGTCTTGTGTTTGGATTTGATTTCGGTTTAAACTATACCTACATTGTTTCATTTATTAATTATAAGTGTCATTTTAGTTATTCGTATGCTTGGATTTGTTTAAATTAGTTCAAGAGTGTGTTGAGAAACGAAAATACATAGGACAATAGGTTATTACGGTACGAAGAAGTTATTCGTGCTAGAAGTATGGCTATTTAACGTTTTTGTATACTTACTTTGTTACCATGTATTATATGTTTATCTTTCGAGACTACTTGGTCGATAAAAGTTATACTCGCATAATTTGAGTGATATATAAGAAAATCTTATTTACTTGATCCTGGACCTTGGTTTGAGTTCTTATTCATTGTTCACAGATTTAGTTTCATTTAATAAGGTTTGATTACTTACGTTTGATAAGGGTCATTTAAATTTGGATTACTATGAGTTAATACGAATGGTTAATTGGTCGTATGAAACATCTATCGTTGACTCGGTGCTCAACAAGAAATATGAGGATCGAGAGTAAGTATTTGGATTCATTGTAGTGGATTTTGTAAGCAAGAGTGTTTGAAGATGGTGGTAGAGTGTTTTGGATGAGTATGGAAAGCACTGGATCAATTTTAAGGGTGATTAGTATAGTCTTGTGTTTGGATTTGATTTCGGTTTAAACTGTACCTACATTGTTTCATTTATTAACTATAAGTGTCATTTTAGTTATTCGTATGCTTGGATTTGTTTAAATTAGTTCAAGAGTGTGTTGAGAAATGAAAATATATAGGGCAGTAGATTGTTACGGAACGAAGAAGTTATCCGTGCTAGAAGTATTGATATTTAACGTTTTTGTGTACTTACTTTGTTTTCCATGTATTATGTTTAGCTTTAAAGATTACTTAGTTGAAAAAACTTATACTCGCATAATTTGAGTGATATATAAGAAAATCTAATTTACTTGATCGTGGACCTTGGTTTGAGTTCTTATTCATTGTTCATAGATTTAGTTTCATTTATAAGGTTTGATACTTAACTTTCATAAGGGTAATTTAAATTTGGATTCTTATAAGTGAATACGAATGGTTTTTTGGTCATATGAAACATCTATCGATGACTCGATGCTCAACAAGAAATATGAGGATCGAGAGTAAGTATTAAGAGTAATGGTTTTTTTTAAGCTAGAGTGTTTGAAGATGGTGGTAGAGTGTTTTGGATGAGTTTGGAAAGCACTAGATCAATTTTAAGGGTGATTAGTACGGTCTTGTGTTTGGATTTGATTTCGGTTTAAACTGTACCTACATTGTTTCATTTATTAATTGTAAGTGTCATTTTAGTTATTCGTATGCTTGGATTTGTTTAAATTAGTTCAAGAGTGTGTTGAGAAATGAAAATATATAGGACAGTAGATTGTTACAGTACGAAGAAGTTATCCGTGCTAGAAGTATTGATGTTTAACGTTTTTGTGTACTTACTTTGTTTTCCATGTATTATGTTTAGCTTTAAAGATTACTTAGTTGAAAAAACTTATACTCGCATAATATGAGTGATATATAAGAAAATCTAATTTACTTGATCATGGACCTTGGTTTGAGTTCTTATTCATTGTTCATAGATTTAGTTTCATTTATAAGGTTTGATACTTACATTTCATAAGGGTTATTTAAATTTGGATTCTTATAAGTGAATACGAATGGTTTTTTGGTCATATGAAACATCTATCGTTGACTCGATGCTCAACAAGAAATATGAGGATCGAGAGTAAGTATTTGGATTCATTGTAATGGATTTTGTAAGCTAGAGTATTTGAAGATGGTGGTAGAGTGTTTTGGATGAGTTTGGAAAGTACTAGATCAAATTTAAGGGTGATTAGTACGGTCTTGTGTTTGGATTTGATTTCGCTTTAAACTGTACCTACATTGTTTCATTTATTAATTATAAGTGTCATTTTAGTTATTCGTATGCTTGGATTTGTTTAAATTAGTTCAAGAGTGTGTAGAGAAACGAAAATACATAGGACAATAGGTTATTACGGTACGAAGAAGTTATCCGTGCTAGAAGTATGGCTATTTAATGTTTTTGTATACTTACTTTGTTACCACGTATTATATTTTGGTTTCGAGACTACTTGGTTGAAAAAACTTATAATCGCATAATTTTAGTGATATATAAGAAAATCTTATTTACTTGATCGTGGACCTTGCTTTGAGTTCTTATTCATTGTTCACAGATTTAGTTTCATTTAATAAGGTTTGATTACTTACGTTTGATAAGGGTAATTTAAATTTGGATTACTATGAGTTAATATGAATGGTTAATTGGTCGTATGAAACATCTATCTTTGACTCAGTGCTCAACAAGAAATATGAGGATCGAGAGTAAGTATTTGGATTCATTGTAGTGGATTTTGTAAGCTAGAGTGTTTGAAGATGGTGGTAGAGTGTTTTGGATGAGTATGGAAAGCACTAGATC
Source organism: Flaveria ramosissima (assembly GCA_025215565.1). Lineage (NCBI taxonomy): Eukaryota > Viridiplantae > Streptophyta > Magnoliopsida > Asterales > Asteraceae > Flaveria > Flaveria ramosissima. The sequence goes on from CM046032.1 coordinate 5,880,626, forward strand.
AATTTTATGGGTGATTTGTACGGTCTTGTGTTTGGATTTGATTTCACTTTAAACTGTACCTACATTGTTTCATTTATTAATTATAAGTGTCATTTTAGTTATTTGTATGCTTGGATTTGTTTAAATTTGTTCAAGAGCGTGTTGAGAAATGAAAATACATAGGACAGTAGATTGTTACGGTACGAAGAAGTTATCCGTGCTAGAAGTATTGATATTTAACATTTTTGTATACTTACTTTGTTTCCCATGTATTATGTTTAGCTTTAAAGATTACTTAGTTGAAAAAACTTATACTCGCATAATTTGAGTGATATATAAGAAAATCTAATTTACTTGATCGTGGACCTTGGTTTGAGTTCTTATTCATTGTTCATAGATTTAGTTTCATTTATAAGGTTTGATACTTACATTTCATAAGGGTAATTTAAATTTGGATTCTTATGAGTGAATACGGATGGTTTTTTGGTCATATTAAACATCTATCGTTGACTCGATGCTCAACAAGAAATATGAGGATCGAGAGTAAGTATTTGGATTCATTTTAGTGGAATTTGTAAGCTAGAGTGTTTGAAGATGGTGGTAGAGTGTTTTGGATGAGTTTGGAAAGCACTAGATCAATTTTTAGGGTGATTAGTACAGTCTTGTGTTTGGATTTGATTTGGTTTAAACTGTACCTACATTGTTTCATTTATTAATTACAAGTGTCATTTTAGTTATTCGTATGCTTGGATTTGTTTAAATTAGTTCAAGAGTGTGTTGAGAACCGAAAATACATAGGACAATAGGTTGTTACGGTACGAAGATGTTATCTGTGCTAGAAGTATTGCTATTTAATGGTTTTGTATACTTACTTTGTTTCCCATGTATTATGTTTATCTTTCGAGACTACTTGTTCGATAAAAGTTATACTCGCATAATTTGAGTGATACATAAGAAAATCTGATTTACTTGATCGTGGATCTTGGTTTGAGTTCTTATTCATTGTTCACATATTTAGTTTCATTTATAAGGTTTGATTACATACGCTTTAAAAGGGTAATTTAAATTTGGATTCTTATGAGTGAATACGAATGGTTTATTGGTCCTATGAAACATGTATCGTTGACTCGGTGCTCAACAAGAAATATGAGGATCGAGAGTAAGTATTTGGATTTATTTTAGTGGATTTTGTATGCTAGAGTGTTTGAAGATGGTGGTAGAGTGTTCTGGATGAGTTTGGGAAGCACTAGATCGATTTTAAGGGTGATCAGTACGGTCTTATGTTTGGATTTGATTTCGGTTGAAACTGTACCTACATTATTTCATTTATTAATTATAAGTGTCATTTGAGTTATTCGTATGCTTGGATTTGTTTAAATTAGTTCAAGAGTGTGTTGAGAAACGAAAAAACATAGGACAATTGGTTGGCGGGTCACATGGCGAGAGAGTGCAAGGTGGCGATGTGTTTTAACTTGGCAGGGAGGGCCACAGAGCAGAGACCATAAGAAGCTGAGGGTTGAAAGCTCCAGGGCAGCAAAGAAGACTGGAGGTGAAGGGCAAAGGGTGAAAGGCGAGTGGAGACTGTAAGAGACTGTAAGAAGCTGAGGGTTCACGGTGACGCAGGAGGAGGCTAGGACGAACCCGATGTTGTGTCAGGTACGTTTCTAGTAAACCAAAATCTAGCCTCTGTGTTATTTGATTCAGGTGCTAGTAAGAGTTTTATTTCTGCTGCTTTCTGTGCTAAATTGCCTTTTAGTAGTAGGAGTATAGATAAGCCCTTCGATGTAGAAACTGCCACATGTAAGTCTACCAGGATTTTTGAGATGATAGAAGGTTGTCAAATAGAACTAGAAGGTCATAAGTTTCCTGTTAGACCATTTGTGATGACCTTAGGCGGGTTCGACGTAGTCCTAGGAATGGATTGGTTGGCGGACTACGAGGCGAATATCGTATGTCGCAAGAAGATGGCTAGACTGACAGCGCCTGACGGGTGTTCGATGACAGTTTATAGTGACCGAGTTACGACTATCCCGAAGGTGATTTTGATGGCGGTGGCGGGAAAGTGCATGAGACGTGGATGTAATGCCTACTTGACCTATGTGAAGGATGTGGATACGTCAACACCACAACTGTCCGATGTACCGGTTGTGTGTGACTTTCCGGACGTATTCCCAGAAGACTTACCAAGTGTGCCACCGGACCGTGAGATCGAGTTCCAGATTGATTTAACACCAGGTGCCCAACCTGTAGCTAAGGCACCATATCGGTTGGCTCCGACTGAGATGAAGGAATTGATGGAGCAACTGCAGGAGTTGCTTGATAAGGGGTTCATTAGACCGAGTATCTCTCCTTGGGGTGCTCCGGTCTTGTTTGTGAAGAAGAAGGATGGTAGCATGAGGATGTGTATCGACTACCGTGAGTTGAACAAGTTGACGATGAAGAATCAGTATCCATTATCGAGGATTGATGACTTGTTTGATCAGCTCCAAGGAGCCAGTTGGTTCTCGAGGATAGATCTTTCATCTGGCTATCATCAGGTGAAGGTGAAGGAGCAAGATATTCCTAAAACAGCTTTTCGTACGCGTTATGGACACTATGAGTTTCTCGTCATGTCCTTTGGTTTAACCAACACGTCAGTTGCTTTTATGGACTTGATGAATCGAGTGTGTCAGCCGATGTTGGATAAATCAGTGATTGTGTTTATTGACGATATCCTGATTTATTGGAAGAGCGAAGAAGAGCATGCCGGTCATATTCGGGAGGTGTTGGAGACGTTGAGAAAGAAGAAGTTGTATGTTAAGACTTCGAGACTACTAGGTTGCATAAACCATACTCGCATAATTTGAGTGATATATAAGAAATCTAATTTACTTTATCGTGGACCTTGGTTAGAGTTCTTATTCATTGTTCACACATTTAATTTCATAAATAAGGTTTGATTACTTACGTTTCATAACGGTAGTTTAAATTTGGATTCTTATGGGTGCGTACGAATGGTTTACTGGTCCTATGAAACATCTATCATTGACTCAGTGCTCAACAAGAAATATGAGGATCGAGAGTAAGTATTTGGATTTATTGTAGTGGGTTTTGTGCGCCAAAGTGTTTGAAGATTGTGGTAGAGTGTTTTGGATGAGTTTGGAAAGCACTAGATCAATTTTAAGGGTGATAAGTATGGTCTTGTATTTAGATTTGATTTCGATTTAAACTATACCTACATTGTTTCATTTATTAATTATAAGTGTCATTTTAGTTATTCATATGCTTGGATTTGTTCAAATTAGTTCAAGAGTGTGCTGAGAAACGAAAATACATAGGACAGTAGGTTATTACGGTACGAAGAAGTTATCCATGCAAGAACTATTGCTATTTAACGTTATTGTATACTTTCTTTGTTTCCCATGTATTATGTTTAGCTTTCAAGACTACTTGGTTGCAAAAACTTATACTTGCAAAATTTGAGTGATATATAAGAAAATCAAATTTATTTGATCATGGACCTTGGTTTGAGTTCTTATTCATTGTTCACACATTAGTTTTATTTATAAGGTTTGATTACTTACGTTTCATAAGGGTAATTTAAATTTGGATTCTTATGAGTGAATACAAATGGTTTATTGGTCCTATGAAGCATCTATCGTTGACTTAGTGTTCAACAAGAAATATGAGGATCGAGAGTACGTATTTGGATTCATTGTAGCGGATTTTGTACGCAAGGGTGATTGAAGATGGTGGTAGATTGTTTTGGATGAGTTTGGAAAGCACTAGATCAATTTTAAGGGTGATTAATACAGTCTTGTGTTTGGATTTTATTTCGGTTTAAACTATACATACATTGTTTCATTTATTATATATATATATATATATATATATATATATATATATATATATTAGTTATTCGTATGCTTGGATTTGTTTAAATTTGTTCAAGAGTGTGTTGAGAAACGAAAATACATAGGACAATAGGTTGTTACGGTACGAAGAATTTATCCGTACTAGAAGTATTGCTATTTAACGTTTTTGTATACTTACTTTGTTTCCCATGTATTATGCTTGGATTTCGAGAATAATTGGTTGAAAAAACTTATACTCGCATAATTTGATTGATATATAAGAAAATCTATTTACTTGATCGTGGACCTTGGTTTGAGTTCTTATTCATTGTTCACATATTTAGTTTCATTTATAAGGTTTGATTACTTACGTTTCATAAGGGTCATTTAAATTTGGAATCTTATGAATGAATACAAATGGTTTATTGCTCCTATGAAACATCTATCGTTGACTCGGTGCTCAACAAGAAATATGAGGATCAAGAGTAAGTATTTGGATTCATTGTAGTGGATTTTGTATGAAGATGGTGGTAGAGTGTTTTGGGGGAGTTTGGGAAGCATTAGATCGATTTTAAGGGTGATTAGTATGGTAATTTTTTGGATTTGATTTCGGTTTAAACTATACCTACATTGTTTCATTTATTAATTATAAGTGTCATTTTAGTTATTTGTATGCTTGGATTTGTTAAAAATTAGTTCAAGAGTGTATTGAGAAACGAAAATACACAGGACAGTAGTTTGTTACGGTACGAATAAGTTATCCGTGCTAGAAGTTTTGCTATTTAACGTTTTTGTATACTTACTTCATTTCCCATGTATTATGTTTAGCTTTCGAGACTACTTGGTTGCAAAAACTTATGCTCGCATAATTTGAGTGGTATATAAGAAAATCTAATTTACTTGATCGTGGACCTTGGTTTGAGTTCTTATTCATTGTTCACACATTTAGTTTCATTTATAAGGTTTGATTACTTACGTTTCATAAGGGTAATTTAAATTTGGATTCTAATGAGTGAATACAAATGGCTTATTGGTCCTATGAAACATCTATCGTTGACTCGGGGCTCGATACGAAATATGAGGATCGAGAGTAAGTATTTTGATCATTGTAGTGGATTTTGTATGCTAGAGTGTTTGAAGATGGTGGTAGAGTGTTTTGGATGAGTTTGGGAAGCACTAGATCGATTTTAAGGGTGATTAGTACGGTCTTTGGTTTGGATTTGATTTCGGTTTATCGTACCAATATTGTTTCATTTATTAATTATAAGTGTCATTTAATTTATTCTTATGCTTGGATTTTTTTAAATTAGTTTGACATTGTATTGAGAAACGCAAATACACAGGACTGTAAGTTTATACGAGATGAAGAAATTATCCGTACTAAAAGTATTGCTATTTAACATTTTTGTATACTTACTTTGTTTACCATATATTATGTTAAGACTTCAAGACTACTTGATTGCATAAACTTATACTTGTATAATTTGAGTGATATATAAGAAAATCTAATTTACTTAATCGTGGACCTTGGTATGAGTTTATTCATTGTTCACACATTTAGTTTCATTTATAAGGTTTGATTACTTACGCTTCATAAGGGTAATTTAAATTTGGATTCTTATGTGTGAATATGAATGGTTTATTTGTCCTATGAAACATCTATTGTTGACTCGATGCTCAATAAGAAATATAAGGATCGAGAGTAAGTATTTGGATTCATTCTAGTGAATTTTGTATGCTAGAGTGTTTGAAAATGGTGGTACAGTGTTCTGGATGAGTTTGGGAAGCACTAGATTGATTTTAAGGTGATTAGTACGGTCTTGTGTTTGCATTTGATTTCGGTTTAAACTGTACCTACATTGTTTCATTTATTAATTATAAGTGTCATTTTATTTATTCTTATGCTTGGATTTTTTTAAAATTAGTTTAAGATTGTATTGAGAAACGCAAATACACAGGAATGTAGGTTTATACGGGACGAAGAAATTATCCGTACTAAAAGTATTGCTATTTAACGTTTTTGTATACTTACTTTGTTTCTCATGTATAATGTTAAGACTTCGAGACTACTTGGTTGCATAAACTTATACTCGCATAATTCGAGTGATATATAAGAAAATCTAATTTCATTGATCGTGGACCTTGGTTTGAGTTCTTATTCATTGTTCACACATTTAGTTTCAATTATAAGGTTTGATTACTTACGCTTTTTAAGGGTAATTTAAATTTGGATTCTTATGAGTAAATATGAATGGTTTATTGGTCCTATGAAACATCTATTGTTGACTTAGTGCTCAACAAGAAATATAAGGATCGAGAGTAAGTATTTGGATTCATTCTAGTGGATTTTTTATGCTAGAGTGTTTGAAGATGGTGGTAGAGTGTTCTGGGTGAGTTTGGGAAGCACTAGATTGATTTGAAGGTGATTAGTACGATCTTATATTTGGATTTGATTTCGGTTTAAACTTGTAACACCCCGAAAAGTCGAAACGAGTCATTAAGGACAATGGGCTTAATTAATGGGTATTTAATAAAAGAAGGAAATGGGTTATGGGCAAAATTGGGTTTATGGGCAAGAGCCTAAGTGATTAAGGCCCATAATCAGCCCTTAACCAACCCAAATCAGCTCCATCTCCATCATTACAACCCTAGCCACCAAAATTCGTAGAGAGAGAAAGTAGAGAGAGAAAGTGAAGAAAACTCAAGATTTGAAGCTTCCAAGGTGAAGAGGTTGAAGATCTGGGTGTTGGAGCATCAAGATCTAAGAAAGAAGCAACAAATCCAGGTAAGAATCGACCTCTAAACCCTTCTGTAGATCAAACCCGGATTCTAGGGTTTTGGGTTTTGAAAAGTTGCAAAGAATCGCATAAAGGTCACATTTTTACGTATGAAAACATGTATAAAGCTTAGATTTAGCCTCATGGATGATAAACTAAAGGATTGGACGTAAAAAGTTATGATTTAGGGTTAAAAACGGTCTGGTCCGTAATTTTTATGCGATCTGCGAAACTGTATGTTCATCCAGCGAATTTGCACATTCAATCAGCGAAACTGTGGATCTTCCTGCGAAATTATAGTTTCGCAGGTAGTTTCGCAGACATGGTTTTCCAACGAAAGTTGGGCGAAACTGGCAGTGAAACTAGCAGCGAAGATGCCAGCGAAACTGCCAGCGAAGGTGCTAGCGAAACTAGCAGCGAAACTGCTGGTGAAACTAGCAGCGAAACTGTTGACGAATCTAGCTGCAAAATTGCTGATCTTGCAGCGAAATTAGCAGCGAATTTAGGCAGAAAGTAACCCCTTTAAGTGTTAGCTATTCTGCAGGCTGTGTAGAGAGATCCTAGCCTTGTAAGCTTAGCCTAGAAGTTATTCGTGGTATCCAGGTGAGTTGTAGATCCCCTATTTATAAGTTTTTCCATGTTTTGGGGCTATTATGCATACTAAATTTACGTTTTTAAATGACCAAGATTTTAGGGGGTTTTAACAGGAAATGAAGAAAGATTACTGGTGGCCGGGAATGAAGAAAGATTACTGGTGGCCGGGAATGAAGCGAGAATAGCTAGACGTGGCTAAGTACGTGAGCAAGTGTCTGACTTGCCTGCAAGTGAAAGCAGAGCACCAAAAGCCATATGGGAAGATCCAACCTTTGGATATCCCTGAATGGAAATGGGAACATATCACAATGGACTTCATCACGAAGCTACCTCGCACGGCGAGGGGAAGCGACGCAATCTGGGTGATTGTTGACCGTCTAACAAAGAGCGCCCATTTCCTACCAATTCGTGAGACGTATTCCTCTGAGAGGTTGGCAGAGCTATTTATCAAGGAGATCGTGGCTCGTCACGGTGTGCCAGTGTCTATCGTTTCGGATAGGGACACGCGGTTTACGTCCAAGTTCTGGAAGAGATTTCATGACTCAATGGGGACTAGACTGCATATTAGTACGGCTTACCATCCCCAGACAGATGGTCAGTCGGAAAGGACGATCCAGACTTTAGAAGACATGCTACGAGCCTGTGTAATCGACTTTGGAGGAAGTTGGGATGAGCACTTACCGTTGGCAGAATTCTCATATAATAATAGTTACCATGCCAGCATTGGTATGCCACCTTACGAGATGTTGTACGGTAGGAAGTGCAGAACGCCCGTGTGTTGGGGTGACATCGGGCAGAAGGAATTGGGGAGTCTTGAAGTAATTGAGGTCACAACTGAGAAGTTAGATAAGATTAAGGCGTTCATGAAGGCCGCAAAGGATCGCCAGAAGTCTTATGCTGATAAGAGGCGTAGACCGATAGAATTTGAAGTTGGTGACAAGGTTATGCTCAAGGTATCGCCCTGAAAAGGGATCATCAGGTTTCGAAAAAGGGGAAAGCTAAGCCCAAGATTCATAGGGCCATTCCGTATTATCGCAAGGGTAGGAGAAGTGGCCTATAGATTAGAATTACCTGATGAGTTGAGTGGAATTCACCCTACATTCCACGTATCTCATCTCAGGAAATGTCTGGCAGATAATGATGCATTTGTACCATTAGAAGACATTGAAGTCGATGAACGGCTAAATTATGTAGAGCAGCCGGTGGCCATCCTTGATTGGAAAGAGAAGCACTTACGGAATAAAGTGGTTCCACTAGTTCGGGTACAGTGGAGACACAGAAAAGGGTCAGAATCTACGTGGGAGACCGAGGAGGAGATGAGGAAATTTTATCCTCAAATGTTTGATGACTGACAGGTTTCGAGGACGAAACCTAAATAAGTGGGGGAGACTTGTAACACCCCGAAAAGTCGAAACGAGTCATTAAGGATAATGGGCTTAAATAATGGGTATTTAATAAAAGAAGGAATTGGGTTTATGGACAAGAGCCTAAGTGATTAAGGCCCATAATCAGCCCTTAACCAACCCAAATCAGCTCCATCTCCATCATTACAACCCTAGCCACCAAAATTCGTAGAGAGAGAAAGTAGAGAGAGAAAGTGAAGAAAACTCAAGATTTGAAGCTTCCAAGGTGAAGAGGTTGAAGATCTAGGTGTTGGAGCATCAAGATCTAAGAAAGAAGCAACAAATCCAGGTAAGAATCGACCTCTAAACCCTTCTGTAGATCAAACCCGGATTCTAGGGTTTTGGGTTTTGAAAAGTTGCAAAGAATCGCATAAAGGTCACATTTTTACGTATGAAAACATGTATAAAGCTTAGATTTAGCCTCATGGATGATAAACTAAGAGATTGGACGTAAAAAGTTATGATTTTGGGTTAAAAACGGTCTGGTCCGTAATTTTTATGCGATCTGCGAAACTGTATGTTCATCCAGCGAATTTGCGTATTCAATCAGCGAAACTGTGGATCTTCCTGCGAAATTATAGTTTCGCAGGTAGTTTCGCAGACATGGTTTTCCAACGAAAGTTGGGCGAAACTGGCAGCAAAACTGGCAGCGAAGATGCCAGCGAAACTGCCAGCGAAGGTGCTAGCGAAACTAGCCTGCTGGTGAAACTAGCAGCGAAACTGTTGGCGAACCTAGCTGCGAAATTGTTGATCTTGCAGCGAAATTAGCAGCGAATTTAGGCAGAAATTAACCCCTTTAAGTGTTAGCTATTCTGCAGGCTGTGTAGAGTGATCCTAGCCTTGTAAGCTTAGCCTAGAAGTTATTCGTGGTATCCAGGTGAGTTCTAGATCCCCTATTTATAAGTTTTTCATGTTTTGGGGCTATTATGCATACTAAATTTACGTTTGTATACTTACTTTGTTTCCCATGTATTATGTTTAGCTTCGAAACTACTTGGTTGAAAAAACTTATACTCGCATAATATGAGTGATATATAAGAAAATATAATTTACTTGATCGTGGACCTTGGTTTGAGTTCTTATTCATTGTTCACACATTTAGTTTCATTTATAAGGTTTGATTACTTACGCTTCATAAGGGTAATTTAAATTTGGATTCTTATGTCGATACTCAACAAGAAATATAAGGATTGAGAGTAACTATTTGGATTCATTCTAGTGGATTTGGTATGCTAGAATGTTTGAAGATGGTGATAGAGTGTTCTGGATGAGTTTGGGAAGCACTAGATCGATTTTAAGGGTGATTAGTACGGTCTTGTGTTTGGATTTGATTTCGGTTTATCGTACCTACATTGTTTCATTTATTAATTATAAGTGTCATATTATTTATTCTTATGCTTGAATTTTTTTAAATTAGTTTAAGATTGTGTTGAGAAACGCAAATACACAGGACTGTAGGTTTATATGAGACGAAGAAATTATCCGTACTAAAAGTATTGCTATTTAACGTTTTTGTATACTTACTTTGTTTACCATATATTATGTTAAGACTTCAAGACTACTTAAATGCATAAACTTATACTTGTATAATTTGAGTGATATATAAGAAAATCTAATTTACTTGATCGTGGACCTTGGTATGAGTTCTTATTCATTGTTCACACATTTAGTTTCATTTATAAGGTTTGATTACTTACGCTTCCTAAGGGTAATTTAAATTTAGATTCTTATGAGTGAATATGAATGGTTTATTGGTCCTATGAAACATCTATTGTTGACTCGATGCTCAATAAGAAATATAAGGATCGAGAGTATGTATTTGGATTCACTCTAGTGAATTTTGTATGCTAGAGTGTTTGAAGATGGTGGTAGAGTGTTCTGGATGAGTTTGGGAAGCACTAGATCGATTTTAAGGTGATTAGTACGGTCTTGTCTTTGGATTTGATTTCGGTTTAAACTGTACCTACATTGTTTGATTTATTAGTTATAAGTGTCATTTTATTTATTCTTATGCTTGGATTTTTTTTAAATTAGTTTAAGATTGTGTTGAGAAACGCAAATACACAGGAATGTAGGTTTATACGGGACGAAGAAATTATCCGTACTAAAAGTATTGCTATTTAACGTTTTTGTATACTTACTTTGTTTCCCATGTATTATGTTAAGACTTCGAGATTACTTGGTTGTATAAACTTATACTCGCAAAATTTGAGTGATATGTAAGAAAATCTAATTTACTTGATCGTGGACCTTGGTTTGAGTTCTTATTCATTGTTCACACATTTAATTTCATTTATAAGGTTTGATTACTTACGCTTCATAAGTGTAATTTAAAAAATGATTCTTATGAGTGAATATGAATGGTTTATTAGTCCTATGAAACATTTATCGTTGACTCAAGACTCAACAAGAAATATGAGGATCGAGAGAAAGTATTTTGATCATTGTAGTGGATTTTGTATGCTAGAGTGTTTGAAGATGGTGGTATAGTGTTTTCGATGAGTTTGGGAAGCACTAGATCAATTTTAAGGGTGATTAGTACGGTCTTGTGTTTGGATTTAATTTCGGTTTACCGTACCTACATTGTTTCATTTATTAATTATAAGTGTCATTTTATTTATTCTTATGCTTGGATTTTTTTAAATTAGTTTAAGATTGTGTTGAGAAACGCAATACACAGGAGTGTATGTTTATACGGGACGAAGAAATTATTCGTACTAAAACTATTGCCTTTTAAAGTTTTTGTATACTTACTTTGTTTCCCATATATTATGTTAAGACTTCGAGACTACTTGATTGCATAAACTTATACTCGCAAAATTTGAGTGATATATAAGAAAATCTAATTTCCTTGATCGTGGACCTTGGTTTGAGTTCTTATTCATTGTTCACACATTTAGTTTCGTTTATAAGGTTTGATTAGTTACGCTTGATAAGGGTAATTTAAATTTGGATTCTTATGAGTGAATATGAATGGTTTATTGGTCCTATGAAACATCTATTGTTGACTCGGTGCTTAACAAGAAATATAAGGATCGAGAGTAAGTATTTGGATTCATTGTAGTGGATTTTGTATGCTAGTGTAAGGCCCCGCTCCCGGGAAGCCTCACAGTTGGTTAATCTTAGCATAAAAATCAGTTTAATAATATAACATTGCAGCGGAAATAATTAGACATTCATTTAAAACATAGAAACCATATTGTACTCATACTTTTGTCCTTTAATTTCAAACAAAACATGCTAATTGTTCTTAAGTTACAATAATATTTCATAAATAGGAATGCCATCCATAGCTCCCCAAGTAGCTCCATGTGCCATCCTCAGCATCAGCACTTACCTGCCAACTATTATGCATAAAAGTCAGCTTCGCTGAGTGAGTTCTAGTTTTAGATATTATAAGAAAATATAAACTTTATCCTTCATATAATGACCATGCATACAACATAGAATATAACATTACTTGCATCATAATAAGCATGTTCATTATCTTTCATTCTTTCATTATCTTTCACTTTCATCATAAACGAGATTGCACAAAGCAAGAGCTCCATGTTGATTGACAACGAATGCCAATCCCTGTCGGTACACATGAAAACGGTAGCTAACCCCCGACAGTTGATCCACACTGCAAGGCACATAGCCTGCTCATGAATACAGATCCATCATCATACATCAGACTCACATAAGTGAAGTCTATTATAGTGCTTGCAAGACTTTACATCATCAAACGGGCCCGGGGGTAACATTCATTAAGTTTCACTTGACATTAATATCATCTTCCACTTTAATATAAATAATACTTAACTTATTAAGTACACAACATGCCAAGTACTAATTATCATAAAACATAACTGACCCGCCGCGGGACAGCGGGGGTTCGGGGGCGGCAGCCCCTAGTGGGGTCCAAGGGGCAACGCCCCTGGCTGGGGCCGGGCTGCCAGGTCAGCGCGAAAATTTTTATATTTAAGGTTTTATATAGAACATTTACTTATAGCAAAATCGTTCTTCCTGTTAAAACCCCTTAAAATCTTAGTCATTTAAAAACGTAAATTTAGTATGCATAATAGCCCCAAAACATGAAAAACTTATAAATAGGGGATCTAGAACTCACCTGGATACCACGAATAACTTCTAGGCTAAGCTTACAAGGCTAGGATCACTCTACACAGCCTGCAGAATAGCTAACACTTAAAGGGGTTAATTTCTGCCTAAATTCGCTGCTAATTTCGCTGCAAGATCAACAATTTCGCAGCTAGGTTCGCCAACAGTTTCGCTGCTAGTTTCACCAGCAGTTTCGCTGCTAGTTTCGCTAGCACCTTCGCTGGCAGTTTCGCTGGCATCTTCGCTGCCAGTTTTGCTGCCAGTTTCGCCCAACTTTCGTTGGAAAAACATGTCTGCGAAACTACCTGCGAAACTATAATTTCGCAGGAAGATCCACAGTTTCGCTGATTGAATATGCAAATTCGCTGGATGAACATACAGTTTCGCAGATCGCATAAAAATTACGAACCAGTCCGTTTTTAACCCAAAATCATAACTTTTTACGTCCAATCTCTTAGTTTATCATCCATGAGGCTAAATCTAAGCTTTATACATGTTTTCATACGTAAAAATGTGACCTTTATGCGATTCTTTGCAACTTTTCAAAACCCAAAACCCTAGAATCCGGGTTTGATCTACAGAAGGGTTTAGAGGTCGATTCTTACCTGGATTTGTTGCTTCTTTCTTAGATCTTGATGCTCCAACACCCAGATCTTCAATCTCTTCACCTTAGAAGCTTCAAATCTTGAGTTTTCTCCACTTTCTCTCTCTACTTTCTCTCTCTATGAATTTGGTGGCTAGGGTTGTAATGATGGAGATGGAGGCTGATTTGGGTAGGTTAAGGGCTGATTATGGGCCTTAATCACTTAGGCTCTTGTCCATAAACCCAATTTGGCCCATAACCCATTTCCCTCTTTTATTAGATACCCATTAATTAAGCCCATTATCCTTAATGACTCGTTTCGACTTTTCGGGGTGTTACAAGTCTCCCCCACTTATTTAGGTTTCGTCCTCGAAACCTGTCAGTCATCAAACAACTGAGGATAAAATTTCCTTATCTCCTCCTCGGTCTCCCACGTAGATTCTGACCCTTTTCTGTGTCTCCACTGTACCCGTACTAGTGGAACCACTTTATTCCGTAAGTGCTTCTCTTTCCAATCAAGGATGGCCACCGGCTGCTCTACATAATTTAGCCGTTCATCGACTTCAATGTCTTCTAATGGTATAAATGCATCATTGTCTGCCAGACATTTCCTGAGATGAGATACGTGGAACGTAGGGTGAATTCCACTCAACTCATCAGGTAGTTCTAATCTGTAGGCCACTTCTCCTACCCTTGCGATAATACGGAATGGCCCTATAAATCTTGGGCTCAACTTTCCCCTTTTTCGGAACCTGATGATCCCTTTCCAGGGCGATACCTTGAGCATAACCTTGTCACCAACCTCAAATTCTATCGGCCTACGCCTCTTATCAGCATAAGACTTCTGGCGGTCCTTTGCAGCTTTCATGAACGCCTTAATCTATATAACTTCTCAGTTGTGACCTCAATCACTTCAAGACTCCCCAATTCCTTTTGCCCGATGTCACCCCAACACACGGGCGTTCTGCACTTCCTACCGTACAACATCTCGTAAGGTGGCATACCAATGCTGGCATGGTAACTATTATTATATGAGAATTCTGCCAACGGTAAGTGCTCATCCCAACTTCCTCCAAAGTCGATTACACAGGCTCGTAGCATGTCTTCTAAAGTCTGGATCGTCCTTTCCGACTGACCATCTGTCTGGGGATGGTAAGCCGTACTAATATGCAGTCTAGTCCCCATTGAGTCATGAAACCTCTTCCAGAACTTGGACGTAAACCGCGTGTCCCTATCCGAAACGATAGACACTGGCACGCCGTGACGAGCCACGATTTCCTTGATAAATAGCTCTGCCAACCTCTCAGAGGAATACGTCTCACGAATTGGTAGGAAATGGGCGCTCTTTGTTAGACGGTCAACAATCACCCAGATTGCGTCGCTTCCCTTGCCGTGCGAGGTAGCTTCGTGATGAAGTCCATTGTGATGTGTTCCCATTTCCATTCAGGGATATCCAAAGGCTGGATCTTCCCATATGGCTTTTGGTGCTCTGCCTTCACTTGCAGACAAGTTAGGCACTTGCTCACGTACTTAGCCACGTCTCGCTTCATTCCCGGCCACCAGTAATCTTTCTTCAGATCCTGATACATTTTCGTGGCACCGGGGTGTATGGAATATCGAGTTTTGTGAACCTCATCCATGATTTTCTCCCTCAAATCTCCATAGAGAGGGATCCACATTCGCCCAGATCGGGTTCTAACTCCCAAGGTGTTTTCCCCCAAATCTGAAACTTGTCCTTTCATCCTTTTAGAGTTGACTCTGTCCTCTCTTAATGCCTCATCTTGGAACTCCCTCACTTGTTTCATAACATCAGGCGTCATGATTATTTGGTAAGCCCTCACCCGAATTGGTTCGGGTCGTCCTTTTCGACTAAGGGCGTCGGCAACCACATTGGCTTTGCCTGGATGATAATGAATTTCGCAGTCATAATCCTTGATCAGTTCCAACCACCTCCTCTGCCTCATATTGAGTTCCTTTTGTTTGAAAAAATACTTCAGACTTTTATGATCAGTGAAGATGGTGCACTTCACCCCATACAGGTAATGCCTCCAAATATTCAATGCAAACACCACCGCGGCCAACTCCAAATCATGGGTGGGATAATTGGCCTCGTGAACCTTTAATTGTCTAGAAGCATAGGCTATCACCTTCCCTCGTTGCATCAACACGCAACCCAATCCTGCATACGAGGCATCCGAGTAGACCACCAAATCCTGTTCCTTCAGGTAACGTCAAGATAGGGGCTTGAGTTAACCTCATCTTCAGTTCTAGGAAGGCGTTCTCCTGATCAGTACCCATTCATACTTCACGTCCTTTCGGGTCAACTTTGTCAAAGGAGAAGCTATCTTGGAGAAATCCTGGATAAATCTCCTATAGTAGCCTGCCAAGCCTAAGAAACTGCGAATCTCGGATGGCGTCTTGGAGGAGGTTCCCATTGCATTACCGCTTCAACCTTCGCAGGGTCCACCCTAATCCCCTCAGGATTAACCACATGACCCAGAAAATTGACTTCTCGAAGGCAAAATGCGCATTTAGAGAACTTAGCATATAACTTCTCATTTCTAGCGTCTCCAATACTTCTCGAATATGATCGGCGTGTTCCCTCTTACTTTTGGAATAATCAAAAGTCATCAATGAACACTATCACCGATTTATCCAACATCGGCCGACATACACGATTCATAAGATCCATAAAGGCAGCTGGCGCGTTGGTCAAACCAAGACATGACGAGGAATTCGTAGTGTCCATAACGCGTCAGGAACGCTGTCTTAGGATGTCTTGTTCTTTCAACCTTCAGTTGGTGGTAACCAGACCGCAGGTCTATCCTTGAAAACCAGCTGGCACCCTGAAGTTGATCGAACAGATCGTCGATCCGTGGTAACGGATACCGATTCTTTACGGTCAGCTTATTGAGCTCGCGATAGTCAATGCACATCCGCATGCTACCATCTTTCTTCTTGACGAATAAAACAGGAGCACCCCATGGAGAGATACTCGTCGGATGAAGCCTTATCCAATAAATCTTGCAACTGGTCCCTCAGTTCTACCATCTCCGAAGGAGCTAATCGATACGGTGCTTTAGCGACAGGTTGAGCTCCCGGTTAGCAAATCAATCTGGAATTCGATTTCGCGGTCAGGCGGCACACCGGTCAGGTCTTCAGGAAAGACGTCAGGAAACTCGCGCACTACTGGCACGTCTGATAATTGTGGCTCTGGCGCATCCACATCTTTTACATAGGCCAAGTAAGCGCTTGCACCCACGTCTCAAGTACTTTTCAAGCTGTGATCATCGACACGACCTTCGGTACACAGCACACCTTATCTCCACGAACCGGCAACAGAACTACCATCGGGTGCTGTTAGACGATTTATCTTCTTACTACATAATATATTGGGCTTCATAGGTAGCTAACCAATCCATGCCTAACACCACATCGAAAACCTCCTAAGGGCATAACATGCAACCTAGCAGGAACTTACAATCTTCTAACTAAATCAGGCAATCCTCAACCACCTCAGTTACCTTAGTGGACTTACCAATGGCTTTTTCTACATAGAAAGGCTCATCTAACTTTCTACTCTTATCATGCAACAAACGACAAAAGGCAGCAGACACCAAAACTCCTACTAGCACCAGAATCAAAGAGCACAGAAGCATATTCATGGTCTACTTAGAAACTACCTGAAACTACTTCTGGGTCTGCCCTGGCTCCTCGCGAGTTATGTTGAATGCCCTCGCCTTCGCCTTTGAACCGTCACTTCTTCCATTATCTCCAGCATTTAACAGTTCCTGATCCTTCTGGTTTTCCTTTCTTACAGTCTCTTCCTGCATGACCCATCTCGCCACACAGGGTAAACACTTCCCCACCTTGCAATCCCTAGCATAGGGCCCTCACCTCCATATTTGAAACATTTCCCGTCCCAAATCTGCACTCCCCTGAATGACCTTTTCCATATTTTTCTACAAGCACCTCCTTCCCCAGTATTTCCCTGTCTCCCAGACTGATCCTCGACTCTCATCCTCTTCTCTCCACTCCGGAAGTTATCACCTCCGAACCTCTTCCATTTCCATTCCTGTTCCTATTCCATTTCTCCACCTTCTTCTGTACAGGCACTGGGTCTCTCTAATCAGTCATCGCCAAGCCTCCCAGCTAAATCCACCACAGACCTAAACGTACCCGGTCTGGCTGCAATCATGTGCCTCCTGATGTCCACAGGCAAACCCTATATGATCTTTTGATCTTCCTGGACGCAAGGCGTCACCATGTTGCACAAGTCTTGCAAGTTCATGAACTTGGAGGGGATACTCTTGATGAGTCATGTTCCAGCCTTCAAATACAAGAACTCCTTTTCAATCTTGTCTAATTCCGATGGGGACAATACTCCTCCAGCACTAACTCTTTCAACTCAGACCACTTCATCTTGGCTATTGATCGCTTCCCCTCAGCCTGGACAATATTGTCCCACCAGCATAACGCTGAGTCAACAAAGGAATGAGTGGCAAACTTAACTTTTTGATCCTCTCGGCACTCACTAATTTCCAGTACCGCTTCCATCTCTCTGACCCAACGATGAGCGGCAGTAGCAGTGCCGTTACCGTCAAAGGTTGGGGGCTTGCACCTTTGAAATGCCCCATAGTTGCACCCTCTAGTAGTCTCTCTCTCGGACTCCTCATCACTGTCGTCATCATGGACTACCACCTTAGGGTTTGATGGCTCCTCTTCAGATTCCTCAGTCCTCCCAGTGGACTTTCCTGAATTCTTATCACTTTCCTTCCCCTTCTTCTCAGCTTTCTCTCCATCCTTGACTGCTTTGATCACCTCGGTCACCACCGAGGGTAAGACATTTTGCATGACATTGTAGACCTCATCAGCGATAGCCTCCTTCACAGTGGGTTTGAGGGTGGCTGATCCCTCCCCCTCCGGGTGACTATGGAGGTCTGACTCCTCATGAACAGTCTCGGGAGCCTTAGCTTTGCTCCGGGTGACACGTGGCTCAGTAGTACGCCCGCCACGAGCACCGCCTCGGGTTGCCTTCCCAGATTTTCTACCAGCCATAACTAATTCCTATAAGATTCAAACACCAAAGTGGTTATTCAAGATAATTGCTCAGATCATTATAAGTATGGTAAGTCCTTGATTACAGTGGCCAAGTGTGATTAACCACTTACCTTACCCTCCTGTCCCAAGCAATCACTATCCTAACACATATCAGTATTCAAATCTACAAGCACATAAAACAAATAGCACACGCACATAATTCCGGTTTTACTTGAAACTTTTACCTGATGGCACGTAGCTACTTGGATTGGCATCCTTCATTCGGTCCCATTTTCAGTTTAAGTTTAGGTTTTGAAAATAGTTTACCCAATTCTCTTAAACTTTGGCTCTGATACCAACTTGTAAGGCCCCGCTCCCGGGAAGCCTCACAGTTGGTTAATCATAGCATAAAAATCAGTTTAATAATATAACATTGCAGCGGAAATAATTAGACATTCATTTAAAACATAGAAACCATATTGTACTCATACTTTTGTCCTTTAATTTCAAACAAAAATGCTAATTGTTCTTAAGTTACAATAATATTTCATAAATAGGAATGCCATCCATAGCTCCCCAAGTAGCTCCATGTGCCATCCTCAGCATCAGCACTTACCTGCCAACTATTATGCATAAAAGTCAGCTTCGCTGAGTGAGTTCTAGTTTTAGATATTATAAGAAAATATAAACTTTATCCTTCATATAATGACCATGCATACAACATAGAATATAACATTACTTGCATCATAATAAGCATGTTCATTATCTTTCATTCTTTCATTATCTTTCACTTTCATCATAAACGAGATTGCACAAAGCAAGAGCTCCATGTTGATTGACAACGAATGCCAATCCCTGTCGGTACACATGAAAACGGTAGCTAACCCCCGACAGTTGATCCACACTGCAAGGCACATAGCCTGCTCATGAATACAGATCCATCATCATACATCAGACTCACATAAGTGAAGTCTATTATAGTGCTTGCAAGACTTTACATCATCAAACGGGCCCGGGGGTAACATTCATTAAGTTTCACTTGACATTAATATCATCTTCCACTTTAATATAAATAATACTTAACTTATTAAGTACACAACATGCCAAGTACTAATTATCATAAAACATAACTGACCCGCCGCGGGACAGCGGGGGTTCGGGGGCGGCAGCCCCTAACAGCGGGGTCCTAGGGGCAGCAGCCCCTAGTGGGGTCCAAGGGGCAACGCCCCTGGCTGGGGCCGGGCTGCCAGGTCAGCGCGAAAAATTTTTATATTTAAGGTTTTATATAGAACATTTACTTATAGCAAAATCGTTCTTCCTGTTAAAACCCCTTAAAATCTTAGTCATTTAAAAACGTAAATTTAGTATGCATAATAGCCCCAAAACATGAAAAACTTATAAATAGGGGATCTAGAACTCACCTGGATACCACGAATAACTTCTAGGCTAAGCTTACAAGGCTAGGATCACTCTACACAGCCTGCAGAATAGCTAACACTTAAAGGGGTTAATTTCTGCCTAAATTCGCTGCTAATTTCGCTGCAAGATCAACAATTTCGCAGCTAGGTTCGCCAACAGTTTCGCTGCTAGTTTCACCAGCAGTTTCGCTGCTAGTTTCGCTAGCACCTTCGCTGGCAGTTTCGCTGGCATCTTCGCTGCCAGTTTTGCTGCCAGTTTCGCCCAACTTTCGTTGGAAAAACATGTCTGCGAAACTACCTGCGAAACTATAATTTCGCAGGAAGATCCACAGTTTCGCTGATTGAATATGCAAATTCGCTGGATGAACATACAGTTTTGCAGATCGCATAAAAATTACGAACCAGTCCGTTTTTAACCCAAAATCATAACTTTTACGTCCAATCTCTTAGTTTATCATCCATGAGGCTAAATCTAAGCTTTATACATGTTTTCATACGTAAAAATGTGACCTTTATGCGATTCTTTGCAACTTTTCAAAACCCAAAACCCTAGAATCCGGGTTTGATCTACAGAAGGGTTTAGAGGTCGATTCTTACCTGGATTTGTTGCTTCTTTCTTAGATCTTGATGCTCCAACACCCAGATCTTCAATCTCTTCACCTTAGAAGCTTCAAATCTTGAGTTTTCTCCACTTTCTCTCTCTACTTTCTCTCTCTACGAATTTTGGTGGCTAGGGTTGTAATGATGGAGATGGAGGCTGATTTGGGTAGGTTAAGGGCTGATTATGGGCCTTAATCACTTAGGCTCTTGTCCATAAACCCAATTTGGCCCATAACCCATTTCCCTCTTTTATTAGATACCCATTAATTAAGCCCATTATCCTTAATGACTCGTTTCGACTTTTCGGGGTGTTACAGCTAGAGTGTTTGAAGATGGTGGTAGAGTGTTCTGTGTGAGTTTGGGAAGCACTAGATTGATTTGAAGGTGATTAGTACGATCTTGTGTTTGGATTTGATTTCGATTTAAACTGTACCTACATTGTTTCATTTATTAATTATGAGTGTCATTTTAGTTATTCGTATCCTTGGATTTGTTTAAATTAGTTCAAGAGTGTGTTGGGAAACGAAAATACATAGGACAATAGGTTGTTACTATACGAAGAAGTTATCTGTGCTAGAAGAATTGCTATTTAACGCTTTTGTATACTTACTTTGTTTCCCATGTATTATGTTTAGCTTTCAAAACTACTTGGTTGAAAAAGCTTATACTCGCATAATATGAGTGATATATAAGAAAATATAATTTACTTGATCGTGGACCTTTGTTTGAGTTCTTATTCATTGTTCATACATTTAGTTTCATTTATAAGGTTTGATTACTTAGGCTTCATAAGGGTAATTTAAATTTGGATTCTTATGAATCGATGCTCAACAAGAAATATAAGGATCAAGAGTAACTATTTGGATTCATTCTAGTGGATTTGGTATGTTAGAGTATTTGAAGATGGTGGTAGAGTGTTCTAGATGAGTTTGGGAAGCACTAGATCGATTTTAAGGTGATTAGTACGGTCTTGTGTTTGGATTTGATTTCGGTTTAAATTGTACCTACATTGTTTCATTTATTAATTATAAGTGTCATTTCATTTATTCTTATGCTTGGATTTTTTTTAAATTAGTTTAAGATTGTGTTGAGAAACGCAAATACACAAGAATGTAGGTTTATACGGGACGAAGAAATTATCCGTACTAAAAGTATTATTATTTAACGTTTTTGTATACTTACTTTGTTTCCTAAGTATTATGTTAAGACTTCGAGACTACTTGATTACATAAACTTATACTCGCATAATTTGAGTGATATATAAGAAAATCTAATTTCTTTGATCGTGGACCTTGGTTTGAGTTCTTATTCATTGTTCACACATTTAGTTTCATTTATAAAAATTGATTACTTACGCTTTATAAGGCTAATTTAAATTTGGATTCTTATGAGTAAATATGAATGATTTATTAGTCCTATGAAACATCTATTGTTGACTCGGTGCTCAACAAGAAATATAAGGATCGAGAGTAAGTATTTGGATTCATTCTAGTGGATTTTGTATGCTAGAGTGTTTGAAGATGGTGGTAGAGTGTTCTGGGTGAGTTTGGGAAGCACTAGATTGATTTGAAGGTGATTAATACGGTCTTGTGTTTGGATTTGATTTCGGTTTAAACTGTACCTACATTGTTTCATTTATTAATTATGAATGTCATTTTAGTTATTCGTATCCTTGGATTTGTTTAAATTAGTTCAAGAGTGTGTTGGGATACGAAAATACATAGGACAATAGGTTGTTACTATACGAAGAAGTTATCTGTGCTAGAAGTATTGCTATTTAACGCTTTTGTATACTTACTTTGATTCCCATGTATTATGTTTAGCTTTCGAAACTACTTGGTTGAAAAAACTTATACTCGCGTAAGATGAGTGATATATAAGAAAATCTAATTTACTTGATCGTGGACCTTGGTTTGAGTTCTTATTCATGTTCACACACTTAGTTTTATTTATAAGGTTTGCTTACTTACGCTTCATAAGGGTAATTTAAATTTGGATTCTTATGAGTGAATACGAATGGTTTATTGGTCCTATTAAACATCTATCGCTGACTCGGGGCTCAACACAAAATATGAGGATCGAGAGTAAGTATTTTGATCATTGTAGTGGATTTTGTATGCTAGAGTGTTTGAAGATGATGGTAGAGTGTTTTGGATGAGTTTGGGACACACTAGATCGATTTTAAGGGTGATTAGTATGGTCTTGTGTTTGGATTTGATTTCGGTTTATCGTACCTACATTGTTTCATTTATTAATTATAAGTGTCATTTTATTTATTCTTATGCTTGGATTTTTTTAAATTAGTTTAAGATTGTGTTGAGAAACGCAAATACACAGGACTATAGGTTTATACGAGACGAAGAAATTATCCGTACTAAAAGTATTGCTATTTAACGTTTTTGTATACTTACTTTGTTTACCATATATTATGTTAAGACTTCAAGACTACTTGATTGCATAAACTTATACTTGTATAATTTGAGTGATATATAAGAAAATCTAATTTACTTGATCGTGGACCTTGGTATGAGTTCTTATTTATTGTTCACACATTTAGTTTCATTTATAAGGTTTGATTACTTACGCTTCATAAGGGTAATTTAAATTTGGATTCTTATGAGTGAATATGAATGGTTTATTTGTCCTATGAAAGATCTATTGTTGACTCGATGCTCAATAAGAAATATAAGGATCGAGAGTATGTATTTGGATTCATTCTAGTGAATTTTGTATGCTAGAGTGTTTGAAAATGGTGGTACAGTAATCTGGATGAGTTTGGGAAGCACTAGATCGATTTTAAGGTGATTAGTACGGTCTTGTCCTTGGATTTGATTTCGGTTTAAATTGTACCTAAATTATTTCATTTATTAATTATAAGTGTCATTTTATTTATTCTTATGCTTGGATCTTTTTAAATCAGTTTAAGATTGTGTTGAGAAACGCAAGTACACAGGAATGTAGGTTTACACGGGACGAAGAAATTATCCGTGCTAAAAGTATTGCTATTTAATGTTTTTGTATACTTAGTTTGTTTCCCATGTATTATGTTAAGACTTCGAGACTACTTGGTTGCATAAGTGATATATAAGAAAATCTAATTTACTTGATCGTGGACCTTGGTTTGAGTTCTTATTCATTGTTCACACATTTAATTTCATTTATAAGGTTTGATTACTTGCGCTTCATAAGGGTAATTTAAATTTAGATTCTTATGAGTGAATACGAATGGTTTATTGGTCCTATGAAACATCTATCGTTGACTCAGGACTCAAAAGAAATATGAGGATCGAGAGTAAGTATTTTGATCATTGTAGTGGACTTTGTATGCTAGAGTGTTTGAAGATGGTGGTAGAGTATTTTGGATGAGTTTGGGAAGCACTAGATCGATTTTAAGGGTGATTAGTACGGTCTTATGTTTGGATTTGATTTCGGTTTACCGTACCTACATTGTTTCATTGATTAATTATAAGTGTCATTTTATTTATTCTTATGCTTGGATTTTTTAAATTAGTTTAAGATTGTGTTGAGAAACGCAAATACTTAGGACTGTAGGTTTATACGGGACGAAGAAATTATCCATACTAAAAGTATTGCCTTTTAAAGTTTTTGTATACTTACTTTGT
The DNA here is from genome assembly GCA_025215565.1 of Flaveria ramosissima. Taxonomy (NCBI): domain Eukaryota; kingdom Viridiplantae; phylum Streptophyta; class Magnoliopsida; order Asterales; family Asteraceae; genus Flaveria; species Flaveria ramosissima. Next base: position 5,904,577 of record CM046032.1, read on the forward strand.
TTCCCATATATTATGTTAAGACTTCTAGACTACTTGATTGCATAAACTTATACTCGCATAATTTGAGTGATACATAAGAAAATCTAATTTAGTTGATCGTGGACCTTGCTTTGAGTTCTTATTCATTGTTCACACATTTAGTTTCATTTATAAGGTTTGATTACTTACGCCTCATAAGGGTAGTTTAAATTTGGATTCTTATGACTCGATGCTCAACAAGAAATATAAGGATCAAGAGTAACTAATTGGATTCATTCTAGTGGATTTGGTATGCTAGAGTGTTTGAAGATGGTGGTAGAGTGTTCTGGATGAGTTTGGGAGGCACTAGATTGATTTTAAGGTGATTAGTACGGTCTTGTGTTTGGATTTGATTTCGGTTTAAACTGTACCTACATTGTTTCATTTATTAATTATAAGTGTTATTTTATTTATTCTTATGCTTGGATTATTTAAATTAGTTTAAGATTGTGTGGATAAACGCAAATACACAGGACTGCAGGTTTATACGGGACGAAGAAATTATCCGTACTAAAAGTATTGCTATTTAACGTTTTTGTATACTTACTTTGTTTTCCATGTATTATGTTAAGTCTTAAAGACTACTTGGTTGCATAAACTTATACTCGCATAATTTGAGTGATACATAAGAAAATCTAATTTACTTGACCGTCGACCTTGGTTTGAGTTCTTATTCATTGTTCACACATTTAGTTTCATTTATAAGCTTTGATTACTTACGCTTCATAAGGGTAATTTAAATTTGGATTCTTATGAGTGAATATGAATGGTTTATTGGTCCTATGAAACATCTATTGTTGACTCGGTGCTCAAAAAGAAATATAAGGATCAAGAGTAAGTATTTGTATTCATTCTAGTGGATTTTGTATGCTAAAGTGTTTGAAGATGGTGGTAGAGTGTTCTGGGTGAGTTTCGGAAGCACTAGATTGATTTGAAGGTGATTAGTACGGTCTTGTGTTTGGATTTAATTTCGGTTTAAACTGTTGTCACACCCCCGCTAAAAGCGGAAACACGGGGATGTAACAAGACCGAGATCATCATAACACATGGTAAGCGATAGAGATGCAATATAAATAAATGATGACAAGCGTGTCATGACGACACCCGACAACAAGGGGACTTGTGTCGTGTTTAGTCAATGTTCACGACAACCTAGCCATAAGCAACATGATAACGATAACACATAATCACATAAAGATGAAATTGTAAATGTTAATTCCCACAACCCGGGAACAAGTTTCCAAAGATGATAATTGTTTACAAGTGTTAACATTGTTCAAAAGATTGTTTATCAAAACATGTTAAGTCCCAAAATGCATCCTAGGGTCTCCACTAAGGCAGCACACCTAGATTCCTGGACTTGTATGATCACCTGAAAAGATATGCTTAAAACGGTCAACATAATTGTTGGTGAGCTCGCAGGTTTATGTAATAAAAATGTAAGTGATGTTGTATAAGTAAGCGTAATGGAATACCGTGAATACAGTTATATACACAAGTAAAATCACATGACATGAGCTTTGCAACCGAACCTAGCGACGTACACAAAGAAATTGTCGGCATATATTCACCCAAGGGCCCGTTCCTGGTCACTGATGGTACCAACTAGTATACCATCGAACGAGGGTGGGGGTGTCAACCCAGTAGTACTACCAATACCTAACCGTCGGTTCCCACACTGGCATTAAATAGTTGCAAAGATAGAACCACACAACAGACCCAAGCATGTATCAAATAGTACTTGCAACACAGTATCACGTTGATTCTTTGTATGTAAAATGTATGTAAGTTGTACAGCATTGAAAATGAGTAAGCATACTTTTCCCCCAAGTTGTAAATGGTTGAAATATTGTATAAATGAAAAAGGGGCCACGAAACTCACTTGTTAAGTGGTAAGTATGTATGATCGATGTAATCCCAAATGTTGAATGCAAATAAACAGTCAAACACCTATTGACAGTTATTGTAAAGCATTAATGATATGATATATAAGCGCGCAATAATGATGGGTCGGTTCGGGTCGTATCGGCTGGGTCGCGTATAACACATACAAACTGACACGCGTACTAGATCTTATGTAGATCCAAGTACAAGACATTGTTGCCATTGATGATGATGTTTAAGTAAAAGTCTCATTGTTATTGAAGAAGTATTGAATATGTGTCAATAGTTATAAGTCGATTGATCGTTGTAAAGCGTCAGTTCAAATTGTTTAAAATAGTATTTGTGCCCTTTTTCGCGTTGACTTTAATATTTGTGGCTGAACAATGGCTATTGTGTTAATGTTACAATCAACATCACACGACTTACTCACACCACGCACAAAAGAGATCAAACACAACAATTTCAGTCGCATAACAAGGCCAGACGCACGACTCAATCTCCATTCGTACGAATCAACCCTCAATCGTGCGAATCAGCTTCATTCGTACGATTGAGCCTTTATTTGTATGACTGGCCTTCAGTCGTACCACACAACACCCAATCGCACGACTCGACCTCCATACGCACGAATCAACCTTCAGTCGTGCGAATTAGCTACTTTCGTACGATTGAACCTTCTTTCGTGCGATTGGACTCCAGTCGTGCGAACCACACACAATCGCACACATTCAGTCGGTCACCTGACTCAATCTCACACAATCACTCATACGCATGACTCAATCGCATACACTCATTCGCACGCATGACTCAATCGCATACAATCACTCAGTCGCACAACTCAGTCGCACGACATGCCTAGTCGCACAACTCAGTCGCGCGATTGACTTAGACGCATGATTCAGTCGCACGACCCACTCAGTCGCACGGCTCAATCGCATGGTTGACCCAGTCGCCTGATCTGCAGAATCGCGACTGTGGTCGGGCTGAGCAGCCCCCGAGCTGCTCTAAACACGGGTTTTACACCATAAGGACCTCCGGAAACACTCAACAAACATACACAAACATGAAACACAAGCAAGAAGACCTCACACGCACCCATACAACCTTGTGTGTTCGGGTTGAACCCGAACACCCGAAACCCTAGTTTTGGACAGCCGTGAAATGGCTAGAAAACGGACAACCAAAGACGACTACCTACTAGAAATGAGTAGTCTAAGCTGTAGATGGTGTCTAGACGAAGAAAACAAGACCTCTCGGGTTGAATTTGGTGCTAGAATGGAGATTTTGTGTGTGGAGAGAATGAAGATGAAGAAGATGGTGAAAGTGAGTTTCTAGGGCTGGTAAGGGGTATTTATACCCAGCCCAAGTTTACAAAATTACAAGTTTAGTCCCTGCACTTAACCCCCGAGCTTTCCCAAATTTGGTTCGGTTGAAAAACGACTTTATTAGATGCTTTATTGTAATTGTAAAAGTACATTTAATGTTGTCATGACTTAAGAAATGGTTGTGTTAAAACATTTAATATATATATAAAATGATATATTTGACGGTTTCGAAAATGAAAGTTTTAAAGTCTTTTAAGGTTAACATATGGTCATAACGAATGCACACACAACGATAATAATGCACACATGATATCCACATAAAGAGTCAAATAAAGATGAGAAATGACCGATCAAAGAATAGATAACGAACAAACACGTTAATTGACGGACCTCAAGGTGACGGATGTCACAGTATCCCCCAGTTGAGAGAATTTCGTCCCGAAATTCAGCTGGAGTTAGGTCCAAGAGGTCATCCTCGAAAAGATGTGGATATTTGAGTTTCATCTGATCTTCACGTTCCCATGTGAACTCTGGCCCTCATTTTGAATTCCACCTTACGCGAACAATAGGTATCCTACTGCGCTTCAGTTGCTTGACCTTTCGATCCATGATCTCAATGGGTTCCTTAACAAAATGAAGCTTGTCGTCAATCTTGATTTCCTCGATTGGCACGTGAAGGGATTCATCGGCCAAACACTTCTTGATGTTGGACACGTGAAATGTATCATGCACACCGCTAAGCTCTTGTGGCAACCTCAACCGGTAAGCCACTGGACCGATCCTTTCAGTGATCTCAAATGGTCCAACGTATCTTGGGGCTAACTTCCCTTTCTTTCCGAATCGAACGACTCCTTTCCACGGGGAGACTTTGAGTAACATACGATCCCCAACATTGAATTCTCGAGGCTTCCGACGATTGTCGGCATAGCTCTTTTGGCGATCTCGCGCGGCTTTAAGTCGATCTTTGATTTGGAAAATCTTGTCTGTTGTTTCTTGGATGATCTCTGGGCCTGTTAGCTGACTTTCACCAATTTCGGCCCAACAAACGGGAGATCTGCAGTTCCTTCCATACAACGCTTCAAATGGAGCACATCCAATGCTTGTATGGTAGCTGTTGTTGTAGGAGAACTCAATCAACGGTAGATGAGCATCCCAACTACCACGAAAATCGATTACACACGCTCTCAACATGTCTTCTAGCGTCTGTATAGTTCGTTCACTTTGGCCATCTGTCTGAGGATGATAGGCTGTACTCATGTCTAACCGAGTGCCCATCGCTTTCTGTAGTATCTGCCAAAAATGTGAAGTGAATCGGCTATCTCGGTCGGATATGATTGACACCGGCACCCCGTGCCGTGTCACGACCTCTTTGATGTACAATCTCGCCAACTTATCCATCTTGTAATCTTCTCGGATAGACAAGAAATGTGCTGATTTCGTCATTCGATCAGTCATGACAGCTGTTTGTTCTAGGGAGTTTGGTAATGAAATCCATAGCTATGTTCTCCCATTTCCACTCGGGAATTTCAGGTTGCTGTAATAATCCTGATGGTTTCTGATGTTCAGCTTTAACTTTGGAACACGTCAAGCATTGGCTGACGTATAAGGAGATGTCTTTCTTCATGCCTAGCCACCAGTACAGATCCTTAAGATCATGATACATCTTGTCTGCACCAGGATGAATAGAATATCGCGTCTTGTGGGCTTCATCCATGACCAAGGTTCAAACACCTCCCCATTTGGGTACCCATATGCGATCTATGAAGTACTGAATACCGTCATCCTTGCGAATCATCTGTTTATCCAACCCCCAGAACTCTTCTCCCGCAAGGTTTTCTTCTTTCAATGCCTCACTTTGTGCAATTTGAATCTGAGCTTTCAAGTTGGTTTGGATGGTCAATCCCAACGCTCGTGCACGCAGTGGTTTCACACGTTCTTTACGGCTTAAGGCATCAACCACCATGTTAGCTTTCCCCGGATGATACCGTATTTCACAATCGTAGTCGCTAAGAACCTCTACCCAACGTCGTTGACGCATGTTAAGTTCCTTCTGATCCAGAATATGTTGGAGGCTCTTATGATCAGTGAAGATGATGCATTTGGTGCCATACAAGTAATGCCTCCAAATTTTGAGTGCAAATACTACAGCGCCCAACTCAAGATCATGAGTGGTGTAGTTCTTTTTGTGCACTTTAATGTGACATCTTGTAATTTTGGTTAATTAAAAGTTAACGCCGTTTATTCTTATAAGGACTATTAATGCTTTTCATGAAACTTTTGGGCTATTTGTGTTTATCTCTTAGTTAGTCTCTAATTCTTTAATGCAAAAAGATTATTGTTTATCTATTAAATTGAATATTATAATAATAACAATAATAACTTTTATAAGAGAAATAATTATGTTATTATTAATACTAATAATAATAGCAAGTTATAATAATGATATTATAATAATAATAATAGTAATTGTAACAAAAACAATAATAATAATTTATTAGGTTTAGTAAACTTAAATTGGTTGAAACTTAAAAAGAAATAAAGTTTAAGGGGGTTTATTGTTAAATTATAAACTTTAATATAAAGGTTTGGGCATAAAATAATAACAAGTTAAACTACAAGGGCCGAATTGTAACTTTGAAAGTTACAACCCAACCCCCCGCCCACTTTTTCCCCTCGGTTTTCGGCCAGCCCGCCGGCCACCGCCGGCTGCGGCTCCGGCGACCATTAGACCCACTCGAAACCCTTCAAAACTAATACCAAAAGATCCCAACCGTTTCATCAACTCATTTAGAACTCAATTATGATCGTTAATTGAAATTAAACAACCGTTATGGACCTTAACAAGTCCGGAAACGGTCGTGAACATCAAACGGGTCGATCGAGCATTAACCTTCAATAATAGTCTAATTAATCGAACATAAACAATCATGTACCTAATACTAAAAGATTGCAACTCTCAATTGCATCTGAAACGAACGCTAACATTCCTTTCGAACCCCACCTAAACCGTGAACCTGCAACAACGCAAACACCGTCACCCGGTCCTTGAAACCTGAAATTGATTGAGGGCTGTGATTCGCGAGTGTTCCCCGAAGCTCCACACGAAGTTAATTGGAGTATAATCACCATTTGATCATAATCGAGCTTCACATTGGTCGCGACTCGTTTCTAACCGGTTCATACCAAACCAATCTTCAATTCGGGTAATTAATCATACAAACATGCTCGATTTTTGTTGGGGAACAATAGCCCTACCATTAATTTGATTTGCAACATTGATTTGGAGGTCAATTTAATCCAAGAACGAACTAGGGTTCTTGGATTTGGGGGGGGTTTTCTTGTTTTGGTTTAAAAGATAAAGAAAACGGGTTATGACAGGCCTATGCGACCCAGCCTAATGGTAAACTGTGCCCCTGAAAACCTGGAGGTCCCGGGTTCGACCCCGGGCCACTCCACTTTTTCTTTTTGAGGCTTTTTAGCCTTCTACAACATTTTTAAAAAATTTTAAAAATTATAAAAAGGCATTTTATAAAAGCTGAAAATTTTAGATGTTTCTAAATGTTGTCTAGAAAAATTTATGTTCTTGTTTTTTTTTTTTTTTATACAAACCAAAAGATATAATTAGTTAAATATTTATAAAAAATGGATTTTTAATGTTGGTTAACTATTTAAATTATTATTTGTTCAAAAGATATATTTAGATTATTCTTTATAAATTAAACTTAAAATATAGTTTTAATCTAATAAATAGTTGTTTGTTCAAATAATATGTTTAAGCTATTTTCTTATAAAATAGACATTAAATATTGTTATAACTCATCTAATCATTATTTGTTCAAATAGCAAATATATATTATTGTTTAAAATAAGAGTTATCTTAAAAGATTGTTTTAAATTATATTTAGACTTTGGGACAAATGTTTTTCTTTATTTCGTAGTATTAAAAACGATTAAATATATATTGACAAAGCATAACCAAAAATTATCATGTTAGTTGGGTTATAAATTATTAACATCCCAAAATTCAATTAAAACCTTAGCTTCCATTAAAACGTTAAACCTATTTTAATTTAACTTTAACCTTGTGAATACATATATTTTAGTGCATTGTGAAGGACTACTTTGTATCGACGCTTTTGATTATTTTCTTATTAATCATCCAATAAATACTTTTGATCATGTGAGTATTCCATACCCCATTTTTGTTTAATTTCACACTTTGGGGTGAAGCATGTTAACTTATACTTTGCACTTGTAAACTTGTTTGAGACTTGTAAACTTTATGGCAATTCATCATGTTAAGTCGTGGTTAGTTGAACTTATGTGGTTACCATGTTATGGCGTTATATGTACAATCATTAACTATTGCTAGCCCAGCAAAGTCATAGATCTATGGGTAAGACAAGCCTGCTTGGTTGATCCAAGTACACTTAGCTGATCGTATATACTTTTAACGTTTGAGACTTGTAAAACATTGTCAAGGTTTGATTGTTGCATTGTTCATAGCATCCCTAATCACTATATTCACTAACTTATGACTTGAATTGCCATCTTTTATATACTTATGTATTAAAAACTATGGAATGCTCACCAACATTATTGTTGACCTTTTATTTTTAACATGTTTCAGGAAATGCCCAAGTTTGATTATCTACACATTGAAGCTTGCAAATCTAGGAATGGACCTAGATTAATAAATAAAATAGAATGAATTGTTACATTCTATGTTTTGCTTTTATTTTCTTTGAAACTTATGATTGTAATGTGACAATTGAAACTTATGTTTAAATTATATTTGGTTTATTAATAGCGTTATGTGGCTATGAACGATCTTAACTCTCACTCCTCGACGTTTCCGCCGTCAAGGTTGGGGTGTGACAGATTGGTATCAGAGCCCATAACTATAGGGATCTAGGTTATTAGAAATGGTGACCTAGGCTATAGTATGCATGAACCTTATAGAATTATATTTCTATCTTGTAAATTATATAGTTTTCATGCTACATAATGCTATGCCTCTTATGTGCAATTTGATGCCTTAGCATAGGATTGCCTAAACATTGTTACTTGTCTCCCTAAACTTAACTTTGACTCTTTGACTCTCCCCGAACATGAACTCTCTTAACCTTATTCTCGTCGACACGTGGAATCTTATGCTTATTTTATGACTTGGATCTTTAGACGTTATGTCTAATCTATATAAATCTCATCAAGGTTTTGATTCTATGAACCTAAGAAATATTGTGTGACACATAGACACCTGTATCCTGGTTTTCCTGGCAAAAGGCCCTCGGGCTAAGGCAAGCATATCGCATAAATCCTACGGGACTAGTTATGCTTACCTGGGGATTTCTGGGATGAGTGATAAACTATGGTCAACATACACAAGTTTCTAAGGTAAATGGGTCAATTCACCTTGACGTGTCAACGTTTTCAAATGGTAATGCGTTACCAAATGGAAACATCCCGTGTACCTTATAACCCTTAGCTTATCTTAGTTAAACTACTATCCTTTGTTATCCCCGCTCCTGTAACTAACTCATTTTTGTATATCCAGCATGTCTCGTCACCATGGAAAGCGTGGAAGTTCTGACCGTAAGCTGGCTGCCATGATTGCCCGACAAATGGCTGTCGTTCTCCCGACTATGGTTGCTGAACTCAATAGCACACTAATGGCTAATAGCAACAACAACAACACCAATGGGAACAATAGTGGTGCTAATGGAGACAATAGCAACAATCAAAATGGGAACAATCAACAAGGGAACAACCGTACTTGCACCTTCAAACACTTCAACTCGTGCAAACCCACTAGTTTTAGTGGAAAAGAAGGAGCCACTGGACTTCTCGAGTGGTTTGAAAGTATGGAGAACACGTTCATTGTTAGTGAGTGTCCCAACGAGTTCAAGGTTCGCTATGCCACAAGTGTTCTTCAACAACGAGCACTCACATGGTGGAATAGTGAAAAAAGAAACCGTGGAACCGAGATTGCTTTGGCCTTACCTTGGGAGGAATTCAAGGAGATCATGATCCAAAAGTTTTGTCCGAGGAGCGAGTTGCAAAAGTTAGAGGAGGAGTTCTGGAACCTCAAACAGGATGGTGGGAATCATTTGGCTTATTCCACCCGGCATCATGAGTTGAGTATGCTCCTACCACACATGGTGGACACCGTGCCCCGTAACATCGAGAAATTTATCAAGGGGGTACCACCTCAAATTCAAGATGCCGTGGTGGGTAGTAGGCCCACAACTTTGGAGGAAGCAATTACCATCACTGCACAGCTCACCGAGAATCATATAAGAGCTGGCACTATGTCGGCAAAGGGTTCCAAGTCTGTTACGAAGGTGATACCCGAGGCAACAAAGGAGGTAAGGGCCGAGTCATCTTCTCAAAACAAGAAGCTTAAGTTCATCCCGACACGCAACTACGCCGTGACCGCTCCTAATGTTCCTCAAAAACAAATGGTGGTTGCGAATCAAGCTCCCATGGCTAAGGTTTATGCCGGTCCACATCCTATGTGTAACACGTGCAAGTACCATCATGCAAGCAACATTCCATGCCGAGTCTGCTCTCTGTGTGGAAAGTATGGTCATTTGGTGGCTACTAGTCTTCGTGCGCCAAACAACACTGCCATGCTTACCAACCGAACCTGCTACAACTGTTGTGAGGCTGGCCATATTCTCCCTCAATGTCCTCGCAATGCGGGAAATGTGCCACCGGCTCGTGGAAGGGCTTTCAACATCAACGCCAACCAAGCACAAGCCAACAACGACGTGGTGAATGGTACGCCGTTGAATTTCTTTTAGTCCTTTCTTGTCTTGTGAAATTTCCTATCTATGTTCATCATACCAATAATAGGTTGTTACCAAACAGGTATGTATCTTGTAAATAAACATTATGCATCTGTATTGTTTGATTCGGGTGCCGATAGGAGTTTCGTGTCCCTGGAATTCGAGTCTTTACTTTCTAAACCGCGTGTCAATCTAGAAAGATCTTTCACTGCCGAAATCACCGATGGAAAATCTATTGTCGTGGACGTCGTAATACGTGACTGCACTTTAAGCCTTAACGAACACGAGTTCTTCGTCGACCTTATTCCTATGCAATTGGGAAGCTTTGATGTTATCATTGGTATGGATTGGTTAGCCAAGCATCGTGCGGAAATTCTATGTTTCGAGAAGTGTATCCGAATTCCTTTACCGACTGGAGATACCTTGAAAGTCTTTGGGGAGAAATCATCCCAAAGACTCAAACTCATGTCTTGCATCAAGGCCCGCAAGTGCTTAAGTAAAAACTACATGGCTTTCATGGCATATGTAGTTAATACGAAGGCCAAGGGTAAGGAGTTGAAAGACATTCCTGTTGTGCGAGACTTTCCCGAGGTTTTTCCCGAGGATCTTAAAGGGTTACCTCCCGTGTGAGAAGTTGAGTTCAAGATTGATTTAATCCCTGGCGCAAACCCTGTGGCTAAATCACCTTATCGTCTTGCACCGTCTGAAATGCAAGAATTAGCTAGTCAATTGCAAGAGTTGACCGATAAGGGTTTCATTCGTCCTAGCTCATCACCGTGGGGTGCACCTGTACTGTTTGTGAAGAAGAAGGATGGATCATTTCGTATGTGCATCGACTACCGGGAACTCAACAAGCTTACTATCAAAAACCGATACCCTCTTCCTCGAATCGATGATCTCTTCGACCAACTTCAAGGAGCAACTCAATTCTCAAAGATCGATCTACGTTCTGGGTATCATCAACTACGTGTTCACGATGATGACATTCCAAAGACCGCTTTTCGTACTCGATATGGGCACTACGAGTTCATGGTTATGCCTTTTGGTTTGACCAATGCACCTGCCGTGTTCATGGATCTCATGAATCGAGTATGTAAACCGTATTTGGATAAGTTCGTAATCGTGTTCATTGATGACATTCTTATCTATTCCAAGACGAAAGTCGATCACGAGACACACTTGCGACAAGTTCTTGAACTTTTGAAGAAGGAGAAATTGTACGCTAAGTTTTCCAAGTGTGAATTTTGGTTGGAAGAAGTTCAATTCCTAGGACATGTGGTGAATAGCCAAGGAATTCACGTTGATCCCGCTAAAATTGAAGCCGTGAAGAATTGGTGTGTTCCCACAACCCCAACCGAGGTTCGTTCTTTTCTGGGTTTAGCGGGATATTACCGTAGGTTCATAGCAAATTTCTCGAAGATTGCTAAACCATTAACGGCGCTAACCCAAAAGAATCGACTCTTTGAATAGGGACCCGAGCAAGAAGAGGCTTTCGAGACATTGAAACGCAAGTTGTGTAACGCTCCTATTCTCACACTTCCCGATGGAAATGACGACTTTACCGTATATTGCGATGCCTCTAATCAAGGTCTTGGTTGTGTTCTCATGCAACGAGGCAAAGTTATAGCATACGCGTCGAGGCAATTGAAGGTTCATGAAGTGAACTACACAACTCATGATCTTGAACTTGGTGCTGTGGTTTTCGCATTGAAGATTTGGCGACACTATTTATATGGAACGCAATGCATAGTCTACACCGATCATAAGAGTCTCCAACACGTGTTTAACCAAAAGGATCTCAACATGAGACAAAGACGATGGATCGAGCTAATTAGCGACTACGACTGCGACATTCGCTACCATCCTGGCAAGGCGAACGTTGTAGCCGACGCGCTAAGTCGCAAGGTTCACAATAAGACTGTCTCGCTTCAAGAGATTCGAGATCGAAGGCAATGGTTTGATACGCTAGGAGAATTTGATACCGAGATCCATGTGGATGTCAACGAGGCTACTATCTTGCTCCAAAACATAAGGATCGATAGTGACCTCGAGTTATGCATTCGTGAGGCTCAACAAGCGGCATTAACCGACGAAGGGAAGGATGAAGATTTGATGTCTAACGTTCGGTCACAACTGGAGACAAAACCGAATGGCATGTGGTACTTCTTGAATCGACTTTGGATTCCGAATCGTGACAATCTTCGGCACTTCATTATGAACGAGGCTCATCAAACCCGATATTCCATTCATCCTGGCTCCGATAAGATGTACATGGACTTGCGTGGTCAATATTGGTGGCCTGGAATGAAGAAAGATATCGCGTCTTACGTTTCCAAGTGTCTCGCGTGTGCAAGGGTCAAAGCCGAGCATCAACGACCAAGTGGTTTACTTGAGCAACCTGAAATCCCTATGTGGAAATGGGAGCATATATCCATGGATTTCATAACCAAGTTACCTCGTACACCTCGTGGTCATGATAGTATTTGGGTCATCGTTGACCGTTTGACCAAGACAGCACATTTCATACCCATACGAGATACGTACAAGGTTTCAAGGCTAGCTCGAATCTACATTGATGAAATTGTGAGTCGTCATGGCGTGCCCTTACACATTATTTCCGATCGAGATGCTCGTTTCACTTCACACTTTTGGTCTTCGATGCAAGAACTTTTGGGTACTCAATTGGATTTAAGTACGGCTTACCATCCTCAAACCGATGGTCAAACCGAACGAACAATCCAAACCCTCGAGGATCTGCTACGTCTTTGTGTCCTTGATTTTGGTGGTGATTGGGATACGCATTTACCACTCGCGGAATTTTCGTATAACAATAGTTATCACTCAAGTATCAAGATGGCACCATTCGAGGCTTTGTATGGTCGTAAATGTCGTTCTCTGATATGTTGGACTGACATTGGGGAAAATCTTATCACTGGTCCGGAACTTATTCAAGAAACGACCGACAAAGTTTCCAAGATCCGAAATAACCTTGAGGTGGCTAGAAGTCGTCAAAAGAGTTATGCCGATAAAAGACGCAAACCGTTGGAGTTTCAAGTCGACGACATGGTTCTTCTTAAGGTCTCTCCATGGAAGGGTGTTGTACGTTTTGGGAAGAAGGGTAAGTTAGCCCCACGCTTTGTAGGACCTTTCAAGATTTTGAAAAGAATTGGGAAAGTGGCTTACAAACTGGAGTTACCTTCTGAACTTAGCGGAGTTCATCCTGTCTTTCATGTCTCAAACTTGAGGAAGTGCCTGGCTGATGAAAATTTGCATGTTCCACTAGAGGAAATTCAAATTGATGAGTCATTGCATTTTGTTGAGAAGCCTGTTGAGATTATGGATCGAACCCTGAAGAAGACCCGAACAACTACCACACCTATCGTCAAAGTCCGTTGGGAAAACAAACGTGGAGCTGAGTTCACTTGGGAGCGTGAGGATCATATGAAGGAGCGATACCTGCAATTGTTCTCTTAGCTTTATTCTTAATTTCGGGACGAAATTCTTTTAAGTTGGGGAGACTGTGACATCTTGTAATTTTGGTTAATTAAAAGTTAACGCCGTTTATTCTTATAAGGACTATTAATGCTTTTCATGAAACTTTTGGGCTATTTGTGTTTATCTCTTAGTTAGTCTCTAATTCTTTAATGCAAAAAGATTATTGTTTATCTATTAAATTGAATATTATAATAATAACAATAATAACTTTTATAAGAGAAATAATTATGTTATTATTAATACTAATAATAATAGCAAGTTATAATAATGATAATTATAATAATAATAATAGTAATTGTAACAAAAACAATAATAATAATTTATTAGGTTTAGTAAACTTAAATTGGTTGAAACTTAAAAAGAAATAAAGTTTAAGGGGGTTTATTGTTAAATTATAAACTTTAATATAAAGGTTTGGGCATAAAATAATAACAAGTTAAACTACAAGGGCCGAATTGTAACTTTGAAAGTTACAACCCAACCCCCCGCCCACTTTTTCCCCTCGGTTTTCCGGCCAGCCCGCCGGCCACCGCCGGCTGCGGCTCCGGTGACCATTAGACCCACTCGAAACCCTTCAAAACTAATACCAAAAGATCCCAACCGTTTCATGAACTCATTTAGAACTCAATTATGATCGTTAATTGAAATTAAACAACCGTTATGGACCTTAACAAGTCCGGAAACGGTCGTGAACATCAAACGGGTCGATCGAGCATTAACCTTCAATAATAGTCTAATTAATCGAACATAAACAATCATGTACCTAATACTAAAAGATTGCAACTCTCAATTGCATCTGAAACGAACGCTAACATTCCTTTCGAACCCTACCTAAACCGTGAACCTGCAACAATGCAAACACCGTCACCCGGTCCTTGAAACCTGAAATTGATTGAGGGCTGTGATTCGCGAGTGTTCCCCGAAGCTCCACACGAAGTTAATTGGAGTATAATCACCATTTGATCATAATCGAGCTTCACATTGGTCGCGACTCGTTTCTAACCGGTTCATACCAAACCAATCTTCAATTCGGGTAATTAATCATACAAACATGCTCGATTTTTGTTGGGGAACAATAGCCCTAACATTAATTTGATTTGCAACATTGATTTGGAGGTCAATTTAATCCAAGAACGAACTAGGGTTCTTGGATTTGGGGGGGGTTTTCTTGTTTTGGTTTAAAAGATAAAGAAAACGGGTTATGACAGGCCTAGGCGACCCAGCCTAATGGTAAACTGTGCCCATGAAAACCTGGAGGTCCCGGGTTCGACCCCGGGCCACTCCACTTTTTCTTTTTGAGGCTTTTTAGCCTTCTACAACATTTTTAAAAATTTTTAAAAATTATAAAAAGGCATTTTATAAAAGCTGAAAATTTTAGATGTTTCTAAATGTTGTCTAGAAAATTTATGTTCTTGTTTTTTTTTTATACAAACCAAAAGATATAATTAGTTAAATATTTATAAAAAATGGATTTTTAATGTTGGTTAACTATTTAAATTATTATTTGTTCAAAAGATATATTTAGATTATTCCTTATAAATTAAACTTAAAATATAGTTTTAATCTAATAAATAGTTGTTTGTTCAAATAATATGTTTAAGCTATTTTCTTATAAAATAGACATTAAATATTGTTATAACTCATCTAATCATTATTTGTTCAAATAGCAAATATATATTATTGTTTTAAATAAGAGTTATCTTAAAAGATTGTTTTAAATTATATTTAGACTTTGGGACAAATGTTTTTCTTTATTTCGTAGTATTAAAAACGATTAAATATATATTGACAAAGCATAACCAAAAATTATCATGTTAGTTGGGTTATAAATTATTAACATCCCAAAATTCAATTAAAACCTTAGCTTCCATTAAAACGTTAAACCTATTTTAATTTAACTTTAACCTTGTGAATACATATATTTTAGGTGCATTGTGAAGGACTACTTTGTATCGACGCTTTTGATTATTTTCTTATTAATCATCCAATAAATACTTTTGATCATGTGAGTATTCCATACCCCTTTTTTGTTTAATTTCACACTTTGGGGTGAAGCATGTTAACTTATACGTTGCACTTGTAAACTTGTTTGAGACTTGTAAACTTTATGGCAATTCATCATGTTAAGTTGTGGTTAGTTGAACTTATGTGGTTACCATATTATGGCGTTATATGTACAATCATTAACTATTGCTAGCCCAGCGAAGTCATAGATCTATGGGTAAGACAAGCCTGCTTGGTTGATCCAAGTACACTTAGCTGATCGTATATACTTTTAACGTTTGAGACTTGTAAAACATTGTCAAGGTTTGATTGTTGCATTGTTCATAGCATCCCTAATCACTATATTCACTAACTTATGACTTGAATTGCCATCTTTTATATACTTATGTATTAAAAACTATGGAATGCTCACCAACATTATTGTTGACCTTTTATTTTTAACATGTTTCAGGAAATGCCCATGTTTGATTATCTACACATTGAAGCTTGCAAATCTAGGAATGGACCTAGATTAATAAATAAAATAGAATGAATTGTTACATTCTATGTTTTGCTTTTATTTTCTTTGAAACTTATGATTGTAATGTGACAATTGAAACTTATATTTAAATTATATTTGGTTTATTAATAGCGTTATGTGGCTATGAACGATCTTAACTCTCACTCCTCGACGTTTCCGCCGTCAAGGTTGGGGTGTGACATTTAAGCTGTCGCGAAGCGTAGGCAATCACCTTATCCTTCTGCATTAATACACATCCCAATCCTTGATGTGACGCATCGCAGTAAACCACAAAATCATCAGTTCCGTCTGGGAGAGACAATATAGGCGCATTGCACAACTTCTCTTTCAACGATTGGAACGCTTGCTCTTGTGCATATCCCCAGTCAAACTTCTTGTCTTTCTGAGTAAGCATGGTTAGCGGTTGCGCGATCTTTGAGAAATTCGCGATGAAGCGACAATAATAACCGGCCAATCCCAAGAATTACCGTATCTCTGATGGTGTCTGGGGCGTATCCCATTTCTTCACCGCTTCGATCTTGCCGGGATCTACGTGAATCCCGTCCTCATTAACCACATGACCCAAAAACTTCACTTCCCGCAACCAAAATTCACATTTTGAGAACTTGGCGAAAAGTTTCTCTTCGCGTAGCAGCTCCAGAATTGCCCGAAGATGTTCTACATGATCCTCTTTTGATCGGGAGTAGATAAGTATGTCGTCTATGAACACGATCACAAACTTATCCAAGTAAGGTTTGCACACCCAATTCATTAGATCCATGAACACAGCTGGTGCGTTAGTCAATCCGAACAGCATGACCAAGAACTCATAGTGCCCATAACGAGTCCTAAACACAGTCTTCGGTATGTCGTCCTCGAAAACCCTTAGCTGATGATAACCAGAACGTAGATCGATCTTTGAAAAATACGAAGCTCCTTGCAGCTGGTCAAATAAATCGTCGATCCTGGGGAGAGGATATCGGTTCTTGACCGTCAACTTGTTCAGTTCACGGTAATCGATGCACATGCGGAACGATCCGTCCTTCTTCTTGACAAATAGTACCGGCGCTCCCCACGGTGAATGACTTGGTCGAATAAAACCCTTCTCCAGTAGTTCCTGTAACTGACTAGACAACTCTTGCATTTCTGACGGCGCTAGTCGATAAGGTGTCTTTGCTACCGGTGTAGCTCCAGGAACCAACTCTATACGGAATTCCACCTGTCGTGGAGGAGGCAAACCAGACAAGTCATCTGGATATACATCTGGGTAATCCCGTACCACTAGAATATCCACCAGTTTCCTCTCTTCGTCTTTCTTTTCAACCACATGAGCCAGAAAAGCGTAGCACTGTTTTCGTAAACTCTGGCGTGCTTTCATGCAGGAAATAAGCTTTAAGTTCTTACCCGGTCGTTCTCCCTAAACCTTGAGTACTTCCCCGTTTGGCATAGGGATACGTACTACTTTGTCTCGACAGACAATCTCTGCTCCATTTTGCGACAACCAATCCATACCCACAATCACATCGAAGCTTCCTAACTCAAAGGGTATCAAATCTATATCGAAGGCATGGTCCTCCAATGTCAACGTGCACTTCCTAATAATCTCATCGGCCTGAACAACCCTACCATTGGCCATTTCTACAGAGTAGCTAGTTTCTAGCCTACTTGGACTCAAATCAAGCAATTGGACAAACTCTAAAGATATAAAACTATTGTCGGCTCCAGTATCAAATAATATAGATGCGAAGTGATGATTGAGTAAGTGCGTACCCGTGACAACATTCGGGTCGTGACGAGCATCATTTGCCCCAATGAATAATGCACGTCCCCGAGCAGTATTCCCCTGAGTAGTCGGGCCTTGATTCCCAGCTATGGCCATCACCTGCTGCTGGTTGTTCCCCTGTTGACCCGGTGCCCGATTCAGCCTGGGGCACATGTTTCTATAATGATCAGGGCTTCCACACTCAAAACAAGCCCTTGCATTCCCGGCGGGGTTAACCGCGTTGACAGGTGCTACCAGATTCGGCGCAGTTCTGCAATCTCTCGCCAAATGACCCGGGCGCCTACAGTTAGCGCACACCCGGCATTGGGTCCCTGGGGGATGATGATAATTGCACCTGTCACATTTGGGGTGCGGCCCCACATACTCTCTCCTGGCCTGAGTCACGGCCATAAAATTCCTGGTTGGTTTAGCCCTCTTCTCAAATTTCCCGGCACTCGACCGGCTCGATTCCCCAACATCCTTTCGCTTCTCGGCTCCTCTGCCCAAAACCCTAGTTCTAACCATCTCATCAGTCAAAGCGCCAGCTTTCAGAATTGCGCTCTGAATAGTAGGAGGAGCGGCTGCTGTGACCATCGCTCTAATTTGAGGCGCGAGTCCCCAAATATACCTTTCAATCCTCTTTGATTCCGGCGTGACCAAGTGCGGAACCAATCTTGCCAGCTCATGAAAACGATCAGTGTAAGCTGCATGCCCTGCCCCCACCATAGCATGATTCCAGAACTCATGCTCCAATTTCTGCATCTCGTTGAGAGGGCAGTATTCCTCGGTGATCAACGCCTTGAATTCATCCCATGACATCTGCATCGCAGATTCTCTTCCTCGAGCTTGAACCTGGGTGTTCTACCAGGTTAGGGCCTTACCCTGTAGTGAACAAGTGGCATACTTGATTCTTTGACTGTCGAGGCACTCACTAATGTCGATCACTGCCTCCATTTTCTCCAGCCACCTGGTTAGGGCTATCGCCCCACCTTTCCCATCAAATTCTCTTGGTTTGCAAGCCACAAACTCCTTGTATGAACATCCCCGACGAGCATTAACCACCCCAGTCTCAATACCGGCAGTACCACCATTTCCGGTTTCCTGGTTGCTCTCGTTTCCAGTCGGGTTCCCGTTTCCCGTCTCAGTTTCGATCCCTCCTTGGGCTCCATCATTGTTGCCACCATCCCCGTGAGGGTGGTGTTGTTGGAGTGCGTCGCTCACTTGGGCCACGATAGTAGGAATCAGCGCGGCCAACTGTTGAGCAATCAGGGCTGCCATGTCGGCGTTCCCTGTTCCTTGACTGTTACTGGCAGGAGCATCGTTTGTTTTCGGTGCTTTGCCTCTACCTCTGCCTCTGCCCCTTGGGGCTTCACTCCCGCCACTATGACTGTTACTGGCAGGAGCATCGTTTGTTCTCGGTGCTTTGCCTCTACCTCTGCCTCTGCCCCTTGGGGCTTCACTCCCGCCACTATTGCTACGGGTAACTCTTCGAGGCGGCATGTTCTAATCATAGAAAAGTAAACACATAAGCTTAAATAAATTGAAAGTGTATATCCATAACACTTATCAAGTTCAGTATTTCATGTCAATATCACACATCGCTTGCAATTCGTGCAGTTCTCACACCATGAATTGATAATGTTCAATGATAATCCATCACAACAATTATAAGTCCATGTATACAATCACGTTTAGTCTAGCGGAGGTTGTCTATTTCCTTCCTCTTTCGAGGTTTCAGACATAGCCTCCTCGGGGTTATTCTCAACGTTCAAGGTCAAACGCAATAGCATGATCTGTGAAGATCTCTTCGGGTTTAATACCCGGATCTGATAAACTAACTCGGCGCGCAGAGGGAACGGAAGATTCAATAGAAGCATCCCATAAAAGAGTGAGCACAAGGGCTCTCTCATAGGGTGGAAAGATCACATAACAAATAGATGAACAAATCAAGCAGCGAGGAACACATACACGAGATATAATATGCATACAGAGTCCTAGCATGCAAATCTACATGAAGGTTCCTAGGTTATAGTCTAGGTCAAGCGTATTGCCTAATTCTCTATAACCAATGGCTCTGATACCAATCTGTCACACCCCCGCTAAAAGCGGAAACACGGGGATGTAACGAGACCGGGATCGTCATAACACATGGTAAGCGATAGAGATGCAATATAAATAAATGATGACAAGCGTTTCATGACGACACCCGACAACAAGGGGACTTGTGTCGTGTTTAGTCAATGTTCACGACAACATAGCCATAAGCAACATGATAACGATAACATATAATCACAGAAAGATGAAATTGTAAATGTTAATTCCCACAACCCAGGAACAAGTTTCCAAAGATGATAATTGTTTACAAGCGTTAACATTGTTCAAAAGATTGTTTATCAAAACATGTTAAGTCCCAAAATGCATCCTAGGGTCTCCACTAAGGCAGCACACCTAGATTCCTGGACTTGTATGATCACTTAAAAAGATATGCTTAAAACGGTCAACATAATTGTTGGTGAGCTCGCAGGTTTATGTAATAAAAATGTAAGTGATCCTGTATAAGTAAGCGTAATGGAATACCGTGAATACAGTTATATACACAAGTAAAATTACATGACATGAGCATTGCAACCGAACCTAGCGACGTACACAAAGAAATTGTCGGCATATATTCACCCAAGGGCCCGTTCCTGGCCTATGATGGTACCAACTAGTATACCATCGAACGAGGGTGGGGGTGTCAACCCAATAGTACTACCAATACCTAACCGTCAGTTCCCACACTGGAATTAAATAGTTGCAAAGATAGAACCACACAGCAGACCCAAGCATGTATCAAATAGTACTTGCAACACAGTATCACGTTGATTCCTTGTATGTAAAATGTATTTAAGTTGTACAGCATTGAAAATGAGTAAGCATACTTTTCCCCCAAGTTGTAAATGGTTGAAATATTGTATAAATGAAAAAGGGGCCACGAAACTCACTTGTTAAGTGGTAAGTATGTATGATCGATGTAATCCCAAATGTTGAATGCAAATAAACAGTCAAACACCTATTGACAGTTATTGTAAAGCATTAATGATATGATATATAAGCGCGCAATAATGATGGGTCGGTTCGGGTAGTATCGGGTCGCGTATAACACACACAAACTGACACGCGTACTAGATCTTATGTAGATCCAAGTACAAGACATTGTTGCCATTGATGATGATGTTTAAGTAAAAGTCTCATTGTTATTGAAGAAGTATTGGATATGTGTCAATAGTTATAAGTCGATTGATCGTTGTAAAGCGTCAGTTCAATTTGTTTAAAATAGTATTTGTGCCCTTTTTCGCGTTGACTTTAATATTTGTGGCCGAACAATGGCTATTGTGTTAATGTTACCATCAATATCACACGACTTACTCACACCACGCACAAAAGAGATCAAACACAACAATTTCAGTCGCATAACAAGGCCAGACGCACGACTCAACCTCCATTCGTACGAATCAACCCTCAATCGTGCGAATCAGCTTCATTCGTACGATTGAGCCTTGATTCGTATGACTGGCCTTCAGTCGTACCACACAACACCCAATCGCACGACTCGACCTCCATACGCACGAATCAACCTTCAGTCGTGCGAATTAGCTACTTTCGTACGATTGAACCTTCTTTCGTGCGATTGGACTCCAGTCGTGCGAACCACGCACAATCGCACACATTTAGTCGGTCACCTGACTCAATCGCACACAATCACTCATACGCATGACTCAATCGCATACACTCATTCGCACGCATGACTCAATCGCATACAAACACTCAGTCGCACAACTCAGTCGCACGACATGCCTAGTCGCACAACTCAGTCGCGCGATTGACTCAGACGCATGATTCAGTCGCACGACCCACTCAGTCGCACGGCTCAATCGCATGGTTGACCCAGTCGCCTGATCTGCAGAATCGCGACTGTGGTCGGGCTGAGCAGCCCGTGAGCTGCTCTAAACACGGGTTTTACACCATAAGGACCTCCAGAAACACTCAACAAACATACACAAACATGAAACACAAGCAAGAAGACCTCACACGCACCCATACAACCTTGTGTGTTCGGGTTGAACCCGAACACCCGAAACCCTAGTTTTGGACAGCCGTGAAATGGCTAGAAAACGGACAACCAAAGACGACTACTTGCTAGAAATGAGTAGTCTAAGCTGTAGATGGTGTCTAGACGAAGAAAACAAGACCTCTCGGGTTGAATTTGGTGCTAGAATGGAGATTTTGTGTGTGGAGAGGATGAAGATGAAGAAGATGGTGAAAGTGAGTTTCTAGGGCTGGTAAGGGGTATTTATACCCAGCCCAAGTTTACAAAATTACAAGTTTAGTCCCTGCACTTAACCCCCGAGCTTTCCCGAATTTGGTTCGGTTGAAAAATGACTTTATTAGATGCTTTATTGTAATTGTAAAAGTATATTTAATGTTGTCATGACTTAAGAAATGGTTATGTTAAAAACATTTAATATATATATAAAATGATATATTTGACGGTTTCGAAAATGAAAGTTTTAAAGTCTTTTAAGGTTAACATATGGTCATAACGAATGCACACACAACGATAATAATGCACACATGATATCCACATAAAGAGTCAAATAAGATGAGGAATGACCGATCAAAGAATAGATAACGGACAAACACGTTACTTGACGGACCTCAAGGTGACGGATGTCACAACTGTACCTACATTGTTTCATTTATTAATTATGAGTGTCATTTTAGTTATTCGTATCCTTGGATTTGTTTAAATTAGTTCAAGAGTGTGTTGGGATACGAAAATACATAGGACAATAGGTTGTTACAATACGAAGAAGTTATCTGTGCTAGAAGTATTGCTATTTAACGCTTTTGTATACTTACTTTGAATCCCATGTATTATGTTTAGCTTTCGAAACTACTTGGTTGAAAAAACTTATACTCGCGTAATATGAGTGATATATAAGAAAATCTAATTTACTTGATCGTGGACCTTGGTTTGAGTTCTTATTCATTGTTCACACATTTAGTTTTATATATAAGGTTTGCTTACTTACGCTTCATAAGGGTAATTTAAATTTGGATTCTTATGAGTGAATACGAATGGTTTATTGGTCCTATGAAACATCTATCGCTGACTCGGGGCTCAACACAAAATATGAGGATCGAGAGTAAGTATTTTGATCATTGTAGTGGATATTGTATGCTAGAGTGTTTGAAGATGGTGGTAGAGTGTTTTGGATGAGTTTGGGAAGCACTAGATCGATTTTAAGGGTGATTAGTTTGGTCTTGTGTTTGGATTTGATTTCGGTTTATCATACCTACATTGTTTCATTTATTAATTATAAGTGTCATTTTATTTATTCTTATGCTTGGATTTTTTAAATTTAGTTTCAGATTGTGTTGAGAAACGCAAATACACAGGACTATAGGTTTATACGAGACGAAGAAACTATCCGTACTAAAAGTATTGCTATTTAACGTTTTTGTATACTTACTTTGTTTACCATATATTATGTTAAGACTTCAAGACTACTTGATTGCATAAACTTACACTTGTATAATTTGAGTGATATATAAGAAAATCTAATTTACTTGATCGTGGACCTTGGTATGAGTTCTTATTCATTGTTCACACATTTAGTTTCATTTATAAGGTTTTATTACTTACGCTTCATAAGGGTAATTTAAATTTGGATTCTTATGAGTGAATATGAATGGTTTATTTGTCCTATGAAACATCTATTGTTGACTCGATGCTCAATAAGAAATATAAGGATCGAGAGGAAGTATTTGGATTCATTCTAGTGAATTTTGTATGCTAGAGTGTTTGAAAATGGTGGTACAGTGTTCTGGATGAGTTTGGGAAGCACTAGATCGATTTTAAGGTGATTAGTACGGTCTTGTCCTTGGATTTGATTTCAGTTTAAACTGTACCTAAATTATTTCATTTATTAATTATAAGTGTTATTTTATTTATTCTTATGCTTGGATTTTTTTAAATCAGTTTAAGATTGTGTTAAGAAACGCAAATACACAGGAATGTAGGTTTACACAGGACGAAGAAATTATCCGTGCTAAAAGTATTGCTATTTAATGTTTTTGTATACTTAGTTTGTTTCCCATGTATTATGTTAAGACTTCGAGACTACTTGGTTGCGTAAGTGATATATAAGAAAATCTAATTTACTTGATCGTGGACCTTGGTTTGAGTTCTTATTCATTGTTCACACATTTAATTTCATTTATAAGGTTTGATTACTTGCGCTTCATAAGGGTAATTGAAATTTGGATTCTTATGAGTGAATACGAATGGTTTATTGGTCCTATGAAACATCTATCGTTGACTCAGGACTCAAAAGAAATATGAGGATCGAGAGCAAGTATTTTGATCATTGTAGTGGATTTTGTATGCTAGAGTGTTTGAAGATGGTGGTAGAGTATTTTGGATGAGTTTTGGAAGCACTAGATCGATTTTAAGGGTGATTAGTACGGTCTTGTGTTTGGATTTGAATTCGGTTTACCGTACCTACATTGTTTCATTTATTAATTATAAGTGTCATTTTATTTATTCTTATGCTTGGATTTTTTAAATTAGTTTAAGATTGTGTTGAGAAACGCAAATACTTAGGACTATAGGTTTATACGGGACGAAGAAATTATCCGTACTAAAAGTATTGCGTTTTAAAGTTTATGTATACTTACTTTGTTTCCCATATATTATGTTAAGACTTCTAGACTACTTGATTGTATAAACTTATACTCGCATAATTTGAGTGATACATAAGAAAATCTAATTTAGTTGATCGTGGACCTTGCTTTGAGTTCTTATTCATTGTTCACACATTTAGTTTCATTTATAAGGTTTGATTACTTACGCCTCATAAGGGTAGTTTAAATTTGGATTCTTATGACTCGATGCTCAACAAGAAATATAAGGATAGAGAGTAACTATTTGGATTCATTCTAGTGGATTTGGTATGCTAGAGTGTTTGAAGATGGTGGTAGAGTGTTCTGGATGAGTTTGGGAGGCATTAGATTGATTTTAAGGTGATTAGTACGGTCTTGTGTTTGGATTTGATTTCGGTTTAAATTGTACCTACATTGTTTCATTTATTAATTATAAGTGTTATTTTATTTATTCTTATGCTTGGATTTTTAAATTAGTTTAAGATTGTGTGGATAAACGCAAATACACAGGACTGCAGGTTTTTACGGGACGAAGAAAATATCCGTACTAAAAGTATTGCTATTTAATGTTTTTGTATGCTTACTTTGTTTCCCATGTATTATGTTAAGTCTTCAAGACTACTTGGTTGCATAAACTTATACTCGCATAATTTGAGTGATATATAAGAAAATCTAATTTACTTGACCGTGGACCTTGGTTTGAGTTCTTATTCATTGTTCACACATTTAGTTTCATTTATAAGGTTTGATTACTTACGCTTTATAAGGGTAATTTAAATTTGGATTCTTATGAGTGAATATGAATGGTTTATTGGTCCTATGAAACATCTATTGTTGACTCGGTGCTCAAAAAGAAATATAAGGATCAAGAGTAAGTATTTGTATTCATTCTAGTGGATTTTGTATGCTAGAGTGTTTGAAGATGGTGGTAGAGTGTTCTAGGTGAGTTTGGAAAGCACTAGATTGATTTGAAGGTGATTAGTACGGTCTTGTGTTTGGATTTGATTTCGGTTTAAACTGTACCTACATTGTTTCATTTATTAATTATGAGTGTCATTTTAGTGATTTGTATCCTTGGATTTGTTTAAATTAGTTCAAGAGTGTGTTGGGATATGAAAATACATAGGACAATAGGTTGTTACAATACGAAGAAGTTATCTGTGCTAGAAGTATTGCTATTTAACGCTATGGTATACTTACTTTGTTTCCCATGTATTATGTTTAGCTTTCGAAACTACTTGGTTGAAAAACTTATACTCGCGTAATATGAGTGATATATAAGAAAATCTAATTTACTTGATCGTGGACCTTGGTTTGAGTTCTTATTCATTGTTCACACATTTAGTTTTATTTATAAGGTTTGATTACTTACGCTTCATAAGGGTAATTTAAATTTGGATTCTTATGAGTGAATACGAATTGTTTATTGGTCCTATGAAACATCTATCGCTGACTCGGGGCTCAACACGAAATATGAGGATCGAGAGTAAGTATTTTGATCATTGTAGTGGATTTTGTATGCTAGAGTGTTTGAATATGGTGGTAGAGTGTTTTGGATGAGTTTGGGAAGCACTAGATCGATTTTAATGGTGATTAGTACGGTCTTGTGTTTGGATTTGATTTCGGTTTATCGTACCTACATTGTTTCATTTATTAATTATAAGTTTCATTTTATTTATTCTTATGCTTGGATTTTTTTAAATTAGTTTAAGATTGTGTTGAGAAACGCAAATACAAAGGACTGTAGGTTTATACGAGACGAAGAATTTATCCGTACTAAAAGTATTGCTATTTAACATTTTGTATACTTACTTTGTTTACCATATATTATGTTAAGACTTCAAGACTACTTGATTGCATAAACTTATACTTGTATAATTTGAGTGATATATAAGAAAATCTAATTTACTTGATCGTGGACCTTGGTTTTAGTTCTTTTTCCTTGTTCACACATTTAGTTTCATTTATAAGGTTTGATTACTTACGCTTCATAAGGGTAATTTAAATTTGGATTTTTATGAGTGAATATGAATGGTTTATTGGTCCTATGAAACATCTATTGTTGACTCAATGTGTAACACCCGGAAATTTATTATTTTGAAGTCGACGAAGAAAGAAAAGAAATAAAGTCCAAAGTCGAGGGACCAAACTCGCCAACGAAGAAAAGTCGGGTAATGTGGTGATATGTGTAGGGAGAGGGCAGCCCACTCTCCCCACACTTAACACATTTCAGCTCACAAAGAAGAGAGAAGAGAGAAAGAGGAGAAAGGGAGAAAAGGTGGTGTTTCGGGTGATTCGGGTGTCCAAATCCGTCGAGTGGCAAGCCAAATCGAAGCTCTTGTCTTTGTGCTCGATTGTGTGAGTTCTAGGACCCCACTTTTACTTGTTTTCAACTGATTTTGGGGCTGGAAGATGTCAAAAACCCGTTTTTATGTGTGTGTGTGTTTGACCCATTTGGGTGTGATGTGTATGGTGTGTTTAGAGTATGATTTCGGGCTTGTGTGTGCTTGTATGGTGTTATGGTATGCATTCCTAAGGTCCAGGAGGGTTGATTTAGGCTTAGAATGGGTTTGGATGAGCTTGGAGGCCGAAAATGGCAGATTGGGTTCGGGATGAACTCCATTCTGCATCAGCTAGGGCTAGGCGACCGAATGAAGGCCATACGGCCGAATGAGGGCGATTGAAGGTCATTCGCACGATTGGGGTTCAGTCGCACGACTGGGAGTCCAGTCGCATGAGGGATGTGCGACTGAGGGTTCAGTCGCATAGATGCTTAGTCGCATGAGTCCATTCGCATGAGGTTAGTCGCATAGGTGCCCATTCGCAGTAATCCCATTCGCACGAGGTCCATACGCACGACTGGATGTTCATTCGCATAGATGACCATCCGCATGGGTCCAATCGCATGATGTTCAGTCGCATGGAGGCCATGCGACTGAAGAGTGTCCATACGCCCGAATAGGGCTGTTGCACTCGAATGAATGTGTAGTTTGACTTTTGACCTTCGGGGAAAGGTCTAGATGTAAGTTTGGACGTAAAGTAATCCGTAAGAGCATGTAAGAGTATGGTTATAGCCTTAGAGTGCATATAGGGCATGATGATGATGATGATGATGTTGCATGTTTATGCATATTATGAATGTATGATGTTGCCCTGTATGATGTTGATGAATGGGTATGATATGTTCCTTATTATGATGTATGATTATCTTTCTTATGGCTTTACGTATTATGACGAATGAAATGAAGTATTATGTAACGTAAAGTGGAAAGTGATGACACGCCTTGCATGCATCGGATAACGGGTTTTTCTTTGTGATTGATCATTATGTGGAACCTCTACCGCTTACCCTTAGTACTGTGGCATACGTTTAGCTGTTCATTTATTGACTTCGGCCCAGTGGCTATGACCGTCGGTTATCATTAGTACTGTGGCATACGTTTAGCTGTTCATTTATTGACTTCGGCCCAGTAGCTAAGACTGATTGGTTAACCCCAGTACCGCGGCATACGTTTAGCTGTTCATTTATTGACTTCGGCCCGGTAGCTGAGACTAATTGGGGTGTAGCATATGGTATTGGTATGGATGATGTCCGATGCGCAAGTAAGTTAAAAGGAATGAATGAACGAATGAATGAATGAAGAAGATAATAATGATATTATCTATGCGTACGTATGATGTGTGATCACGTTAAAGTAACGAATGGTTTTATATGAAAGTAAAGTATGTTTTATTATTAAAACTAGAACTCACTCAGCAACGCTGACTTTTATTGCATTTTCCAGTTGGCAGGTAATGATTGCTGAGGATGGCACGGCAAGGCTACTCAGCTCTTTTGGGATGGCATCCAATTATATAGCTTTTGTGATGTAATGCAAACATGAATTTTGTAACCGGATAATGATGTATTATTTGGCAAAAGTATTTATAATGAAATGTGATGTCATTTTTGAATGTTTCCGCTGCAATGTTTTCTAATGTAACTGAAATTATATGTTTTATGAGCGATGAATGACCAACTGTAGGCGTCCCGGAACGGGGCCTTACAAGTTGGTATCAGAGCCAAAGTTTAAGTGAAATGGGTAAATTTTCAAAATAAACCTTAACTTAAACTGAAAATGGGACGAATGGGGAATGGGATGCCAAACTGAGTAGCTGCGTGCCATCAGGTATTTTCTTAAAGTTAACCGGTTTATGTGCGCATGGTATATGTTATGTGTTGTATGTAGATTTGAATACTGATGTAGTCAGGACAGGTAATACTTGGGGTATGAAGAGTACAGTAAGTGGCTAATCACAACTGGCCACTGTAATTAGGGACTTACTATACTTGACATAAACTGAGTTGTTTCCTTGAATGACCGTGTTGGTGTTTGAATCTTTCAGTGTGTTAGAGAATGGCTGGTGGTAGATCTTCTAGAGCTTCTAGGGGTGGAGGCCGTGATGGCCCTGTTGCTGAACCACGCCCTAAAAGAGGAAGGCCTAGAGCTGAGAAAGAGGTTCCTGCAGAACCTGAGACCCTCATCCAGAAGCTGGGGATGAGAGTGCGAATCTGAGGGCCTCGGTAAAGGAGGCTGTGGTTGAGGAAGTGCATCAGGTCATGCAGACAATCTTACCGTCTGTGGTGACCGAAGTCATCAAAGCTGTGAAGGAGGGGAACGAAGGAGAGAAACGGGCCTCGGGGGAGCAACCGGAGCCTGAAACTATTTTCTCCGAATAATGAGGAGGAAGAGGAAGAGGAGCCTGTGCGGGAGGTGGCACGAGGCTGTAACTACGGGGTGTTTATGAGATGCAAGCCCCCTACTTTTGACGGTAATGGCAATGCCGCTGCTGCTCACCGATGGGTGAGAGAAATGGAGGCTGTTCTCGACATAAGCGAATGCCGAGAAGATCAGAAGGTAAAGTTTGCCACCCACTCCTTTGTGGACTCGGCACTATGCTGGTGGGACAACATTGTCCAAGCAGAGGGTAATCGGGCGATCGGGAGAATGAGGTGGCCCGAACTGAAGAAGATGGTGATCGAGGAGTTTTGTCCTCATAGGGAAATGGATAAGATTGAGAGGGAGTTCCTGCAGCTGGAGGCGGGATCCATGACACACCAGCAATATACTACCAAGTTCAACGAGATGGCACGGTTGGTGCCGGATCAGGTGACGCCTCTTTCTCGGAAGATCAAGAGGTACATTCAGGGTTTACCGGTGGATGTCCGCCGGCATATGATCGCCGCCCGGCCAAGTACGTTTAGGTCGGCGGTTGATTGGCCGGAAGACTTTATGATGAGAGGGGAGTGGTGGTGGTTGAAGCGAATAGGAAGGGTGGTGGTGATCGAAGCTGGAACGGGAAGAGGTTTGGTCGGGGTGAGGCCTCGACGGGTAACAAAAAGGCACGGGTGGATGACCGCCGCGTGGCCACACCGGGAGCAGGGTCGAGGAGATGTGGTAAGTGTGGAAAGGAGCATGCGGGAGAGTGCAGGCTGGGTTTGAATGTGTGCTTCAAGTGTGGGAAGACGGGGCATATGGCGAAGGATTGCCTGACGGGCAAATGTTTTAACTGTGGGGAAATTGGTCATATGAGCAGGGATTGCAAGAAGCCGAGGGCTGAGAGTTCAGGGGCGAAGAGGACGGGAGGTGATGGACCGAGGGCGAGCGCCAGGGCATTCACCATGACACAGGAGGAGGCTAGGACGGACCCTGACGTTGTGTCCGGTACGTTTCTGGTGAACCAAACTTTAGCTTCTGTGTTATTTGATTCTGGTGCTAGTAGGAGTTTTATTTCTGCTGCTTTCTGTGCTAAGCTGCCTGTTAGTAGTAGACGTGTTGATGCGCCCTTTGATGTAGAAACTGCCATAGGTAAGTCTACCAGGATTTCTGAGATGATAGAGAATTGTGATGTGGAGCTTGAGGGTCATAAGTTTCCTGTTAGACCGTTTGTGATGACCTTAGGTGGTTTTGATTTGGTTCTTGGGATGGATTGGTTAGCGGACTTCGAGGCGAACATTGTGTGTCGCAAGAAGATGATTCGGTTGTCGGCGCCTGACGGTAGTTCAGTGACGGTATATGGTGATCGGGTTACTACGATTCCGAAGGTGATCTCGATGGCAGTGGCGGGAAAGTGTATGAGGCGTGGATGTAGTGCCTACTTGGCCTATGTAAAGGATGTGGATACGCCAACACCACAACTAGCCGATGTACCGGTTGTGTGTGACTTTCCAGATGTGTTTCCAGAAGACTTATCAGGAGTGCCACCTGACAGAGAGATCGAGTTTCAGATTGATCTGATACCGGGTGCCCAACCTGTCGCCAAGGCACCGTATCGGTTGGCTCCGACCGAGATGAAAGAGTTGATGGAGCAGTTGCAGGAGTTGCTTGATAAGGGGTTCATTAGACCGAGTATCTCTCCTTGGGGTGCTCCGGTCCTGTTTGTAAAGAAGAAGGACGGTAGTATGAGGATGTGCATCGACTACCGCGAGCTAAACAAGTTGACAGTGAAGAACCGATACCCCTTACCGAGGATAGATGATTTGTTCGATCAGCTTCAGGGTGCCAGTTGGTTTTCGAGAATAGATCTTCGATCTGGTTACCATCAGTTGAAGGTGAAGGAGCAGGATATTCCTAAAACAGCTTTCCGTACGCGCTATGGTCACTACGAGTTTCTTGTCATGTCCTTTGGCTTGACCAACGCGCCAGCTGCTTTTATGGATTTGATGAACCGTGTGTGTCGGCCTATGTTGGATAAATCAGTGATTGTGTTTATTGATGATATCCTGATTTACTCGAGGAGCGAAGCAGAGCATGCCGGTCACATTCGGGAGGTTCTAGAGACGCTGAGGAGGGAGAAGTTGTATGCAAAATTCTCCAAGTGCGCGTTCTGGTTGCGCGAAGTTCAGTTCTTGGGTCACGTGGTGAATCCCGATGGGATTATGGTGGACCCGGCAAAGTGGAGGCGGTTATGCAATGGAAGTCGCCAAAGACGCCATCCGAGATTCGTAGCTTCTTGGGTTTGGCGGGTTACTATAGAAGGTTCATCCAAGACTTCTCCAAGATTGCTTCTCCACTAACCAAGTTGACCCGAAAAGATGTGAAGTTTGTATGGGGTCAAGCTCAAGAGAAGGCGTTTGAAGAATTGAAGGCGAGATTGACTCAAGCTCCTGTTCTGTCATTACCCGATGGAAGTGAAGATCTGGTGGTTTATTCCGATGCTTCTTACTCGGGGTTGGGGTGTGTGTTAATGCAGAGAGGAAAGGTTATAGCCTATGCATCCCGACAGTTGAAGGTTCATGAGGTCAATTATCCTACTCATGACTTGGAGCTGGCAGCCGTGGTCTTTGCATTAAAGATTTGGAGGCACTACCTCTACGGGACGAAGTGCACCATATTCACTGACCACAAGAGTCTGAAGTACTTCTTTGAGCAGAAGGATTTGAACATGAGGCAGAGGCGGTGGTTGGAACTTATAAAGGATTATGATTGTGAGATCCACTACCATCCGGGCAAGGCCAACGTGGTGGCTGATGCCCTTAGCCGGAAAGAGAGGCCCGAGCCGATCGGGTGAAAGCCTATCAGTTGATCATGACCTCTGATGTAATGAAGCAGGTTAAAGAGTTTCAAGATGAGGCACTGAAAGAAGATCATCTTAACTCTGAAAGGATGAGAGGTCTGGTTGGAGAATTGGGTGAAAACACGCTCGGTGTTAGAACCCGATTTGATCGTGTGTGGATTCCTCGTTTTGGGGATCTACGGGGGAAGATAATGGATGAAGCTCACAAGACTCGGTACTCCATTCATCCTGGTGCCACGAAGATGTACCATGATATGAAGAAAGATTATTGGTGGCCGGGTATGAAGCGCGATGTGGTGGAGTATGTGAGTAAGTGCCTTACTTGCTTACAGGTGAAGGCCGAGCATCAAAAGCCGTATGGGAAGATACAACCTTTGGATATACCGGAATGGAAGTGGGAGCACATCACCATGGATTTCATTACCAAAGCTGCCGCGTACCCCGAAAGGGTATGATGCCATATGGGTGATAGTTGATCGTTTGACGAAGAGTGCTCACTTCCTACCGATCCGCGAGACATATTCATCTGAGAGGTTGGCTGATCTGTTCATCAAGGAGATTGTGACTCGTCATGGTGTGCCGGTGTCTATCGTGTCGGATCGCGACACCCGGTTTACATCTAAATTCTGGAAGAAGTTCCACGACGCTATGGGGACGAGGTTACATATCAGCACGGCTTATCATCCCCAGACTGATGGTCAGTCAGAAAGGACCATTCAGACACTGGAAGACATGCTTCGGGCATGTGTGATTGATTTTGGTGGAAGTTGGGATGACCACCTACCGTTAGCCGAATTCTCATACAACAACAGTTATCATGCCAGCATTGGTATGCCTCCATATGAGATGCTATACGGTAGGAGATGCAGAACGCCCGTTTGTTGGGGTGATATTGGTCAGAAGGAATTGGGAAGCGTCGAGGTAATCGAGGCTACGACTGAGAAGCTTGAGAAGATTAAAGCCTTCATGAAGGCAGCCAAAGACAGACAGAAGTCGTATGCTGATAAAAGGCGCAGGCCGATTGAGTTCCAGGTGGGTGACCGGGTTATGTTGAAGGTCTCACCTTGGAAGGGTATCATTCGCTTCCGAAAGCGGGGCAAGTTGAGCCCAAGGTATATAGGCCCTTTCCGAATCATTGCTCGAGTAGGAGAGGTGGCCTATAGACTGGAGTTACCAGATGAGTTAAGTGGAATTCACCCGACATTCCATGTATCTCATCTAAGGAAGTGCTTAGCAGATGAAGATATGATTGTCCCATTGGAAGATATCGAGGTAGATGAACGGCTCAATTATGTGGAGCAACCAGTGGCAATCATCGACCGAAAGGAGAAAAGGCTAAGGAATAAAGTGGTTCCTCTTGTGCGTGTACAGTGGAAGCACAGGAAGGGATCCGAGTCAACGTGGGAGACTGAGGAAGAAATGAGACAGCATTATCCACGTTTGTTCGAGGAATAACAGGTTTCGGGGACGAAACCTATTTAAGGGGGGTGGACTTGTAACACCCGGAAATTTATTATTTTGAAGCCGACGAAGAAAGAAAAGAAATAAAGTCCAAAGTCGAGGGACCAAACTCGCCAACGAAGAAAAGTCGGGTAATGTGGTGATATGTGTAGGGAGAGGGCAGCCCACTCTCCCCACACTTAACACATTTCAGCTCACAAAGAAGAGAGAAGAGAGAAAGAGGAGAAAAGGGAGAAAGGTGGTGTTTCGGGTGATTCGGGTGTCCAAATCCGTCGAGTGGCAAGCCAAATCGAAGCTCTTGTCTTTGTGCTCGATTGTGTGAGTTCTAGGACCCCACTTTTACTTGTTTTCAACTGATTTTGGGGCTGGAAGATGTCAAAAACCCGTTTTTATGTGTGTGTGTGTTTGACCCATTTGGGTGTGATGTGTATGGTGTGTTTAGAGTATGATTTCGGGCTTGTGTGTGCTTGTATGGTGTTATGGTATGCATTCCTAAGGTCCAGGAGGGTTGATTTAGGCTTAGAATGGGTTTGGATGAGCTTGGAGGCCGAAAATGGCAGATTGGGTTCGGGATGAACTCCATTCTGCATCAGCTAGGGCTAGGCGACCGAATGAAGGCCATACGGCCGAATGAGGGCGATTGAAGGTCATTCGCACGATTGGGGTTCAGTCGCACGACTGGGAGTCCAGTCGCATGAGGGATGTGCGACTGAGGGTTCAGTCGCATAGATGCTTAGTCGCATGAGTCCATTCGCATGAGGTTAGTCGCATAGGTACCCATTCGCAGTAATCCCATTCGCACAAGGTCCATACGCACGATTGGATGTTCATTCGCATAGATGACCATCCGCATGGGTCCAGTCGCATGATGTTCAGTCGCATGGAGGCCATGCGACTGAAGAGTGTCCATACGCCCGAATAGGGCTGTTGCACTCGAATGAATGTGTAGTTTGACTTTTGGCCTTCGGGGAAAGGTCTAGATGTAAGTTTGGACGTAAAGTAATCCGTAAGAGAGCATGTAAGAGTATGGTTATAGCCTTAGAGTGCATATAGGGCATGATGATGATGATGATGATGTTGCATGTTTATGCATATTATGAATGTATGATGTTGCCCTGTATGATGATGATGAATGGTATGATATGTTCCTTATTATGATGTATGATTATCTTTCTTATGGCTTTACGTATTATGACGAATGAAATGAAGTATTATGTAACGTAAAGTGGAAAGTGATGACACGCCTTGCATGCATCGGATAACGGGTCTTCTTTGTGATTGACCATTATGTGGAACCTCTACCGCTTACCCTTAGTACTGTGGCATACGTTTAGCTGTTCATTTATTGACTTCGGCCCAGTGGCTATGACCGTCGGTTATCATTAGTACTGTGGCATACGTTTAGCTGTTCATTTATTGACTTCGGCCCAGTAGCTAAGACTGATTGGTTAACCCCAGTACCGCGGCATACGTTTAGCTGTTCATTTATTGACTTCGGCCCGGTAGCTGAGACTAATTGGGGTGTAGCATATGGTATTGGTATGGATGATGTCCGATGCGCAAGTAAGTTAAAAGGAATGAATGAACGAATGAATGAATGAAGAAGATAATAATGATGTTATCTATGCGTACGTATGATGTGTGATCACGTTAAAGTAACGAATGGTTTTATATGAAAGTATAGTATGTTTTATTATTAAAACTAGAACTCACTCAGCAACGCTGACTTTTATTGCATTTTCCAGTTGGCAGGTAATGATTGCTGAGGATGGCACGGCAAGGCTACTCAGCTCTTTTGGGATGGCATCCAATTATATAGCTTTTGTGATGTAATGCAAACATGAATTTTGTAACCGGATAATGATGTATTATTTGGCAAAAGTATTTATAATGAAATGTGATGTCATTTTTGAATGTTTCCGCTGCAATGTTTTCCTAATGTAACTGAAATTATATGTTTTATGAGTGATGAATGACCAACTGTAGGCGTCCCGGAAACGGGGCCTTACACAATGCTCAACAAGAAACATAAGGATCGATAGTAAGTATTTGGATTCATTCTAGTGAATTTTGTATGCTAGAGTGTTTGAAGATGGTGGTAGAGTGTTGTGGATGAGTTTGGGAAGCACTAGATCGATTTTAAGGTGATTAGTACGGTCTTGTCCTTGGATTTGATTTTGGTTTAAACTGTACCTAAATTGTTTCATTTATTAATTATAAGTGTCATTTTATTTATTCTTATGCTTGGATTTTTTTAAATCAGTTTAAGATTGTGCTGTGAAACGCAAATACACAGGAATGTAGGTTTACACGGGACGAAGAAATTATCCGTGCTAAAAGTATTGCTATTTAACTTTTTTGTATACTTAGTTTGTTTCCCATGTATTATGTTAAGACTTCGAGGCTACTTGGTTGCATAAGTGATATATAAGAAAATCTAATTTACTTGATCGTGGACCTTGGTTTGAGTTCTTATTCATTGTTCACACATTTAATTTCATTTATAAGGTCTGATTACTTACGCTTCATAAGGGTAATTTAAATTTGGATTCTTATGAGTGAATACGAATGGTTTATTTGGTCCTATGAAACATCTATCGTTGACTCAGGACTCAAAAGAAATATGAGGATCGAGAGTAAGTATTTTGATCATTGTAGTGGATTTTGTATGCTAGAGTGTTTGAAGATGGTGGTAGAGTGTTTTGGATGAGTTTGGGAAGCACTAGATCGATTTTAAGGGTGATTAGTACGGTCTTGTGTTTGGATTTGATTTCGGTTTACCGTACCTACATTGTTTCATTTATTAATTATAAGTGTCATTTTATTTATTCTTATGCTTGGATTTTTTAAAATTAGTTTAAGATTGTGTTGAGAAACGCAAATACTTAGGACTGTAGGTTTATACGGGACGAAGAAATTATCCGTACTAAATGTATTGCCTTTTAAAGTTTTTGTATACTTACTTTGTTTCCCATATATTATGTTAAGACTTCTAGACTACTTGATTGCATAAACTTATACTCGCATAATTTGAGTGATATATAAGAAAATCTAATTTAGTTGATCGTGGACCTTGCTTTGAGTTCTTATTCATTGTTCACACATTTAGTTTCATTTATAAGGTTTGATTACTTACGCTTCATAAGGGTAGTTTAAATTTGGATTCTTATGACTCGATGCTCAACAAGAAATATAAGGATCAAGAGTAACTATTTGGATTCATTCTAGTGGATTTGGTATGCTAGAGTGTTTGAAAATGGTGGTAGAGTGTTCTGGATGAGTTTGGGAAGCACTAGATTGATTTTAAGGTGATTAGTATGGTCTTGTGTTTGGATTTGATTTTGGTTT
Organism: Flaveria ramosissima; assembly: GCA_025215565.1. Classification (NCBI taxonomy): domain Eukaryota; kingdom Viridiplantae; phylum Streptophyta; class Magnoliopsida; order Asterales; family Asteraceae; genus Flaveria; species Flaveria ramosissima. The sequence continues at coordinate 5,941,429 of CM046032.1, forward strand.
AAACTGTAACTACATTGTTTCATTTATTAATTATAAATGTTATTTTATTTATTCTTATGCTTGGATTTTTTAAATTAGTTTAAGATTGTGTGGAGAAACGCAAATATACAGGACTGTAGGTTTATACGGGACGGAGAAAGTATCCGTACTAAAAGTATTGCTATTTAACGTTTTTGTATACTTACTTTGTTTCCCATGTATTATGTTAAGACTTCGAGACTACTTGGTTGCATAAACTTATACTCGCATAATTTGAGTGATATATAAGAAAATCTAATTTACTTGACCTTGGACCTTGGTTTGAGTTCTTATTCATTGTTCACACATTTAGTTTCATTTATAAGGTTTGATTACTTACGCTTCATAATGGTAATTTAAATGTGGATTCTTATGAGTGAATACGAATGGTTTATTGGTCCTATGAAACATCTATCGTTGACTCAGGGCTCAACACGAAATATGAGGATCAAGAGTAAGTTTTTTTGTCATTGTAGTGGATTTTTTATGCTAGAGTGTTTGAAGATGGTGGTAGAGTGTTTTGGATGAGTTTGGGAAGCACTAGATCGATTTTAAGGGTAATTAGTACGGTCTTGTGTTTGGATTTGATTTCGGTTTATCGTACCTACATTGTTTCATTTATTAATTATAAGTGTCATTTTATTTATTCTTATGCTTGGATTTTTTTAAATTAGTTTAAGATTGTGTTGGGAAACGAAAATACATAGGACAATAGGTTGTTACTATACGAAGAAGTTATCTGTGCTAGAAGTATTGCTATTTAAAGCTTTTGTATACTTACTTTGTTTTCCATGTATTATGTTTAGCTTTCGAAACTACTTGGTTGAAAAAACTTATACTCGCATAATATGAGTGATATATAAGAAAATCTAATTTACTTGATCTTGGACCTTGGTTTGAGTTCTTATTCATTGTTCACACATTTAGTTTCATTTATAAGGTTTGATTACTTACGCTTAATAAGGGTAATTTAAATTTGGATTCTTATGACTCGATGCTCAACAAGAAATATAAGGATCGAGAGTAACTATTTGGATTCATTCTAGTGGATTTGGTATGCTAGAGTGTTTGAAGATGGTGGTAGAGTGTTCTGGATGAGTTTGGGAAGCACTAGATCGATTTTAAGGTGATTAGTATGGTCTTGTGTTTGGATTTGATTTCGGTTTAAACTGTAACTTCATTGTTTCATTTATTAATTATAAATGTCATTTTATTTATTCTTATGCTTGGATTTTTTAAATTAGTTTAAGATTGTGTGGAGAAACGCAAATACACAGGACTGTAGGTTTATACGGAACGGAGAAAGTATCCGTACTAAAAGTATTGCTATTTAACATTTTTGTATACTTACTTTGTTTCCCATGTATTATGTTAAGACTTCGAGACTACTTGGTTGCATAAACTTATACTCGCATAATTTGAGTGATATATAAGGAAATCTAATTTACTTGACCGTGGACCTTGGTTTTAGTTCTTATTCATTGTTCACACATTTAGTTTCATTTATAAGGTTTGATTACTTACGCTTCATAGTGGTAATTTAAATGTGGATTCTTATGAGTGAATACGAATGGTTTATTGGTCCTATGAAACATCTATCGTTGACTCGGGGCTCAACACGAAATATGAGGATCGAGAGTAAGTTTTTTGATCATTGTAGTGGATTTATCATGCTAGAGTGTTTGAAGATGGTGGTAGAGTGTTTTGGATGAGTTTTTGGAAGCACTAGATCGATTTTAAGGGTAATTAGTACGGTCTTGTGTTTGGATTTGATTTCGGTTTATCGTACCTACATTGTTTCATTTATTAATTATAAGTGTCATTTTATTTATTCTTATGCTTGGATTTTTTTAAATTAGTTTAAGATTGTGTTGAGAAACGCAAATACACAGCAATGTAGGTTTATATGGGACGAAGAAATTAGACGTACTAAAAGTATTCCTTTTTAACGTTTTTGTATACTTACTTTGTTTCCCATGTATTATGTTAAAACTTCGAGACTACTTGGTTGCATAAACTTATACTCGCATAATTTGAGTGATATATAAGAAAATCTAATTTCCTTGATCGTGGACCTTGGTTTGAGTTCTTATTCATTGTTCACACATTTAGTTTCATTTATAAGGCTTGATTACTTACGCTTCATAAGGGTAATTTATATTTCGATTCTTATGAGTGAATATGAATGGTTTATTGGTCCTATGAAACATCTATTGTTGACTCGGTGCTCAAAAAGAAATATAAAGATCGAGAGTAAGTATTTGGATTCATTTTAGTGGATTTTGTATGCTAGAGTGTTTGAAGATGGTGGTAGAGTGTTCTGGGTGAGTTTGGGAAGCACTAGATTGATTTGAAGGTGATTAGTACGGTCTTGTGTTTGGATTTGTTTTCGGTTTAAACTGTACCTACATTGTTTCATTTATAAATTATGAGTGTCATTTTAGTTATTCGTATCCTTGGATTTGTTTAAATTAGTTCAAGAGTGTGTTGGGAAACGAAAATACATAGGACAATAGGTTGTTACTATACGAAGAAGTTATCTGTGCTAGAAGTATTGCTATTTAACGCTTTTGTATACTTACTTTGTTTTCCATGTATTATGTTTAGCTTTCAAAACTACTTGGTTGAAAAAACTTATACTCGCATAATATGAATGATATATAAGAAAATCTAATTTACTTGATCGTGGACCTTGGTTTGAGTTCTTATTCATTGTTCACACATTTAGTTTCATTTATTAGGTTTGATTACTTACGCTTCATAAGGGTAATTTAAATGTGGATTCTTATGAGTGAATACGAATGGTTTATTGGTCCTATGAAACATCTATCGTTGACTCGGGGCTCAACACGAAATATGAGGATTGAGATTAAGTATTTTGATCATTGTAGTGGATTTTGTATGCTAGAGTGTTTGAAGATGGTGGTAGAGTGTTTTGGATGAGTTTGGGAAGCACTAGATCGATTTTAAGGGTGATTAGTACGGTCTTGTGTTTGGATTTGATTTCGGTTTATCGTACCTACATTGTTTCATTTATTAATTATAAGTGTCATTTTATTTATTCTTATGCTAGGATTTTTTTAAATTAGTTTAAGATTGTGTTGAGAAACGCAAATACACAGGACTGTAGGTTTATACGAGACAAAGAAATTATCCGTACTAAAAGTATTGCTATTTAACGTTTTTGTATACTTACTTTGTTTCCCATGTATTATGTTAAGACTTCAAGACTACTTGGTTGAAAAAACTTATACTCGCATAATATGAGTGATATATAAGAAAATCTAATTTACTTGATCGTGGAAGTTGGTTTGAGTTCTTATTCATTGTTCACACATTTAGTTTCATTTATAAGGTTTGATTACTTACGCTTCATAAAGGTAATTTAAATTTGGATTCTTATGACTCGATGCTCAACAATAAATATAAGGATCGAGAGTAACTATTTGGATTCATTCTAGTGGATTTGGTATGCTAGAGTGTTTGAAGATGGTGGTAGAGTGTTCTGGATGAGTTTGGGAAGCACTAGATCGATTTTAAGGTGATTAGTACGGTCTTGTGTTTGCATTTGATTTCGGTTTAAACTGTACCTACATTGTTTCATTTTAATTATAAGTGCCATTTTAGTTATTCTTATGCTTGGATTTTTTAAATTAGTTTAAGATTGTATGGAGAAACGCAAATACACAGGACTGTAGGTTTATACGGGACGAAGAAATTATCCATACTAAAAGTATTGCTATTTAAAGTTTTTGTATACTTACTTTGTTTCCCATGTATAATGTTAAGACTTCGAGACTACTTGGTTGCATAAACTTATACTCACATAATTTGAGTGATATATAAGAAAATCTAATTTCCTTGATCGTGGATCTTGGTTTAATTTCTTATTCATTGTTCACACATTTTGTTTCATTTATAAGGTTTAATTACTTACGTTTCATAAGGGTAATTTAAATTTGGATTCTTATGACTCGATGCTCAACAAGAAATATAAGGATCGAGAGTAAGTATTTGGATTCATTCTAGTGAATTTTGTATGCTAGAGTGTTTGAAGATGGTGGTAGAGTGTTCTGGATGAGTTTGGGAAGCACTAGATTGATTTTAAGGTGATTAGTATGGTCTTGTGTTTGGATTTGATTTCAGTTTAAACTGTACCTACATTGTTTCATTTATTAATTATAAGGGTCATTTATTTATTCTTGTAACACCCAGAAATTTCCTTTGTAGCCGACGAGAGAAGAAAAAGAAATAAAGTCCAAAGTCGAGGGACCAAACCCGCCAACGAGAGAAACTTTGATGCACTATAAAAGGGGGAAAACACTCCCATTCTCCCCATTTTTCAGCCAAGGGAGGAGAAGAGAGAAAGAAGAGAAAAGAGAGGAAGTGTTGGCCCGGGTTGGTTCGAGTAGCCAAAATCGACGAGGAGCGAGTCAAATCAAAGCTCTACTCGACGGGATCGTTAAGGTGAGTTATAGGACCCCTCTTTTACACGTTTTCAACTGATTTTGGGGCTGGAACAAGTCCAAAAACCTATTTTCGAGTTTTTGGGTGAAAACCCGTTTTGATGCATGTATGTATGTGTATGATGCGTTTGAGGCTTGATTTCTTGCTTGGTTATGCTTGTATGAGGTCATGGTATGTTTCGCTAACCATTAGAAGGGTTGATTTGAGCTTAAAAGAGGTTTGGAAGGGATTGGAGGCCGAAAACCGGCGGCTGCAGTCGAGCAAACTGCACTCTACACCAGCTAGGGCTAGGTGACCGACTGGAGGGCGACTGGAGGCCATTCGGCCGATTGAAGTGCGACTAAGGTCCATGCGCACCTTTGCCATGCGACTGAGGTCCATACGCATGAGGGTCATGCGATTGGAGTTCATGTTCTTGGGAGTCATGCGATTGAGAGATGGTGCGACTGAGGTTCATTCGCATGAAGAGTATGCGACTGAAGCCCGTACGCCAGAAGCCATGCGCCTGAAGGCCATACGCATGAGAGTTATGCGACTGGGAGTCCATTCGCATAGAGGTCCATTCGCCCATAGTCCATTCGCATAGGGTCCATTCGCATAGTTGTCCATTTGCCTAAGTGTTCAGAGATGATAGCCGGGATGAAACTCCTCGACGATGTGATGGGCATGGACGGTATAGGGTGACGCAGGATGATGAGATTATGATGATAATGTTGATGGAGATGATGGTAATATGCATGATGTTATGTGTTATGTTAGGCACGGCGGTGCGTGTGATGCATAGTATGTATGATGAGCGTGACGTGATGTATGATTGATGCGTATGTATGATGATGCTGTATGTTTATGTTTATGTTTATGTTCCTTGCTTGGTATGTTTATCTTTCTATGGCTTTGCGTTGAACGTTAATGAATGTAATGAAAGTATTATGTAACGTAAAGTGAAAGATAAGGAAAAAGAGGAACGTAATGAATGAAAGAATAAATGCATGCATTATGAACGAATGAATGAATGACGTAATGAATGAACGAATGTAAGGCTTGCAAGCATATGTATGAGGTGAGCGACTCTGTGTCGCAAAAGACTCGGAAGATGTTCTTGTTGCGTACTCCGGTACTGTGCCAGTCTTCGGACATGAGTCAGGGGTTTGTGAGCAGGTCCCGGTACAGTATCAGTCTTCGGACATGAGTCGGGAGTATTGCATATGATGAAAGTGACGGATGATGAGATCCGTGTCGCGTATCCCGGTACTGTGTCAGTCTTCGGACATGAGTCGGGGGTTTGTTTATCAGGCCCCGACACAGTATCAGTCTTCGAACATGAGTCGGGGATAGTGCATGAGACGAGATGATGAGGTGAGCGACTTTGTGTTGCAACAGACTCGGATGGAGTTCAATCCCTGTGATTGACTCATATGGGATCTTTGTCGCGTATCCCGGTGTTGTGTCAGTCTTCGGACATGAGTCGGGGACTTGTGAGCGGGTCCCGGCACAACATCAGCTTTCGAGCATGAGTCGGGGATATTGCATGAGACAAGATTCGAGTAATGAAGAGTAATGAGCAAGTAATGAATGAAAGAATGAATGTATGAAATGAACGTTAATGAATGATCCTAATAATGTATGAAATGGGATCCTTGTCATTCGACCTCAGTAATCGTGGCTGTGTGCCACGAAGAGGGTAAAGTCTGACAGGATCTAGAATGAAGTGAAAGATAATGATGATGAATGTACAAACGTAATGATAAAGATAATAATGATATTATCTGTATATACGTATGATGTGTGAACGCATGTATGTAACGAATGTTTTATAAAGAAAGTAAAGAACAGTTTTACGAAAGAAAAGTAAGTTTTATTATAAAACTAGAACTCACTCAGCAACGCTGACTTTGATGTGTTTCCAGTTGGCAGGTATGTTGCTGAGGATGGCACGGGGCGGCTACTCAGCGTATTTTGGATGGCATCTTTATGTTTAATGCTTTTGTAATAAATGTAATCTGATATTGTTAAAGGAACGATTGTACTAATGTGCAAAAGTATTTTGATGGAATGAAATTATGTTTTTAATGTTTCCGCTGCAACTATTTATGAAAGGAAAATGTAAATATATGTTTTGAGTGCGATGAATGACCAACTGTAAGCGTCCCGGGAACGGGGTCTTACAAGTTGGTATCAGAGCCAAAGTTTAAGTGAATTGGGTAAATATTTTCAAAAACCTAATCTTAAACTGAGAATGGGACGGAAAGGGAATGGGATGCCAATCTGAGTAGCTGCGTGCCATCAGGTATGTTTTTGTAAAGTTAACCGGTTTTACGTGCGCATGTTATATGGTTTATGTGTTGCTGGTAGATTTAGATACTGATGTAGTCAGGATAGGTAATGCTCGGAGTATGAAGAGTAAAGTAAGTGGCTAATCACAACTGGCCACTGTAATTAGGGACTTACTATACTTGACATAAACTGAGCTGTTCCTTGAATGACCGTGTTAGTGTTTGAATCTTTCAGTGTGTTTAGAGAATGGCTGGTGGAAGATCTTCGAAAGCTTCTCATGGTGGAGGTGAGGGTGGACGTGGTGCTGAACCATGGGTCACAAGAGGAAGGGCAAGGGCCGAAAGGGTAGTTCACGAAGAACCTGTGACCCCTCATCCTGAGGGCGGTGATGAGAATGCTAATCAGAGGGCCTCGATGAGAGAGGCGGTCGTGGAAGAAGTGCATCAGGTCTTGCAGACAATCCTACCGTCTGTAGTGACCGAAGTGATAAAGACTGTTAGAGAAGAGGAGAGAAAGGAAAGGGGTAGACCTTCGGGTGAAAGGAGACGACCCGAGACTGAAAGGGTTCTCTCCGATGACGAAGAGGAAGAAGAAGAGGAAGAGCCTGCGCCGAGGCGGCACGAGGCTGTAACTATGGGGCGTTTCAGCGATGCAAGCCCCCTACTTTTGATGGTAATGGCACTGCTGCTGCTGCTCACCGGTGGGTGAGGGAGATGGAAGCTGTTTTAAATATCAGCGAGTGCCGAGAGGATCAGAAAGTAAAGTTTGCTACCCACTCTTTCGTGGACTCAGCTTTGTGCTGGTGGGACAACATAGTCCAAGTTGAGGGAAGCAGGGCTATCAGAAGGATGAGATGGTCAGAGTTGAAGAGGCTACTGATTGAGGAGTTTTGTCCTCACCGAGAGATGGATAAAGTTGAAAGAGAGTTCCTGATGCTGGAAGCGGGAACAATGACGCATCAGCAATACACTACGAAGTTCAACGAGATGGCGCGGCTGGTGCCGGATCAGGTGACACCCCTTTCGCGAAAGATCAAGAGGTATATTCAGGGCTTGCCGACGGACATCCGCAGACACATGATCGCTGCTCGACCGAGCACGTTTAGGTCAGCAGTTGACCTGGCGGGAAGGTTGTACGACGAGCGGGTGATGACGATGACAGACGAAGGGGAGGAGAGAGCCTATGTTAATAAGGGGAAGGGAAGGCGAGACAGTGATGATGGATTTTTGTATGAAGGCACGACGTCGAGGGACGATGATTGGAAGCGAATAGAAAGAAAAGGAGAAGTATGCAGAAAGTGTGGTAGAGACCATGAAGGGGAATGCAAGTGGGGATTGAACGTCTGTTTCCAGTGTGGGAAGGAAGGCCACAGGGCGAGGGATTGCCGCACGGCTAAGTGCTACGACTGCGGCGAGACTGGACACATGAGCAGGGATTGTAAGAAGCCGAGGGCAGGAGGCTCCGGTGCGAGGAAAAGGAACAGAGGGTGAAGGTTAGAGCTTTTGCCATGACCGAGAGGAGGCTAGAGCGGACTTCGACTCGACGTCAGGTACGTTTCTGGTAATTTAAAATTTGTGCATCTATGATTTGAATGCGATGATAGTAGTAGTCTCGTTCCTACTGCTTTATGTAGAATGTGGCATGTTAGGAGAAGGAACATCGATGAGTCCTTCGGTGTAGAGATTGCTGTTAATGAATCCGCTAGGTTACCTAGATGCCCTAGAGGATTGTGGGATAGAATTGAGGAAACGTTTGTTCTTGCTAGACCGTTCAGGGCAGACTTGAGTGGATAGGCGTACATCATGAGGTGAAGGAGTTAGCAATCCATGAGGTGTAGACGTATCGTCTATTTGGCCGATGTAAGGTGTGTGGACATACCAATATCTCAGCCGACAGATATATCGGATCGCGAGTAAGGATTATTGGTGGCCAGGAACAAAGCGTGACATGATGGAGTAAGTGAGTAGATGCCTTACTTGTCTACAAGTGAAGGCCGAGCACCAAACGATGTTTGGGAAATATTGAGGCGATTGAGGCTACGACTGAGAAGCCCGAAAGGATCACAGTTTTGAGGGAAGTAGTCAGAGATAAACCAGAAGTCGTATGTGATAAACGACATCGAGCGATTGAACTCCAGGTGAGAGACTAGAAAAGGGATGAGACAGAATTTCCAAGCAATGGTTCAAGGAACAACAGGTTTCGGGGACGAAACCCATTTAAGGGGGGTGGACTTGTAACACCCGGAAATTTCCTTTGTAGCCGACGAGAGAAGAAAAAGAAATAAAGTCCAAAGTCGAGGGACCAAACCCGCCAACGAGAGAAACTTTGATGCACGGGAGTATAAAAGGGGGAAAACACTCCCATTCTCCCCATTTTTCAGCCAAGGGAGGAGAAGAGAGAAAGAAGAGAAAAGAGAGGAAGTATTGGCCCGGGTTGGTTCGAGTAGCCAAAATCGACGAGGAGCGAGTCAAATCGAAGCTCTACTCGACGGGATCGTTAAGGTGAGTTCTAGGACCCCTCTTTTACACGTTTTCAACTGATTTTGGGGCTGGAACACGTCCAAAAACCTATTTTCGAGTTTTTGGGTGAAAACCCGTTTTGATGCATGTATGTATGTGTATGATGCGTTTGAGGCTTGATTTCTTGCTTGGTTATTCTTGTATGAGGTCATGGTATGTTTCCCTAACCATTAGAAGGGTTGATTTGAGCTTAAAAGAGGTTTGGAAGGGATTGGAGGCCGAAAACCCGCGGCTGCAGTCGAGCAAACTGCACTCTGCACCAACTAGGGCTAGGTGACCGACTGGAGGGCGACTGGAGGCCATTCGGCCGATTGAAGTGCGACTGAGGTCCATGCGCACCTTTGCCATGCGACTGAGGTCCATACGCATGAGGGTCATGCGATTGGAGTTCATGTGCTTGGGAGTCATGCGATTGAGAGATGGTGCGACTGAGGTTCATTCGCATGAAGAGTATGCGACTGAAGCCCGTACGCCTGAAGCCATGCGACTGAAGGCCATACACATGAGAGTTATGCGACTGGGAGTCCATTCGCATAGAGGTCCATTCGCCCATAGTCCATTCGCATAGGGTCCATTCGCATAGTTGTCCATTTGCCTAAGTGTTCAGAGATGATAGCCGGGATGAAACTCCTCGACGATGTGATGGGCATGGACGGTATAGGGTGACGCAGGATGATGAGATTATGATGATAATGTTGATGGAGATGATGGTAATATGCATGATGTTATGTGTTATGTTAGGCACGGCGGTGCGTGTGATGCATAGTATGTAGGATGAGCGTGACGTGATGTATGATTGATGCGTATGTATGATGATGCTGTATGTTTATGTTTATGTTTATGTTCCTTGCTTGGTATGTTTATCTTTCTATGGCTTTGCGTTGAACGTTAATGAATGTAATGAAAGTATTATGTAACGTAAAGTGAAAGATAAGGAAAAAGAGGACCGTAATGAATGAAAGAATAAATGCATGCATTATGAACGAATGAATGAATGACGTAATGAATGAACGAATGTAAGGCTTGCAAGCATATGTATGAGGTGAGCGACTCTGTGTCGCAAAAGACTCGGAAGATGTTCTTGTTGCGTACTCCGGTACTGTGCCAGTCTTCGGACATGAGTCAGGGGTTTGTGAGCAGGTCCCGGTACAGTATCAGTCTTCGGACATGAGTCGGGAGTATTGCATATGATGAAAGTGACGGATGATGAGATCCGTGTCGCGTATCCCGGTACTGTGTCAGTCTTCGGACATGAGTCGGGGGTTTGTTTATCAGGCCCCGGCACAGTATCAGTCTTCGAACATGAGTCGGGGATAGTGCATGAGACGAGATGATGAGGTGAGCGACTTTGTGTTGCAACAGACTCGGATGGAGTTCAATCCCTGTGATTGACTCATATGGGATCTTTGTCGCGTATCCCGGTGTTGTGTCAGTCTTCGGACATGAGTCGGGGACTTGTGAGCGGGTCCCGGCACAACATCAGCTTTCGAGCATGAGTCGGGGATATTGCATGAGACAAGATTCGAGTAATGAAGAGTAATGAGCAAGTAATGAATGAAAGAATGAATGTATGAAATGAACGTTAATGAATGATCCTAATAATGTATGAAATGGGATCCTTGTCATTCGACCTCAGTAATCGTGGCTGTGTGCCACGAAGAGGGTAAAGTCTGACAGGATCTAGAATGAAGTGAAAGATAATGATGAATGATGGATGTACAAACGTAATGATAAAGATAATAATGATATTATCGGTATGTACGTATGATGTGTGAACGCATGTATGTAACGAATGTTTTATAAAGAAAGTAAAGAACAGTTTTACGAAAGAAAAGTAAGTTTTATTATAAAACTAGAACTCACTCAGCAACGCTGACTTTGATGTGTTTCCAGTTGGCAGGTATGTTGCTGAGGATGGCACGGGGCGGCTACTCAACGTATTTTGGATGGCATCTTTATGTTTAATGCTTTTGTAATAAATGTAATCTGATATTGTTAAAGGAACGATTGTATTAATGTGCAAAAGTATTTTGATGGAATGAAATTATGTTTTTAATGTTTCCGCTGCAACTATTTATGAAAGGAAAATGTAAATATATGTTTTGAGTGCGATGAATGACCAACTGTAAGCGTCCCGGGAACGGGGTCTTACAATTCTTATGCTTGGATTTTTTAAATTAGTTTAAGATTGTGTTGAGAAACACAAATACACAGGAATGTAGGTTTATACGGGACGAAGAAACTATCCGTACTAAAAGTATTGCTATTTAACGTTTTTGTATACTTACTTTGTTTCCCATGTATTATGTTAAGACTTCGAGACTACCTGGTTGCATAAACTTATACTCGCATAATTTGAGTGATATATAAGAAAATCTAATTTCCTTGATCGTGGACCTTGGTTTCAGTTCTTATTCATTGTTCAAACATTTAGTTTCATTTATAAGGTTTGATTACTTACGCTTCATAAGGGTCATTTAAATTTGGATTCTTATGAGTGAATATGAATGGTTTATTGGTCCTATGAAACATCTATTGTTGACTCGGTTCTCAACAAGAAATATAAGGATCGAGAGTAAGTATTTGGATTCATTCTAGTGGATTTTGTATGCTAGAGTGTTTGAAGATGGTGGTAGAGTGTTCTGGATGAGTTTGGGAAGCACTAGATCGATTTTAAGGTGATTAGTACGGTCTTGTGTTTGGATTTGATTTCGGTTTAAACTGTACCTACATTGTTTCATTTATTAATTATAAGTGTCATTTTATTTATTCATATGCTTGGATTTGTTTAAATTAGTTAAAGAGTGTGTTGAAAAACGAAAATACATAGGACTGTAGGTTTATGCGGGACGAAGAAATTATCCGTGCTAGAAGTATTTCTATTTAATGTTTTGGTATACTTACTTTGTTTCCCATGTATTATGTTAAGACTTCGAGACTACTTGGTTGCAAAAACTTATACTCGCATAATTTGAGTGATATATAAGAAAATCTAAATTACTTGATCGTGGACCTTGGTTTGAGCTCTTATTCATTGTTCACATATTTAGTTTCATTTATAAGTTTTGATTACTTACGCTTCATAAGGGTAATTTAAATTTGGATTCTTATGAGTGAATACGAATAGTTTATTGGTCCTATGATCGTTGACTCGCTGCTCTGTAAGGCCCCGTTTCCGGGACGCTCATAGCTGGTCAATCATCACACATAAAACATATATTTATGTTAGCTTAATAAAACACTGTAGTGGAAACACTTAAACAACCATTTCATTTCATTATAATTGTTTTTACAAAATAATACATAGTTGACTGAATACAAAATAACTCGTTGCATTACATCACGAAAACATTATATAAAATGGATGCCATCCAAAATGAGCCAAGTAGCCGCCCCGTGCCATTCTCAGCAACCTTTACCTGCCAACTGGAAACACATAAAAGTCAGTGTTGCTGAGTGAGTTCTAGTTTTAAAATAAAATATAATTTTCTTCCTTTCAAAACCATTCTATACTTTCGCATACGATCACACATCATACGTACACATAGATAATATCGTTATTATCTTCCTTTACTGTTCATCACTTTCTTTCTTTACTCTTTCCAAATCAGTGTCTTCAGTTGTACCTCAAACGTATGCACAAAGCGAGTATTGGGCCGAAGATCATAAATGACTTCCATAACGCACATAGTATGGCACCAGCACCGGGGAAGCGACAAAGATCCCAACTGTATACTATACCCCAAACGTATGCACAAAGCGGGTACTGGGCCGAAGATCATAAATGACTTCCATAACACACATAGCCTGGCACCAGCACCGAGGTGAGTATCCACTATAATCCATGTACTATACAACTGGTCAGTCACAAAGACTAGACCCCTGTATGTATCCTTATGGGTTAGCTAAACCACACACAGTTGAGCTTATGATATTTTAGAGTCGTGCACCTCCGTACATTTTGCTTGCAAGACTTTCTTTACTTTCACTTTCATTAATGCATGCATCCTATCATTATGTTCCTCTTTTCATTATCTTCCACTTTACGTTACATAATACTTGATCATTTCTTTCACAACTATATCACGTAAAGGCATGGAAAATAAACATTCATAACATGGAACATAAACATAACCATACAAAACATCACTATACAAGGCATCATCATACACGCCATAACATGGCCCATACATCATCAAAAGTCATCAGTTCACCCCCGGGAACATCCCAAGTCAAAGCCTATATTTCACTTTTTCCCAAAAAAAATCAGAAAATGAACTAAGTCTTTAGGCGCATGAGCACTATGCAGGCGCGTGGCCTTTCAGGCGCATGGGGAACACTTAGGCGCATGGGCAACTTCCAGGCGCATGGGCATTATTGGGCATATGAACTCTCAGTCGCATGACCTTTAGTCGCATGACCCTCAGTCGCATGACCGTCAGTCGCATGGCCATCCAGGCACATGAGAAACTTTCAGGCGCATGAGCCCTATTTGGGCGCTTGAGGTTTCGGGCGTATGGGGACACTTAGGCAAATTCTATAACTTAGGCACATGAGCAGCCTCATACGTACCTGAACTTCAAATTTTAGTCCCCAATCATTCTCTAACCTATTTTAAGCTTATATAATCCATCCTAAGCCTTAGAAAACACATTCACATCATCATTCAAACATAACATAGCCCAAAATCAAACCCCACCCGAATCACACACGAACACATACATACGGGTGCAATACCCAACATTATAGAAAACATTTTCACATGCATTTCCAGCCCCAAAATTTGTTAAAACATGTAAAAGAGGGGTTCTAGAACTCACCTTTGTAGCCTCTTCGGGTAAGACTTCCTTCAAACCCGTTTGCTACAAGTTCACACCTAAAAACCCACTTGAATCGCACACAACCGAACACATAACACACATAAGCACACACACCCGAGGATAAAACCAGTTACGAACATCACAAAACCAAAAATTCTTACCTTTAATTCAATCCTTCTTCTTGTTCTTCTCTCTAAAAACCCAAGCTCTGCTTTCTCTCTCTAAAACCCGAATGAAGTGATATGTGTAGACATTATGGGTGGCCATGCCCACTTTTACACCAACTTTTGAAACTTTTGTCCTTTTTGACACTTTTAACCCTTTGACTTGGGTTTTATAGCTTTTCTTTCTCTTCCTTCACTTTTATTCTTTCTTTCCTCACTTTTTAAAATAACCGGGTGTTACAAGTCCACCCCCTTATATAGGTTTCGTCCCCGAAACCTGTTATTCCTCAAACAGATGAGGGTAATGCTGCCTCATCTTTCCTTTAGTCTCCTACGTAGACTCAGATCCCTTCCTGTGCTTCCACTGTACACGCACAAGAGGAACTACTTTATTCCTTAACCTCTTCTCCTTAAGATCAATGATTGCCACTCGTTGCTCCACATAATTGAGCCGTTCATCAACTTCAATATCTTCCAGTAGTACAACCATATCCTCGTCAGCTAAACACTTTCTCATATGAGATACATGGAATGTCGGGTGAATTCCACTCAACTCATCGGGTAACTCCAACCTATAGGCCACCTCTTCTACTCGCGCAATGATTCGGAAAGGCCCTATATACCTTGGGCTCAACTTGCCTCGCTTTCTGAACCAAATGATACCTTTCCAAGGTGAGACTTTCAACATAACTCTATCACCCACCTAGAACTCAATCGGCCTTCGTCTCTTATCGGCATACGACTTCTGCCTATCCTTGGCTGCCTTCATAAAGGCTTTAATCTTTTCAAGTTTCTCAGTCGTAGCCTCGATCACCTCAACACTCCCCAACTCCTTCTGACCAATATCACCCCAACAAACAGGGGTTCTACATCTCCTACCGTATAGCATCTCATAAGAGGACATACCAATGCTGGCATGATAGCTGTTATTGTATGAGAACTCAGCTAACGGTAAGTGGTCATCCCAAATTCCTCCAAATTCAATGACGCATGCCCGAAGCATATCTTCAAGCGTCTGAATCGTCCTCTCCGACTGACCATCCGTCTAAGGATGATAAGCCGTGCTAATATGTAACCTCGTCCCCATCACATCATGGAATTTCTTCCGAAACTTAGATGTAAACCGGGTGTCACGATCAGACACAATAGACACCGGTACACCATGACAAGTCACAATCTCCTTTCGCGGGTGTCACTATCACCCAGATGGCATCATACCCTTTCGCGGTACGCGGTAGCTTCGTAATGGAACTCACCAAAACCGCCATCCGAGATTCGTAGCTTCTTGGGTTTGGCGGGCTACTATAGAAGATTCATTCAAGACTTCTCTAAGATCGCCTCTCCACTAACTAAGTTGACCCGGAAAGATGTGAAGTTTGTTTGGGGTCAAGCTCAAGAGAAGACGTTCGAGGAACTGAAGGCGAGGTTGACTCAAGCTCCTGTTCTGTCATTACCCGATGGAAGTGAAGATCTGGTGGTTTATTCTGATGCTTCTTATTCGGGGTTGGGGTGTGTGTTAATGCAGAGAGGAAAGGTTATAGCCTATGCATCCCGACTGTTGAAGGTTCATAAGGTCAAGTATCCTACTCATAACTTGGAGCTAGCGGCCGTGGTCTTTGCGTTAAAGATTTGGAGGCATTACCTGTACGGAACGAAGTGCACCATATTCACTGACCACAAGAGCCTGAAGTACTTCTTTGAGCAGAAGGACCTGAACATGAGGCAGAGAAGATGGTTGGAGTTCATAAAAGACTATGATTGCGAGATCCATTACCATCCGAGCAAAGCCAACGTGGTGGCGGATGGCCTTAGCCAAAAGGAGAGACCCGAGCCGGTTCGGGTGAAAGCTTATCAGCTGATCATGACCTCTGATGTAATGAGCAAGTCAAGGGGTTTCAAGATGAAGCACTGAAAGAAGATCATCTTAACTCTGAAAGAATGAGAGGTCTAGTCGTTGAGTTGGGTGAAAACACACTCGGTGTTAGAACCCGATGCGGTCGAATGTGGATTCCTCGTTTTGGGGAACTACGTATGAAGATCATGGGTGAAGCTCACAAGACTCAATACTCAATTCATCCCGGTGCTACAAAGATGTACCAAGACATGAAGAAAGATTATTAGTGGTCGGGTATGAAGCGTGATGTAGTGGAGTATGTTAATAAGTGCCTTACTTGTTTGCAAGTGAAGACCGAGCATCAGAAGCCGTATGGGAAGATCCAACCTTTTGATATACCAGAATGGAAGTGGGAGCACATCACCATAGATTTCATTACAAAGCTGTCGCGTACCCCGAAAGGGTATGATGCCATATGGGTGATAGTTGATCGTTTGACGAAGAGTGCTCACTTTCTACCGATCCGCGAGACATATTCATCTGAGAGGTTGGCTGATCTGTTCATCAGGGAAATTATAACTCGTCATGGTGTGCCGATGTCTGTTATGTCTGACCGTGACACCCGGTTACAACTAAATTTTGGAAGAAATTCCACGACGCTATGGGGACGAGGTTACATATTAGCACGGCTTATCATCCCCAGACTGATGGTCAGTCAGAAAGGACCATTCAGACATTGGAGGACATGCTTCGGGCATGTGTTATCGATTTTGGAGGAAGTTAGGATGGCCACTTGCCGTTAGCTGAATTCTCGTACAACAACAGTTATCATGCCAGCATTGTATGCCCCCATATGAGATGCTATATGGTAGGAGATGCAGAACACCCGTTTGTTGGGGTGATATTGGTCAAAAGGAGTTAGGGAGCGTCGAGGTGATCGAGGCTACGACTGAGAAGCTTGAAAAGATCAAAGCCTTCATGAAGGCAACCAAAGATAGACAGAAGTCGTATGCTGATAAACGACGCAGACCGATTGAGTTCTAGGTGGGTGACCGGGTTATGTTGAAGGTCTCACCTTGGAAGGGTATCATTCATTTCCGAAAGCGGGGCAAGTTGAGCCCGAGGTACGTAGGCCCTTTCCGAATCATTGCTCGAGTAGGAGAGGTGGCCTACAGGCTAGAGTTACCGGATGAGTTAAATGGAATTCACCCGACATTCCATGTATCTCATCTAAGGAAGTGCTTGGCAGATGAAGATATGATTGTTCCACTGGAAGATATCGAAGTAGACGAATGGCTCAATTATGTGGAGCAACCGGTGGCAATCATCGATCGAAATAAGAAGAGGTTGAGGAATAAAATGGTTCCTCTTGTGCGTGTATAGTGCAAGCACAAGAAAGGATCCGAGTCAACGTGGGAGACTGAAGAAGAGATGAGGCAACATTACCCACGTTTGTTCAAGGAATAACAGGTTTTGGGGACGAAACCTATTTAAGGGGGTGGACTTGTAACACCCGTTATTTATTTTGAAGCCGACGAATGAAGAAAAAGAAATAAAGTCCAAAGTCGAGGGACCAAACTCGCCAACGAGAGAAAGTTGGGTATGTGGTGATATTTGAAAGGAGAGGGCATCCATTACCCTCTCCCCACACCCACATATTTAGCCAAAAAAGAGAGGAGAAGAAGAAGAGAGAAAAAGAGAGAAAAAGGTTGGTTCGAGTGGATTCTAGTGTGCCAAATCGTCGTGTAGCGAGTCCAATCGAAGCTCTTCTCGTTGTGGTCATTTGTGTGAGTTCTAGGACCCCTCTTTTACATGTTTTCAAACAATTTTGGGGCTGGAACATATAGAAAACCCGTTTTTGTATGTGTGTGTTTGACCCATTTGTATGTGTTTGCATGTGATGCGTTTGGAGTTTGTTTCCAGGCTTGTGTGTGCTTGAATGGTGTTGTGGTATGCATTCCTAAGGTTTAGAATGGTTGATTTAGGCTTAGAATGGGTTTGGATGAGCTTGGAGTTCGAACATGGCAGATTGGGTTCGGGATGAATTCCATTCTACATCAGTTAGGGCTATGCGACCGAATGGAGGCCATACGGCCGACTGAGGTGCGATTGAGGTTCATTCGCACGATTGAGGGTTCATTCGCACGATCGAGTGTTCATTCGGACGGTTGAGGATTTATTCGTACGATTGGGTGCTAGTCACATGGGGAGTCATGCGACTGAGGTCCTAGTCGCATAGCTACTCATTCGCATTAGTTCCATCCGCATAAGGTCTTTCGCATGGGTGTTCATTCGCTTAGGTGTCCATCCGCATGAGGTCCATTCGCACGACTGGGTGTCCATCCGCATAGGTGTTCATCCGCATGGGTCCATTCGCATGATGTTCAGTCGCCTGGAAGCCATGCGACTGAAGGGTGTCCATACGCCCAGGTAGGGCTGTTGTACCCGGGGAAATGTGTTTTAATTACTGACTTTGGGGGGAAAGTGCAGATGTAAGTTTTGACATGGAAATTCCCGTAAGTTCATGTAAGATGACTGTTGAGACCTTAGAGGGTATGTTGGGCATGATGATGATGATGTTGCATATTTATGCATGATGTATGTTATGTATGTATTATGTTGCCCTGTATGATGATGATAACTGTGTATGTTGATGTTCCTGATTTTGATGAATGTTTATCTTTCCTGTGGCTTTACGTGTTATGTTAATTAATGAAATGAAAGTATTATGTAACGTAAAGTGGAAGATAATAAAAGAGGAACATGATGAATGAATGCATGCATTAATAAACGATGGAATGTAAAAAAAAGTCTTACAAGCATGATATAACGGGACACACCCCTTTGTAAGGTGTTAGCCCAACGATGTGTGGGTTCGCGACCCCGGGAGGATGCACATCGGGGTCCTTCTTTGTGATTGACCATTTGTATAAAACCATTGTTGCTTGCCTATGGTACTGTGGCCATGAGGTGTTGTGCACCGTAATGGAAGGTCTATGATAGGCTTCGGTCCAGTACCAACAAACGAAAGGGCATAGCACATGACTATGGTATACCTGGATTTTTACCTTCAATGTTGTGGCCATGAGGTGCCGTGCACCGTAATGGAAGGTCTATGATAGGCTTCGGCCCACTACCAACGGACGGAAGGGTAAACGTCCATGGTTTTAATGGAAAGAAAAGATGTAATGATGAACGAACGAATGATGAAGATAATAAAGATATTATCTATGTGTACGTATGATGTATGATCACATGAAAGTAATGAACGGTTTTAATGAAAGTAAAGTATGTTTTAATTTAAAACTAAAACTCACTCAGCAACGCTGACTTTTATGTGTTTCCAGTTGGCAGGTAATGATT
This sequence comes from Flaveria ramosissima, assembly GCA_025215565.1. Lineage (NCBI taxonomy): Eukaryota > Viridiplantae > Streptophyta > Magnoliopsida > Asterales > Asteraceae > Flaveria > Flaveria ramosissima. The sequence goes on from CM046032.1 coordinate 5,960,888, forward strand.
ACTGAGGATGGCACGGGGCGGCTAGTCAGCTTTTTTGGATGGCATCCATTTATATAAGGTTTTTGTGATGTAATGCAAAAATGTATTTTGTAACTAGTTAACGATGTATTACTTGGCAAAAGCTTTTATAAAGAAATGAAATTTCATTTTTGTTAAATGTTTCCGCTGCAATGTTTATGTAAGATAAATGGAAATGTATGTTTTTGTGCGATGATCGACCAGCTGTAAGCGTCCCGGGAACAGGGCCTTACAAAATATGAGGATCGAGAGTAAGTATTTGGATCATTGTAGTGGATTTTGTATGCTAGAGTGTTTGAAGATGGTGGTATAGTGTTTTGGATGAGTTTGGGTAGCACTAGATCGATTTTAAGGGTGATTAGTATGGTCTTGTGTTTGGATTTGATTTCGGTTTACCGTACCTACATTGTTTCATTTATTAACTATAAGTGTCATTTTATTTATTCTTATGCTTGGATTTGTTTAAATTAGTTTAAAATTGTGTTAGGAAACGCAAATACACAGGACTGTAGGTTTATACGGGACGAAGAAATTATCCGTAGTAAAAGTATTGCTATTTAAAGTTTTTGTATACTTACTTTGTTTCCCATGTATTATGTTAAGACTTCGAGACTACTTGGCTGCATAAACTTATACTCGCATAATTTGAGTGATATATAAGAAAATCTAATTTACTTGATCGTGGACCTTGGTTTGAGTTCTTATTCATTGTTCACATATTTAGTTTCATTTATAAGTTTTGATTACTTACACTTCATAAGGGTAATTTAAATTTGGATTCTTATGAGTGAATGCGAATAGTTTATTGGTCCTATGAAACATCTATCGTTGACTCGTTGCTCTGTAAGGCCCCGTTCCTGGGACGCTCACAGCTGGTCAATTATCGCACATAAAACATATATTTATGTTAGCTTAATAAAACACTACAGCAGAAACACTTAAACAACCATTTCATTTCATTATAATTGCTTTTACAAAATAATACATAGTTGACTGAATACAAAATAACTCGTTGCATTACATCACGAAAACATTATATAAAATGGATGTCATCCAAAATGTGCCAAGTAGCCGCCCCTTGCCATTCTCAGCAACCTTTACCTGCCAACTGGAAACACATAAAAGTCAGCGTTGCTGAGTGAGTTCTAGTTTTAAAATAAAATATAATTTTCTTCCTTTCAAAACCATTCTATACTTTCTCATACGATCACACATCATACGTACACATAGATAATATCGTTATTATCTTCCTTTACTGTTCATCACTTTCTTTCTTTACTCTTTCCGAATCAGTGTCTTCAGCTGTACCTCAAACGTATGCACAAAGCGGGTACTGAGCCGAATATCATAAATGACTTCCATAACGCACATAGCCTGGCACCAGCACCGGGGCAAGCGACAAAGATCCCAACTGTATACTACACCCCAAACGTATGCACAAAGCGGGTACTGGGCCAAAGATCATAAATGATTTCCATAATGCACATGGCCTGGCACCAGCACCGGGGTGAGTATCCACTTAATCCATGTACTATACAACTGGTCAGTCACAAAGACTAGACCCCTGTGTGTATCCTTATGGGTTAGCTAAACCACACACAGTTGAGCTTATGATATTTTAGAGTCGTCCGTACATTTTGCTTGCAAGACTTTCTTTACTTTCACTTTCATTAATGCATGCATTCTATCATTATGTTCCTTTTTTCATTATCTTCCATTTTACGTTACATAATACTTGATCAATTCTTTCACAACTATATCACGTAAAGCCATGGAAAATAAACATACATAACATGGAACATAAACATAACCATACAAAATATCACTATACAAGGCATCATCATACATTACATAACAATCATCATACACGCCATAACATGGCCCATACATTATCAAAAGTCAACTCACTTCACCCCCGTGAACATCCCAAGTCAAAGCCTATATTTCACTTTTTCCCGAAAAAATCAGAAAATGAACTAAGTCCTTTAGGCGCATGAGCACTATGCAGGCGCGTGGCCTTTCAAGCGCATGGGGAACACTTAGGCGCATGGGCAACTTCCAGGCGCATGGGCATTATTAGGCGTATGAACTCTCAGTCGCATGACCTTTAGTTGCATGACCCTCAGTCGCATGACCGTCAGTCGCATGGCCATCCAGGCGCATGAGGAAATTTCGGGCGTATGGGGACACTTAGGCAAATTCTATAACTTAGGCGCATGAGCCCTATTCAGGCGCATGAGCAGCCTCATACGTACCTGAACTTCAAATTTTAGTCCCCAATCATTCTCTAACCTATTCTAAGCTTATATCGTCCATCCTAAGCCTTAGAAAACACATTCACATCATCATTCAAACATAACATAGCCCAAAATCAAACCCCACCCGAATCACACACAAACACATACATACGAGTGCAATACCCAACATTATAAAAACATTGTCACATGCATTTCCAGCCCCAAAATTTGTTAAAGCATGTAAAAGAGGGGTTCTAGAACTAACCTTAGCAACCTCTTCGGGGAAGACTTCCTTCAAACGCTTTTGCTACAAGTTCACACCTAAAAACCCATTTGAATCGTACACAACCGAACACATAACACACATAACCACACACACCCGAGGATAAAACCAGTTAAGAACATCCCAAACCAAAAATTCTTACCTATAATTCGATCCTTCTTCTTGTGCTTCTCTCTAAAAACCGGAAAGCTCTGCTTTCTCTCTCGAAAACCCGAATGAAGTGATATGTGTAGACGTCATGGGTGGCCATCCCCACTTTTACACCAATTTTTGAAACTTTTGTCCTTTTTGACACTTTTAACCCTCGACTTGGGTTTTATAGCTTTTCTTTCTCTTCCTTCACTTTTATTCTTTCTTTCCTCACTTTTTAAAATAACCGGGTGTTACAAGTCCATCCCCCTTATATAGGTTTCGTCTCCGAAACCTGTTATTCCTCAAACAGATGAGGGTAATGCTGCCTCATCTTTCCTTTAGTCTCCCACGTAGACTCAGATCCCTTCCTATGCTTCCACTGTACACGCACAAGAAGACCTACTTTATTCCTTAACCTCTTCTCCTTACGATCAATGATTGCCACTCGTTGCTTCACATAATTGAGCCGTTCATCAACTTCAATATCTTCCAGTGGTACAACCATATCCTCGTCAGCTAAACATTTTCTCAGATGAGATACATGGAATGTCAGGTGAATTCCACTCAACTCATCGGGTAACTCCAACCTATAGGCCACCTCTCCTACTCGCGCAATGATTCGGAAAGGCCCTATATACCTTGGGCTCAACTTGCCCCGTTTTCCGAACCAAATGATACCTTTCCAATGTGAGACTTTCAACATAACTCTATCACCCACCTGGAACTCAATCGGCCTTCGTCTCTTATCGACATACGACTTCTGCCTATCCTTGGCTACCTTCATAAAGGCTTTGAATTTTTCACGTTTCTCAGTCGTAGCATCGATCACCGCAACACTCCCCAACTCCTTCTGACCAATATCACCCCAACAAACAGGGTTTCTACATCGATCACCGCAACACTCCCCAACTCCTTCTGGCATAATAGCTGTTATTGTATGAGAACTCAGCTAACGGTAAGTGGTCATCCCAACTTCCTCCAAAGTCAATGACGCATGCCCGAAGCCTATCTTCAAGCGTCTGAATCGTCCTCTCTGACTAACCATCCGTCTGAGGATGATAAGCCGTGCTAATATGTAACCTCGTCCCCAGCGCATCATGGAATTTCTTCCAAAACTTAGATGTAAACCGGGTGTCACGGTCAGACACAATAGACACCGGCACACCATGACGAGTCACAATCTCCTTAATGAACAGATCCGCCAACCTCTCGGATGAATAAGTCTCGTGGATCGGTAGGAAGTGAGCACTCTTCGTCAGACGATCAACTATCACCCAGATGGCATCATACCCTTTCGCGGTACACGGTAGATTCGTTATAAAGTCCATGGTGATGTGCTCCCACTTCCACTCTAGTATATCTAATGGTTGGATATTCCCGTACGGCTTCTGATGCTCGGCCTTCACTTGTAAACAAGCAAGGCACTTACTCACATACTCCGCCACATCGCCTTTCATACCCGGCCACCAATAATTTTTCTTCATATCTTGATACATCTTTGTAGCACCAGGATTAATGGAGTATCGAGTCTTATGAGTTTCATCCATAACCTTCCCACGTAGATCCCCAAAACGAGGAATCCACATCCGTCCGAATCCGGTTCTGACACCGAGTGTGTTTTCACCCAACTTCGCGACTAGACCTCTCATTCTTTCAGAGTTAAGATGATCTTCTTTCAATGCCTCATCTTGTGGTCGGTGAAGATGGTGCACTTCGTCCCATATAGGTAGTGCCTCCAAATCTTTAATGCAAAGACCACAGCTACTAGCTCCAAGTCATGAGTAGGATAATTAACCTCATGAACTTTCAACTGTCGGGATGCATAGGCTATAACCTTTCCTCTCTACATTAACACATATCGCAACCTCGAGTAGGAAGCATCTAAATAAACCACCAAATCCTCACTTCCATCGGGTAACGACAAAACAAGAGCTTGAGTCAACCTCGCCTCTAACTCCTCAAAAGCCTTCTCCTGATCTTGACCCCATACAAACTTCACATCTTCCCGATCAGATTGGTCAACGGAGAAGCTATCTTAGAGAAGTCTTGGATGAATCTTCTGTAATATCCCGCCAACCCCAAGAAACTATGGATCTCGGATGGCGTCTTTGGTGACTTCCATTACATCACTGTCTCCACCTTTGCCGGGTCCACCATAATCCCCTCGAGATTCACTACATGACCCAAGAACTAAACCTCGCGCAGCCAGAACGCACATTTGGAGAACTTAGTGTATAACTTCTCCCTTCTTAATGTCTCCAAAACCTCTCGAATGTGACCGGCATGCTCCTCCCCGCTCTTCGAATAAATCAGGATATCATCAATAAACACAATCACTGATTTATCCAACATCAGCCGACACACTCGAATCATTAAGTCCGTAAAGGCAGCTGGCGCGTTGGTTAAACCAAAAGACATAACGGGAAACTCGTAGTGTCCATAGCGCGTACGAAAAGCTGTTTTAGGAATATCTTGCTCCTTCGCCCTTAGCTGATGGTAACCAGATCGAAGGTCTATCCTTGAGAACCAACTAGCACCTTGGAGCTGATCAAACAGATCATTAATTCTCGATAATGGATACCGATTCTTCACTATCAACTTATTCAATTCATAGTAGTCAATGCACATCCTCATACTACCGTCTTTCTTCTTCACGAATAAGACCGGAGCACCCTAAGGCGAAATACTTGGTCTAATGAACCCTTGATCAAGCAACTCCTGTAGTTTGTTCCATCAGTTCCTTCATCTCGGTAGGAGCCAACCGATACGGTGCCTTAGCAACAGGTTGGGAACCTGGTATTAAATCAATCTGGAACTCGATCTCGCGGTCCGGTGGAACTCCTGGTAAGTCCTCTGGAAACACATCCGGAAAGTCACACACAACCGGTACATCAGACAGTTGTGGTGTTGGCGTATCCACATCCTTAACGTAAGCCAAGTAGGCACTACATCCACGCCTCATGCACTTTGTCGCCACCACCACTGAAATCACTTTCGGAATCGTAGTGACTCGATCACCATAAACCGTCACCGCACTCCCGTCAGGCGCTGTCAATCGAATCATCTTCTTGCGGCATACAATGTTCGCGTCGTAGTCCGCCAACCAGTCCATTCCTAGGACTACTTCGAACCCGCCTAAGGTCATCGTGAATGGTCTAACAGGAAACTTGTGACCTTCTAATTCTACGTCACAACCTTCTATCACCTCAGAGATCCTTGTAGACTTACCTATGTCAGTTTCTACATCGAAGGGCTTATCTATACTCCTACTACTAACAGGTAGTTTAGCACAAAAAGCAACAGAAATAAAACTTTTACTAGCACCAGAACCAATTAACACAGAAGCAAGAGTTTGGCTTACTAGAACGTGACACAACATCAGGGTCCGTCCTAGCCTCCTCCTAAGTCATAGTGAACGCTCTAGCGCTCGCCCTCTGCCCTTCGGTCCCGGTCATATTCTTCCCTTCACCGGAACTTTCAGCCCTCGGCTTCTTGCAGTCCCTGCTCATGTGGCTCTCCTCGCCACAAGTATAATACCTCCTTACCCCACAGTTCTTCCCCACATGTCCGGTCCTCCCACACCAGAAACAGACGTTGGATCCCACTCTACATTCCTCGGTGTGCTCCCTTCCACACTTGCCACACCTCTTTGTCCCCGCACCAGATGTGACCACTCGTCGGTCATCCACCCGTGCACCTTTGTTGTTTGGAGCAGCCCCGCCACGTCCAAATCGCTTCCCGTTCCAATTTCGATCACCACCACCTTTCTTGCTGACTTCAGCTACCACCACAGTCCGTTCATCGTATAATCTTCCCGCCAAATCCACTACCAACCTAAACGTACTCGGTCGGGCAGCGATCATGTGCCTATGGATATCCGCCGACAGCCCCTAGATGTATCTTTTGATCTTCCGTGGCAGGGGTGTCACCTGATCCGGCACCAGCCGTGCCATTTCATTGAACTTCGTGGTGTATTGCTGATGTGTAATGGTTCCCCCCTCCAGCTGCAGGAACTCCCTTTCAACGTTGTCCATCTCTCGGTGTGGACAAAACTCTTCGATTACCAGTTTCTTCAACTCCAGCCACCTCATTCTTCCAATTGCCCGACTACCTTCGGCTTGGACAATATTGTCCCACCATCACAGAGCCGAGTCCACAAACGAGTGGGTGGCAAACTTCACCATTTGGTCTTCTCGGCACTCGCTGATGTCTAGAACTGCTTCCATCTCTCTCACCCATTGGTGAGCAGCAGCAGCAGTGCCATTACCGTCAAAAGTCGGGGGCTTGCATCTTTGAAATGCCCCGTAGTTACAGCCTTGTGTTGCCTCAGGCACGGGCTCTTCCTCTTACTCTTCATCAGTAGAGACAACCATCTCAGTCTCGGGTTGCTCCCTCTCCCCCACGGGCCTTCTCCCTTCTTTCCTTTCTCCTTCCTGTACAGCTTTTATCACTTCAGTCACCACAGACGGTAAGATCGTCTGCATGACCTGATGCACCTCCTCCACAATAGCCTCCTTTACTAAGGCTCTTAAGTTAGCACTCTCATCCCCAGCCTCCAGATGAGGAGTCTCAGGCTCTTCATGAACCACATCTTCAGCTCTAGGCCTTCCTCTCGTGGCCCGTGGTCCCGCACCAAGTCCACTACGACCTCCACCACGCGAAGCCTTTGATGATCTACCACCGGCCATCCTCTAAACACACTATAAGATCCAAACACTAACACGGTCATTCAAGGGAATGACTCAGTTAATGTCAAGTATAGTAAGTCCCTAATTACAGTGGCCAGTTGTGATTAGCCATTTACTTTACTCTTCATACCCCAAGCATTACCTATCCTGTCTACATCAGTATCTAAATCTACTAAAAGCACACAGATCAAATACATGCGCACATAATGCCGGTTAACCATTAAAGAAAATACCTGATGGCACGCAGCAACTCGGACTGGCATCCCTTCCCTTCCGTCCCACTTTCAGTTTAATTTTAGGTTTCTTTTGAAAATTTACCCGTTTCACTTAAACTTTGGCTCTAATACCAACTTGTAAGGCCCCGTTCCCGGGACACTCACAGGTGGTCAATCATCGCACATAAAACATATATTTATGTTAGCTTAATAAAACACTGTAGCAGAAACACTTAAACAACCATTTCATTTCATTATAATTGCTTTTGCAAAATAATACATCGTTGACTGAATACAAAATAACTCGTTGCATTACATCATGAAAACATTATATAAAATGGATGCCATCCAAAATGAGCCAAGTAGCCGCCCCGTGCCATCCTCAGCAACCTTTACCTATCAACTGGAAACACATAAGTCAGCGTTGCTGAGTGAGTTCTAGTTTTAAAATAAAATATACTTTTCTTCCTTTCAAAACCATTCTATACTTTTGCATACGATCACACATCATACGTACACATAGATAATATCGTTGTCATCTTCCTTTACTGCTCATCACTTTCTTTGTTTACTCTTTCCGAATCAGTGTCTTCAGCTGTACCCCAAACGTATGCACAAAGTGGGTACTGGGCCGAAAATCATAAATGGCTTCCATAATGCACATACCCTGGCACCAGCACCAGGGCAAGCGACAAAGATCCCAACTTTATACTACGCCCCAAACGTATGCACAAAGAGGGTACTGGGCCAAAGATCATAAATGACTTCCATAACGCACAAAGCCTGGCACCAGCACCAGGGTGAGTATCCACTAGAATCCATGTACTATACAACTGGTCAGTCACAAAGACTAGACCCCTGTGTGTATCCTTATGGGTTAGCTTAACCACACACAGTTGAGCTTACGACATTTTAGAGTCGTGCACCTCCGTACATATTGCTTGCAAGACTTTCTTTACTTTCACTTTCATTAATGCATGCATTCTATCATTATAATCCTCTTTTCATTATCTTCCACTTTACGTTACATAATACTTGATCATTTCTTTCACAACTATATCACGTAAAGCCATGGAAAATAAACATACATAACATGGAACATAAACATAACCATCCAAAACATCACTATACAAGGCATCATCATACATGACATAACAATCATCATACACGCCATAACATGGCCCATACATCATCAAAAGTCAACTCAATTCACCCCAGGGAACATCCCAAGTCAAAGCCTATATTTCACTTTTTCCCAAAAAAATCAGAAAATGAACGAAGTCCTTAGGCGCATGAGCACTATGCAGGCGCATGGCCTTTCAGGCGCATGGGGAACACTTAGGCGCATGGGCAACTTCCAGGCGCATGAGCACTATTGGGCGTATGAACTCTCAGTCGTATGACCTTCAGTCGCATGACCCTCAGTCGCATGACCTTTAATCACATGGCCATCCAGGCGCATGAGGAAATTTCAGGCGCATGAGCCCTATTTGGGTGCATGAGGTTTCGGGCGTATGGGGACACTTAGGCAAATTCTATAACTTAGGCGCATGAGCTCTATTCAGGCGCATGTGCAGCCTCATTCGTACCTGAACTTCAAATTTCAGTCCCCAATCATTCTCTAACCTATTCTAAGCTTATATCATCCATCCTAAGCCTTAGAAAACACATTCACATCATCATTCAAACATAACATAGCCCAAAATCAAACCCCACCCGAATCACACACGAACACATACATACGGGTGCAATACCCAACATTATAAAAACATTTTCACATGCATTTCCAACCCCAAAATTTGTTAAAACATGTGAAAGAGGGGTTCTAGAACTCACCTTAACAGCCTCTTCGGGTAAGACTTCCTTCAAACCCGTTTGCTACAAGTTCAAACCTAGAAACCCACTTGAATCACACACAACCGAACACATAACACACATAAGCACACACACCCGAGGATAAAACCAGTTAAGAACATCACAAACCCAAGAATTCTTACCTTGAATTTGATCCTTCTTCTTGTTCTTCTCTCTAAAAACCCAAAAGCTCTGCTTTCTCTCTTTAAAACCTGAATGAAGTGATATTTGTAGACATTGTGGGCGGTCATGCCCACTTTTACACCAACTTTTGAAACTTTTGTCCTTTTTGACACTTTTAACCCTTCGACTTGGGTATTATGGCTTTTCTTTCTCTTCCTTCACTTTTATTCTTTCTTTCCTCACTTTTCAAAATAACCGGGTGTTACAGCTCAACAAGAAAATATGAGGATCGAGAGTAAGTATTTGGATTCATTTAGTGGGTTTTGTACGCCACAGTGTTTGAAGATGGTGGTAGAGTGTTTTGGATGAGTTTGGAAAGCACAATATCAATTTTAAGGGTGATTAGTATGGTTTTGTGTTTAGATTTGATTTTGTTTTAAACTGTACCTACATTATTCTATTTATTAATTATAAGTGTCATTTTAGTTATTCGTACGCTTGGATTTGTTTAAATTAGTTCAAGAGTGTGTTGAGAAACGAAAATATATAGGACAACAGGTTGTTACGGTACGAAGAAGTTATCCGTGCTAGAAGTATTGTTATTTAATGTTTTTGTATACTTACTTTGTTTCCCATGTATTATGTTTATCTTTCAAGACTACTTGGTTGCAAAAACTTATACTCGCATAATATGAGTGATATATAAGTAAATCTAATTTACTTGATCTTGGTTTGAGTTCTTATTCATTGTTCACACATTTAATTTCATTTATAAGGTCTGACTACTTACGTTTCATAAGGGTAATTTAAAATTGGATTCTTATGAGTGAATACGAATGGCTTATAGGTCCTATGAAACATCTATCGTTGACTCGATGCTCAACAAGAAATATGAGGATCGAGAGTAAGTATTTGGATTCATTGTAGTGGATTGTGTATGCTAGAGTGTTTGAAGATGGTGGTAGAGTGTTTTGGATGAGTTTGGGAAGCACTAAATCGATTTTAAGGGTGATTAGTACGGTCTTGTGTTTGGATTTGATTTCTGTTTAAACTGTACCTGCATTGTTCACTTATTAATTATAAGTGTCATTTTAGTTATTCGTATGCTTGGATTTGTTTAAATTAGTTCAAGAGTGTGTTGAGAAACGAAAATACAGGGGACAATAGGTTGTTACAGTACGAAGAAGTTATCCGTACTAGAAGTATTGCTATATAACGTTTTTGTATACTTACTTTGTTTCCCATGTATTATGTTTAGCATTCGAGACTACTTGGTTGAAAGAACTTATACTCGCATAATTTGAGTGATATATAAGAAAATCTAATTTACTTGATCGTGGACCTTGGTTTGAGTTCTTATTCATTCTTCACACATTTAGTTTCATTTATAAGGTTTGATTACTTATGCTTCATAAGGGTAATTTAAATTTGGATTCTTATGAGTGAATACGAATGGTTTATTGGTCCTATGAAACATCTATCGTTGACTCGATGCTCAACAAGAAATATAAGGATCGAGAGTAAGTATTTGGATTCATTGTAGTGGATTTTGTATGCTAGAGTGTTTGAAGATGGTGGTAGAGTGTTCTTGTAAGGCCCCGTTCCCGGTAAACCTCACAATTAGTCAATCATAGCATAAAATCATTTTTAATAACCAAAACATTGCAGCGGAATTAAAAAGACATTCATTTAAAACTTGGGAACCATATTGTACTCATACATTTGTCCTTTAATTGTAAATAAAACATAGTACTTGTTCTTAAATTACAATTAAAGATTTTATAAACAGAAATGCCATCCACTACCAGAAAAGCAGTTTTGCTGATAGTTTCGCTGCCAGTTTTGCTGACAGTTTCGCTGCCAGTTTCGCTTACAGTTTCGCAGCCAGTTTCGCTGACAGTTTCGCTGCCAGTTTCGCATGGCAGTTTCTCCCAACTTTCGTTGGAATTTCCATGGCTGCGAAATTACCTGTGAAACTATAGTTTCACAGAAACCCACAGTTTCGTAGCTTGAATATGCAATTTCGCTAGATGCATAGACAGTTTCGCAGATCGAGCTGAAATGACGAACCAACCCATTTTTAGCCCAAAATTGCAACTTTTTACATTCAAATCCTTAGTTTATCATCCATGAGGCTAAATCTAAGCTTTATACATGTTTTCATACGTAAAAATGTAACCTTTATGCGATTCTTTGCAACTTTTCAAAACCCAAAACCCTAGAATCCGGGTTTGATCCAAGTCGGGTCATACCCAATAACAAGCTAAACAAACACCAATAAATATTTATTTGTTAATAAGATCATACAATAAATATTGACACCAATTTAGAAAAATAGGTTTTCTAAATCATTGCTTTTAAAATAGAACAACATTATATGGATAATTTGTTCATGAGAAATTATTTGTTTTATTATAACAAATAAAAGTTTGTTCAAGTTATAAAATTAAAAGGGTTTTAATTTTATAAAATTATGGATTAAAGAGTGTCAAGTTTTTATAAGATTAAAATGGGTGGGAACCCATTTCAAATCTGAATATTCGGCCACCCCTTGGATACCCTTCCTTGGGTTCCTTTTTCTTGTTTTAAGCAAGACTTAAACTCTATTGCACTCTTCAATCAACACACACACACACTCTCTCTCTCACACACACAAGCAAAGAACTCTCTCTAAACAAAGCTGAAAATTCGGATTCAAGGCACAACAAGCTGAAAATTTTCGGATTTTGAAGGAGCATAGGTAGAGAGTTTTGGTGTTGTGCTCCCTAACAAGCTAGGTGTTTGGAAGAGCTTGTGGGTATACAAACTTGAGGCTTTCTCTCTTGGGGGCTGGACATTCAAGAGCATCATCATCCTCATCTCATCCATACTTCAACATCTTGTTCTTGAAAGGTAGTTTCAAGAACACCCTATGGTTGTTCTTTTCGTTTTGATAGCATGTCATTTCACATATATTTATGATCCTTGTTCTTGGGTTTTGTCTTTGGTTAAAATGGTTAAAAATTTCAGATTGTTAACCACACTTTAAACCACAATATCCGCTGCGTTTTTGAACTTTAAATGGTTAAACTTGCTTTGATAAACTTGTAACAAAACCCAACAATGGCATCTAGAGCCGGTTATGTGGAATACATGCTTCAAGAGTTTTTGAAAAGTTAGTTTTCATGGACTTTTTCAACCCATTAGGGGCTGTTTTGTTATGGATGTTTGAATCCCTTATGTTTCAAGGTTTAATCTTACATGCTTTAGTATAAACCTTGAAAGATTAACATCAAATGGTTGATTGTGTTGTTTGGACAAAACCCTAAAGTTTTGGTTCATGTTGGCCAGAACTTTAAGGTTATAAAAGGGGGTTCATTGTTGTTCTTGAATTTTGTATAAGATACATATTTTGGTGCATAACATAGCCTTGACCTTATGTGTTTTGTATTTGGTTGGTTATGGTTTTGTCATGTTGGTTTTGATTCTTGAAAGGGTTGTAATATTTGTGTTTGTATTTTGGGTTGTAGTTTATTTTTTCATTTGGTTATGTAATAAATAGATTAGGTGCATTTCTTTTATTAGAGAAATTGTATTAGGATATGATTTTGTAAAAGAAGATGCACAAGATGAAGACCCAAAGAAGGACACAAAAGACATGGACACTTGAAGCATTTGGATGTGGATTCAAGTGGGAGTTCATGGACACATTTTGATGTGTCATTTTAACCCTTAGGAAAGACCTTATGACAACACTTGTGATGGCAAACAAGTGTGGTCAACTTAGTGGCTATGGTTATGCACTTATGTTTGTATGTTTATGCTTGTTTGGTTGTTTGTTGTATGATTATTGGTTGATATTTGGATATCCATAACAAACTCATTAACAAACTTAACAAGCTGAAAATTGATGGTTCTTTATCATTAAGTGTGTAATAATAGGTTATTAAAAGGATTAATGATTTTAATAAAAGGGGTTTTATTAAAAAGTGAACCATAGGGTATCTTGTATTTGAAAGCATGCAAATATAATGTACATAGAGTTTTCTAAACTAAGATTATGAAAACTTAAAATTATTTTATAAACAAGTTTAACACCGTCCTTTTGCACAACACTTGAGTCACTTGGAAACTCTTAATGGGATAAAGGTCACCTAACCATTTTGAGGGAACTTGTGATTTGAGGTGGGGATACCATATTTGTGGGATAAAGGTCACCTAACCACTTATGTTGGAAAACTCACATGTGTGTGCAAGTAGGGTAACTTGATTTGCAAACCATGTTAAATGGATCACCTACAATATGGTTTACAAAGGTGTGATGGGATAAACATGCCGACTATACATATGATATTTTAAAAGTCGATCCCATACCTCTAGAAGTTGCAAAGGGTTGCAATTGTCAAAACGTTGACTACCTTGTAATTTAAATAATGGGATAAAGGTCACCTAACCACTGTTTAAATATAACATTGGATTCTAGAATTTTAAAATTGTGTAAGACACTTAAAAAGGGGCTTTAATTATTAAAATATGAACAATATCGAAAATACTAAAATTGAACTTTGTTAAATTTTGTAGATGGCCACCAACAACAATGAAAATAATGAAATCCCGTCCGCTCACTCACTATCACTAAGGACCATTCTCCAAAAGGAGCGTCTAAACCATAATAACTTTATTGATTGGTTTCAAAACTTGAGAATTGTTCTCAAGCAAGAGAAACGATCGTATATTTTAGACGATCCGATTCCCGATCAACCTAATGAAGAGGATGAGGAGGCCTATAATAATTGGGTGAAATACACTGAGGACTCGGTCCAAGTGTCTTGCCTCATGTTGGCAAGTATGACTCCGGATCTCCAAAAGGAGTATGAACATCATGGAGCATACGACATGATAACCCAGTTGAAGGAAACGTTCCAATAACAAGCAAGGGTAGAGCGCTTCAAAACGGTTCAAGCACTCCATGCGTGTCATATGGATGACACCCAATCTGTTTCATCTTATGTACTTAAGATGAAAAGCCACATCGACCGCCTCGAAAGGCTGAATTGTCCCGTCTGGAAAGAGTTGACTACGGATTTGATCCTCAACTCTTTGTCAAAAAGGTTTGACAACTTTTTCATGAATTATAACATGAACGGGTGGGACAAGAACATAAGTGAGCTTCACTCTATGCTCAAAACTGCCGAGGCGGCCATGGGTAAAAGGGTTTTACCCGTTCTCACCATCAATGAAGGTGGGAACAAGAAGAGGCCTCACCCCGCACCCAAGGCAAATGTTGCCAAGGGTAAGGGGCACGTTAGGGGAAAGGGAAAGGGAGCGGTAAGGGTGCCACCACCAAAACCAGCGGAGAAGAAGCAAAAGGTTGCTTCGAATAACCCATGCTTTAAGTGTGGGGAGATTGGGCATTGGGCAAGAAATTGCCTAGTCCATCTCAAAGAGTTGCAAGATAAGAGGGATGCCGGGCAAACCTCAGGTACAATTTTGATGATTCATATTGATCTAAATTTAATATCCTCTAACACATGTGTATTGGATACCGGATGTGGAACTCACATTTGCAACTTATTGCAGGGGTTCAAAAGAAGTAAGGACTTCAAGAAAGGGGATGTTAGCCTCTACATGGGGAATGGGGCAAAAGTTCAAGTTGAAGGCCGAGGGGACTACATCTTGAAGCTTCCAAATGGTTTGGAAGCAATTTTGAACAATATTTTGTATGCTCGTAGTTTGACTAGGAACATTATTTCTGTTGCCCAATTAAGACAATATGGTTACGTTTTAACATTTATTGAAAATGAAATTCATGTTTCTTTAAATGGCATATTTTATTTTGAAGCTATTCCTGTTAATGGTATTTATGAATTGGTTCGTGAAAAAACACATTATATGATAGCTCATTGTACCAAACCACCACTAAGAAACTCAAATTGGATTTGAGTGATACCTATCTTTGGCATTGCCGTCTTGGTCATATAAACATGAAGCGCATACAAATACTTCAAAAGAACGGTCTTTTAAAAGCAAGTGAATATGATTCATTTGATGTATGTGAATCTTGTTTACAAGGTAAAATGACTAAGGCACCTGACAGGATCAATGATCACAAGTTTGAAGTATAAGAGTGTAATGCAGCGGAATGAAGAGACGAATAGTCAAATTATAGCAAGAGAATGTTATTTGTAACAAATGCGAGAGAATATTTTTCTGTGATTTGGAATGTTTCAATAATGCTCAATATTATTGCTCAATCATTCACAGTTACAATAAGGTTGGCACTCCTTATATAGAGTGCAATCACTGCTGTAATCACGGGATGGTGATTACTAGCAGATCTAGTACAAAAATAACTACTTCTTAACAAACTACTGAAATGTTCACAACTACTGAGAACATGTCAGAGTGCTAAGTATAAAACATGAAACAACTGAAACAAGAAACTACTGATACTACAACGACTGAAGAACAAACTCTTCAGTCGTTTTACAAAACTACTGAAAATAGAAAATATAAAGCTACTGAAAGCAAACCGTCACAACTACTGAAGAAGTCCTCTTCAGCTGTTATGACAACGCCTGATACTTTGTCTTCAGCACTTGTCTTCAGACTTTGTCTTCAGCACTTGTCTTCAGACTTTGTCTTCAGCACTTGTCTTCAGACTTTGTCTTCAGCACTTGTCTTCAGACTTTGTCTTCAGCACTTGTGTCTTCAGACTTTGTAATCAGTTGTTGTCTTCAGCTGGTGTGGACTTCAGTAGTTGTTGTGACGTCTGTGGGACTTAAAGGTTTTTCTGATCCGGCTCATTGGTTCTTTTGGTCCAACAGCACCTTATAGTGGCAATTTCGAAAAGGCAAAAGATTTATTAGGCATCGTACATTCGGATGTATGTGGTCCTTTTAAGCCAATGACTAGGTACCATGAAAGATACTTCATTACCTTTACCGACGACTATAGTCGATATGGTTATGTGTACTTGTTAAGACACAAAGATGAAGCTTTTGAAATGTTCAAAATTTTCCAAAATGAAGTAGAAAATCAACTCAACAAGAAAATAAAAATTCTCCGCACCGATAGAGGAGGTGAATACCTAAGTGATGCTTTCAGAGATCATCTTAGAAGTTGTGGTATTGTCTCACAACTATCTCCACCTGGAACACCACAACACAATGGTGTGTCCGAGCGGAGAAATCGAACTCTATTGGATATGGTTCGATCTATGATGGCTAGAAGCTCATTGCCTCTATCATTTTGGGGTTTCGCTTTGCTCTCTGCAGCCTGTATCTAGAATATGGCCCCAACCAAGAAAATGGAAACAACACCTTTTGAAATATGGCATGGAAGGGTTCCATCACTATCATATTTAAAGGTATGGGGTTGTGAGGCTTATGTTAAGACTCCCACCTCAAACAAGTCAGAAAGTCGTTCCACTAAGTGTATCTTCATTGGATATCCTAGAGATTCTATGGGATATTATTTCTATGATCCATCAGAACAAAAGGAGTTTAATGCCAAGAAGGCTGAGTTCTTAGAAGCTAAGTTCCTTACGAAAAGAACTAGCAGTAGAACTGTGGATCTTGAGGAGGACCAAGAACCACAAACCGATACACGTTTGGTTGACACTAGCACTCAACATGAGGATATTGAGAATGATCAAGTGGTTGATCAATATACATAAAACATTCACAGATCTGGTAGAATTAGTAATCCACCTGAAAGATATGGATTTTTTTTAGATGGATGCTATGTGGTAGATTCTGATGAACCAACCACCTATTATGATGCAATGTTCAATTTGGATTGTGACAAATGGCTTGAAGCCATGAATGTTGAGATGCAATCCATGTATGACAACCAAGTATGGGACTTGGTTGAACCACCTCTTAACTCCAAGATAGTTGGAAGTAAGTGGGTTTTCAAGAAGAAAACCGATATGCATGGAAACTTGGATACTTATAAAGCTAGACTTGTAGCAAAAGGTTTCACTCAAACTCAAGGGGATGATTATGATGAGACTTTCTCACCGGTTGCAATGCTAAAGTCTATTAGGATATTATTTGCCATAGCTGCTTATTATGATTATGAGATTTGGCAAATGGATGTCAAAACCGCTTTTCTAAATGGATATCATGAGGAAGATGTCTATATGGTTGAGCCTGAAGGTTTTGTCGATCATAAGCATCCTAACAAAGTATGCAAGTTGAAGAAATCAATCTATGGGTTGAAGCAAGCATCAAGAAGTTGGAATCACCGTTTTGATGAAGAGATAATCAAATTTGGGTTCATCAAAAACGCTGATGAAGCATGTGTATATAAGAAAGCTAGTGGGAGCATCATCACTTTCCTAGTATTATATGTTGATGCATTCTACTATTTGGAAATGACATTCCAACCTTGGAGGGTGTAAAAGCCTGGCTTGGAAGTTGTTTCTCCATTAAGGATCTTGGTGAAGCCGCCTATATTTTGGGAATAAAGATCTATAGGGATAGATCAAGGCGATTGATAGGTTTAAATCAAAGTGCATACATTGACAAGATCTTGAAAAGGTTCAAGATGGAAAACTCTAAGAAAGGTACCGTACCTATTCAAAGAGGGACGATATTGAGTAAGACTCAATGTCCAAGCTCAAAGGATGAGCAAGAAAAAATGAAGGGAATCCCGTATGCGTCTGCTATAGGATCCATCATGTATGCAATGATAAGCACTAGGCCGGACGTGTCATGCGCTTTGAGCATGACAAGCCGATACCAACAAAATCCTGGAAATAGTCATTGGATGGCTGTTAAGAACATACTTAAGTACCTAAGGAGGACCAAAGATATGTTCCTAATCTACGGATCTGGTGGGAACTCGTAGTAAAGGGTTACACGGATGCGAGTTTCCAAACTGATCGGGATGATTCACAATCACAATCGGGGTACATTTTCATCTTGAATGGAGGAGCAATCTCTTGGAAGAGCTCTAAGCAAGATGTGGTGGCATTATCAACTACAGAATCAGAATACATCACCGCTCATCAACAGCTCAGGAAGCTGCATGGTTAAAGAAATTCATTGCCGATCTAGGGGTAGTTCCTTCCATTCAGGACCCCATAGAAATTATTTGTGATAACGAGGGTGCGATTGCTCAAATCAAGGAACCCCGTGCACATCAAAAGACTAGGCACATTGAATGGAGATTCAACTACATAAGGGATGAAGTTGAAAAGGGAAAGATATGTATTCGCAAAGTTCACACAGATCAAAACATTGCGGATCCACTCATGAAGCTTCTTGAAAAGGCAAAGCATGAAAGTCATACTTGTGCCATGGGACTTCAATATTCTAGTGACTGGATTTGATCTTTAATTTTGTATTTAGATATTGTAACCCTTTATTACTTGAATGGATTATTTGGTTATAATGGTTCAACTAATATTCCTTTTTTGCATGTTAAAATCCATGAGTAAATCGTTTACTCAAAACATCCATAGTCGTTCATACTTGTGGGAACAAGTATGAAGGTAAGACTATTATGAACTTGGATTGGTAGATATTCATATGGATGAATATAGAGCAAAGGGTTGCTGCCAAAGTTTATAGATATTTGTAGGATACAAATATTGGACTGACCGGCATCTCAAATATTACTACATGGAATCTTCCTGATTGATCATAAGTAATTTTGAGTAAAGGCGAATATCATTTGGTATCCTCTAACCTGAGATACCTATTGGGTCTTGATATTTACCAAATGTTATACTTTGACTTAGTTCTTCGCTGTTCTGAAACATGGAAGTACATAAGTCTGAGTTCAGGTATGATATAAGGTAATTATGAGAGCCGTATGTAGTCAAGATGGGATTTGTCCCTCTTATTCATTGGGAGTAAGATGTCTAAGCCCTGATAAAGTTAAATCAATAGAGAATGATCACTCTATGTCTCTAGGATTTAACATGACATCTGTGACAAAAAGATAGATGATTCATTCACCTAAAACATTTCGAGTAAGGTACTTGAAGGGGATGATGTTATTGAATGGCACTTAGTCATACGTATTAAGGGTAGTAAACTGTTGTTAGGCGGTATTTACTGCTTGCATCAGTCTTCTATGAATCGTGTGCAAGTGGGAGATAATTGTTGGATCTTGTATGCCCAAGACACATACAAGAATGATGTGGTTAGTACGTTATGATCCAAGTCGGGTCATACCCAATAACAAGCTAAACAAACACCAATAAATATTTATTTGTTGATAAGATCATACAAATAAATATTGACACCAATTTAGAAAAATGGGTTTTCTAAATCATTGCTTTTGAAATAGAACAATATTATATGGATAATTTGTTCATGAGAAATTATTTGTTTTATTATTTAAGTGGGTTAAATAATAACAAATAAAAGTGTGTTCAAGTTATAAAATCAAAAGAGTTTTAATTTTATAAAATTATGTATTAAAGAGTGTAAAGTTTTATAAGATTAAAATGGGTGGGAACCTATTTCAAATCTGAATTTTTGGCCACCCCTTGGATACCCTTCCTTAGGATTCCTTTTTCTTGTTTTAAGCAAGACTTAAACTCTCTTGCACTCTTCAATCAACACACACTCTCTCTCACACACACAAGCAAAGAACTCTCTCTAAACAAAGCTGAAAATTCGGATTCAAGGCACAACAAGCTGAAAATTTTCGGATTTTGAAGGAGCATAGGTAGAGAGTTTTGGTGTTGTGCTCCCTAACAAGCTAGGTGTTTGGAAGAGCTTGTGGGTATACAAACTTGAGGCTTTCTCTCTTGGGGGTTGGACATTCAAGAGCATCATCATCCTCATCTCATCCATACTTCAACATCTTGTTCTTGAAAGGTAGTTTCAAGAACACCCTATGGTTGTTCTTTTCGTTTTGATAGCATGTCATTTCACATATATTTATGATCCTTGTTCTTGGGTTTTGTCTTTGGTTAAAATGGTTAAAAATTTCAGATTGTTAACCACACTTTAAACCATAATATCCGCTGCGTTTTTGAAGCTTAAATGGTTAAACTTGCTTTAATAAACTTGTAACAAAACCCAACAATGGCATCTAGAGCCGGTTATGTGGAATACATGCTTCAAGAGTTTTTGAACAGTTAGTTTTCATGGACTTTTTCAACCCATTAGGGGCTGTTTTGTTGTGGATGTTTGAATCCCTTATGTTTCAAGGTTTAATCTTACATGCTTTAGTATAAACCTTGAAAGATTAACATCAAATGGTTGATTGTGTTGTTTGGACAAAACCCTAAAGTTTTGGTTCATGTTGGCCAGAACATTAAGGTTATAAAAGGGGTTCATTGTTGTTCTTGAATGTTGTATATGATACATATTTTGGTGCATAACATAGCCTTGACCTTATGTGTTTTGTATTTGGTTGGTTATGGTTTTGTCATGTTGGTTTTGATTCTTGAAAAGGTTGTAATATTTGTGTTTGTATTTTGGGTTGTAATTTATTTTTTCATTTGGTTATGTAATAAATAGATTAGGTGTATTTCTTTTATTAGAAAAATTGTATTAGGATATGATTTTGTAAAAGAAGATGCACAAGATGAAGACCCAAAGAAGGACACAAAAGACATTGACACTTAAAGCATTTGGATGTGGATTCAAGTGAGAGTTCATGGACACATTTTGATGTGTCATTTTAACCCTTAGGAAAGACGTTATGACAACACTTGTGATGGCAAACAAGTGTGGTCAACTTAGTGGCTATGGTTATGCACTTATGTTTGTATGTTTATGCTTGTTTGGTTGTTTGTTGTATGATTATTGGTTGATATTTGGATATGCATAACAAACTCATTAAAAAACTTAACAAGCTGAAAATTGATGGTTCTTTATCATTAAGTGTGTAATAATAGGTTATTAAAAGGATTAATGATAAACTTGTTTTGATAAATTTGTAACAAAACCCAACAGAGGCAGATTCTTACCTGGATTTGTTGCTCCTTAATGATGGTTTGATGCTCCAACACCCAGATCTTCAATCCCTTAACCTTTGAAGCTCCAAATCTTGAGTTTTCTTCACTTTCTCTCTCTACGAATTTGATGGCTAGGGTTGCAAATGAGGAAGATGAAGGCTGATTTGGTGGGTTAAGGGGCTGATTATGGGCCTTAATCACTTAGGCTCTTGCCCATAAACCCAATTTAACCCATAACCCATTTCCTTCTTTTATTAGATACCTATTAATTAAGCCCATTCTAGATGACTCGTTTTGACTTTTCGGGGTGTTACAAGTCTCCCCCACTTATTTAGGTTTCGTCCTCGAAACCTGTCAGTCATCAAACAATTGAGGATTATATTTCCTCATCTCCTCCTCGGTCTCCCACGTAGATTCTGATCCTTTTCAATGTCTCCACTGTACTCGTACTAGCGGAACCACTTTATTACGTAAGTGCTTCTCTTTCCAATCAAGGATGGCCACCGGGTGCTCTACATAGTTCAGCCGTTCATCGATTTCAATGTCTTCTAATGGTACAATTGCATCATTGTCTGCCAAACATTTCCTAAGATGAGATACATGGAACGTAGGGTGAATTTCACTCAACACATCTGGTAGTTCTAATCTATAGGCCACATCCCCTACCCTCCCGACAATACGGAATGGCCCTATGAACCTTGGGCTTAACTTTCCCCGTTTTCGAAACCTGATGATCACTTTCCAGGGAGATACCTTGAGCATAACCTTGTCACCAACCTCAAACTCTATTGGTCTACGCCTCTTATCAGCATAAGACTTCTGGCGATCCTTTGCGGCTTTCATGAATGCCTTAATCTTATCTAACTTCTTGGTCGTGACCTCAATCACTTCAAGACTTCCCAATTCCTTTTGCCCATGTCACCCCAACACACAAGCGTCCTGCACTTCCTACCGTACAACATCTCATAAGGTGGCATACCAATGCTGGCATGGTAACTATTATTATATGAGAATTCCGCCAACGGTAAGTGCTCATCCCAACTTCATCCAAAGTCGATTACACACACTCGTAGCATGTCTTCTAACGTTTGAATCGTTCTTTCCGACTGACCATCCGTCTGGGGGTGGTAAGCCATACTAATATGCAGTCTAGTCCCCATTGAGTCGTGAAACCTCTTCCTGAACTTGGACGTAAACCGTGTGTCCCTATTCGAAACGATAGACACTGGCACGCCGTGACGAGCCACGATCTCCTTGATAAATAGCTCTGCTAACCCCTCAGAAGAAAACGTCTCACGAATTGGTAGAAAATGGGCGCTTTTGTTAAACGGTCAACAATCACCCAGATCGCATCGCTTCCTCTCGTCGTGCGAGGTAGCTTCGTGATGAAGTCCATTGTGATGTGTTTTTATTTCCATTCAGGAATATCCAAAGGCTGGATCTTTCCATATGGCTTTTGGTGCTCTGCCTTCACTTGCAGACAAGTCAGGCACTTGCTCACATACTTAGCCACGTCTCGCTTCATTCCTGGCCACCATTAATCTTTCTTCAGATCCTGATACATTTTCGTGGCACCGGGATGAATGGAATATCAAGTTTTGTGAGCCTCATCCATGATCTTCCCCCTCAGATCCTCATAGAGAGGGATCCACATTCGCCTAGATTAGGTCCTAACACCTAGGGTGTTTTCCCCCAAATCTGAAACTTGTCCTTTCATCCTTTCAGAGTTGACCTCTATCATCTCTCAATGCCTCATCTTGAAACTCCCTCACTTGTTTCATAACATCAGGCGTCATGATTATCTGGTAAGCCCTCACCCGAATTGGTTTGGGTTGTCGTCAGCAACCACATTGGCTTTGCCTGGATGATAATGAATTTCGCAGTCATAATCCTTGATCAGTTCCAACCACCTCCTCTGCCTCATGTTGAGTTCCTTTTGTTCGAAGAAATACTTCAGACTTTTATGATCAGTGAAGATGGTGCACTTCACCCCATACAGATAGTGCCTCCAAATCTTCAATGCAAACACCACCACAGCCAACTCTAAATCACGGGTAGGATAATTAGCCTCTTGGACATTTATTTTTCTAGAAGCATAGGCTATCACCTTCCCTCGTTGCATCAACACGCAACCCAATCCTGCATACGAGGCATCCGAGTAGACTACGAGATCCTCGTTCCCTTCATGTAACGTCAAGATAGGGCTTGAGTTAACCTCATCTTCAGTTCTAGGAAGGCGTTCTCCTGATCAGTACCCCATTCATACTTTACGTCCTTCCGGGTCAGCTTAGTAAAAGGAGAAGCTATCTTGGAGAAATCCTGGATAAACCTCCTATAGTAACCTGCAAGGCCTAAGAAACTGTGAATCTCGGATGGTGTCTTTGGAGGTTCCCATTGCATCACCGCTTCAACCTTTGCAGGGTCCACCCTGATCCCCTCAGGATTTACCACATGACCTAGAAATTGAACTTCTCGAAGCCAAAATGCGCATTTAGAAAACTTAGCATATAACTTCTCACTTCTAAGCGTCTCCAATACTTCTCGAATATGATCGGCATGTTCCTCTTCATTTTTTGAATAAATCAAGATGTCGTTGATGAACACTATCACCTATTTATCCAACATCGGTCGACATACCCGATTCATGAGATCCATAAAAGCAGCTGGCGCGTTGGTTAAACCAAAGGACATGACGAGAAATTGATAGTGTCCATAACGCGTACGGAACGCTGTCTTTGGAATGTCTTGTTCTTTCACCTTCAGGAGCTGCCACCCTGAAGTTGATCGAACAGGTCGTCGATCCTTGGTAACGGATACCGATTCTTTACGGTCAGCTTATTGAGCTCGCGATAGTCAATGCACATCCTCATGCTACCATCTTTCTTCTTGACGAATAATACCGGAGCATCCCATGGAGAGATACTCGGTCGGATGAAGCCTTTATCCAATAAATCTTGCAACTGGTCCCTCAGCTCTACCATCTCCGAAGGAGCTAATCGATACGGTGCTTTAGCGACAGGTTGTGCTCTCGGTAGCAAATCAATCTGGAATTTGATTTCGCGTTCAGGCGGCACACCGGTCAGGTCTTTAGGAAAGACGTTAGGAAACTCGTGCACTACCGGCACGTCAGATAATTGTGGCTCTGGTGCATCCACATTTTTTACATAGGCCAAGTAAGCGCTACACCCACGTCTCAAGTACTTTTCAACTGTGATCATCGATAAGACCTTCGGTACAGAGCACACCTTATCTCCACGAATCGTAACAGAACTACCGCCAGGTGCTGTTAGAAGAATTATCTTCTTACTACATACTATATTGGCTTCATAGCTAGCTAACCAATCCATGCCTAACACCACATCAAAACCTCCTAAGGCCATAACATGCAACCTAGCAGGGAACTTACAATCTTTTAACTCAATTAGGCAATCCACAACCACCTTAGTTACCTTAGTGGACTTACCAATGGTTGTTTCTACATAGAAAGGCTCATCTAACTTTCTACACTTATCATGCAACAAACGAGAAAAGGCAGCAGACACAAAACTCCTATTAGCACCAGAATCAAAGAGCACAGAAGCATATTCATGGTCTTCCAGAAACATACCTGAAACAACTTCTGGATCTGCCTGGCCTCCTCACGAGTTATGTTGAAATCCCTCGCCTTCGCCTTCGAACCGCCACCCTTTCCCTTATCTCCAGCTTTAACCGTTCCTGATCCTCCTGATTTTCCTCTCTTACAATCTCTTCCCAAGTGTCCCATCTCCCCACACTAGTAACACTTCACCGCCTTGCAATCCCTAGCATAGTAGCCCTCGCCCCCACATTTAAAACATTTTCCAGTCCCAACTCTACACTCCCCTGAATGATTTTTCCACATTTTCTACAAGCACCTCCTTCCCCTGTATTTCCGCTCCTTTTTGATTGATCCTCAACTCTCATCCTCTTCTCCCCAATCCTGAAGTTGTCACCTCCGAACCTCTTCCCATTTCCATTCTTATTCCCACTCCATCTCTCCACCTTCTTTTGTACATGCATTGGATCTCTTTCACCATACAGTCTCCCAGCTAAATCCACCACAGGCCTAAACATGCCTAGTTTGGCCGCAATCATATGCCTCCTGATATCAATGGGCAAACCCTACATGTATCTCTTGATCTTCTTGGATGCAGGTGTCACCATGTCTGGCACAAGTCTTGCAAGTTCATTGAACTTGGAGGTATACTCTTGATGAGTCATGTTCCCAGCCTCCAAATGCAAGAACTCCTTTTTAATCTTGTCTAATTCCTGATGGGGACAATACTCCTCCAGCACCAACTCCTTCAACTCAAACCACTTCATTCTGGCTATCGATCGCTTTCCTTCAGCCTTGACAACATTGTCCCACCAGCACAACGCTGAGTCAACGAAAGAATGAGTGGCAAACTTAACTTTCTGATATTCCCAGCACTCACTAATTTCCAGTACCGCTTCCATCTCTCTAAGCCAGCGATGAGCGGCAGTAGCATTGCCGTTACCGTTAAAGGTCGGGGGCTTGAACCTTTGAAATGCCCCATAGTTGCACCCCCTAGGGGTCTCTCTCTCGGACTCCTCATCACTGTCGTCATCATGGATTACCACCTTAGGGTTTGATGGCTCCTCTTCAGATTCTTCCGTCCTCCCGGTGGACCTTCCAGAATTCTTCTCATCTTCCTTCCCCTTCTTATCAGCTTTCTCTCCATCCTTGACTGCCTTGATCACCTCGGTCACCATCGAGGGCAAGACATTTTGCATGACATTGTAGACTTCGTCTGCGATAGCCTCTTTCACAGTGGATTTGAGGGTGGCTGATCCCTCCCCCTTCGGGTGACTATGGAGGTCTGACTCATCGCGAACAGTCTCGGGAGCCTTAGCTTTGCTCCGGGTGACACGTGCCCTAGGACCCTGCTGTCCCGCGGTGGGTCGGTTATGTTTTATGATGACTAGTACTTGGTATGTTTTGTACTTATTAAGTTAAGTATTATATATTAAAGTGGAAGATAATATTAATGAAAAGTGAAACTTAATGAATGTTACCCCCGGGCCCATTTGATGATGAAAAGTCTTGCAAGCAATATGATAGACGTCACTTATGTGAGTCTGATATATGATGATGGATCCGTATTCATGAGCGGGCTATGTGCCTGCAGTGCGGATCAACTGTCGAGGGTTAGCTACCGTTTTCATGTGTACCGACAGGGAATGACATTCGTTGTCGATCAACATGGAGCTCTTGCTTTGTGCAATCTCGTTTATGATTAAAATGAAAGATAATTAAAGAATGGAAGATAATGAACATGCTTACTATGATGCAAGAAATGTTATGTATTATGATGTATGCGTGGCAATTATATGAAGGATAAAGTTTATATTTTCGTATATTATTTAAAACTAGAACTCACTCAGCGAAGCTGACTTTTATGCATAATAGTTGGTAGGTAATTACTGATGCTGAGGATGGCATAAGGTGGGAATCTACTTAGATGGCAATGGATGGCATTTCTGTTTATAAAATCTTTAATTGTAATTTAAGAACAAGTACTATGTTTTATTTACAATTGAAGGTCAAATGTATGAGTACAATATGGTTCCCAAGTTTTAAATGAATGTCTATTTAATTCTGCTGTAATGTTTTGTTAATTAAAAATGATTTTATGCTATGATTAACCAACTGTGAGGTTTACCGGGAACGGGGCCTTACAGTTCTGGATGAGTTTGGGAAGCACTAGATTGATTTTAAGGGTGATTAGTACGGTCTTGTGTTTGGATTTGATTTCAGTTTAAACTATACCTACATTGTTTCATTTATTAATTATAAGTGTCATTTTAGTTATTCGTATCCATGGATTTGTTTAAATTAGTTTAAGAGTGTGTTGGGAAACAAAAATACATAGGACAATAGATTCTTACGGTAAGAAGAAGTTATACGTGCTAGAAGTATTGCTATTTAACGTTTTTGTATACTTACTTTGTTTCCAATGTATTATGTTTAGCTTTGAAACTACTTGGTTGAAAAAACTTATACTCGCATAATTTGAGTGATATATAAGAAAATCTAATTTACTTGATCGCGGACCTTGGTTTGAGTTCTTATTCATTGTTCACACATTTAGTTTCATTTATAAGGTTTGATTACTACGCTTCATAAGGGTAATTAAAATCTGGATTCTTATAGTTTATTGGTCCTATGAAACATCTATCGTTGCCTCAGTGCTCAACAAGAAATATGAGGATCGAGAGTATATATTTGGATTCATTGTAGCGGATTTTGTATGCCAGAGTGATTGAAGATGGTGGTAGAGTGTTTTGGATGAGTTTGGAAAGCACTAGATCAATTTTAAGGGTGATTAGTATGGTCTTTTGTTTAGATTTGATTTGGGTTTAAACTATACCTACATTATTTCATTTATTAATTATAAATGTCATTTTAGTAATTCGTATGCTTGGATTTGTTCAAATTAGTTCAAGAGTGTGCTGAGAAACAAAAATACATAGGACAGTAGGTGGTTACGGTACGAAGAAGTTATTCGTGTTAGAAGTATTGCTATTTAATGTTTTTGTATACTTTGTTTCCCATGTATTATGTTTAGCTTTTGAGACTACTTGGTTGCAAAAACTTATACTCGCAAAATTTAAGTGATATATAAGAAAATCTAATTTATTTGATCGTGGACCTTGGTTTGAGTTTTATTCATTGTTTACACATTTAGTTTCATTTATAAGGTTTGATTACTTACATTTCATAAGGGTAATTTAAATTTGGAATCATATGAGTGAATACGAATGGTTTATCGGTCCTATGAAACATCTATCGTTGACTCGGTGCTCAACAAGAAATATGAGGATCGAGAGTACGTATTTGGAATCATTGT
This sequence comes from Flaveria ramosissima, assembly GCA_025215565.1. Lineage (NCBI taxonomy): Eukaryota > Viridiplantae > Streptophyta > Magnoliopsida > Asterales > Asteraceae > Flaveria > Flaveria ramosissima. The sequence goes on from CM046032.1 coordinate 5,989,236, forward strand.
AGCGGATTTTGAACGCCAGAGTGTTTAAAGATGGTGGTAGAGTGTTTTGGATAAGTTTGGAAAGCACTAGATTAATTCTAAGGGTGATTAGTATGGTCTTGTGTTTGGATTTGATTTTGGTTTTAACTGTACCTACATTGTTTCAGTTATTAATTACAAGTGTCATTTTAGTTATTCGTATGCTTGGATTTGTTTAATTTAGTTCAAGAGTGTGTTGAGAACCGAAAATACATAGGACAATAGGTTGTTACGGTCCGAAGAAGTTATTCGTGCTAGAAGTATTTATTAATTACAAGTGTCATTTTAGTTATTCATTGTTCACACATTTAGTTTCATTTATAAGGTTTACCTTCTTACGTTTCATAAGGGTAATTTAAATTTGGATTCTTATTAGTGAATACGAATGGCTTATTGGTCCTATTGTAACACCCGGAAATTTCCTTTGAAGCCGATAAAAGAAGAAAACGAAATAAAGTCCGAAGTCGAGGGACCAAACCCGCCAACGAGAGAAACTTCGATGCACGGGAGTATAAAAGGGGGAAGACACCCCTATTCTTCCCATTTTCAGCCAAGAGAGGAGAGGAGAAGAGAAGGAGAAAAAGAGGAGAAAAGTTGGTTCGGGTGGATTCGAGCGTGGAAATCGATGTGGAGCGAGTCAAATCGAAGCTCTACTCGTCGGGATCGTTAAGGTGAGTTCTAGGACCCCTCTTTTACACGTTTACAACTGATTTTGGGGCTGGAACACATCTAAAAACCTATTTTTGAGTTTTTGGGTGAAGACCCGTTTTTATGCATGTATGTATGTGTATGATGCGTTTGAGGCTTGATTTCTTGCTTGGTTATGCTCGAATGAGGTCGTGGTATGTTTCCCTAAGGTTTAGAATGGTTGATTTGAGCTTAAAAGAGGTTTGGAAGAGGTTGGAGGCCGAAAACCCACGGCTGCAGTCGGGTTGAACAGCATTCTGCATCAACTAGGGCTAGGCGACCGACTGGAGGGCGATTGGAGGCCATTCGGCCGATTGGAGTGCGACTGAGGTCCATGCGCACGCTTGCCATGCGACTAAGGTCCATACGCACGATGGTCATGCGACTGAATTTCATGTGCTGGGGAGTCATGCGATTGAAAGATTGTGCGACTGAGGTTCATTCGCGTGAAGGTTATGCGACTGAAGTCCATGCGCCTGGAGGCCATGCGACTGAGGTTCATTCGCACGAAGGGTATGCGACTGAAGCCCATACGCCTGAAGTCATGCGACTGAAGGCCATACGTATGAAAGCTATGCGACTGAGAGTCCATACGCATAGATGTCCATTCGCCCATAGTCCATTCGCATAGGGTCCATTCGCATATATGCCCATCGCCTAAGTGTTCGGTCGCCCTGAAGGCCATGCAACTGGAGGGTGTCCATACGCCCGAATAGGGTTTATGCGCACAGGAGTTTTGAGGGACTTTGAGAGATTATGGTCGAGATGGAATTCCTAGATGATGTGATGGGCATGGACGGTATAAGGTGACGCATGATGATGAGCTAATGATGATGATGATGATGATGATTATGTTGATGATGATGATATGTATGCCGTTATGTGTGATGTTAGGCATGGCGGTGTGTGTGATGCATAGTATGTATGAAGTGTGTGATGTGATGTATGATTGATGCGTATGTATGATGATGTTGTATGTTTATGTTTATGTTATATTCCTTATTATGTATGTTTATCTTTCTATGGCTTTGCGTTGACGTTAATGAATGAAATGAAAGTATTATGTAACGTAAAGTGGAAGTTAATGAAAATAGGAACGTAATGAATGGATGCATGCATTAATGAATGAATGAACGAATGAAAGGCTTGCAAGCATATGTATGAGGTGAGCGACTCTGTGTCGCAACAGACTCGAAAGAGGTCCTTGTTGCGTACTCCGGTACTGTGTCTGTCTTCGGACATGAGTCGGGGGTTTGTGTACAGGCCCCGGCACAGTATCAGTCTTTGGACATGAGTCGGGGGTATTGCATGGGACAGGATCCGGATGAATGAGAAAAGGATCGCGTACTCCGGTACTGTTTCAGTCTTCGGACATGAGTTGGGGGTTAGTGTACAGGCCCCGGCACAGTATCAGTCTTTGGACATGAGTCGGGAGTATTGCGTGAGATGGAATTGAGATGACGAGAAAAGAATCACGTACTCCGGTGCTGTGTCAGTCTTCGGACATGAGTCGGGGGTTTGTGTACAAGCCCTGGCACAGTATCAGTCTTCGAACATGAGTCGGGAGTATGGCGTGAGTTAATGAATGAGAAAGGTAACGATGAAAAGAATGAAAGTATGAAATGAACGTTAACGAAATATCCTAATAATGTACGAAATAGGATCCTTGTCATTCGACCTCAGTAATCGTGGCTAAGTGCCATGAAGAGGGTAAAGCCTGATAGGATCTAGAAAGAAGTGAAAGATAATAATGTATAATAAATGATGAATGTAACGAACGTAATGACGAAGATAATAATGATATTATCTGTATGTACGTATGATGTGTGATCGCATGTATGTCACGAATGTTTTTATAAAGAAAGTAAAGGATGGTTTTATGAAAGAAAAGTAAGTTTTAATATAAAACTAGAACTCACTCAGCAACGCTGACTTTGATGTGTTTCTAGTTGGCAGGTATGTTGCTGAGGATGGCACGGGGCGGCTACTCAGCGTATTTTGGATGGCATCCTTATGTTTAATGCTTTTGTAATAAATGTAAAATGATATTGTTAAAGGAACGATTGTATTATTGTGTAAAAGTATTTTGATGGAATGAAGTTGTGTTTTTAATGTTTCCGCTGCAATGATTTATGAAAGGAAAAATGAAATTATATGTTTTGAGTGCGATGAATGACCAACTGTAGGCGTCCCGGGAATGGGGCCTTACAAGTTGGTATCAGAGCCAAAGTTTAAGTGAAATGGGTAAATTTTCAAAATAAACTTAATCTTAAACTGAAAATGGGACGGAAAGGGAATGGGATGCCAATCTGAGAAGCTGCGTGCCATCAGGTATTTTTGTAAAGTTAACCGGTATTACGTGCGCATGTTATATGGTTTATGTGTTGCTGGTAGATTTAGATACTGATGTAGTCAGGACAGGTAATGCTCGGAGTATGAAGAGTAAAGTAAGTGGCTAATCACAACTGGCCACTGTAATTAGGGACTTACTATACTTGACATAAACTGGGCTGTTCCTTGAATGACCGTGTTAGTGTTTGAATCTTTCAGTGTGTTTAGAGAATGGCTAGTGGAAGATCTTCGAAAGCTTCTCGTGGTGGAGGTGGTGGTGGACGTGGTGCTGAACCACGGGTCACAAGAGGAAGGTCTAGGGCTGAAAGAGTAGTTCATGAAGAACCTGAGACCCCTCATCCTGAGGGCGGTGATGAGAATGCTAATCAGAGGGCCTCGATGAGAGAGGCGGTCGTGGAGGAAGTGCATCAGGTCTTGCAGACGATCCTACCGTCTGTGGTGACCGAAGTGATAAAGACTATTAGAGATGAGGAGAGGAAAGAAAGGGGTAGACCTTCGGGCGAAAGGAGACGGCCCGAGACAGAAACGATTCTCTCCGATGACGAAGAGGAAGATGAAGAGGAAGAGCCTACGCCAGAGGTGGCACGAGGCTGTAACTATGGGGAGTTTCAACGATGCAAGCCCCCTACTTTTGATGGTAATGGCACTGCTGCTGCTGCTCACCGAAGGGTGAGAGAAATGGAAGGTTTGATTACTTACGTTTCATAAGGGTAATTTAAATTTGAATTCTTATGAGTGAATACGAATGGTTAATTGGTCCTATGAAACATCAATCGTTGACTTGGTGCTCAACAAGAAATATGGGGATCGAGAGTAAGTATTTGGATTCATTGTAGTGGGTTTTGTACGCTAGAGTGTTTGAAGATGGTAGTAGAGTGTTTTGGATGATTTTGGAAAGCACAAGATCAATTTTAAGGGTAATTAGTATGGTTTTGTGTTTGATTTGATTTCGGTTTAAACTGTACCTACATTGTTTCATTTATTAATTATAAGTGTCATTTTAGTTATTCGTATGCTTGGATTTGTCTAAATTAGTTCAAGAGTGTGTTGAGAAACGAAAATACATAGGACACTAGGTTGTTACGGTACGAAGAAGTTATCTGAGCTAGAAGTATTGCTATTTTACGTTTTTGTATACCTATTTTGTTTCCCATGTATTATGTTTAGCTTTTGAGACTACTTGGTTGCAAAAACTTATACTCGCATAATATGAGTGATATATAAGTAAATCTAATTTACTTGATTGTGGACCTTGATTTAAGTTCTTATTCATTGTTCACAGATTTAGTTTCATTTATAAGGTTTGATTACTTACGTTTAATAAGGATAATTTAAATTTGGATTCTTTTGAGTGAATACGAATGGTTTATTGGTCCTATGAAACATCTATCGTTGACTCGGTTCTCAACAAGAAATATGAGATTCGAAAGTATGTATTTGGATTCATTGTAGTGGATTTTGTATGCTAGAGTGTTTGAAGATGGTGGTAGAGTGTTCTGAACAAGTTTGGGAAGCAGTAGATTGATTTTAAGGGTGATTAGTACGGTTTTGTGTTTGGATTTGATTTCGGTTTAAACTGTACCTACATTGTTTCATTTATTAATTTTAAATGTCATTTTAGTTATTCGTACGCTTGGATTTGTTTAAATTAGTTCAAGAGTGTGTTGGGAAACGAAAATACATAGGACAGTAGGTTGTTACGGTACGAAGAAGTTATCCGTGCTAGCAGTTTTGCTATTTAACGTTTTTGTATACTTACTTTGTTTCCAATTTATTATCTTAAGACTTCGAGACTACTTGGTTGCAAAAACTTATACTCGCATAATTTGAGTGATATATAAGAAAATCTAATTTACTTGATCGTGGACCTTGGTTTGAGTCCTTATTCATTGTTTACAGATTTAGTTTCATTTATAAGGTTTGATTACTTACGTTTTATAAGAGTAATTTAAATTTGGATTCTTATGAGTGAATACGAATGGTTTATTGGTCCTATGAAACATCTATCTTTGACTCGGTGCTCAACAAGAAATATGAGGATCGAGAGTAAGTATTTGCATTCATTGTAGTGCATTTTGTAAGTTAGAGTGTTTGAAGATGGTGGTAGAGTGTTTTGGATGAGTTTGGAAAGCACTAGATCAATTTTATGGGTAATTAGTACGGTCTTGTGTTTGGATTTGATTTCGGTTTAAAGTGTACCTACATTGTTTCATTTATTAATTATAAGTGTCATTTTAGTTATTCGTATGCTTGGATTTGTTTTAATTAGTTCAAGAGTGTGTTGAGAAACAAAAATACATAGGACAATAGGTTGTTATGGTACGAAGAAGTTATTCGTGCTAGAAGTATTGTTATTTAACGTTTTTGTATACTTACTTTGTTTCCCATGTATTATGTTTAGCTTTCGAAACTACTTGGTTGAAAAAACTTATACTCGCATAATTTGAGTGATATATAAGAAAATCTAATTTATTTGATCGTGGACCTTGGTTTGAGTTCTTATTCATTTTTCACACATTTAGTTTAATTTATAAGGTTTGATTACTTACACTTCATAAGGGTAATTAAAATTTGGATTCTTATGAGTTAATACGAATGGTTTATTGGTCCTATGAAACATCTATCGTTGACTTAGTGCTCAACAAGAAATATGAGGATCGAGAGTACATATTTGGATTCATTGTAGCAGATTTTGTATGCCTGAATGATTGAAGATGGTGATAGAGTGTTTTGGATGAGTTTGGAAAGCACTAGATCAATTTTAATGGTGATTAGTATGGTCTTTTGTTTAGATTTGATTTGGGTTTAAACTATACCTACATTATTTAATTTAATAATTATAAGTGTCATTTTAGTTATTCGTATGCTTGGATTTGTTCAAATTAGTTCAAGGGTGTGTTGAGAAAGAAAAATACATAGGAAAGTAGGTGGTTACGGTATGAAGAAGTCATCCGTGCTAGAAGTATTGCTATTTATTGTTTTTGTATACTTTGTTTCCCATGTATTATGTTTAGCTTTTGAGACTACTTGGTTGCAAAAACTTATACTCATAAAATTTGAGTGATATATAAGAAAATCTAATTTATTCTATTGTGGACCTTGGTTTGAGTTTTTATTCATTGTTCACACATTTAGTTTCATTTTTAAGGTTTGCTTACTTACATTTCATAAGGGTAATTTAAATTTGGATTCTTATGAGTGAATACGAATGGTTTATTGGTCCTATGAAACATCTATCGTTGACTCGGTACTAAACAAGAAATATGAGGATCGAGAGTACGTATTTGGATTCATTGTAGCGAATTTTGAACGCTATAGTGTTTGAAGATGGTGGTAGAGTGTTTTGGATGAGTTTGGAAAGCACTAGATCAATTATAAGGGTGATTAGTATGGTCTTGTATTTGGATTTGATTTCAATTTAAACTGTACCTACATTGTTTCATTTATTAACTATAAGTTTCATTTTAGTTATTCGTATGCTTGGATTTTTTTATGTTAGTTCAAGAGTGTGTTGAGAAACAAAAATACACAAGACAATTGGTTGTTACGGTCCGAAGAAGTTTTTGTGCTAGAAGTATTTCTACATAACGTTTTTGTATACTTACTTTGTTTCCCATGTATTATGTTTAGCTTTCGGGGCTACTTGGTTTCAATAACTTATACTCGCATAATTTGAGTGATATATAAGTAAATCTAATTTACTTGATCGTGGACCTTGGTTTGAGTTCTTATTCATTGTTCACACATTTAGTTCATTTAAAAGGTTTGACTACTTTCGTTTCATAAGGGTAATTTAAATTTGGATTCTTATCAGTGAATACGAATGGCCTATTGGTCCTATGAAACATCTATCGTTGACTCGGTGATCAACAAGAAATATGAGGATCGAGAGTAAGTATTTGGATACATTATAGTGGATTTTGTATGCTAGAGTGTTTGAAGATGGTGGTATAGTGTTTTGGATGAGTTTGAAAAGTAGTAGATCGATTTTAAGGGTGATTAGTACGGCTTAAACTGTACCTACATTGTTTCATTTATTAATTATAAGTGTCATTTTAGTTATTCGTATGATTGGATTTTTTCAAATTAGTTCAAGAGTGTGCCGAGTAACAAAAATACATTAGACAGTAGGTGGTTACGGTACAAAGAATTTGTAGGATACTTGGCAAAAGTGTGACCTGTTAGCCCATAAGTAAGTACTGTGATGAAGCGGCTGTCAGCCTTCGACGTCACTATAGGCCAAGCCCTATACCTCTACCACTGCCTTGATTAATTAGTGGGGCATTCTAAACCTACGTCTTAAATCAATGGGGCACCTCTCCATCTTATGCATCTGCTGGTACTGTGCCTGAGCTAGTGTGACTGGATCCCTCAATCCCTCTTACAAAGCAGAAAATCCTTCTTTTTTTGTTACTTTCAAACGATTGTAAAATTCATTCGTTATTTTATTTTTGGCCATAAATAAAGTCGAGCCCGCCATTCTCATGCATTTCCCTTTCATGGTAATAACGAGAGGGTACGTAGGGAACATGGCTGACCAAGCTCCTTTTTCTAACGATTGAAAAAAGAAAGAGGTCGGTGTTCTTCCCAACTACTCCAATAAACGTGCCTACACCCCATCCCGTCTGGAGAATGATATGATTGACCGAGAGTACTTATGAAACCCGACACTGAACTAAGGCTAGAAGTTTTGCTATTTAAAGATTTTGTATACGTACTTTGTTTCCAATTTATTTTGTTAAGACTTCGAGACTACTTGGTTTCAAAAACTTATACTCGCATAATTTGAGTGATATATAAGAAAATCTAATTTACTTGATCGTGTAACTTGGTTTGAGTTCTTATTCATTGTTTACAGATTTAGTTTCATTTATAAGGTTTGATTACTTACGTTTCATAAGGGTAATTTAAATTTGGATTCTTATGAGTGAATACGAATGGTTTATTGGTCCTATGAAACATGTATCATTGACTCGGTGCTCAACAAGAAATATGAGGATCGAGAGTAAGTATTAATTATTCATTGTAGTGGGTTTTGTACGCCAGAGTGTTTGAAGATGGTGGTAGAGTGTTTAGGATGAGTTTGGAAAGCACAAGATCAATTTTATGGGTGATTAGTATGGTTTTATGTTTAGAGTTGATTTCGGTTTTAACTGTACCTACATTGTTTCATTTATTAATTATAAGTGTCATTCTAGTTATTCGTATGCTTGGATTTGTTTAAGTTAGTTCAAGAGTGTGTTGAGAAACGAAAATACATAGGACAATAGGTTGTTACGGTCCGAAGAAGATATTCGTGCTAGACGTATTGCTACTTAACGTTTTTGTATACTTACTTTGTTTCCCATGTATTATGTTTAGCTTTCAGGGCTACTGGTTTCGAAAACTTATACTCGCATAATTTGAGTGATATATAAGTAAATCTAATTTACTTGATCGTGGACCTTGGTTTGAGTTCTTATTCATTGTTCACACATTCAGTTCATTTATAAGATTTGATTACTTACGTTTCATAAGGGTAATTTAAATTTGGATTCTTATCAGTGAATACGAATGGCTTATTGGTCCAATGAAACATCTATCGTTGACTTGGTGCTCAACAAGAAATATGAGGATCAAGAGTAAGTATTTGGATACATTATAGTGGATTTTGTATGCTAGAGTGTTTGAAGATGGTGGTATAGTGATTTTGAAGAGTTTGGAAAGCAGTAGATCCATTTTAAGGGTGATTAGTACGGTTTAAACTGTACCTACATTGTTTCATTTATTAATTATAAGTGTCATTTTAGTTATTTGTATGATTGGATTTGTTCAAATTAGTTCAAGAGTGTGTTGGGTAACAAAAATACATAGGACAGTAGGTGGTTACAGTACGAAGAAGTTATCTGTGCTAGAAGTTTTGCTATTTAAAGATTTTGTATACGTACTTTGTTTCCAATTTATTTTTTTAAGACTTCGAGACTACTTGGTTGCAAAAACTTATACTCGCATAATATGAGTGATATATAAGTAAATCTAATTTACTTGATCGTGGACCTTGGTTGGAGTTCTTATTCATTGTTTAAAGATTTAGTTTTATTTATAAGGTATGATTACTTACGTTTCATAAGGGTAATTTAAATTTGGATTCTTATGAATGAATACGAATGGTTTATTGGTCCTATGAAACATCTATCGTTGACTCGGTGCTCAACAAGAAATATGAGGATCGAGAGTAAGTATTTGGATTCATTGTAGTGGGTTTTGTACGCCAGAGTGTTTGAAGATGGTGGTAGAGTGATTTGGATGAGTTTGGAAAGCACAAGATCAATTTTAAGGGTGATTAGTATGGTTTTGTGTTTAGATTTGATTTCGGTTTAAACTGTACCTACATTGTTTCATTTATTAATTATAGGTGTCATTTTAGTTACTCGTATGCTTGGATTTGTTCAATTTAGTTCAAGAGTGTGCTGAGAAACAAAAATACATAGGACAGTAGGTGGTTACGGTACAAAGAATTTGTAGGATACTTGGCAAAAGTGTGACCTGTTAGCCCATAAGTAAGTACTGTGATGAAGCGGTTGTCAGCCTTCGACGTCACTATAGGCCAAGCCCTATACCTCTACCACTGCCTTGATTAATTAGTGGAGCATTCTAAACCTACGTCTTAAATCAATGGGGCACCTCTCCATCTTATGCATCTGCTGGTACTGTGCCTGAGCTAGTGTGACTGGATCCCTCAATCCCTCTTACAAAGCAGAAAATCCTTCTTTTTTTGTTACTTTCAAACGATTGTAAAATTCATTCGTTTTTTTATTTTTGGCCATAAATAAAGTCGAGCCCGCCATTCTCATGCATTTCCCTTGAAATCATGGTAATAACGAGAGGGTACGTAGGGAACATGGCTGACCAAGCTCCTTTTTCTAACGATTGAAAAAGGAAAGAGGCCGTGTTCTTCCCAACTACTCCAATAAACGTGCCTACACCCCATCCCGTCTGGAGAATGATATGATTGACCGAGAGTACTTATGAAACCCGACACTGAACTAAGGCTAGAAGTTTTGCTATTTAAAGATTTTGTATACGTACTTTGTTTCCAATTTATTTTGTTAAGACTTCGAGACTACTTGGTTGCAAAAACTTATACTCGCATAATTTGAGTGATATATAAGAAAATCTAATTTACTTGATCGTGTAACTTGGTTTGAGTTCTTATTCATTGTTTACAGATTTAGTTTCATTTATAAGGTTTGATTACTTACGTTTCATAAGGGTAATTTAAATTTGGATTCTTATGAGTGAATACGAATGGTTTATTGGTCGTATGAAACATGTATCATTGACTCGGTGCTCAACAAGAAATATGAGGATCGAGAGTAAGTATTAATTATTCATTGTAGTGGGTTTTGTACGCCAGAGTGTTTGAAGATGGTGGTAGAGTGTTTAGGATGAGTTTGGAAAGCACAAGATCAATTTTAAGGGTGATTAGTATGGTTTTATGTTTAGAGTTGATTTCGGTTTTAACTGTACATACATTGTTTCATTTATTAATTATAAGTGTCCTTTTAGTTATTCATATGCTTGGATTTGTTTAAGTTAGTTCAAGAGTGTGTTGAGAAACGAAAATACATAGGACAATAGGTTGTTACGGTCCGAAGAAGATATTCGTGCTAGACGTATTGCTACTTAACGTTTTTGTATACTTACTTTGTTTCCCATGTATTATGTTAAGCTTTCGGGGCTACTTGGTTTCAAAAACTTATACTTGCATAATTTGAGTGATATATAAGTAAATCTAATTTACTTGATTGTGGACCTTGGTTTGAGTTCTTATTCATTGTTCACACATTCAGTTCATTTATAAGATTTGATTACTTACGTTTCATAAGGGTAATTTAAATTTGGACTCTTATCAGTGAATACGAATGGCTTATTGGTCCTATGAAACATCTATCGTTGACTCGGTGCTCAACAAGAAATATGAGGATCAAGAGTAAGTATTTGGATACATTATAGTGGATTTTGTATGCTAAAGTGTTTGAAGATGGTGGTATAGTGTTTTGGATGAGTTTGGAAAGCAGTAGATCCATTTTAAGGGTGATTAGTATGGTTTAAACTGTACCTACATTGTTTCTTTATTAATTATAAGTGTCATTTTAGTTATTCGTATGATTGGATTTGTTCAAATTAGTTCAAGAGTGTGCTGAGTAACAAAAATACATAGGACAGTAGGTGCTTACAGTACGAAGAAGTTATATGTGCTAGAAGTTTTGCTATTTAAAGATTTTGTATACGTACTTTGTTTCCAATTTATTTTGTTAAGACTTCGAGACTACTTGGTTGCAAAAACTTATACTCGCATTATATGAGTGATATATAAGTAAATCTAATTTACTTGATCGTGGACCTTGGTTTGAGTTATTATTCATTGTTTACAGATTTAGTTTTATTTATAAGGTATGATTACTTACATTTCATAAGGGTAATTTAAATTTGGATTCTTATGAGTGAACACGAAAGGTTTATTGGTCCTATGAAACATCTATCGTTGACTCGGTGCTCAACAAGATATATGAGGATCGAGAGTAAGTATTTGGATTCATTGTAATGGATTTTGTATGCTAGAGTGTTTGAAGATGGTGGTAGAGTGTTCAGAATGAGTTTGGGAAGCAGTAGATCGATTTTAAGGGTGATTAGTACGGTTTTATGTTTGGATATGATTTCGGTTTAAACTGTACCTACATTGTTTCATTTATTAATTTGAAGTGTCATTTTAGTTATTCGTACGCTTGGATTTGTTTAAATTAGTTCAAGTGTGTGTTGGGAAACGAAAATACATAGGACAATAGGTTGTTACGGTATGAAGAAGTTATCCGTGGTAGAAGTTTTGCTATTTAACGTTTTTGTATACTTACTTTGTTACCAATTTATTTTGTTTAGACTTCGAGACTACTTGGTTGCAAAAACTTATACTCGCATAATTTGAATTATATATAAGAAAATCTAATTTACTTGATCGTGGATTGAGTTCTTATTCATTGTTTACAGATTTAGTTTCATTTATAAGGTTTGATTACTTACGTTTCATAAGGGTAATTTAAATTTGGATTCTTATGACTGAATACGAATGGTTTATTGGTCCTATGAAACATCTATAGTTGACTCAGTGCTCAACAAGAAATATGAGGATCGAGAGTAAGTATTTGGATTCATTGTAGTGGGTTTTTACGCCAGAGTGTTTGAAGATGGTGGTAGAGTGTTTTGGATGAGTTTGGAAAGCACAAGATCAATTTTAAGGGTGATTAGTATGGTTTTGTGTTTAGATTTGATTTCGGTTTAAACTATACCTACATTGTTTCATTTATTAATTATAGGTGTCATTTTAGTTATTCGTATGCTTGGATTTGTTCAATTTGGTTCAAGAGTGTGTTGAGAAACAAAAATACATAGGACAGTAGGTGGTTACGGTAAGGAGAAGTTAACCGTGCTAGAAGTATTGCTATTTAATGTTTTTGTATACTTACTTTGTTTCCCATGATGTTTAGCTTTCGAGACTACTTGGTTGCAAAAACTTATACTCGCAAAATTTGAGTGATATATAAGAAAATCTAATTTATTTGATCGTGGACGCTGGTTTGAGTTCTTAATCATTGTTCACACATTTAGTTTCATTTATAAGGTTTGATTACTTACATTTCATAAGGGTAATTTAAATTTGGATTCTTATGAGTGAATACGAATGGTTTATTGGTCCTATGAAACATTCTATCGTTGACTCGGTGCTCAACAAGAAATATGAAGATCGAGAGTACGTATTTGGATTCATTGTAGCGAATTTTGAACGCCAGAGTGTTTGAAGATGGTGGTAGAGTGTTTTGGATGAGTTTGGAAAGCACTAGATCAATTTTAAGGGTGATTAGTATGGTCTTGTGTTTGGATTTGATTCAATATTAACTGTACCTACATTATTTCATTTATTAATTATAAATGTCATTTTAGTTATTCGTATGCTTGGATTTGTTTAAATTAGTTCAAGAGTGTGTTGAGAAACGAAAATACATAGGACCATAGGTTGTTACGGTACAAAGAAGTTATCCGTGCTAGAAGTATTGCTATTTAACGTTTTTGTATACTTACTTTGTTTCCTATGTATTATGTTTAGCTTTTGAGACTACTTGGTTGCAAAAACTTATACTCGCATAATATGAGTGATGTAACACCCCGAAAAGTTAAAACGAGTCATTAAGGATAATGGGCTTAATTATTGGGTATTTTAATAAGGTAAAGAAATGGTCATGGGCTAAAATTAGGCTAATTGGGTAGTGGCCTATGGGATTAAAGGCCCATAATCAGCCCTTAAGCACCCAAAACCAGCTTCATCTTCCTCATTACAACCCTAGCCACCAAAATTCGTAGAGAGAGAAAGTAGAGAGAGAAAGTGGAGAAAACTCAAGATTTGAAGCTTCCAAGGTGAAGAGGTTGAAGATCTGGGTGTTGGAGCATCAAGATCTAAGAAAGAAGCAACAAATCCAGGTAAGAATCGACCTCTAAACCCTTCTGTAGATCAAACCCGGATTCTAGGGTTTTGGGGTTTGAAAAGTTGCAAAGAATCGCATAAAGGTCACATTTTTACGTATGAAAACATGTATAAAGCTTAGATTTAGCCTCATGGATGATAAACTAAGAGATTGGACGTAAAAAGTTATGATTTTGGGTTAAAAACGGTCTGGTCCGTAATTTTTATGCGATCTGCGAAACTGCGTGTTCATCCAGCGAATTTGCATATTCAATAGCGAAACTGTGGATCTTCCTGCGAAACTATAGTTTCGCAGGTAGTTTCGCAGACATGGTTTTCCAACGAAAGTTGGGCGAAACTGGCAGCAAAACTGGCAGCGAAGATGCCAGCGAAACTGCCAGCGAAGGTGCTAGCGAAACTAGCAGCGAAACTGCTGGTGAAACTAGCAGCGAAACTGTTGGCGAATCTAGCTGCGAAATTGCTGATCTTGCAGCGAAATTAGCAGCGAATTTAGGCAGAAAGTAACCCGTTTAAGTGTTAGCTATTCTGCAGGCTGTGTAGAGTGATCCTAGCCTTGTAAGCTTAGCCTAGAAGTTATTCGTGATATCCAGGTGAGTTCTAGATCCCCTATTTATAAGTTTTTCCATGTTTTGGGGCTATTATGCATACTAAATTTACGTTTTTAAATGACCAAGATTTTAAGGTGTTTTAACAGGAAGAACGATTTTTCCATAAGTAAACCTGCTATATAAATCCTTAATTATATAGCCCTTAATTATATAGCCCGGCCCCAGCCAGGGGCGTTGCCCCTTGGACCCCACTAGGGGCTGCTGCCCCTAGGACCCTGCTGTCAGGGGCTGCCGCCCCCGAACCCCCGCTGTCCCGCGGCGGTTCGGTTATGTTTTATGATGATTTTACTTGGCATGATGTGTACTTAATAAGATAAGTATTATATATACTAAAGTGGAAGATGATATTAATGAAAAGCGAAACTTAATGAATGTTACCCCCGGGCCCGTATGATGATGAAAAGTCTTGCAAGCACTATGATAGACTTACTTATGTGAGTCTGATGTATGATGATGGATCTGTATTCATGAGCGGGCTATGTGCCTTGCAGTGTGGATCAACTGTCGGGGGTTAGCTACCGTTTTCATGTGTACCGACAGGGATTGGCATTTGTTGTCAATCAACATGGAGCTCTTGCTTTGTGCAATCTCGTTTATGATGAAAGTGAAAGATAATGAAAGAATGAAAGATAATGAACATGCTTATTATGATGCAAGTAATGTTATGTACTATGATGTATGCATGGTCATTATATGAAGGATAAAGTTTATATTTTCTTATATTATTTAAAACTAGAACTCGCTCAGCGAAGCTGACTTTTATGCATAATAGTTGGCAGGTAAACGCTGATGCTGAGGATGGCACATGGAGCTACTTGGGGAGCTATGGATGGCATTTATTTATGAAATCTTTATTGTAATTAAGAACAAGTAACATGTTTTGTTTGAAATTAAAGGACAAATGTATGAGTACAATATGGTTTCTAAGTTTTAAATGAATGTCTAATTATTTCCGCTGCAATGTTTTATTATTAAACTGATTTTATGCTATGATTAACCAACTGTGAGGCTTCCCGGGAACGGGGCCTTACAAGTTGGTATCAGAGCCAAAGTTTAAGAGAATTGGGTAAACTATTTTCAAAACCTAAACTTAAACTGAAAATGGGACCGAATGAAGGATGCCAATCCAAGTAGCTACGTGCCATCAGGTAAAAGTTTCAAGTAAACCGGAATTATGTGCGTGTGCTATTTGTTTTATGTGCTTTGTAGATTTGAATACTGATATGTGTTAGGATAGTGATTGCTTGGGACAGGAGGGTAAGGTAAGTGGTTAATCACACTTGGCCACTGTAATTAAGGACTTACCATACTTATAATGATCTGAGCAATTATCTTGAATAACCGTTTTGGTGTTTGAATCTTATAGGAATTAGTTATGGCTGGTAGAAAATCTGGGAAGGCAACCCGAGGAGGTGCTCGTGGCGGGCGTACTACTGAGCCACGTGTCACCCGGAGCAAAGCTAAGGCTCCCGAGACTGTTCATGAGGAGTCAGACCTCCATAGTCACCCGGAGGGGGAGGGATCAGCCACCCTCAAACCCACTGTGAAGGAGGCTATCGCTGATGAGGTCTACAATGTCATGCAAAATGTCTTACCCTCAGTGGTGACCGAGGTGATCAAAGCAGTTAAGGATGGAGAGAGAGCTGAGAAGAAAGGGAAGGAAAGTGAGAAGAATTCAGGAAAGTCCACTGGGAGGACTGAGGAATCTGAAGAGGAGCCATCAAACCCTAGGGTGGTAGTCCATGATGACGACAGTGATGAGGAGTCCGAGAGAGAGACTACTAGAGGGTGCAACTATGGGGCATTTCAAAGGTGCAAGCCCCCAACCTTTGACGGTAACGGCACTGCTACTGCCGCTCATCGTTGGGTCAGAGAGATGGAAGCGGTACTGGAAATTAGTGAGTGCCGAGAGGATCAAAAAGTTAAGTTTGCCACTCATTCCTTCGTTGACTCAGCGTTATGCTGGTGGGACAATATTGTCCAGGCTGAGGGGAAGCGATCGATAGCCAAGATGAAGTGGTCTGAGTTGAAGGAGTTAGTGCTGGAGGAGTATTGTCCCCATCGGGAATTAGACAAGATTGAAAAGGAGTTCTTGTATTTGAAGGCTGGGAACATGACTCATCAAGAGTATACCTCCAAGTTCAATGAACTTGCAAGACTTGTGCCAGACATGGTGACACCTGCGTCCAGGAAGATCAAAAGATACATACAGGGTTTGCCTGTGGACATCAGGAGGCACATGATTGCAGCCAGACCGGGTACGTTTAGGTCTGTGGTGGATTTGCTGGGAGGTTGTACGATGAGAGAGACCCAGTGCCTGTACAGAAGAGGGTGGAGAAATGGAATGGGAACAAGAATGGAAATGGGAAGAGGTTCGGAGGTGATAACTTCCGGAGTGGAGAGAAGAGGATGAGGGTGGAGGATCAGTCTGGGAGACAGGGAAATACTGGTGAAGGAGGTGCTTGTAGGAAGTGTGGAAAAGGTCATTCAGGGGAGTGCAGAATGGGGACGGGAAAATGTTTCAAATGTGGAGGCGAGGGCCACTATGCTAGGGATTGCAAGGGGGAAAGTGTTACCAGTGTGGTGAGATGGGTCATGCGGGAAGAGACTGTAAGAAAGGAAAACCAGAAGGATCAACGGTTAAAGCTGGAGATAAGGGAAGGGGTGACGGTTCAAAGGCAAAGGCGAGGGCATTCAACATAACTCGCGAGGAGGCCAGGGCAGACCCAGAAGTAGTTTCAGGTATGTTTCTGGTAGACCATGAATATGCTTCTGTGCTCTTTGATTCTGGTGCTAGTAGGAGTTTTGTGTCTGCTGCCTTTTGTCGTTTGTTGCATGATAAGAGTAGAAAGTTAGATGAGCCTTTCTATGTAGAAACAGCCATTGGTAAGTCCACTAAGGTAACTGAGGTGGTTGAGGATTGCCTGATTGAGTTAGAAGATTGTAAGTTCCCTGCTAGGTTGCATGTTATGGCCTTAGGAGGTTTCGATGTGGTGTTAGGCATGGATTGGTTAGCTACCTATGAAGCCAATATAGTATGTAGTAAGAAGATAATTCGTCTAACAGCGCCCGATGGTAGTTCTGTTACGGTTCGTGGAGATAAGGTGTGCTGTGTACCGAAGGTCGTGTCGATGATCACAGCTGAAAAGTATTTGAGACGTGGGTGCAGCGCTTACTTGGCCTATGTAAAAGATGTGGATGCGCCAGAGCCACAATTATCAGACGTGCCAGTAGTGCGTGAGTTTCCTGACGTCTTTCCTGAAGACCTGACCGGTGTGCCGCCTGACCGCGAAATCGAATTCCAAATTGATTTACCGGGAGCACAACCTGTCGCTAAAGCACCGTATCGATTAGCTCCTTCGGAGATGGTAGAACTGAGGGACCAGTTGCAAGATTTATTGGATAAAGGCTTCATCCGACCGAGTATCTCTCCATGGGGTGCTCCGGTTTTATTCGTCAAGAAGAAAGATGGTAGCATGCGGATGTGCATTGACTATCGCGAGCTCAATAAGCTGACCGTAAAGAATCGGTATCCGTTACCAAGGATCGACGACCTGTTCGATCAACTTCAGGGTGCCAGCTGGTTTTCGAGGATAGACCTGCGGTCTGGTTACCACCAACTGAAGGTGAAAGAACAAGACATTCCTAAGACAGCGTTCCGTACGCGTTATGGACACTACGAATTCCTCGTCATGTCCTTTGGTTTGACCAACGCGCCAGCTGCTTTTATGGATCTTATGAATCGGGTATGTCGGCCGATGTTGGATAAATCGGTGATAGTGTTCATTGATGACATCTTGATTTATTCAAAAAGTGAAGAGGAGCATGCCGATCATATTCGAGAAGTATTGGAGACGCTCAGAAGTGAGAAGCTATATGCTAAGTTCTCTAAATGCGCATTTTGGCTACGAGAAGTTCAATTTCTTGGTCATGTGGTTAATCCTGAGGGGATCAGGGTGGACCCTGCGAAGGTTGAAGCGGTAATGCAATGGGAACCTCCAAAGACGCCATCCGAAATTCGCAGTTTCTTAGGCTTGGCAGGCTACTATAGGAGGTTTATCCAGGATTTCTCCAAGATAGCTTCTCCTTTGACAAGTTGACCCGAAAGGACGTGAAGTATGAATGGGGTACTGATCAGGAGAACGCCTTCCTAGAACTGAAGATGAGGTTAACTCAAGCCCCTGTCTTGACGTTACCCGAAGGGAACGAGGATCTGGTGGTCTACTCGGATGCCTCGTATGCAGGATTGGGTTGCGTGTTGATGCAACGAGGGAAGGTGATAGCCTATGCTTCTAGACAATTAAAGGTTCACGAGGCCAATTACCCCACCCATGATTTGGAGTTGGCTGCGGTGGTGTTTGCATTGAAGATTTGGAGGCACTACCTGTATGGGGTGAAGTGCACCATCTTCACTGATCATAAAAGTCTAAAGTATTTCTTTGAACAAAAGGAACTCAATATGAGGCAGAGGAGGTGGTTGGAACTGATCAAGGACTATGACTGCGAAATTCATTATCATCCAGGCAAAGCCAATGTGGTTGCCTGACGCCCTTAGCCGAAAAGGACGACCCGAACCAATTCGGGTGAGGGCTTGCCAGATAATCATGACGCCTGATGTTATGAAACAAGTGAGGGAGTTCCAGGATGAGGCACTAAGAGAGGATAGAGTCAACTCTGAAAGGATGAAAGGACAAGTTTCAGATTTGGGGGAAAACACCTTGGGAGTTAGAACCCGATCTGGGCGAATGTGGATCCCTCTCTATGGAGATCTAAGGGAGAAAATCATGGATGAGGCTCATAAAACTCGATATTCCATACACCCCGGTGCCACAAAAATGTATCAGGATCTGAAGAAAGATTACTGGTGGCCGGGAATGAAGCGAGACGTGGCTAAGTACGTGAGCAAGTGCCTGACTTGTCTGCAAGTGAAGGCAGAGCACCAAAAGCCATATGGGAAGATCCAGCCTTTGGATATCCCTGAATGGAAATGGGAACACATCACAATGGACTTCATCACGAAGCTACCTCGCACGGCGAGGGGAAGCGACGCAATCTGGGTGATTGTTGACCGTCTAACAAAGAGCGCCCATTTCCTACCAATTCGTGAGACGTATTCCTCTGAGAGGTTGGCAGAGCTATTTATCAAGGAAATCGTGGCTCGTCATGGCGTGCCAGTGTCTATCGTTTCGGATAGGGACACGCGGTTTACGTCCAAGTTCTGGAAGAGGTTTCATGACTCAATGGGGACGAGACTGCATATTAGTACGGCTTACCATCCCCAGACAGATGGTCAGTCGGAAAGGACGATCCAGACTTTAGAAGACATGCTACGAGCTTGTGTAATCGACTTTGGAGGAAGCTGGGATGAGCACTTACCGTTGGCAGAATTCTCATATAATAACAGTTACCATGCCAGCATTGGTATGCCACCTTACGAGATGTTGTACGGTAGGAAGTGCAGAACGCCCGTGTGTTGGGGTGACATCGGGCAAAAGGAATTGGGGAGTCTTGAAGTGATTGAGGTCACAACTGAGAAGTTAGATAAGATTAAGGCGTTCATGAAAGCCGCCAAGGATCGCCAGAAGTCTTATGCTGATAAAAGGCGTAGGCCGATAGAATTTGAGGTTGGTGACAAGGTTATGCTCAAGGTATCGCCGTGGAAAGGGATCATCAGGTTTCGAAAAAGGGGAAAGTTGAGCCCAAGATTTATAGGGCCATTCCGTATTATTGCAAGGGTAGGAGAAGTGGCCTACAGATTAGAACTACCTGATGAGTTGAGTGGAATTCACCCTACGTTCCACGTATCTCATCTCAGGAAATGTCTGGCAGATAATGATGCATTTGTACCATTAGAAGACATTGAAGTCGATGAACGGCTAAATTATGTAGAGCAGCCGGTGGCCATCCTTGATTGGAAAGAGAAGCACTTACGGAATAAAGTGGTTCCACTAGTACGGGTACAGTGGAGACACAGAAAAGGGTCAGAATCTACGTGGGAGACTGAGGAGGAGATGAGAAAATTTTACCCTCAATTGTTTGATGACTGACAGGTTTCGAGGACGAAACCTAAATAAGTGGGGGAGACTTGTAACACCCCGAAAAGTTAAAACGAGTCATTAAGGATAATGGGCTTAATTATTGGGTATTTTAATAAGGTAAAGAAATGGTCATGGGCTAAAATTAGGCTAATTGGGTAGTGGCCTATGGGATTAAAGGCCCATAATCAGCCCTTAAGCACCCAAAACCAGCTTCATCTTCCTCATTACAACCCTAGCCACCAAAATTCGTAGAGAGAGAAAGTAGAGAGAGAAAGTGGAGAAAACTCAAGATTTGAAGCTTCCAAGGTGAAGAGGTTGAAGATCTGGGTGTTAGAGCATCAAGATCTAAGAAAGAAGCAACAAATCCAGGTAAGAATCGACCTCTAAACCCTTCTATAGATCAAACCCGGATTCTAGGGTTTTGGGGTTTGAAAAGTTGCAAAGAATCGCATAAAGGTCACATTTTTACGTATGAAAACATGTATAAAGCTTAGATTTAGCCTCATGGATGATAAACTAAGAGATTGGACGTAAAAAGTTATGATTTTGGGTTAAAAACGGTCTGGTCCGTAATTTTTATGCGATCTGCGAAACTGCGTGTTCATCCAGCGAATTTGCATATTCAATCAGCGAAACTGTGGATCTTCCTGCGAAACTATAGTTTCGCAGGTAGTTTCGCAGACATGGTTTTCCAACGAAAGTTGGGCGAAACTGGCAGCAAAACTGGCAGCGAAGATGCCAGCGAAACTGCCAGCGAAGGTGCTAGCGAAACTAGCAGCGAAACTGCTGGTGAAACTAGCAGCGAAACTGTTGGCGAATCTAGCTGCGAAATTGCTGATCTTGCAGCGAAATTAGCAGCGAATTTAGGCAGAAAGTAACCCGTTTAAGTGTTAGCTATTCTGCAGGCTGTGTAGAGTGATCCTAGCCTTGTAAGCTTAGCCTAGAAGTTATTCGTGATATCCAGGTGAGTTCTAGATCCCCTATTTATAAGTTTTTCCATGTTTTGGGGCTATTATGCATACTAAATTTACGTTTTTAAATGACCACGATTTTAAGGTGTTTTAACAGGAAGAACGATTTTTCCATAAGTAAACCTGCTATATAAATCCTTAATTATATAGCCCTTAATTATATAGCCCGGCCCCAGCCAGGGGCGTTGCCCCTTGGACCCCACTAGGGGCTGCTGCCCCTAGGACCCTGCTGTCAGGGGCTGCCGCCCCCGAACCCCCGCTGTCCCGCGGCGGTTCGGTTATGTTTTATGATGATTTTACTTGGCATGATGTGTACTTAATAAGATAAGTATTATATATACTAAAGTGGAAGATGATATTAATGAAAAGCGAAACTTAATGAATGTTACCCCCGGGCCCGTATGATGATGAAAAGTCTTGCAAGCACTATGATAGACTTACTTATGTGAGTCTGATGTATGATGATGGATCTGTATTCATGAGCGGGCTATGTGCCTTGCAGTGTGGATCAACTGTCGGGGGTTAGCTACCGTTTTCATGTGTACCGACAGGGATTGGCATTTGTTGTCAATCAACATGGAGCTCTTGCTTTGTGCAATCTCGTTTATGATGAAAGTGAAAGCTAATGAAAGAATGAAAGATAATGAACATGCTTATTATGATGCAAGTAATGTTATGTACTATGATGTATGCATGGTCATTATATGAAGGATAAAGTTTATATTTTCTTATATTATTTAAAACTAGAACTCGCTCAGCGAAGCTGACTTTTATGCATAATAGTTGGCAGGTAAACGCTGATGCTGAGGATGGCACATGGAGCTACTTGGGGAGCTATGGATGGCATTTATTTATGAAATCTTTATTGTAATTAAGAACAAGTAACATGTTTTGTTTGAAATTAAAGGACAAATGTATGAGTACAATATGGTTTCTAAGTTTTAAATGAATGTCTAATTATTTCCGCTGCAATGTTTTACTATTAAACTGATTTTATGCTATGACTAACCAACTGTGAGGCTTCCCGGGAACGGGGCTTTACAAGTGATATATAAGTAATTCTAATTTACTTGATCGTTGACCTTGGTTTGAGTTCTTATTTATTATTCACACATTTAGTTTCATTTATAAGGTTTGACTACTTACGTTTCATAAGGGTAATTTAAGTTGGATTCTTATAAGTGAATACGAATGGCTTATTGGTCTTATGAAACATCTATCATTGACTCGGTGCTCAAAAAAAAATATGAGGATCGAGAGTAAGTATTTGGATTCATTGTAATGGATTTTGTATGCTAGAGTGTTTGAAGATGGTGGTAGAGTGTTTTGGATGAGTTTGGGAAGCACTAGATCGATTTTAAGGGTGATTAGTACGGTCTTGCGTTTGGATTTGATTTTGGTTTAAACTATACCTACATTGTTTCATTTATTAATTATAAGTGTCATTTTATTTATTCTTATGCTTGGATTTGTTTAAATTAGTTTAAGAGTGTGTTGAGAAACGAAAATACACAGGACTGTAGGTTTATACGGGACGAAGAAATTATCCGTGCTAGAAGTATTGCAATTTAACGTTTTTGTATACTTACTTTTTTCCCATGTATTATGATATATGACTTTGAGACTACTTGGTTGAACAAACCTATACTCGCATAATTTGAGTGACATATAAGAAAATGTAATTTACTTTTGTAAGGCCACGTTCCCGGGACGCTTACAGTTGGATTCTCATCACACATAAAACATATAATTACATTTATAATTCATAAAACGCTGCAGCGGAAACATTTAAACAAAACATTCCATTTAATAATAAAGGCTTTTGCAATTTAATACATCGTTTTCCAATTACAAAAGACATGTTCCATTTCATTACAAAAGCATAATAAAACGCTGAGTAACCACCCCGTGCCATCCTCAGCAACATTACCTGCCAACTGGAAACACATAAAAAGTCAGCGTTGCTGAGTGAGTTCTAGTTTTATAATAAAACATACTTTTCTTTCATTAAATCGTACTTCACTTTCATGCGATCATACATCATACGTACACATAGATAATATCATTATTATCTTCATTATTCGTTAATTAACTTCCATTCGTTCATACATCCTTACTTTCATTCGTTCGTTCATCATTACATATTTTCTTTCCATTAAAACCATGAACTTTACCCTTCAGTTTCATGGTACTGGGCCTAAGCCTATCATAGACCTTCCATTACGGTGCACAGCACCTCTGGCCTCAGTACCTAAGATAAAGTTCAGGTGTACCATAGTCATATCTTCCGTACCAATACCATGTGCTACACCCAAAACTATATGGCTACTGGGCCGAAGTCTATAAATAGACAGGTATACATGGTGCCGCAGTACTGGAGTAAGTGGTAGAGGTTCTATACAAATGGTCGATCACAAAGAAGGACCCCGATGTGCTCTCGGGGTAGCGAACCCACACACCGTTGGGCTAACACCTTATAATTGGCGTGTCCCGATATCTAATGCTTGCAAGACTTTTGTTACATTCCATCGTTTATTAATGCATGGATTCAATTATCATGTTTTCCTTTTATTATCTTCCACTTTACGTTACATAGTACTTTCATTTCATTCATTAACATTCAAGAAAAGCCACAGGAAGACAATCAAATAAAACAAGGAACATATTAAACGTACCACATCATCATACGAGGCATAAGATAAACATACATAACAACATACATAAGCAATCAACCCAAATCGACAACATGCCCCAAACGCTAACTATGACCTCGAAAGTCAACTTACAGGAACCTCCGGGAACCTCTCATGCCATAACCTACCTCTACACAACTCCCTGAAAGTTAGAAGCTTAAACTCGGCTCTTTTGAGTGAACGAGCTCTATTTGTGCGTATGGACACCCTTTAGTCGCATGGCCTTCCATGCGAATGAACACTTAGGCGTATGGACATTAGGCGAATGGACCTATGCGGATGGACCTATGGGCGAATGCTCCCATGTGTATGGACTCTCAGTCGCATGACCTTCATGCGTATGGCCTTTAGTCGCATGACTTCAGGCGCATGGGCTTCAGTCGCATACCCTTCGTACGAATGGACCTCAGTCACATGGCCTCCAGGCGCATGGACCTCAGTCGCATAACCTTCGTGCGAATGAACCTCAGTCGCATAACCTTCAATCGCATGCCTTATAGGCACATGAACTTTAGTTGCATGACTATCATGCGTATGGACCTCAATCGCATGGCAATCGTGCGCATGGACCTTAGTCACACGCCAATCGGCCGTATGGCCTCCAATCGCACTCCAATCGGTCGCCTAGCCCTAGCTGATGCAGAATGCAGTTCCAGCTGAACGCAAACTGGCCTTTTCGGCCTCCAAGCTCTTCCAAACTCGATTTTAGCCCAAATCAACCATCCTAAACCTTAGAAACACCTACCACAACACCATTCATGCATACACAAGCCCGAAATCCAACCCCAAAAGTATCAAACACATACACATACGCATACAAACGGGTTCAACACCCAACTTTTTCAAAAACGGGTTTTGATGTGTTCCAGCCCCAAAATCGCTTGAAAACATGTAAAAGAGGGGTCCTAGAACTCACACAAACGATCCCGACAAGAAGAGCTTCGATTCAACCCGCTACACTTCGATGTTCATGCTCGAATCCACCCGAACCAAGCTTTTTCTTCCTTTTCTCCTTCTCTTCTCTCTTTTTCTCCCTTTGTCAGAATTTTCACAAGTATGGGGAGGGTGTGGGCAGCCCTCCCCTCTTATTTCCCCCACTCATCCAAACTTCTTCCTGTTTTGGCGAGTTTGGTCCCCCGACTTTGGACTTTATTTCTTTTTCTTCTTTCGTCGGCTTCAAAGAAAATTTCCGGGTCTTACAAGTCCATCCCCTTATTTAGGTTTTGTCCCCGAAACCTGTTATCCCTCGAACAAACGTGGGTAATGTTGCCTCATTTCTTCTTCAGTCTCCCACATTGACTCGGATCCTTTCCTGTGCTTCCACTGTACACACACAAGTGGAACCACTTTATTCCTCAGCCTCTTCTCTTTTCGATCGATGATTGCCACTGGTTGCTCCACATAATTGAGCTGATCGTCTACCTTGATATCTTCCAGTGGGACAATCATATCTTCTTCTGCCAAACATTTCCTCAAATGAGATACATGGAACGTCGGATGGATTCCACTTAACTCATCTGGTAACTCTAACCATAGGCCACCTC
The DNA here is from genome assembly GCA_025215565.1 of Flaveria ramosissima. Taxonomy (NCBI): domain Eukaryota; kingdom Viridiplantae; phylum Streptophyta; class Magnoliopsida; order Asterales; family Asteraceae; genus Flaveria; species Flaveria ramosissima. The sequence goes on from CM046032.1 coordinate 6,014,663, forward strand.
TCCTACTCGAGCAATGATTCGGAAAGGCCCTATGTACCTCGGGCTCAACTTGCCCCGCTTTCTGAACCGAATGATACCTTTCCAAGGTGAGACTTTCAACATAACTCTATCACCCACCTGGAATTCAATCAGTCAACATCTCTTATCAACTTCTGCCTATCTTTAGGCTTTCTACCTCGTGAACATTCAACTGCCAGGTGCATAGGCTATAACCTTTCCTTCTACATTAACACACACCCCAACCTCGATTAGGAAGCATCAGAATAAAACACCAGATCCTCACTTCCATCGGGTAATGACAGAACGGGAGCTTGAATCAGTCTTGCCTTTAATTCATCGAACGCCTTCTCTTGAGCTTGACCCCCATACAAGTTTCACATCTTTCCGGGTCAACTTAGTTAGTGGGGAGATGATCTTGGAGGAGTCTTGAATGAATCTTCTGTAGTAGCCCGCCAAACCCAAGAAGCTACGAATCTCGGATGGCGTCTTAGAAAACTTCCATTGCATCACTGCCTCCACCCTTTCCGGTTCCACCATAATCCCGTCGGGGTTCACTACATGACCCAAAACTGAACCTCGCGCAACCAGAATGCGCACTTGGAGAACTTTGGCATACAATTTCTTCCTTCTCATCGTCTCCAACACCTCTTGAATGTGATCGCCATGCTTCTCCTTGCTCTTTGAATAAATCAGGATATCCTCAATAAACACAATCAATGATTTATCTAACATCGGTCGACACACTTGATTCATCCAATCCATTAAAGCAGCTGGCGCATTGGTCAAACCAAAAGACATAACGAGAAACTCGTAGTGTCCATAATACGTGCGAATTGTTGTTTTAGGAATATCCTGCTCCTTCACCTTCAACTGATGATAACCAGATCAAAGGTCTATCCTTGAAAATCAACTGGCATCCTAGGGCTGATCAAACAGATCATCAATTCTCGGTAGGGGTGCCGATTCTTCACTTTCAGCTTATTCAACTCACAATAGTCTATACACATCCTCATACTACCGTCTTTATTCTTCATAAATAAGATCGGAGCACCCCAAGGAGAGATACTCGGTCTAATGAACCCCTTATCAAACGGCTCTTGCCATTACTCCATCAGCTCTTTCATCTCAGCCGGAGCCAACCGATACGGTGCCTTAGCTACTGTTGGGCACCTGGTATCAAGTCAATCTGAAACTCAATCTCATGGTCTCGTGGCACACCTGGTAAATCTTCTGGAAACACATCCAGAAAGTCACACACAACCGGTACATTAGACAGTTATGGTGTTAGAGCATCCACGTCCTTTAAGTAGGCCAAGTAGGCACTAAATCCATGCCTCATTCACTTTCCCGCCACCACCATCGAAATCACTTTCGGGACCGTCGTGACTCAATCACCTTAAACCGTTATCGAACTCCATTTGGGCGCTGTCAAACGAATCATCTTCTTGCGACACACAATGTTCGCCTTGAATTTTGCTAACCGATCCATTCCAAGAACCAAATCGAAAGGCGTATATATATTCTTATTACTAGCATGCCATATAGCACAGGTAGTAGCAGGAATAAATCCTTTACTAGTGCCAAAATTGAACGACACACAGGCTAAAGGTTGATTTACTAGAAACGTACCTCACACAACATCGGGGTCCGCCCTAGCCTCCTCTTGCGTCATCGTAACCGCTCTGGTGCTCGTCCTTCTCCTCCAGCCTTCTTCACTCCCGAACCTTCAGTCATCGGCTTCTTGCAATCCCTGATCATGTGGCCTCCCCCACCACAAGAATAACACCTCCTCACACCGCAGTTCTTCACCACATGTCCGGTCCTTCCACAACAAAAACAGACATTGGTCCCCAATCTACACTCCCCGGGGTGTTTTCGTCCACACTTGTCACACCTTCTCGACCCCGCACCGGATGTGGCCACACACCAGCCATCCGTGTCGGAAACCTTTTTGTTTAGAGTGGCCCTGCCACGTCCAAACCACTTTCCGTTCCAATTCTTGTCGCCGCTACCCTCCTTGTTTACTTCAATCACGGTCGTCTCCTTCACCGCCCTAATTACCTCAGTCACCATAGACGGCAGAATCGTCTACATCACTTGTTGAACTCCCGCAACCACAGCCTCTTTCAATGCGGTCCTCAGGTTAGCACTATCATCACCGCCTTTCGGGTTATGGATCTCAGGCTCTTCGAGTGCCATATCAGCAGCCCTAGACATACTCCTCGTGACACGCGATCCAGCACCACGTCCACCACAACCTTCACCTGGCGAGACCTTCGAAGATCTACCACCGGCCATCCTCTAAACACACTATAAGATTCAAACACCAACACGGTCATTCAAGGAACAACTCAGTTTATGTCAAGTATAGTAAGTCCCTAATTATAGTGGCCAGTTGTGATTAGCCACTTACTTACTCTTCATACCCCAAGCATTACCTATCCAGACTACATCAGTATTTAAATCTACAAACAACACATAACCACATAGCATGCGCACATAATACCGGTTAACATTACGAAATTACCTGATGGCACGCAGCTACTCAGATTGGCATCCCATTCCCTTTCCGTCCCATTTTCAGTTTAAGTTAAGGTTTATTTTGAGCATTTACCCATTTCACTTAAACTTTGGCTCTGATACCAACTTGTAAGGCCCCGTTCCCGGGACGCTTACAGTTGGATTCTCATCACATATAATACATATAATTACATTTATATTTCATAAAACGCTGCAGCGGAAACATTTAAACAAAACATTCCATTTAATAATATAGGGTTTTACAATTTAATACATCATTTTCCAATTACAAAATAAATGTTCCATTTTATTACAAAAGCATTATAAATATGGATGCCATCCAAAAGAGCTGAGTAACCGCCCCGTGCCATCCTCAGCAACATTACTGTGACATCCGGTAATTTTCCGTTACCAAAACTCCGTTAATTCCGTTAAGTCTTGCGTACACATGTCATGAGCACACACTAGTTGTCGTTTAACGTTGGTGACCCGATGGTAATTAATAATGTTAAATTAGTTATAATGTAACTGATTATGTGATTGTTGTGTTATGCTTATGTGTTTACGCGATTTAAATGTTAACGGTGAATTTTATCGCGTAACATGGAAACGCGTATATTTAAATTGCCTATCTTGTGACTAGTGGAAATAATGTAAATATTATTATTGTTGATTAATAATGTTGGTATTATTAAGTTAAAACCTTTTAAAAAGTGTTTAAAAGAATAGTTTGTATAAAATATAAATAAAGGGGGTTAAGTGTAATTACATAAAACTAAAACTTACCAAAATTACACAACCCTAAACCTCCCAAACCCTTTATTCGGCCGCAACCATCACCCCACTCCCTCTCTTTGCGATTTTGGCCAAGAAACATCAAGAACAATAGGTTTTGATCAAGTTCCAAGGGTTCTATAGTGCTAGCAAGTCCAAATTCTTGATTCTACACGTGAAAAGGTTAGAATTTTACAAGTTTTATGAGTTTTTTGATATGGCCAAACCCTAATTCGGTTTGGGGTTCAAAAATGTTGAAGTTGTTGTTGTTTGATGATGCTAGTAAGTTAGTTAGATAGTATACATGTTGTTTAACGTCGATTATGCAAGAATGATACGTTTTTTATGTATTGTTCATGAACTTTGATTCAAGATAAACCCTAATTCGAAAATTGATGTGATTATATGAGATTGATGATTGTATGATGATTATATGATGTTAGCTAGGTTGTATGAATGCTAGATTACGTTGATCTTGCAAGAAATTGATGAATTGAGGGTTGTGTTCATAGGTTACTATTAATAGTAACTTTATGTTTTCACTATGTGATGATTTGATGATGAATTGATGTTGTTGAAGGGTTTATGATGATGTATGTATGATAGATTGATGATATGGATGCTAGAAAACTAAGAATGAATGTTGTAGTTCATAGATTTCCAAAACTAGAAACTTTTGATCATGAAGGTTAGTGAATTATGATGTTTGGATTTTGTTGATCATGCTTAGATGTTGATATGAACTTGAATTGGTGAATTATTAATGAATTTATGAATACATTGGGTGTTTGATAGATTTTGGGATGTGCTTTCCCAAAAGGGAAACTTTATTTGCACAAAGTTTGAAAGATGATAGTTTGAGCATGTTTGTGATATTAGGAGCATGTTAGTATGTTCATGGATGATTTCTAATGTGATAGAATATGTTAATTTAGTTGTATGGAATGCTTGGATGATCATGTGTGATCTATGGACTTTGATGATCATGTATGATGTTGATGGTTGATTAGTAATTAAGACATCATATTTGGGACTGGAAATTAATTATTGTGGTGTATGTTGAATGCAATTAACATGGTTAATGAATAAAATTATGATCATCATACACGCGTGCAAATCTGAGGCCCCTACTTAGTAGGATTGGCAGGGTTTAGGATGTGAAGTCGTGAGTGGCTTCACATGGCATGTAGTGCGTGATTTGATCTTTGTGTGGCGTGTTAGTTATGTTATAACTGGTGGGCATGTTAATGTTTTAGATTCGCATGACTTGTATGATATTTAGTGGTATGATGATATAAGTAATGCATTGGGTAATGTAGCACCTCATGTGATCCATTTGAATGTTAACCATGTATGTTATATGTTCACGTTTGCTCAATTGAATTATAACTCATGATGTCACCAACGGGTCAAACAGGTCAACTGAGTCAAACCTGCCTATTTTCTGAAACCTTGAGTCTTTGGTTGTGGTGTGCTTAGGGTTCCACATGTTCTCTGTTTTACACATACTTATGTACTTACATGATCTAGGTAACCTCCAAAGGTTGTCTGTCCACTCTTTCTTCCAAGTAAACCCTAAGTAGTTGTTACGCATATCAGGTGAGTTCATGCCCCACTCTTTACTTAATCTCTTTTGGGGGAGATAGCATACTGGTAATTTACAAACACTTATACATATTTAAGTTTTGTATAATATTAATATAGTGCTGTTTATTATGGAAAAGTCCTCACACTTTCGAATTGTTAATATTGAATAGCAGGAAAACTTGGGTAGTACTACTGGGTCTGACGAGCCCCACCTGTGTGACTCGAGGTCAACCGGGTGCAATTTGTCCTAATGAACATTGTCACGACCTGATAAGTCGTGACAGAAGGCAACAACTTATCACAGTCAGCTTCAATTGTGAAATCACTATGAATTAATATTTATTGTTAATAGACTAGCTATCTGTTACAATACACTGCTTAGATATCGCAATTGTTATATTGTTTATATTTGAACGCCAACTCTTGAACTCACTAACCATTGTGTTGACATTTTAGTATGCTATTCTCAAGTTGTTAACTTTGCTTGCCATTAGGAGCACTGCACGGGTTCATCATGCATATTAAGACTCTATTTTAAAGACATCTTTGTTGGTTTTTATTTATTAATGTTTAATCATTTGGGTTGGTGCATGTTTTTCCATATTATGCAATTATATACTTTGGGTTTCTTTACTTACAAAACGCTTCTGCATTTTGGTTTTAAAGTTTGAAATTTGGTTGGTTTTATTTTAAATGTGGCATATAGAGTCGTTCTGAGTAACTATTGACTGTGATCCTGGTTTGTTCACACGCCTCGCGGTAAAACTCCGCACGTGGATTTTGAGGGTGTTTCAGATTGGTATCAAAGCCATTGGTTATAGGGAACTAGGTTGCATACACACTAGACTATAACCGCACACAGTTAGTTAGTTACCTGTTCCTTATTTCCTCTACTGCATACTCATTGGCATATACATCATACCCTCTGCAGCATGGCATCGTCATCGAGAACTCCGGGTAAGCGACCTGCATCACCTACACGATCTGAGTCCCCACCTCCCGCACCTGTACCTGACAATGGACCCGACTGGCCCCGTTTAGCTTATCCTCGAGGGGAGATTGATTGGGATCAACCTTTTGCATTGATGGAGCGTGACCCCCTACGAGACTGGAGTTTTTACCCCAAGTTCGTTAATCACATAATGTATAGGGAGCGCTTACCTGTCCCGAGGCCCAGGACTAGGAGCAACGCTGATCAACCAATGCCTTCACTCCCACAGACGGTGCAGTCCAATGAGCAACTGATTGCTGCACTGGTGGCTGCACTGGATACTAAGCAGCAACGAGTCAGGCAACTCACGGGTGATGTTTATACACTGCAGCACGAGGTGTACAAACTACGACATCAAGTGGATGAACTCGAGGAGTGACACGGGAAGACCCTAAATGGGTGTCACCACATGGAAGATGGTTTTATAGCACTTAGAGGACGCGTAATTGCTCGTGAACAGCGGGATGCAGTAGCCGATAACAGAATTGCTACCTTAGAAGCCCAATTGGCAGCGCTGCAGATTGCCATAGCTCCTGCTCCTGTAGAGGACCCTGGGGATGAGGATCCCGAGGAGGAGCCCGGGGAGGAGGAACCGGTGGAGACGGAAGATGACAGCGGTGGGTCGGATGTCGTCAATTGATTTCCTTTATATATGACTTGGACTATGTAGTGTTTTCTCTCTTTTGAAACCTATGTGGGAAGGGTTGTTTCCCCACCCTAACGACAAACTTAATTTATGACATTGGTGAATACATTGTGACTCATTTACAATTTATTTATCTTGGTTATCATTTTTGTTATGAATGTTGTGGTTGTGATGATTCATTATTCCTTATTGTTTATTGTACTTCAATGGGATAAATGTGTTTGATGTTACTCATTATTGTATTTGTGAATGTAAAGTGAAAAATGGACGCTCGTGGATGTGGACGTGGACATGGGCGTGGGCGTGGGCGCGGACGTGGACATGGCGCCGGAGACCATGGCGGTGGTGCTATAAACATGACCCCTGCCGAATTAGCTGCCCTGATAAACGAGCATGTTCAGGCAGCGGTGGCTGCTGCCCAGACGGGACAGCCAACAAGTAAACAATGATAGAAAGCTAAATCAAATATGAGTAACCGTATAGGATGTCTGATCAATGTTTGTTGTGTTAAAGCAAAACCACCGGTGTGTATCTATAAGTCCTTTATGGACTGTAAACCACTCACCTACAGCGGTACTGAAGGGGCTGTAGGACTGGTACGATGGTTTGAGAAGACAGATTCTGTTTTCTCAAAATGCAACTGTCCACCTATTGACCAGGTGAAATATGCCACCGGGACTCTGGAAGGTGCCGCTCTATCCTGGTGGAACGCGCAAGTCCAGATGCTAGGACAAGCGATGGCAAATGGGCTTCCCTGGACTGAATTTAAGGAGATGATGACTGAGGAGTATTATCCTCGAAATGAAGAACAAAAGCTGGAGATGGAGTTCTGGCAACTTAAGATGCAGGGCTCGAAAATCGAGGCTACACCACTCGAACCCATGAACTAGCCACCCTATGCCCGGGGATGGTGAACGAAGTGCACAAGAGGGTTGAGCATTACATACGGGGATTAGTACCCAAAATTCAAAGCATGGTGACTGCTTCCAACCCGACCACGATTCAGCAAGCCATCCAGTTAGCTCATAAGCTAACTGATCAAGCAGTGGAGCAAGGACGTTTACCTAAGCAGGGCGCTGTGGCTAGCATGCCCGACAACAAGAGGAAGTGGGATAGTTCCAACAACAACAAATCATCATCATCCAGCGGTCAACCCCAATCTCAACAACAACAACAGCCAGTTCAGCAACAACAGAGGTTCTAAAATAACCGTAACTTCAACCAGACGGCTTCAAACAATCAAGGACCCAGTGGTTATGGTGGTAAACATCCGAAGTGCACTCGATGTAATTACCATCATGTGGGAAGGTGTGATAATTTCAAGTGTCAACACTATGGTAAGATTGTGAAGGGGTTTGTTAGATCATTAACATCTTGTTTAACCATTTAAACATACAAAACGCAGCGGAATATTCGACTTTAAACATGTTAAAGTTTCTCAAAAATAACCATTATCATGTGAAAACAAACAAACCCATAACAAGAGGATCTTTATTATGTGAAAAGCAAGCATTCAAAATAAACAAGAACGCCCAAAACATGATATAATCATACCATAACAAAACCTTTCTGGATGCTGTGAAAATCGACCAAAAGAAGGCTGAAATGAGTCAAAAGAAAGGCCAAGACTTCAAGGTAGAAGTCCTCAAGTGTCCATACCCACAAGCACCAAGCAAGCACCTTTGTTGCTAGGATTTCATCACCAAAAACCGAACTTAAAGGCTGCTGAAAAACCATTTTCAGCCGGAATCAAAGCTGCTGGAATACTCCATTACAACCGAGATAATCTTCTAGATCGAAGGGTTTGTGCCTTGAGGTTCTTGCATATATGAGAGAGATAAGAGATGGAAAAGTATGTGTGTGTTCTTGGAGAGCATCAACTAAAGAGAGAACAACATACAAAAAACAAAAGAGAGAGCTGCCCATGATAAGGGGGCGGCCGAAACTCTTCACCCTTTTAGGGTTGTTCCCCTCTTAGTTAATTTCCCAAAAGGTCCTTATATATTGATATTTTGTCAAACTAAAGATTAATAAAGATACATATATATATATAATTAACCTTTTAATTATATAACATACACACACATTTTTATTATTTGATGTCATTTAACTAAATTAAACAACATTACAAATAATATCCATGAACAAAATATCCATATAAGTTGTTCAATCTCATATGCAACTTATTTAGAAAACCCATTTTCTAAATTGGTGTATTTATTTAATTGCATGATCATATCATCAATTAAATATTAATTGGTGTTTGCTAAGCTTGTTATTGGGTATGACCCGACTTGGATCATAACGTACTAACCACATCAATGTTCTATGTGTCTTGGGCATAAAGAATCCAACAATCTCCCACTTGCACAAGATACATAGAAGATTGATGCAAGCAGTAAATACCGCCTAACAACGGTTTACTACCCTTAATACGCATGACTATAAGCCATTCAATAACATCATCCCCTTCAAGTTCCAAACTTGAAATGATTTAGGTGAATCAATCATCTATCCTTTTGTTACAGATGTCATGTTAAATCCAAGGACACAGAATGATCATTCCTTGTTGATTTAACTTAATCAGGCCTTAGACATCATACTCTCAACGAATAAGAGGAACAAATCCCATCTTGACTACATACGTTTCTCACAATCACCTTATGTCATACCTGAACATAGCCTTATGTGCTGATCATTATTTCATATCAGCGAAGAACTAGCTCAAGGTATAACACTTGGTGAATATCAAAACCCCAATATGTATCTCAGGTCAGAGGATACCAAATGATATTCGCCTTTACTCAAATTTACTTATGATCAATCAATAAGATTCCATGTAGTAAGATTTGAGACGCGGGTCAATCCAATATTCGTATCCCACGAATATCTATGAACCTTGGCAGCAACCAATTGCTCTATATTCATGCCTTATGAATATTCACCAATCCAAGTTCATAATAGTCTTACATTCATATTTGTTCCCACAAATATGACCGACTACGGACATTTAGAATAAAAGAATTATTCATGGATGTAAACATGCTAAAAGGGAACATAACTCAAATATATAAAAGAGTTAAATATTACAAATGTTCCATGTTTTATATGCTAAACAGATCAATTCATATCACCAGTAAATCGAAGTCCTAAGGCACAAGTATGACCCTCATACTTTTCCCTTATCAAGGAGCTTCGTTAGTGGATCAGCAATGTTTTGATCTTTATGAACTTTACGAATACATATCTTTACCCTTTTCAAATCCATCCCTTATGATGTTGAATCTCCGCTCAAGGTGCTTAGTCTTTTGATGAGTACGGGGTTCCTTGATTTGAGTAATCCCATCCACGTAATTACCAAATATTTCTAGGGGTCTTGAATGGTAGAGATCACCCTAGATAAGCAATGGACAAATTTATCCATGCAGCTTCCCAAGCTGCCAATGAAGCGGCTATGTATTCGGATTTTTGTAGTGAACAATGCTACCGTGTCTTGCTTTGAACCTTTCAAGGACACTTCTCCTCCATTCATAATGGAGGTATACCCCGATTATGATCAAAAATCATCTCGATCAGTTTTTTTTTTTTTTGGAAGCCTGCATCCGTGTAACCCTTTACAATGACTTCCTTTTCAACAGATCCGCATATTAGAAACATATCCTTAGTCCTACTAAGGTATTTCAATATACTTTTAAGAGCCATCCGATGATTATTTCTATTGGTATCTACTTTTTCATACTTAATAAGCATGACTCGTCCGGTCTAGTGCATATCATCACACAAATGATGGATCCTATAGCAAATGTGTATGGGATATCCTTCATTTGATTTTGCTCATCCTATGAGCTTGGACATTGAGACGTAGTCAACACTATCCCTCCTTGAATAGGTACCATACCTTTCTAAGAGTTTTCCATCTTGAACCTTTTCAAGATTTTATCAATATATATGCACTTTGGTTTAACCCTATCAACCACCTCGATCTATCCTTATAGATCCTTATTCCAAAATATGGGTGGCTTAAACGAGATCTTATATGAAAAACATCTTCCAAGCTAGGTTTTAACACCTTCCAAGGTTGGAATATTATTTCCAAATAGTAGTGTGTCATCAACATACAACACTAAGAATACAATTATGCTCCCACTAGCCTTTATATTTATACACAACCTTCTCGATGCTTGTTTCAATCCATAGATTGATCACTTTAACTTATATACATTATTAGGATGTCATGGATCGACAAAACCATCATGCTGAACTGAATGGACAATCTCTTCGAGATGTTCATTAAGAAAAGCGGTTTTGACATCCATTTGCCAAAACTCATATTCAGAATATGCAGTTATGGCACATGATATCCTAATCGACTTTAGCATTGCCACGGGCGCAAGAGTTTCATCATATTCAACCAATTGAGTTTGATGGAAACCTTATGCTATAAGTCTTTAACTTATAAGAATTCAAGTCTCCATGCATATCTGTTTTCGTCTTGAAAACCCACTTGTATCCAACCGGTTTGGAGTTAAGTGGAGGGTCAACCAATTCCCAAACTTGGTTGTTATACATGGATTGCATTCTTACGTTCATAGCTTCTAGCCATTTGTCCCAATTCAAATTGGACATAGCATCTTGGTATATGGGTAGCCTACAGGGGTCAACCACATAGCATCCATTCTTGGAATGTTCATATCACTTAGATGGAATACTAACTCTACCAGATTTGTGAACGTTTTGTGTATATTTATCAACCTCTTGATTATCATCAACAACCTCTTGTTGTTAGCTAGTGTCAACCAAAAGTGTACCGGCTTGTGGATTTTGATCCTTATCAAGTTCCACAGTTCTATACGTCATTCCTTCCATAAAGAACTCGGTTTCCAAGAACTTAGCCTTTCGAGCAATAAATACTTTTGCTCTGTTGAGTCGAAGAAACAGTATCCTATACAGTCTCTAGGATATTAAACTAATCCACACTTTCTTGGTCCGGGTCATATTCAAAATATGAGACTTAAAGAGCAATGCGAAAACCCAAAATGATAAAGATGGTGAGCTCATAGCCATAATAAATTGAACCATATCCAAATAGGGTTCAGTTTCTTCTTTATCAGAATGAAGAACACAGATAGTTATGTAGAGTTGATATTCTACTTCATTATTGAAGATTTTGAACATTTCAAAAGCTTCATACTTGTGCGTCATCAAGTGCACACAATAATAGCGACTGTAATCGTCGGTAAAATAATGAAGTATTTTTCACCAATCTTTGTCATTGTCTTAAAAGGACTACATACATCCAAATGTATTATTCCTAGTAAGTCTTTTGGTTCACACTTATCAAATGAAACATTTTCATTTGTTTCCAAAAGACCATTCTTTTGAAGTGTTTGAATCCAATTCTTGTTTATGTGACTAATACGATAATGTCAAAGATAATAACAACTTAAACCCATTTTAAGTTTCTTGGTGCTTAATGTGTATAATAAGTTATTGTAGGACGAATTATCATGAACCAATTCATGGATATCATTAGAAGGTATGTCCTTAAAATGAAATACATCATCCATAAAACTTAATACCATCATTTACAAACTTTAAATCATGATCACATTGTTTTAATAGGAAACCTTAATTATGTTCCTAGTCAAACTAGGTGCATACAAAAGGTTTTGAGAACAACTTCCAAACAATTTGAAAGTCTCAAAATAGAGTTTCCTTCCTTGAAGCGCACATTTCTTTTGAACCCCTTCGCAACAATTGCAAAAATGAGTTTCACATCCGGTATCCAATACCCATGTGTTTGAAGAAATGACATTTAATACGATGTGTGAATCATGGAAATTGTATTTGAGGTTTGCTCAACATCCCTCTTGTCTTTCAACTCCTTGAGATAGGAGGGACAATTCCTTTTCATTGTCCTATCTCTCCATACTCAAAGCATGGAACGTTCTTCGGTACCTTAGGCTTCATAAGCTTAGGCTTTTCGAGGTTTCGCATTAACCTTTGCTTTGATGTATTCCTTTCCTTTGGCAATAATTGCCTTAGGATCGGGATTGGCCATTTATAATAGCCTTCCTCATTGATCGAGAGAATAGGTAGAACCTATCTACCCATCCCTGCCTCGGTTGCTTTGAGCATTGCGTGAAGTTCACCAATGCTCTTGTCCCACCCATTCATATTACAGTTTATTATGAATGTCACAAACCTGTAGTTAGGCAATCAAGGATCAAATCCTTGGCCAACTACTTTGAGACAGGACAGTTAAGCATCTTGAGGCTATCAATGTGGCTTTTCATCTTAAGAATATATAAGATGATATCGATTGGGTTCCTTCCATGTGACATGTATAAGGTGCTCGAACCGTTTCGTAGCAATCTACTAAAGTTTGTTGAAGGAACATTTCCTTCAACTAGATTATCATGTCATATGCCCCATGATGCTCCAAACCCTTTTGGAGTTCGGGAACCATATTCCCAACATGAGGTAGGATACTTGCACAGAATCCTTAGTGTGCCTAAGCCAATCGTCAAAAGGCCTTAACATCAACAGCGTTGGTTGGTGAGGTATGGGATCGTCAAGGACATAGGCCTTTACTCATTTTGAGAACGATTCCCAAATTTCAAAATTGAGTCCATAAGTTTATTATGGTTAAGACGATCCCCTTTTAAGATGGTTTTCGGTGATAGGGTAGGGACGGTCGGGGTAGTAGCATCGTGGTTTGCGGCCATTACTACAAAATTACAAAGTTCATTTTAGTATTTCTGAAAATTGCATTTTAACTATTAATACCCTTTACATGTCTCATAGACAATTAATAATTAAAATCTAGAATCCAACGTTACATTTAAATGATGGTTAGGTGACCTTTATCCCATTATTTAAATTAACAAGGTAGTCAACAGTTGACAATTGCAACCTATTGCAACTTCTAGTCTTATGGGATCGGTTAAACATCATATGTTTAGTCGGCATGTTTAATCCCATCAACACCATTGTACGCCATGCTTCGGTGACCCTAATCACATGGTTTCCAATTCAAGTCGTCCTACTTACACACACGTGAAAACATACAAGCAGTTAGGTGACCTTTATCCCACAAGTACGTTAGACTCACCTCAAAGGTACAAGTTCCCTACAAGTGGTTAGGTGACCTTTATCCCACAAATAGTTCCCAAGAGATTCGAGTGTCGTGTAAAAGGATGGTGTTAGACTTGTTACCAAAGGGATTTAAGTTTCCATTAATTCTAGTTATGAAAACTCTATGTACCTTGTATTCGCATGCTTTCAAATACATGGTACCCTATGGTTCTCTTTTAATAAAACTTCTTTTATTAAATCATTAATCATTTTAATAACCTTTTATTAACCACTTAATGATTAGAAACCATAAATTTTTAGCTTGTTAAGTTTGCTAATGAGTTGGTTTTGCATATCCAAATATCAAACAACAATCATACAACAAACAACCAAACAAGCATAATCATACAAACATATGTGCATAACCATAGCCACTAAGTTGACTACACTTGTTTGCCATCACAAGTGTTGTCATAAGGTCATTCCTAAGGTTAAACAATGACACATCATATGTGTCCATGAACTCCCACTTGATTCCACATCCAAATGCTTCAAGTGTCCATGTCTTTTGTGTCCTTGCTTTTGGGTCTTCTTCTTGTGCATCTTCTTTTACAAAATTATATGCTAATACAATTTTCTAATAAAAGAAATGCACCTATTCTATTTATTACATAACCAAATGAATAAATAAATTACAACCCAAATACTTAAACAAAAGAAATTATTACAACCCTTTTAAATGAATACAACCAACATGACAATTCCACAATCAACCAAATCCAAAACACACATGGTCAAGGCTATGTTATGCACTAAAATATGTATCCATATACATCATCCATCAAACAAAATAAACCCCATCAAACCCCAAATTTTCAGCCAACATAAACTGAAAATTAGGGTTTGTTTGTCCAAACAAACAACAACCAAAACATATCAACCAATTGACATTTCTATCTTTCAAAGTTTAATCATAAGCATGAAGATGTAACTTTGAAAGACATGGGGTTTATTAAATCAACCAAAATCAGCCTCTAATGACTTGATAAACATCCTTTAAAACTGATTTTACAAGGATAATGATGCTAGTTTCCACATAACCGGCTCTAGATGCCATTGAAGGGGTTTGTTAGATCATTAACATCTTGTTTAACCATTTAAACATACAAAACGCAGCGGAATATTCGACTTTAAACATGTTAAAGTTTCTGAAAAATAACCATTATCATGTGAAAACAAACAAACCCATAACAAGAGGATCTTTATTATGTGAAAAGCAAGCATTCAAAATAAACAAGAACACCCAAAACATGATATAATCATACCATAACAAAACCTTTCTGGATGCTGTGAAAATCGACCAAAAGAAGGCTGAAATGAGTCAAAAGAAAGGCCAAGACTTCAAGGTAGAAGTCCTCAAGTGTCCATACCCACAAGCACCAAGCAAGCACCTTTGTTGCTAGGATTTCATCACCAAAAACCGAACTTAAAGGCTGCTGAAAACCCATTTTCAGCCGGAATCAAAGCTGCTGGAATACTCCATTACAACCGAGATAATCTTCTAGATCGAAGGGTTTGTGCCTTGAGGTTCTTGCATATATGAGAGAGATAAGAGATGGAAGAGTATGTGTGTGTTCTTGGAGAGCATCAACTAAAGAGAGAACAACATACAAAAAACAAAAGAGAGAGCTGCCCATGATAAGGGGGCGGCCGAAACTCTTCACCCTTTTAGGGTTGTTCCCCTCTTAGTTAATTTCCCAAAAGGTCCTTATATATTGATCTTTTGTCAAACTAAAGATTAATAAAGATACATATATATATATATAATTAACCTTTTAATTATATAACATACACACACATTTTTATTATTTGATGTCATTTAACTAAATTAAACAACATTACAAATAATATCCATGAACAAAATATCCATATAAGTTGTTCAATCTCATATGCAACTTATTTAGAAAACCCATTTTCTAAATTGGTGTATTTATTTAATTGCATGATCATATCATCAATTAAATATTAATTGGTGTTTGCTAAGCTTGTTATTGGGTATGACCCGACTTGGATCATAACGTACTAACCACATCAATGTTCTATGTGTCTTGGGCATAAAGAATCCAACAGATTGGACTCGCTGCTAAGAATTGTCGTGGTGAACTGTTAAGGAAGCCACAACAACCTTAGGAAACTCCCAAAGGTTGTTTTGAATGTGGGAAGGAAGGGCATTACAGGCGAAACTGCCCACAACTGAGGAAAAATGGTAATGGTAATAACGGCAATGGCCACAACAACAACAACCACGGTAACAACAACAATGGTGGCAATGGTACTAGTAATGGCGGCAACAACGATGGAGCCAAAGCGAGAGCCTTCGTCATTGGCTCAGGTGAGGCTCTAAATGACCCCACAACTGTTACTGGTAGGTTTTCTGTTAATGGGTATTTTGCTACGGTATTATTCGATACTGGAGCTAATAGGAGCTTTGTGTCCTTAAAGTTCTGTAGTCTTTTAAGTGATATACCCTCCGCCTTAGAATCTAAATACACCGTAGAATTAGCCGACGGTAAACAGATCCATGTAACGCATAACCTTAGAGATTGTACGATAGAGCTTGCTGGTCATACTTTCGCTATAGATCTTATGCCTGTTACGCTGGGGAGTTTTGATGTAGTGATAGACATGGATTGGCTCTCTAGCAATCAAGCAGAAGTCATATGTCATGAGAAGATCATACGAATTCCTGTTGGTGACGAAATCCTTACAGTCAGAGGTGATAGGAGTGGTGCTGTGATAGGCATCATCTCATACATGAAAGCTCAAAAGTTGTTGCGAAAAGGTCGTTTGGCTATTCTAGCACTCGTCACCGATAAGCAAGCGGAAGAAAGAAGAATGGAGGACATTCCCGTAGTGCGTGACTATCCTGAGGCGTTTCCAGAGGATCTTCCTGGACTACCACCTCACCGCCAAGTGGAATTCCAAATCGAGTTGACTCCCAGCGCTGCCCCGATTGCTAGGGCACCTTATCGATTAGCACCGAACGAACTACAAGAGTTGTCATCACAACTTTAGGAGCTTTTAGATAAGGGCTTTATTCGACCTAGCACATCACCTTGGGGAGCCCCTGTCCTTTTTGTTAAGAAGAAGGATGGCACATTCCGGATGTGCATCGATTATAGGGAGTTAAACAAAGTAACAGTCAAGAACCGATACCCTTTACCTCGTATCGACGACTTGTTTGATCAGCTTCAGGGATCAAGCTATTATTCGAAGATTGACTTGAGATCCGGTTATCATCAACTTAGAGTCCGAGAAGAAGACATTCCCAAAACTGCGTTTCATACTCGTTATAGTCATTATGAGTTCTTGGTCCTTTTTGTTAAGAAGAAGGATGGCACATTCCGGATGTGCATCGATTATAGGGAGTTAAACAAAGTAACAGTCAAGAACCGATACCCTTTACCTCGTCCGAGAAGAAGTTCAAGTGGATGAACAATTACGCTTTATTGAAGAACCAGTCGAGGTGATGGACCGTGAGGTGAAAACACTTAAGCAAAGCAAGATACCCATAGTCAAAATCCGTTGGAATTCGCAACGTGGACTGGAATTCACGTGGGAACGAGAAGATCAAATGAAGCTTAAGTACCCTCAACTATTCGAAAAGACGATGCCAACAGACGAAGGTATTGATTTAAATTTTTGGATGAAATTTCTTTCAACATGAGGATGATGTGACAGCTCATCCAAAACTCACTCGATTTCGATTTTTGTGTGCCAATGCAGTAGACCAGTGATGGAACACTCACCATGTAATGCAATTTTCGGGATGAAAATTCTTTCAACATGGGGATAATATGACATCCGGTAATTTTCCGTTACCAAAACTCCGTTAGTTCCGTTAAGTCTTGCGTACAAATGTCATGAGCACACACTAGTTGTCGTTTAACGTTGGTGACCCGATAGTAATTAATAATGTTAAATTAATTATAATTTAACTGATTATGTGATTGTTATGTTATGCTTATGTGTTTACGCGATTTAAATGTTAACGATTAATTTTATCGCGTAACATGGAAACGCGTATATTTAAATTGCCTATCTTGTGACTAGTGGAAATAATGTAAATATTATTATTGTTGATTAATAATGTTGGTATTATTAAGTTAAAACCTTTTAAAAAGTGTTTAAAAGATAGTTTATATAAAATATAAATAAAGGGGGTTAAGTGTAATTACCTAAAACTAAACCTTACTAAAATTACCCAACCCTAAACCCCCCAAACCCTTCATTCGGCCGCAACCATCACCCCACTCCCTCTCTTTGCGATTTTGGCCAACAAACATCAAGAACAATCGGTTTTGATCAAGTTCCAAGGGTTCTATAGTGCTAGAAAGTCCAAATTCTTGATTATACACGTGAAAAGGTTAGAATTTTACAAGTTTTATGATTTTTTGATATGGCTGAACCCTAATTCGGTTTTGGGTTCAAAAATGTTGAAGTTGTTGTTGTTTGATGATGCCAGTAAGTTAGTTAGATAGTATACATGTTGTTTAACGTCGATTATGCAAGAATGATACATTTTTGATGAATTGTTCATGAACTTTGATTCAAGATAAACCCTAATTCGAAAATTGATGTGATTATATGAGATTGATGATTGTATGATGATAATATGATGTTAGTTAGGTTGTATGAATGCTAGATTACATTGATCTTGCAAAAAATGATGAATTGAGGGTTGTGTTCATAGGTTACTAATAATAGTAACTTTATTTTTTCACTATGTGATGATTTGATGATGAATTGATGTTGTTGAAGGGTTTATGATGATGTATGTATGATAGATTGATGATATGGATGCTAGAAAACTAAGAATGAATGTTGTAGTTCATAGATTTCCAAAAGTAGAAACTTTTGATCATGAAGGTTAGTGAATTAAGATGTTCGGATGTTGTTGATCATGCTTACATGTTGATAAGAACTTGAATTGGTGAATTATTAATGAATTTATGAATACATTGGGTGTTTGATAGATTTTGGGATGTGCTTTCCCAAAAGGGAAACTTTATTTGCACAAAGTTTGAAAGATGATAGTTTGAGCATGTTTGGGATATTAGGAGCATGTTAGTATGTTCATGGATGATTTCTAATGTGATAGAATATGTTAATTTAGTTGTATGGAATGCTTGGATGATCGCATGTATGGACTTTGATGATCAAGTATGATGTTGATGGTTGAATAGTAATTAAGACATCATGTTTGGGACTGGAAATTAATTATTGTGGTGTAGTTGAATGCAATGAACATGGTTAATGAATATTATTGTGATCATCATACACGCGTGCGAATCCAAGGCCCCTACTTAGTAGGATTGGCAGGGTTTAGGATATGAAGTCGTGAGTGGCTTCACATGGCATGTAGTGCGTGATTTGATCTTTGTGTGGCGTGTTAGTTATGTTATAACTGGTGGGCATGTTAATGTTTTAGATTCGCATGACTTGTATGATATTTAGTGGTATGATGATATAAGTAATGCATTGGGTAATGTAGCACCTCATGTGATCCATTTGAATGTTAACCATGTATGTTATATGTTCACGTTTGCTTAATTGAATTATAACTCATGATGTCACCAACGGGTCAAACGGGTCAACTGAGTCAAACCTGTCTATTTTTGAAACCTTGAGTCTTTGGTTGTGGTGTGCTTAGGGTTCCACATGTTCTCTGTTTTACACATACTTATATACTTACATGATCTAGGTAACCTCCGAAGGTTGTCTGTCCACTCTTTCTTCCAAGTAAACTCTAAGTAGTTGTTACGCATATCAGGTGAGTTCATGCCCCACTCTTTACTTAATCTCTTTTAGGGGAGATAGCATACTGGTAATTTACAAACACTTATACATATTTAAGTTTTGTATAATATTAATATAGTGCTGTTTATCATGGAAAAGTCCTCACACTTTCGAATTGTTAATATTGAATAGCGGGGAAACTTGGGTAGTACTACTGGGTCTGACGAGCCCCACCTATGTGACTCGAGGTCAACCGGGTGTAATTTGTCCTAATGAACATTGTCACGACCTGATAAGTCGTGACAGGAGGCAACAACTTATCACAGTCAGCTTCAATTGCGAAATCACTATGAATTAATATTTATTGTTAATAGACTAGCTATATATTACAATACACTGCTTAGATATCGCAACAGTTAAATTGTTTATATTTGAACGCCAACTCTTGAACTCACCAACCATTGTGTTGACATTTTAGTATGCTATTCTCAAGTCGTTAACTTTGCTTGCCATTAGGAGCACTGCACGGGTTCATCATGCATATTAAGACTCTATTTTAAAGACATCTTTGTTGGTTTTTATTTATTAATGTTTAATCATTTGGGTTGGTGCATGTTTTGCCATATTATGCATTTATATACTTTGGGTTTCTTTACTTACAAAACGCTTCCGCATGGTTTTAAAGTTTGAACTTTGGTTGGTTTTATCTTAAATGTGGCATATAGAGTCGTTCTGAGTAACTATTGGCTGTGATCCTGGTTTGTTCACACGCCTCGCGGTAAAACTCCGCACGTGGATTTTAAGGGTGTGACAATTACCTGCCAACTGGAAACACATAAAAAGTCAGCGTTGCTGAGTGAGTTCTAGTTTTATAATAAAACATACTTTTCTTTCGTTAAACCGTACTTTACTTTCATGCGATCATACATCATACATACACATAGATATCATTATTATCTTCATTATTCGTTAATTAACTTCCATTCGTTCATACGTCGTTACTTTCATTCGTTCGTTCATCATTACATATTTTCTTTCCATTAAAACCATGAACTTTACCCTTTAGTTTCCTGGTACTGGGCTTAAGCCAGACCTTCCATTACGGTGCACAGCACCTCTGGCCTCAGTACCTAAGATAAAGTTCATGTGTACCATTGTCATATCTTTCGTACACCATGTGCTACACCCCAAACTATATGGCTACTGGGCCGAAGTCTATAAATAGACAGCTATACATGGTGCCGCAATACCGGAGTAAGCGGTAGAGGTTCTATACAAATGGTCGATCACAAAGAAGGACCCTGATGTGCATCCTCCCGGGGTAGCAAACCCACACACCGTTGAGCTAACACCTTATAATTGGCGTGTCCTGACATCCAATGCTTGCAAGACTTTTGTTACATTCCATCATTTATTAATGCATGCATTCATTTATCATGTTTCCCTTTTATTATCTTCCACTTTACGTTACATAATACTTTCATTTCATTCATTAACATTCAAGAAAAGCCACAAGAAGACAATCAAATAAAACAAGGAACATATTAAACATACAACATCATCATACGAGCATAAGATAAACATACATAACAACATACATAAGCAATAAACCCAAATTGACAACATGCCCCAAACGCTAACTATGAACTCGAAAGTCAACTTACAGGAACCTCCGGGAACCTCTCATGCCATAACCTACCTCTACACAACTCCCCGAAAGTCAGAAGGTTAAACTAGGCTCTTTCGGGTGCACGAGCTCTATTTGTGCGTATGGAAACCCTTCAATCGCATGGCCTTCCATGCGAATGAACACATAGGTGAATGGACATCAGGCGAATGGACCTATGTGGATGGACCTATGGGCGAATGGACTCCCATGCGTATGGACTCTCAGTCGCATGACCTTCATGCGTATGGCCTTTAGTCGCATGACTTCAGGCGCATGGGGTTCAGTCGCATACCCTTCGTATGAATGGACCTCAGTCGCATAACCTTCGTGCGAATGAACCTCAGTCGCATAACCTTCAATCGCATGCCATACAGGCACATGAACTTCAGTCGCATGACTATCATGCGTATGGACCTCAATCGCATGGCAATCATGCGCATGGACCTCAGTCGCACGCCTATCGGCCGTATGGCCTCCAATCGCACTCCAGTCAGTCGCCTAGCCCTAGCTGATGCAGAATGCAGTTCCAGCCGAACGCAAACTGCCCTTTTCGGCCTCCAAGCTCTTCCAAACTTGATTTTAGCCCAAATCAACCATCCTAAACCTTAGAAACACCTACCACAACACCATGCATGCATACACAAGCCCGAAATCCAACCCCAAACGCATCAAACACATACACATACTCATACAAACGGGTTCAACACCCAACTTTTTCAAAAACGGGTTTTGATGTGTTCCAGCCACAAAATCACTTGAAAACATGTAAAAGAGGGGTCCTAGAACTCACACAAAAAATCCCGACAAGAAGAGCTTCGATTCAACCCGCTACACTTCGATCTTCACGCTTGAATCCTCCCGAACCAAGCTTTTTCTTCCTTTTCTCCTTCTCTTCTCTCTTTTTCTCCCTTTGGCAGAATTTTCACAAGTATGGGGAGGGTGTGGGCATGTCACACCCCCGCTAAAAGCGGAAACACGGGGATGTAACGAGACCGGGATCGTCATAACACATGGTAAGCGATAGAGATGCAATATAATAAATGATGACAAGCGTGTCATGACGACACCCGACGACAAGGGGACTTGTGTCGTGTTTAGTCAATGTTCACGACAACATAGCCATAAGCATAACATGATAAAGATACACATATTCACATAAGATGAAATTGTAAATGTTAATTCCCACAACCCGGGAACAAGTTTCAAGAGTTGATGATTGTTTACAAGCGTTAACATTGTTCAAAAGATTGTTTATCATAACATGTTAAGTCCCAAAAATGCATCCTAGGGTCTCCACTAAGGCAGCACACCTAGATTCCTGGACTTGTATGATCACCTGAAAAGATATGCTTAAAACGGTCAACATAATTGTTGGTGAGCTCGCAGGTTTATGTAATAAAATTGTAAGTGATGCTGTATAATGTAAGCGTATGGAATAACGTGAATACAGTTATATACACAAGTAAATATCACATGACATGAGCTTTGCAACCAAACCTAGCGACGTACACAAAGAAATTGTCGGCATATATTCACCCAAGGGCCCGTTCCTGGCCACTGATGGTACCAACTAGTATACCATCGAACGAGGGTGGGGGTGTCAACCCAGTAGTACTACCAATACCTAACCGTCGGTTCCCACACTGGAATTAAATAGTTGCAAAGATAGAACCACACAGCAGACCCAAGCATGTATCAAATAGTACTTGCAACACAGTATCACGTTGATTCCTTGTATGTAAAATGTATGTAAGTTGTACAGCATTGAAAATGAGTAAGCATACTTTTCCCCCAAGTTGTAAATGATTGAAATATTGTATAAGCGTAAAAAGGGGCCACGAAACTCACTTGTTAGGTGGTAAGTATGTATGAGCAATGTATCCCAAATGTTGAATGCAAATAAACAGTCAAACACCTATTGACAGTTATTGTATAGCATTAATGATATGATATGATAAGCGCGTAATAATGATGGGTCGGTTCGGGTCGTATCGGCTGGGTCGCGTATAACACACACAGACTGACACACGTACTAGATCTTATGTAGATCCAAGTACAAGACATTGTCGCCATTAATGATGATGTTTAAGTAAAAGTCTCGTTGTTATTGAAGAAGTATTGAGTAAGTGTCATTAGTCATAAGTCGATTGATGGTTGTAAAGCATTAGTTCAATTTGTTTAAAATAGTATGTGTGCCCTTTTTCGCGTTGACTTTAATCTTTGTGGCCGAACAATGGCTTATTGTGTTAATGTTACCTCAACATCACACGTCATACTCACACCACGCACAAGGGGATCAATCACAATAATTTCAGTCGCATAACAAGACCAGACGCACGACTCAACCTCCATTCGTACGAATCAACCCTCAATCGTGTGAATCAGCTTCATTCGTACGATTGAACCTCCATTCATATCACTGGCCTTCAGTCGTACCACACAACACCCAATCGCACGACTCAACCTCCATACGCACGAATCAACCTTCAATCGTTCGAATTAGCTACTTTCGTACGATTGAACCTTCATTCGTGCGATTGGACTCCAGTCGTGCGAATCACGCACATCCGCACACATTCAGTCAGTCACCTGACTCAATCGCATACAATCACTCAATCGCATGACCCAATCGCATACACTTATTCGCACGCATGACTCAATCGCATACAGACACTCAGTCGCACAACTCAGTCGCATGACATGCCTAGTCGCACAACTCAGTCGCGCGATTGACTCAAACGCATGATTCAGTCGCACGACCCACTCAGTCGCACGGCTCAATCGCATGGTTGACCCAGTCGCCTGATCTGCAGAATCGCGACTGTGGTCGGGTGGAGCAGCCCCCGAGCTGCTCTAAACACGGGTTTTACACCATAAGGACCTCCAGAAACACTTAACAAACATACACAAACATGAAACACAAGCAAGAAGACCTCACACGCACCCATACGACCTTGTGTGTTCGGGTTGAACCCGAACACCCGAAACCCTAGTTTTGGACAGCCGTGAAAAGGCTAGAAAACGGACAACCAAAGACAACTACCTGCTAGAAAGGACTAGTCTAAGCTGTATACGGTGTCAAGACGAAGAAAACAAGACCTCTCGGGTTGGATTTGGTGCTAAAATGGAGATTTTGTGTGTGTAGAGGATGAAGATGAAGAAGATGGTGAAAAATGAAGATTAGGGCTGGTAAGGGGGTATTTATACCCAGCCCAAGTTTGCAAAATTACAAGTTTAGTCCCTGCACTTAACCCCCGAGTTTTCCCAAATTTGATCCGGTTGAAAAAACGACTTTATTAGATGTTTTATTTTAATTGTAAAAGTACATTTAATGTTGTCATGACTTAAGAAATGGTTATGTTAAAAACATTTAGTATATATATAAAATGATATATTTGACGGTTTCTAAAATGAAAGTTTTAAAAGTCTTTTAAGGTTCACATAGGATTGTAACGAATGCACACACAACGATAATAATGCACACATGATATCCACATATAGAATCAAATAACGATGAGGAATGATCGATCAAAGAGTGTTTAACGGACAATCACGTTAATTGACGGACCTTAAGGTGACGGATGTCACAGGGCAGCCCTCCCCTCTTATTTCCCCCACTCATCCAAACTTCTTCCCGTTTTGGCGAGTTTGGTCCCCCGACTTTGGACTTTATTTCTTCTTCTTCTTTCGTCGGCTTCAAAGAAAATTTCCGGGTGTTACAACTTTATCGTGGACATTGGTTTGAGTTCTTATTCATTTTTAACAAATTTAATTTCATCAATAAGGTTTGATTACTTATGTTTCATAAGGGTAGTTTAAATTTGGATTCTTATGGGTGCGTACGAATGGTTTATTGGTCCTATGAAACATCTATCATTGACACGGTGCTCTACAAGAAATATGAGGATCGAGAGTACGTATTTGGATTCATTGTAGCGGATTTTCTACGCCAGAGTGTTTGAAGATGGTGGTAGAGTGTTTTGGATGACTTTGCAAAGCACTACATCAATTTTAAGGGTGATTAGTATGGTGTTGTGTTTGGATTTGATTTCAGTTTAAACTGTACCTACATTATTTCATTTATTAATTATAAGTGTCATATTAGTTATTCATATGCTTGGATTTGTTTAAATTAGTTCAAGAGTGTGTTGAGAAACGAAAATACACATGGCAGTAGATTGTAACTGTACAAAGAAGTTATCCGTGCTAGAAGTATTGTTATTTAATGTTTTTGTATACTTACTTTGTTTCCCATGTATTATGTTTAACTTTCGAGACTACTTCGTTGAAAAAACTTATACTCGCATAATTTGAGTGATATATAAAACAATCTGATTTACTTGATCGTGGACCTTGGTTTGAGTTCTTATTCATTGTTCACAGATTTAGTTTCATTTATAAGGTTTGATACTTACGTTTCATAAGGGCAAATTAAATTTAGATTCTTATGAGTGAATACGAATGGTTTTTTGGTCATATGAAACATCTATTGTTGACTTGATGCTCAACAAGAAATATGAGGATCGAGATTAAGTATTTGGATTCATTGTAGTGGATTTTGTAAGTTAGAGTGTTTGAAGATGGTGGTAGAGTGTTTTGATTTGTTTGGAAAGCACTAGATCAACTTTATGGTGATTTATTAATTATAAGTGTCATTTTAGTTATTCGTATGCTTGGATTTTTTAAATTAGTTCAAGAGTGTGTTGAGAAGCAAAAATACATAGGACAATAGGTTGCTACAGTACGAAGAAGTTATCCATGCTAGAAGTATTGCTATTTAATGTTTTTGTATACTTACTTTGTTTCCCATGTATTATGTTTAGCTTTCAAGACTACTTGGTTGCAAAAACTTATACTCGCATAATATGAGTGATATATAAGTAAATCTAATTTACTTGATCGTGGACCTTGGTTTGAGTACTTATTCATTGTTCATACATTTAGTTTCATTTATAAGGTTTGACTACTTACGTTTCATAAGGGTAATTTAAATTTGGATTCTTATGAGTGGATACGAATGCTTGGATTTGTTTAAATTTGGATACTTATTGTAAGCTAGATCGATTTTAAGGGTTATTAGTACGGTCTTGCGTTTGGATTTGATTTCGGTTTAAACTATACCTACATTGTTTTATTTATTAATTATAATTGTCATTTTAGTTATTCGTATGCTTGGATTTGTTTAAATTAGTTCAAGAGTGTGTTGAGAAACGAAAATACATAGGACAATAAGTTGTTACAGTACGAAAAAGTTATCCGTGCAAGAAGTATTGCTATTTAACTTTTTTGTATACTTACTTTGTTTCCCATGTATTATGTTTACCTTACGAGACTACTTGGTTGCAAAAACTTATACTCGCATAATATGAGTGATATATAAGTAAATCTAATTTACTTGATCGTGGACTTTGGTTTGAGTTCTTATTCATTGTTCACACATTTAGATTCATTTATAAGATTTGACTACTTACGTTTCATAAGGGTAATTTAAATTTGGATTCTTATGAGTGAATACGAATGGCTTATTGGTCCTATGAAACATCTATCGTTGACTCGATGCTCAACAAGAAATATGAGGACCTTGGTTTAATATGAGGGATATATAAGAAAATTTAATTTATTTTATCGTGGACCTTGGTTTTAGTTCTTATTCATTGTTCACATATTTAATTTCATCAATAAGGTTTGATTACTTATGTTTCATAAGGGTAGTTTAAATTTGGATTTTTATGGGTGCGTACGAATGGTTTATTGGTCCTATGAAACATCTATTGTTGACTTGGTGCTCAACAAGAAATATGAGGATCGAGAGTAAGTATTTGATTCATTGTAGTGGATTTTGTAAGCTAGAGTGTTTGAAGATGGTGGTAGAGTGTTTTGGATGAGTTTGGAAAGCACTAGATCAATTTTAAGGGTGATAAGTACGGTCTTGTGTTTGGATTTGATTTCGGTTTAAACTGTACCTACAATGTATCATTTATTAATTATAAGTATCATTTTAGTTATTCATATGCTTGGATTTGTTTAGATTAGTTCAAGAGTGTGTTGAGAAACAAAAATACATAGGACAATAGGTTGTTACGGTACGAAGAAGTTATCCGTGCTAGAAGTATTGCTATTTAACGTTTTTGTATACTTACTTTGTTTCCCATGTATTATATTTAGCTTTCGAGACTAGTTGGTTGCAAAAACTTATACTCGTATAATATGAGTGATATATAAGTAAATCTAATTTACTTGATCGTGGACCTTGGTTTGAGTTCTTATTCATTGTTCACACATTTAGTTTTATTTATAAGGTTTGACTGCTTACGTTTCATAAGGGTAATTTCAATATGGATTCTTATGAGTGAATACGAATGGCTATTGATCCTATGAAACATCTATCATTGACTCGGTGCTCAACAAGAAATATGAGGATCAAGATTAAATTTGGATTCATTGTAGTGGATTTTGTATGCAAGAGTGTTTGAAGATGGTGGTAGAGTGTTTTGGATGAGTTTGCGAAGCACTAGATCGATTTTAAGGGTGATTAGTACGGTCTTGCGTTTGGATTTGATTTCGGTTTAAACTATACCTACATTGTTTCATTTATTAATTATAAGTGTCATTTTATTTATTCTTATGCTTGGATTTGTTTAAATTAGTTCAAGAGTGTGTTGAGAAACGAAAATACACAGGACTGTAGGTTTATACGGGACGAAGAAATTATCCGTACTAGAAGTATTGCTATTTAACGTTTTTGTATACTTACTTTTTTTCCCATGTATATGATAAGACTTTGAGACTAATTGGTTGCACAAACCTATACTCGCATAACTTGAGGGATATATAAGAAAATTTAATTTACTATATCGTGCACCTTGGTTTTAGTTCTTATTCATTGTTCACATATTTAATTTCATCAATAAGGTTTGATTACTTATGTTTCATAAGGGTAGTTTAAATTTGGATTTTTATGGGTGCGTACGAATGGTTTATTGGTCCTATGAAACATCTATCATTGACTTGGTGCTCAACAAAAAATATGAGGATCGAGAGTACATGTTTGAATTAATTGTTGCGGATTTTGTACGCCAGAGTGTTTGAAGATGGTGGTAGAGTGTTTTGGATGAGTTTGCAAAGCACTATATCAATTTTAAGAGTGATTAGTATGGTCTAGTGTTTGGATTTGATTTCGGTTTAAACTGTACCTACATTGTTTCATTGATTAATTATAAGTGTGATTTTAGTTATTCGTATGCTTGGATTTGTTTAAATTAGTTCAAGAGTGTGTTGAGAAACAAAAATACATAGGACAATAGGTTGTTATGGTACGAAGAAGTTATCCGTGCTAGAAGTATTGCTATTTAACGTTTGTGTATACTTACTTTGTTACCCATGTATTATGTTTAGCTTTCGAGACTACTTGGTTGAAAAAACTTATACTCACATAATTTGTGTGATCTATAAGAAAATCTAATTTACTTGATCGTGGACATTGGTTTGAATTCTTATTCATTGTTCATAGATTTAGTTTTATTTAATAAGGTTTGATTACTTACGTTTCATAAGGGTAATTTAAATTTTGATTCTTATGAGTTAATACGAATGGTTAATTGGTCGTATGAAACATCTATCGTTGACTTGGTGCTTAACAAGAATTATGAGGATCGAGAGTAAGTATTTGATTCATTGTAGTGGATTTTGTAAGCTAGACTGTTTGAAGATGGTGGTAGAGTGTTTTGGATGAGTTTGGAAAGCACTAGATCAATTTTAAGGATGATAAGTACGGTCTTGTGTTTGGATTTGATTTCGGTTTAAACTGTACTTACAATGTTTCATTTATTAATTATAAGTGTCATTTTAGTTATTCATATGCTTGGATTTGTTTAAATTAGTTCAAGAGTGTGTTGAGAAACGAAAATTCATAGGACAATAGGTTGTTACGGTACGAAGAGGTTATCCGTGCTAGAAGTATTGCTATTTAACGTTTTTGTATACTTACTTTGTTTCCCATGTATTATGTTTAGCTTTTGAGACTACTTGGTTGCAAAAACTTATACTCGCATAATATGAGTGATATATAAGTAAATCTAATTTACTTGATCGTGGACCTTGGTTTGAGTTCTTATTCATTGTTCACACATTTAGTTTTATTTATAAGGTTTGACTGCTTACGTTTCATAAGGGTAATTTCAATATGGATTCTTATGAGTGAATACGAATGGCTATTGATCCTATGAAACATCTATCGTTGACTCGGTGCTCGACAAGAAATATGAGGATCGAGATTAAATTTGGATTCATTGTAGCGGATTTTGTATGCTAGAGTGTTTGAATATGGTGGTAGAGTGTTTTGGATGAGTTTGGGAAGCACTAGATCGATTTTAAGGGTGATTAGTACGGTCTTGTGTTTGGATTTGATTTCGGTTTAAACTATATCTACATTGTTTCATTTATTAATTATAAGTGTCATTTTATTTATTCTTATGCTTGGATTTGTTTAAATTAGTTCAAGAGTGTGTTGAGAAACAAAAATACATAGGACAATAGGTTGTTATGGTACGAAGAAGTTATCCGTGCTAGAAGTATTGCTATTTAACGTTTTTGTATACTTACTTTGTTACCCATGTATTATGTTTAGCTTTCGCGACTACTTGGTTGAAAAAACTTATACTCGCATAATTTGAGTGATCTATAAGAAAATCTAATTTACTTGATCGCGGACCTTGGTTTGAATTCTTATTCATTGTTCGAAGATTTCGTTTTATTTAATAAGGTTTGATTACTTACGTTTCATAAGGGTAATTTAAATTTGGATTCTTATGAGTTGATACGAATGGTTAATTGGTCGTATGAAACATCTATCGTTGACTTGGTGCTTAACAAGAATTATGAGGATTGAGAGTAAGTATTTGATTCATTGTAGTGGATTTTGTAAGCTAGACTGTTTGAAGATGGTGGTAGAGTGTTTTGGATGAGTTTGGAAAGCACTAGATCAATTTTAAGGGTGATAAGTATGGTCTTGTGTTTGGATTTGATTTCCGTTTAAACTGTACTTACAATGTTTCATTTATTAATTATAAGTGTCATTTTAGTTATTCATATGCTTGGATTTGTTTAAATTAGTTCAAGAGTGTGTTGAGAAACGAAAATTCATAGGACAATAGGTTGCTACGATACGAAGAAGTTATCCGTGCTAGAAGTATTGCTATTTAACGTTTTTGTATACTTACTTTGTTTCCCATGTATTATGTTTAGCTTTCGAGACTACTTGGTTGCAAAAACTTTTACTCGCATAATATGGGTGATATATAAGTAAATCTAATTTACTTGATCGTGGACCTTGGTTTGAGTTCTGATTCATTGTTCACACATTTAGTTTTATTTATAAGGTTTGACTGCTTACGTTTCATAAGGGTAATTTCAATATGGATTCTTATGAGTGAATACGAATGGCTATTGATCCTATGAAACATCTATCGTTGACTCGGTGCTCAACAAGAAATATGAGGATCGAGATTAAATTTGGATTCATTGTAGCGGATTTTGTATGCTAGAGTGTTTGAAGATGGTGGTAGAGTGTTTTGGATGAGTTTGGGAAGCACTAGATCGATTTTAAGGGTGATTAGTACGGTCTTGCGTTTGGATTTGATTTCCGTTTAAACTAAACCTATGTTGTTTCATTTATTAATTATAAGTGTCATTTTATTTATTCTTATGCTTGGATTTGTTTAAATTAGTGCAAGAGTGTGTTGAGAAACAAAAATACACAGGACTGTAGGTTTATACGGGACGAAGAAATTATCCATGCTGGAAGTATTGCTATTTAACGTTTTTGTATACTTACTTTTTTTCCCATGTATATGATAAGACTTTGAGACTACTTGGTTGGACAAACCTATACTCGCATAATTTGAGGGATATATAAGAAAATTTAATTTACTATATCGTGCACCTTGGTTTTATTTCTTATTCATTGTTCACATACTTAATTTCATCAATAAGGTTTGATTACTTATGTTTCATAGGGTTAGTTTAAATTTGGATTTTTATGGGTGCGTACGAATGGTTTATTGGTCCTATGAAACATCTATCATTGACTTGGTGCTCAACAAAAAATATGAGGATCGAGAGTACGTGTTTGGATTAATTGTTGCGGATTTTGTACGCCAGAGTGTTTGAAGATGGTGGTAGAGTGTTTTGGATGAGTTTGCAAATCACTACATCAATTTTAAGAGTGATTAGTATGGTCTTGTGTTTGGATTTGATTTCGGTTTAAATTGTACCTACATTGTTTCATTTATTAATTATAAGTGTGATTTTAGTTATTCGTATGCTTGGATTTGTTTAAATTAGTTCAAGAGTGTGTTGAGAAACGAAAATTCATAGGACAATAGGTTGTTACGGTACGAAGAAGTTATCCGTGCTAGAAGTATTGCTATTTAACGTTTTTGTATACTTACTTTGTTTCCCATGTATTATGTTTAGCTTTTGAGACTACTTGGTTGCAAAAACTTATACTCGCATAATATGAGTGATATATAAGTAAATCTAATTTACTTGATC
Organism: Flaveria ramosissima; assembly: GCA_025215565.1. Classification (NCBI taxonomy): domain Eukaryota; kingdom Viridiplantae; phylum Streptophyta; class Magnoliopsida; order Asterales; family Asteraceae; genus Flaveria; species Flaveria ramosissima. The sequence goes on from CM046032.1 coordinate 6,046,277, forward strand.
GTGGACCTTGGTTTGAGTTCTTATTCATTGTTCACACATTTAGTTTTATTTATAAGGTTTGACTGCTTACGTTTCATAAGGGTAATTTCAATATGGATTCTTATGAGTGAATACGAATGGCTATTGATCCTATGAAACATCTATCGTTGACTCGGTGCTCAACAAGAAATATGAGGATCAAGATTAAATTTGGATTCATTGTAGTGGATTTTGAATGTAAGAGTGTTTGAAGATGGTGGTAGAGTGTTTTGGATGAGTTTGGGAAGCACTAGATCGATTTTAAGGGTGATTAGTACGGTCTTGCGTTTGGATTTGATTTCGGTTTAAACTATACCTACATTGTTTCATTTATTAATTATAAGTGTCATTTTATTTATTCTTATGCTTGGATTTGTTAAAATTAGTTCAAGAGTGTGTTGAGAAACGAAAATACACAGGACTGTAGGTTTATACGGGACGAAGAAATTATCCGTGCTAGAAGTATTGCTATTTAACGTTTTTGTATACTTACTTTTTTTCCCATGTATATGATAAGACTTTGAGACTACTTGGTTGGACAAACCTATACTCGCATAATTTGAGGGATATATAAGAAAATTTAATTTACTATATCGTGCACCTTGGTTTTATTTCTTATTCATTGTTCACATACTTAATTTCATCAATAAGGTTTGATTACTTATGTTTCATAGGGTTAGTTTAAATTTGGATTTTTATGGGTGCGTACGAATGGTTTATTGGTCCTATGAAACATCTATCATTGACTTGGTGCTCAACAAAAAATATGAGGATCGAGAGTACGTGTTTGGATTAATTGTTGCGGATTTTGTACGCCAGAGTGTTTGAAGATGGTGGTAGAGTGTTTTGGATGAGTTTGCAAATCACTACATCAATTTTAAGAGTGATTAGTATGGTCTTGTGTTTGGATTTGATTTCGGTTTAAATTGTACCTACATTGTTTCATTTATTAATTATAAGTGTGATTTTAGTTATTCGTATGCTTGGATTTGTTTAAATTAGTTCAAGAGTGTGTTGAGAAACAAAAATACATAGGACAATAGGTTGTTACGGTAATAAGAAGTTATCCGTGCTAGAAGTATTGCTATTTAACGTTTTTGTATACTTACTTTGTTACCCATGTATTATGTTTAGCTTTCGAGACTAGTTGGTTGAAAAAACTTATACTCGCATAATTTGAGTGATCTATAAGAAAATCTAATTTACTTGATCGTGGACATTGGTTTGAATTCTTATTCATTGTTCATAGATTTAGTTTTATTTAATAAGGTTTGATTACTTACGTTTCATAAGGGTAATTTAAATTTGGATTCTTATGAGTTAATACGAATGGTTAATTGGTCGTATGAAACATCTATCGTTGACTTGGTGCTTAACAAGAATTATGAGGATCGAAAGTAAGTATTTGATTCATTGTAGTGGATTTTGTAAGCTAGACTGTTTGAAGATGGTGGTAGAGTGTTTTGGATGAGTTTGGAAAGCACTAGATCAATTTTATGGGTGATAAGTACGGTCTTGTGTTTGGATTTGATTTCGGTTTAAACTGTACTTACAATGTTTCATTTATTAATTATAAGTGTCATTTTAGTTATTCATATGCTTGGATTTGTTTAAATTAGTTCAAGAGTGTGTTGAGAAACGAAAATTCATAGGACAATAGGTTGTTACGGTACGAAGAAGTTATCCGTGCTAGAAGTATTGCTATTTAACATTTTTGTATACTTACTTTGTTTCCCATGTATTATGTTTAGCTTTCGAGACTACTTGGTTGCAAAATCTTATACTCGCATAATATGAGTGATATATAAGTAAATCTAATTTACTTGATCGTGGACCTTGGTTTGAGTTCTTATTCATTGTTCACACATTTAGTTTTATTTATAAGGTTTGACTGCTTACGTTTCATAAGGGTAATTTCAATATGGATTCTTATGAGTGAATACGAATGGCTATTGATCCTATGAAACATCTATCGTTGACTCGGTGCTCAACAAGAAATATGAGGATCAAGATTAAATTTGGATTCATTGTAGTGGATTTTGTATGTAAGAGTGTTTGAAGATGGTGGTAGAGTGTTTTGGATGAGTTTGGGAAGCACTAGATCGATTTTAAGGGTGATTAGTACGGTCTTGCGTTTGGATTTGATTTCGGTTTAAACTATACCTACATTGTTTCATTTATTAATTATAAGTGTCATTTTATTTATTCTTATGCTTGGATTTGTTAAAATTAGTTCAAGAGTGTGTTGAGAAACGAAAATACACAGGACTGTAGGTTTATACGGGACGAAGAAATTATCCGTGCTAGAAGTATTGCTATTTAACGTTTTTGTATACTTACTTTTTTTCCCATGTATATGATAAGACTTTGAGACTACTTGGTTGCACAAACCTATACTCGCATAATTTGAGGGATATATAAGAAAATTTAATTTACTATATCGTGCACCTTGGTTTTAGTTCTTATTCATTGTTCACATATTTAATTTCATCAATAAGGTTTGATTACTTATGTTTCATAAGGGTAGTTTAATTTGGATTTTTTTATGGGTGCGTACGAATGGTTTATTGGTCCTATGAAACATCTATCATTGACTTGGTGCTCAACAAAAAATATGAGGATCGATAGTACGTGTTTGGATTCATTGTTGCGGATTTTGTACGCCAGAGTGTTTGAAGATGGTGGTAGAGTGTTTTGGATGAGTTTGCAAAGCACTATATCAATGTTAAGAGTGATTAGTATGTTCTAGTGTTTGGATTTGATTTCGGCTTAAACTGTACCTACATTGTTTCATTTATTAATTATAAGTGTGATTTTAGTTATTCGTATGCTTGGATTTGTTTAAATTAGTTCAAGAGTGTGTTGAGAAACAAAAATACATAGGACAATAGGTGGTTACGTGTAAGGCCCCGTTCCCGGGACGCTTACAGTTGGTCATTCATCGCACATAAAACGTATAATTACAATTTCATTAAGAAAACATTGCAGCGGAAACATTCAAAAATGACATCACATTTCATTATAAATACTTTTGCCAACTAATACATCATTATCCGGTTACAAAATTCATGTTTGCATTACATCACAAAAGCTATATAATTGGATGCCATCCCAAAAGAGCCGAGTAGCTTCGCTATGCCATCCTCAGCAATCATTTACCTGCCAACTGGAAAATGTAATAAAAGTCAGCGTTGCTGAGTGAGTTCTAGTTTTAATAATAAAACATACTTTACTTTCATTGAAACCATTCCTTTATCATGCGATCATGCAACATACGTATACACAGATAATTTCATCATTATCTTTCATCTCATTCATTATCTTCCATTCTTTTCGTTCATTCTGTCTTCCGAGTCTTTTGCGACAACATGGTCGCTCACCTCAATGGCAATCTCAATGATTGCTCGCTATCCGAGTCTTTTGCACCCCTAAGGTTGCTCACCCCAATTGCCCATCACGATAGCAAGCTATCCGAGTCTTTTGCAACAACAAGGTTGCTCACCCCAAGGCAACGTCACGATAGCTCTTACTCGAGTCTTTTGCAACGACAAGGTTGCTCACCTCATAGGCAATCTAAATGATTGCACTTCATCCGAGTCTTTTGCAACACAAAGTCGCTCACCCCAATAATATGCTTGCAAGCCTTTCATTCGTTCATTCATCGTTCATTAATGCATGAATTCTTACTTCATGTTCCTCTTTCATTATCTTTCGCTTTACATTACATAATACTTCATTCATTCATTCATTCATTCATTCATTCATTAATAGGACATGTAAAGCCACAAGAAAGATAAGCATACATCATATAAGGAACATTCATACACATTCATCATCATCATACAGGGCAACATCATACATTCATAATATGCATAAACATGCAACATCAGCATCTTCATGCCCTACATGCTCTCTAAGGCCATAACATTCATCTTACATGCTCTACGGGTTACTTTACATCAAACTTACATCTGCACCTTTCCCCGAAGGCCAGAAGTCAAACTACACATTCCCTCGAGTGCAACAGCCCCATTCGGGCGTATGGACACTCTTCAGTCGCATGGCCTCCATGCGACTGAACATCATGCGACTGAACTCATGCGGATGGTCATCTATGCGAATGAACATCCAATCGTGCGTATGGACCTTGTGCGACTGGGATTACTGCGAATGGGCACCTATGCGACTAAACTCATGCGTATGGACTCATGCGACTAAGCCTTTATGCGAGTGAAGCCTCAGTCGCACATCCCTCATGCGACTGGACTCCCGGCCGTGCGACTGAACCCCAATCGTGCGAATGACCTTCAATCGCCCTCATTCGGCCGTATGGCCTTCATTCGGTCGCCTAGCCCTAGCTGATGCAGAATGGAGTTCATCCCGAACCCAATCTGACATTTTCGGCCTCCAAGCTCATCCAAACCCATTCTAAGCCTAAATCAACCCTCCTGGACCTTAGGAATGCATACCATAACACCATACAAGCACACACAAGCCCGAAATCATACACTAAACGCATCATACACATCACACTCAAATGGGTCAACATACACACACATAAAATCGGGTTTTTAACATCTTCCAGCCCCAAAATCAGTTGAAAACAAGTAAAAGTGGGGTCCTAGAACTCACACAATCGAGCACAAAGACAAGAGCTTCGATTTGGCTTGCCACTCGACGGATTTGGACATCCGAATCACCCGAATCAACCCTTTTCTCCCTTTTCTCTTCTTTCTCTCTTCTCTCTTCTTTGTGAACTGAATTTTGGTGTGTGTGGGGAGAGTGGGCTGCCCTCTCCCTACACATACCACCACATCTCCCAATTTTTCTTCGTTGGCGAGTTTGGTCCCTCGACTTTGGACTTTATTTCTTTCTTTCTTCGTCGGCTTCAAAATAATAAGTTTCCGGGTGTTACAAGTCCACCCCCCTTAAATAGGTTTCGTCCCCGAAACCTGTTATTCCTCGAACAAACGTGGATAATGCTGTCTCATTTCTTCCTCAGTCTCCCACGTTGACTCGGATCCCTTCCTGTGCTTCCACTGTACACGCACAAGAGGAACCACTTTATTCCTTAGCCTTTTCTCCTTTCGGTCGATGATTGCCACTGGTTGCTCCACATAATTGAGCCGTTCATCTACCTCAATATCCTCCAATGGAACAATCATATCTTCATCTGCTAAGCACTTCCTTAGATGAGATACATGGAATGTCGGGTGAATTCCACTTAACTCATCTGGTAACTCCAGTCTATAGGCCACCTCTCCTACTCGAGCAATGATTCGGAAAGGGCCTATATACCTTGGGCTCAACTTGCCCCGCTTTCGGAAGCGAATGATACCCTTCCAAGGTGAGACCTTCAACATAACCCGGTCACCCACCTGGAACTCAATCGGCCTGCGTCGTTTATCAGCATACGACTTCTGTCTGTCTTTGGCTGCCTTCATGAAGGCCTTGATCTTCTCAAGCTTCTCAGTCGTAGCCTCGATTACCTCGACGCTTCCCAATTCCTTCTGACCAATATCACCCCAACAAACGGGTGTTCTGCATCTCCTACCGTATAGCATCTCATATGGAGGCATGCCAATGCTGGCGTGATAACTGTTGTTGTATGAGAATTCAGCTAACGGTAGGTGGTCGTCCCAACTTCCACCAAAATCAATCACACATGCCCGAAGCATGTCTTCCAGCGTCTGGATGGTCCTTTCTGACTGACCATCAGTCTGGGGATGATAAGCCGTGCTGATATGTAACCTCGTCCCCATAGCGTCGTGGAACTTCTTCCAGAATTTAGATGTAAACCGAGTGTCGCGATCCGACACAATAGACACCGGCACACCATGACGAGTCACAATCTCCTTGATGAACAGATCAGCCAACCTCTCAGATGAATATGTTTCGCGGATCGGTAGGAAGTGAGCACTCTTCGTCAAACGATCAACTATCACCCATATGGCATCGTACCCTTTCGGAGTACGCGGCAGCTTGGTAATGAAATCCATGGTGATGTGCTCCCACTTCCATTCCGGTATATCCAAAGGTTGTATCTTCCCATACGGCTTTTGATGCTCGGCCTTCACCTGTAAGCAAGTAAGGCACTTACTCACATACTCCACCACGTCGCGCTTCATACCCGGCCACCAATAATCTTTCTTCATATCATGGTACATCTTTGTGGCACCAGGATGAATGGAGTACCGAGTCTTGTGAGCTTCATCCATTATCTTCACCCGTAGATCCCCAAAACGAGGAATCCACACACGATCGAATCGGGTCCTAACCCCGAGTGTGTTTTCACCCAATTCCCCAGCCAGACCTCTCATTCTTTCAGAGTTAAGATGATCTTCTTTCAATGCCTCATCTTGAAACTCTTTAACCTGCTTCATCACATCGGAGGTCATGATCAGCTGATACGCTTTCACCCGGATCGGCTCGGGCCTCTCCTTCCGACTAAGGGCATCAGCCACCACGTTGGCCTTGCCCGGATGGTAGTGAATCTCACAATCATAATCCTTTATAAGTTCCAACCACCGTCTCTGCCTCATGTTTAGATCCTTCTGCTCAAAGAAGTACTTCAGACTCTTGTGGTCAGTGAAATGGTGCACTTCGTCCCGTACAGATAGTGCCTCCAAATCTTCAATGCAAAGACCACAGCTGCTAGCTCCAAGTCATGAGTAGGATAATTGACCTCATGAACCTTCAACTGTCGGGATGCATAGGCTATAACCTTTCCTCTCTGCATTAACACACACCCCAATCCCGAGTAGGAAGCATCGGAGTAAACCACCAAATCTTCACTCCCATCGGGTAACGACAGAACAGGAGCTTGAGTCAATCTCGCCTTCAGTTCTTCAAACGCCTTCTCTTGAGCTTGACCCCATACGAACTTCACATCTTTTCGGGTCAACTTAGTCAGTGGAGAAGCAATCTTGGAGAAGTCTTGGATGAATCTTCTATAGTAACCCGCCAAACCCAAGAAACTACGAATCTCGGATGGCGTCTTGGTGACTTCCATTGCATAACCGCCTCCACTTTTGCCGGGTCCACCATAATCCCATCGGGATTCACCACGTGACCCAAGAACTGAACTTCGCGCAACCAGAACGCGCACTTGGAGAATTTGCATACAACTTCTCCTTCTCAACGTCTCTAGAACCTCCCGAATGTGACCGGCATGCTCCGCTTCGCTCCTCGAGTAAATCAGGATATCATCAATAAACACAATCACTGATTTATCCAACATAGGCCGACACACACGTTCATCAAATCCATAAAAGCAGCTGGCGCGTTGGTCAAACCAAAAGACATGACAAGGAACTCGTAGTGACCATAGCGCGTACGGAAAGCTGTTTTAGGAATATCCTGCTCCTTCACCTTCAACTGATGATAACCAGATCGAAGATCTATCCTTGAAAACCAACTGGCACCTTGAAGCTGATCAAACAAATCATCTATCCTCGGTAAGGGGTATCGGTTCTTCACTGTCAACTTGTTCAGCTCGCGGTAGTCGATGCACATCCTCATACTACCGTCCTTCTTCTTTACAAACAGGACCGGAGCACCCCAAGGAGAGATACTCGGTCTAATGAACCCCTTATCAAGCAACTCCTGCAACTGCTCCATCAACTCTTTCATCTCGGTCGGAGCCAACCGATACGGTGCCTTGGCGACAGGTTGGGCACCCGGTATCAGATCAATCTGAAACTCAATCTCTCTGTCAGGTGGCACTCCTGATAAATCTTCTGGAAACACATCTGGAAAGTCACACACAACCGGTACATCGGCTAGTTGTGGTGTTGGCGTATCCACATCCTTTACATAGGCCAAGTAGGCACTACATCCACGCCTCATACACTTTCCCGCCACCGCCATCGAGATCACTTTCGGAATCGTAGTAACCCGATCACCATACACCGTCACTGAACTACCCGTCAGGCGCCGACAACCGAATCATCTTCTTGCGACACACAATGTTCGCCTCGAAGTCCGCTAACCAATCCATCCCAAGAACCAAATCAAACCACCTAAGGTCATCACAAACGGTCTAACAGGAAACTTATGACCCTCGAGCTCCACATCACAATTCTCTATCATCTCAGAAATCCTGGTAGACTTACCTATGGCAGTTTCTACATCGAAGGGCGCATCAACACATCTACTACTAACAGGCAGCTTAGCACAGAAGCAGCAGAAAAAACTCTTACTAGCACCCGAATCAAATAACACAGAAGCTAAAGTTTGGTTCACCAGAAACGTACCGGACACGACATCAGGGTCCGTTCTAGCTTCCTCCTGTGTCATGGTGAATGCCCTGGCGCTCGCCCTCGGTCCATCACCTCCCGTCCTCTTTGCCCCTGAACTCTCAGCCCTCGGCTTCTTACAATCTTTGAGCACGTGACCCTCTTCACCACAGTTAAAGCATCGGACTGCACGACAGTCCTTTGCCATGTGCCCGCCTTTCCACACCTGAAGCACAAGTTCGATCCAACCTGCACTCCCCGCTATGCTCCCGTCCACATTTGCACACCTTCTCGACCCTGCACCTGACGTGACCACACGGCGATCATCCACCCTGCCTTCTTATTATTACCCGTCGAGGCATTACCCCGCCCAAACCTCTTCCCCTGCCAGTTTCGGTCACCACCGCTCTTCCTGCCACCATCAGTCACCACCACCGTCCTCTCATCATACAATCTTCCCGCCAATCCACCGCCGACCTAAACGTGCTCGGCCGGGCGGCGATCATGTGCCTCGAATATCCGCCGGCAAACCCTGTATATACCTCTTGATCTTTCGGGACAGAGGCGTCACTTGATCCGGCACCAGACGTGCCATCTCGTTGAACTTCGTGGTGTACTGTTGGTGTGTCATGGTTCCCGCCTCCAGTTGCAGAAACTCCCTTTCAACCTTATCCATTTCCCGATGAGGACAAACTCCTCGATCACCATCTTCTTCAGTTCGGGCCACCTCATTCTCCCGATCGCCCGATTACCCCTCCGCTTGGACAATGTTGTCCCACCAGCATAGTGCCGAGTCCACGAAGGAGTGGGTGGCAAACTTGACTTCTGATCTTCTCGGCACTCGCTGATGTCGAGAACAGCCTCCATTTCTCTCACCCATCGGTGAGCAGCGGCAGCATTGCCATTTCCGTCGAAAGTAGGGGGCTTGCATCTCATAAACACCCCGTAGTTACAGCCTCGTGCCACTCCCGCACAGGCTCCTCTTCCTCTTCCTCCTCATTATCGAGAAAATCGTTTCGGCTCCGGTTGCTCCCCCGAGGCCCGGTTCCTCTCCTTCCTTTCCCCTCCTTCACAGCTTGATGACTTCGGTCACCACAGACGGTAAGATCGTCTGCATGACCTGATGTACTTCCTCAACAACAGCCTCCTTTACCGAGCCCTCAAGTTCGCACTCTCATCCCCAGCTTCTGGATGAGGAGTCTCAGGTTCTGCAGGAACCTCTTTCTCAGCTCTAGGCCTTCCTCTTTTAGGGCGTGGTTCAGCAACGGGCCATCACGGCCTCCACCCCTAGAGCTCTAGAAGATCTACCACCAGCCATTCTCTAACACACTGAAAGATTCAAACACCAACACACGGTCATTCAAGGAAACAACTCAGTTTATGTCAAGTATAGTAAGTCCCTAATTACAGTGGCCAGTTGTGATTAGCCACTTACTGTACTCTTCATACCCCAAGTATTACCTGTCCTGACTACATCAGTATTCAACTACATACAACACATAACATATACCATGCGCACATAAACCGGTTAACTTTAAGAAAATACCTGATGGCACGCAGCTACTCAGTTTGGCATCCCATTCCCTTTCCGTCCCATTCTCAGTTTAAGTTAAGGTTTATTTTGAAAGTTTACCATTTCACTAAACTTTGGCTCTGATACCAACTTGTAAGGCCCCGTTCCCGGGACGCTTACATTGGTCATTCATCGCACCATAAAACATATATTACAATTTTCATCATTAAGAAAACTTGCAAGCGGAAACATTCAAAAATGACATCACATTTCATTATAAATACTTTTGCCAAATAATACATCATATCCGGTTACAAAATTCATGTTTGCATTACATCACAAAAGCTATATAATTGGATGCCATCCCAAAAGAGCCGAGTAGCTTCGCCGTGCCATCCTCAGCAATCATTTACCTGCCAACTGGAAAATGCAATAAAAGTCAGCGTTGCTGAGTGAGTTCTAGTTTTTAAAAAAAAAATACTTTACTTTCATTAAAACCATTCCTTTATCATGCGATCATGCAACATACGTATACACAGATAATTTCATCATTATCTTTCATCATTCATTATCTTCCATTCTTTTCGTTCATTCTGTCTTCCGAGTCTTTTGCGACAACATGGTCGCTCACCTCAATGGCAATCTCAATGATTGCTCGCTATCCGAGTCTTTTGCACCCCTAAGGTTGCTCACCCCAATTGCCCATCACGATAGCAAGCTATCCGAGTCTTTTGCAACAACAAGGTTGCTCACCCCAAGGCAACGTCACGATAGCTCTTACTCGAGTCTTTTGCAACGACAAGGTTGCTCACCTCATAGGCAATCTAAATGATTGCACTTCATCCGAGTCTTTTGCAACACAAAGTCGCTCACCCCAATATATGCTTGCAAGCCTTTCATTCGTTCATTCATCGTTCATTAATGCATGCATTCTTACTTCATGTTCCTCTTTCATTATCTTTCGCTTTACATTACATAATACTTATTCATTCATTCATTCATTCATTCATTCATTAATAGGACATGTAAAGCCACAAGAAAGATAAGCATACATCATATAAGGAACATTCATACACATCATCATCATCATACAGGGCAACATCATACATTCATAATATGCATAAACATGCAACATCATCATCTTCATGCCCTACATGCTCTCTAAGGCCATAAATTCATCTTACATGCTCTACGGGTTACTTTACATCAAACTTACATCTGCACCTTTCCCCGAAGGCCAGAAGTCAAACTACACATTCCCTCGAGTGCAACAGCCCCATTCGGGCGTATGGACACTCTTCAGTCGCATGGCCTCCATGCGACTGAACATCATGCGACTGAACTCATGCGGATGGTCATCTATGCGAATGAACATCCATCGTGCGTATGGACCTTGTGCGATGGGATTACTGCGAATGGGCACCTATGCGACTAAACTCATGCGTATGGACTCATGCGACTAAGCCTTATGCGACTGAAGCCTCAGTCGCACATCCCTCATGCGACTGGACTCCCGGTCGTGCGACTGAACCCAATCGTGCGAATGACCTTCAATCGCCCTCATTCGGCCGTATGGCCTTCATTCGGTCGCCTAGCCCTAGCTGATGCAGAATGGAGTTCATCCCGAACCCAATCTGCCATTTTCGGCCTCCAAGCTCATCCAAACCCATTCTAAGCCTAAATCAACCCTCCTGGACCTTAGGAATGCATACCATAACACCATACAAGCACACACAAGCCTGAAATCATACACTAAACGATCATACACATCACACCCAAATGGGTCAAACATACACACACATAAAATCGGGTTTTTTAACATCTTCCAGCCCCAAAATCAGTTGAAAACAAGTAAAAGTGGGGTCCTAGAACTCACACAATCGAGCACAAAGACAAGAGCTTCGATTTGGCTTGCCACTCGACGGATTTGGACACCCGAATCACCCGAATCAACCCTTTTCTCCCTTTTTCTCTTCTTTCTCTCTTCTCTTTCTGTGAACTGAATTTGGTGTGTGTGGGGAGAGTGGGCTGCCCTCTCCTACACATACACCACATTCTCCCAATTTTCTTTGTTGGCGAGTTTGGTCCCTCGACTTTGGACTTTATCTCTTTTTCTTCGTCGGGCTTCAAAATAATAAGTTTCCGGGTGTTACATACGGTACGAAGAAGTATCCGTGTTAGAAGTATTGCTATTTAACGTTTGTGATACTTTGTTACCCATTGTTAGAGTATTGCTATTTAACGTTTGTGTATACTTTGTTACCCATGTATTATGTTTAGCTTTCAAGACTACTTGGTTGAAAAAAGTTATACTCACATAATTTGTGTGATCTGTAAGAAAATCTAATTTACTTGATCGTGGACCTTGGTTTGAGTTCTTATTCATTGTTCACAGATTTGGTTTCATTTAATAAGGTTTGATTATTACGTTTCATAAGGATAATTTAAATTTGGATTCTTATGAGTTAATACGGATGGTTAATTGGTCGTATGAAACATCTATCGTTGTCTTGGTGCTCAACAAGAAATAGGAGGATCGAGAGTAAGTATTTGATTCATTGTAGTGGATTTTGTAAGCTAGACTGTTTGAAGATGGTGGTAGAGTGTTTTGGATGAGTTTGGAAAGCACTAGATCAATTTTAAGGGTGATAAGTACGGTCTTGTGTTTGGATATGATTTCGGTTTAAACTGTACCTACAATGTTTCATTTATTAATTATAAGTGTCACTTTAGTTATTCATATGCTTGGATTTGTTTAAATAAGTTCAAGAGTGTGTTGAGAAACGAAAATACATAGGACAATAGGTTGTTACGGTAGGAAGAAGTTATCCGTGCTAGAAGTCTTTGTTACCCATGTATTATGTTTAGCTTTAGAGACTACTTGGTTGAAAAAACTTATACACGCATAATTTGAGTGATCTATAAGAAAATCTAATTTACTTGATCGTGGACATTGGTTTGAATTCTTATTCATTGTTCATAGATTTAGTTTCATTTAATAAGGTTTGATTACTTACGTTTCATAAGGGTAATTTAAATTTGGATTCTTATGAGTTAATACGAATGGTTAATTGGTCGTATGAAACATCTATCGTTGACTTGGTGCTTAACAAGAAATATGAGGATCGAGAATAAGTATTTGATTCATTGTAGTGGATTTTGTAAGCTAGACTGTTTGAAGATGGTGGTAGAGTGTTTTGGATGAGTTTGGAAAGCACTAGATCAATTTTAAGGGTGATAAGTACGGTCTTGTGTTTGGATTTAAATTCGGTTTAAACTGTACTTACAATGTTTCATTTATTAATTATAAGTGTCATTTTAGTTATTCATATGCTTGGATTATTTAAATCAATTCAAGAGTGTGTTGAGAAACAAAAATACATAGGACAATAGGTTGTTACGGTACGAAGAAGTTATCCGTGCTAGAAGTATTGCTATTTAACGTTTTTGTATACTTACTTTGTTTCCCATGTATTATGTTTAGCTTTAGAGACTACTTGGTTGAAAAAACTTATACACGCATAATTTGAGTGATCTATAAGAAAATCTAATTTACTTGATCGTGGACATTGGTTTGAATTCTTATTCATTGTTCATAGATTTAGTTTCATTTAATAAGGTTTGATTACTTACGTTTCATAAGGGTAATTTAAATTTGGATTCTTATGAGTTAATACGAATGGTTAATTGGTCGTATGAAACATCTATCGTTGAATTGGTGCTTAACAAGAAATATGAGGATCGAGAATAAGTATTTGATTCATTGTAGTGGATTTTGTAAGCTAGACTGTTTGAAGATGGTGGTAGAGTGTTTTGGATGAGTTTGGAAAGCACTAGATCAATTTAAAGGGTGATAAGTACGGACTTGTGTTTGGATTTAAATTCGGTTTAAACTGTACTTACAATGTTTCATTTATTAATTATAAGTGTCATTTTAGTTATTCATATGCTTGGATTTATTTAAATCAATTCAAGAGTGTGTTGAGAAACGAAAATACATAGGACAATAGGTTGTTACGGTACGAAGAAGTTATCCGTGCTAGAAGTATTGCTATTTAACGTTTTGTATACTTACTTTGTTTCCCATGTATTATGTTTAGCTTTAGAGACTACTTGGTTGAAAAAACTTATTCAGCATAATTTGAGTGATCTATAAGAAAATCTAATTTACTTGATCGTGGACATTGGTTTGAATTCTTATTATTGTTCATAGATTTAGTTTCATTTAATAAGGTTTGATTACTTACGTTTCATAAGGGTAATTTAAATTTGGATTCTTATGAGTTAATACGAATGGTTAATTGGTCGTATGAAACATCTATCGTTGAATTGGTGCTTAACAAGAAATATGAGGATCGAGAATAAGTATTTGATTCATTGTAGTGGATTTTGTAAGCTAGACTGTTTGAAGATGGTGGTAGAGTGTTTTGGATGAGTTTGGAAAGCACTAGATCAATTTTAAGGGTGATAAGTACGGTCTTGTGTTTGGATTTAAATTCGGTTTAAACTGTACTTACAATGTTTCATTTATTAATTATAAGTGTCATTTTAGTTATTCATATGCTTGGATTTATTTAAATCAATTCAAGAGTGTGTTGAGAAACGAAAATACATAGGACAATAGGTTGTTACGGTACGAAGAAGTTATCCGTGCTAGAAGTATTGCTATTTAACTTTTTTGTATACTTACTTTGTTTCCCATGTATTATGTTTAGCTTTAGAGACTACTTGGTTGAAAAAACTTATACACGCATAATTTGAGTGATCTATAAGAAAATCTAATTTACTTGATCGTGGACATTGGTTTGAATTCTTATTCATTGTTCATAGATTTAGTTTCATATAATAAGGTTTGATTACTTACGTTTCATAAGGGTAATTTAAATTTGGATTCTTATGAGTTAATACGAATGGTTAATTGGTCGTATGAAACATCTATCGTTGACTTGGTGCTTAACAAGAAATATGAGGATCGAGAATAAGTATTTGATTCATTGTAGTGGATTTTGTAAGCTAGACTGTTTGAAGATGGTGGTAGTGTGCTTTGGATGAGTTTGGAAAGCACTAGATCAATTTTAAGGGTGATAAGTACGGACTTGTGTTTGGATTTAAATTCGGTTTAAACTGTACTTACAATGTTTCATTTATTAATTATAAGTGTCATTTTAGTTATTCATATGCTTGGATTTATTTAAATCAATTCAAGAGTGTGTTGAGAAACGAAAATACATAGGACAATAGGTTGTTACGGTACGAAGAAGTTATCCGTGCTAGAAGTATTGCTATTTAACGTTTTTGTATACTTACTTTGTTTCCCATGTATTATGTTTAGCTTTAGAGACTACTTGGTTGAAAAAACTTATACACGCATAATTTGAGTGATCTATAAGAAAATCTAATTTACTTGATCGTGGACATTGGTTTGAATTCTTATTCATTGCTCATAGATTTAGTTTCATTTAATAAGGTTTGATTACTTACGTTTCATAAGGGTAATTTAAATTTGGATTCTTATGAGTTAATACGAATGGTTAATTGGTCGTATGAAACATCTATCGTTGAATTGGTGCTTAACAAGAAATATGAGGATCGAGAATAAGTATTTGATTCATTGTAGTGGATTTTGTAAGCTAGACTGTTTGAAGATGGTGGTAGAGTGTTTTGGATGAGTTTGGAAAGCACTAGATCAATTTTAAGGGTGATAAGTACGGTCTTGTGTTTGGATTTAAATTCGGTTTAAACTGTACTTACAATGTTTCATTTATTAATTATAAGTGTCATTTTAGTTATTCATATGCTTGGATTTATTTAAATCAATTCAAGAGTGTGTTGAGAAACGAAAATACATAGGACAATAGGTTGTTACGGTACGAAGAAGTTATCCGTGCTAGAAGTATTGCTATTTAACGTTTTTGTATACTTACTTTGTTTCCATGTATTATGTTTAGCTTTAGAGACTACTTGGTTGAAAAAACTTATACACGCATAATTTGAGTGATCTATAAGAAAATCTAATTTACTTGATCGTGGACATTGGTTTGAATTTTTATTCATTGTTCATAGATTTAGTTTCATTGTAATAGGTTTGATTACTTACGTTTCATAAGGGTAATTTAAATTTGGATTCTTATGAGTTAATACGAATGGTTAATTGGTCGTATGAAACATCTATCGTTGACTTGGTGCTTAACAAGAAATATGAGGATCGAGAATAAGTATTTGATTCATTGTAGTGGATTTTGTAAGCTAGACTGTTTGAAGATGGTGGTAGAGTGTTTTGGATGAGTTTGGAAAGCACTAGATCAATTTTAAGGGTGATAAGTACGGTCTTGTGTTTGGATTTGATTTCGGTTTAAACTGTACTTACAATGTTTCATTTATTAATTATAAGTGTCATTTTAGTTATTCATATGCTTGGATTTATTTAAATCAATTCAAGAGTGTGTTGAGAAACGAGAATACATAGGACAATAGGATGTTACGGTACGAAGAAGTTATCCGTGCTAGAAGTATTGCTATTTAACGTTTTTGTATACTTACTTTGTTTCCCATGTATTATGTTTAGCTTTAGAGACTACTTGGTTGCAAAAACTTATACTCGCATAATATGAGTGATATATAAGTAAATCTAATTTACTTGATCGTGGACCTTGGTTTGAGTTCTTATTCATTGTTCACACATTTAGTTTTATTTATAAGGTTTGACTGCTTACATTTCATAAGGGTAATTTCAATTTGGATTCTTATGAAACTGAGACTACCCGCATGAATAGAGTTAGGATAAAGCCGGGACGTGATCAGGGACCTTGGTTTGAGGGCGTACTGGTTGCCACATGGAGTTTTATTAAGTAAGGTGTGACTGCTTACAGTTCATAAGGGTAATTTCAATTTGGGGAGGCTTAGAGTGAATACGAATGGCTATTGATCCTATGAAACATCGTCGAGTTGACTCGGTGCTCAACAAGAATATGAGGATGAGATTAATTTGGGATTCATTGTAGTGGATTTTATGCTAGAGTTTTGAAGATGGTGGTAAAGTGTTTTGGAGAGTTGGGGAAGCACTAGATCGATTTTAAGGGTGATTAGTACGGTCTTGCGTTTGGATTTGATTTCGGTTAAACTATACCTACACTGTTTCATTTATTAATTATAAGTGTTATTTTATTTATTCTTATGCTTGGATTTGTTTAAATTAGTTCAAGAGTGTGTTGAGAAACAAAAATACACAGGACTGTAGGTTTATCAGGACGAACAAATTATCCGTGCTAGAAGTATTGCTATTTAACGTTTTTGTATACTTACTTTTTTTCCCATGTATATGATAAGACTTTGAGACTACTTTGTTGCACAAACCTATACTCGCATAATTTGAGGGATATATAAGAAAATTTAATTTACTATATCGTGGACCTTGGTTTTAGTTCTTATTCATTGTTCACATATTAAATTCATCAATAAGGTTTGATTACTTATGTTTCATAAGGGTAGTTTAAATTTGGATTTTTATGGGTGCGTACGAATGGTTTATTGGTCCTATAAAACATCTATCATTGACTTGGTGCTCAACAAAAAATATAAGGATCGAGAGTACGTGTTTGGATTCATTGTTGTGGATTTTGTACGCCAAAGTGTTTGAAGATAATGGTAGAGTGTTTTGGATGTGTTTGCAAAGCACTACATCAATTTTAAGAGTGATTAGTACGGTCTTGTGTTTGGATTTGATTTTGGTTTAAACTGTACCTACATTGTTACATTTATTAATTATAAGTGTCATTTTAGTTATTCGTATGCTTGGATTTGTTTAAATTAGTTTAAGAGTGTGTTGAGAAACAAAAATACATAGGACAATAGGTTGTTACGGTACAAAGAATTTATCCGTGCTAGAAGTATTGCTATTTAACGTTTTTGTATACTTACTTTGTTACCCATGTATTATGTTTAGCTTTCGAGACTACTTGGTTGAAAAAACTTATACTCGCATAATTTGAGTGATCTATAAGAAAATCTAATTTACTTGATCGTGGACCTTGGTTTGAGTTCGTATTCATTGTTCACAGATTTAGTTTCATTTAATAAGGTTTGATTACTTACGTTTCATAAGGGTAATTTAAATTTGGATTCTTATGAGTTAATACGAATGGTTAATTGGTCGTATGAAACATCTATCGTTGTGTAACACCCGGAAATTTCCTTTGTAGCCGACGAAAGAAGAAAAAGAAATAAAGTCCAAAGTCCAGGGACCAAACCCGCCAATGAGAGAAACTTCGATACACGGGAGTATATAAGGGAGGGGAGACACTCCCATTCTCCCCATTTTTCAGCCAAGAAAGGAGAAGAGAAGAGAAAGGGAAAAGAGGAGAAAAGTTGGTTCGGGTGGATTCGAGCGTGGAATTCGACGAGGAGCCAGTCAAATCGAAGCTCTACTCGACGGGATCGTTAAGGTGAGTTCTAGGACCCCACTTTTACTCGTTTTCAACTGATTTTGGGGCTGGAACACGTCCAAAAACCTATTTTCGAGTTTTTGGGTGAAAACCCGTTTTGATGTATGTATGTATGTGTATGATGCGTTTGAGGCTCGATTTCTTGCTTGGTTATGCTTGTATGAGGTCATGGTATGTTTCCCTAACCTTTAGAAGGGTTAATTTGAGCTTAAAAGAGGTTTGGAAGGGGTTGGAGGTCAAAAACCCACGGCTGCAGTCGACCTAACTGCACTCTGCAGCAGCTAGGGCTAGGCGACCGACTGGAGGGCGACTGGAGGCCATTCGGCCGATTGAAGTGCGACTGAGGTCCATACGCACGTTTGCCATACGACTGAGGTCCATACGCATGATGGTCATGCGATTGAAGTTCATGTGCTTGGGAGTCATGCGATTGAGAGATGGTGCGACTGAGGTTCATTCGCACGAAGGTTATGCGACTGAAGTCCATGCGCCTGGAGGCCATGCGACTGAGGTTCATTCGCATGAAGAGGATGCGACTGAAGCCCATACGCCTGAAGTCATGCGACTAAAGGCCATACGCATGAGAGTTATGCGACTGGGAGTCCATTCGCATAAAGGTCCATTCGCCCATAGTCCATTCGCATAGGGTCCATTCGCCTAAGTGTTTAGAGATGATAGCCGGGATGAAATTCCTCGACGAAGTGATGGGCATGGACGGTATAAGGTGACGCAGGATGGTGAGATTATGATGATAATGTTGATGGAGATGATGGTAATATGCATGATGTTATGTGTGATGCATAGTATGTATGATGTGCGTGACGTGATGTATGATTGATGTGTATGTATGATGATGCTGTATGTTTATGTTTATGTTTATGTTCCTTGCTTGGTATGTTTATCTTTCTATGGCTTTGTGTTGAACGTTAATGAATGTAATGAAAGTATTATGTAACGTAAAGTGAAAGATAAGGAAAAGAGGAACGTAATGAATGAAAGAATAAATGCATGCATTATGAACGAATGAATGAATGACGTAATGAATGAACGAATGAAAGGCTTGCAAGCATAAGTATGAGGTGAGCGACTCTGTGTCGCAAGAGACTCGGAAGAGGTTCTTGTTGCGTACTCCGGTACTATGCCAGTCTTCGGACATGAGTCGGGGGTTTGTGAGCAGGCCCCGTTACAGTATCAGTCTTCGGACATGAGTCGGAAGTATTGCATATGATGAAAGTGACGGATGATGAGATCCGTGTCGTGTATCCCGGTACTGTGTCAGTCTTCGGACATGAGTCGGGGGTTTGTTTATCAGGCCCCGGCACAGTATCAGTCTTCGGACATGAGTCGGGGATAGTGCATGAGACGAGATGATGAGGTGAGCGACATTGTGTTGCAACAGACTCGGATGGAGTTCAATCCCTGTAATTGACTCATATGGGATCTTTGTCGCGTATCCCGGTGTTGTGTCAGTCTTCGAACATGAGTCGGGGACTTGTGAGCGGGTCCCGGCACAACATCAGCTTTCGAGCATGAGTCGGGGATATTGCACGAGACAAGATTCGAGTAATGAAGAGTAATGAGCAATTAATGAATGAAAGAATGAATGTATGAAATGAACGTTAACGAACTGAATCCGTATATGAAAAAGAAGTGTTCAAATGACTCGAAATGTAATGAAAGATATATGAAATGACGTGGTAACATCAGTTCGATGATCCCTAAACCTAATAATGTATGAAATGGGATCCTTGTCATTCGACCTCAGTAATCGTGGCTGTGTGCCGTGAAGAGGGTAAAGTCTGACAGGATCTAGGAAGAAGAGAAAGATAATGATGAATGATGAATGTAGCGAACGTAATGACGTAGATAATAATGATATTATCTGTATGTACGTATGATGTGTGAACGCATGTATGTAACGAATGTTTTTATAAAGAAAGTAAAGAACGGTTTTACGAAAGAAAAGTAAGTTTTATTATAAAACTAGAACTCACTTAGCAACGCTGACTTTGATGTGTTTCCAGTTGGCAGGTATGTTGCTGAGGATGGCACGGGGCGGCTACTCAGCGTATTTTGGATGGCATCTTTATGTTTAATGTTTTTGTAATAATTGTAACATGATAATGTTAAGGGAACGATTGTACTGATGTGCAAAAGTATTTTGATGAAATGAAATTATGTTTTAATGTTTCCGCTGCAACTATTTATGAAAGGAAAAATGTAATGTATGTTTTATGTGCGATGAATGACCAACTGTAGCGTCCCGGGAACGGGGCCTTACAAGTTGGTATCAGAGCCAAAGTTTAAGTGAATTGGGTAAATGTTTTCAAAAACCTAATCTTAAACTGAGAATGGGACGGAAAGGGAATGGGATGCCAATCTGAGTAGCTGCGTGCCATCAGGTATGTTTTTGTAAAGTTACTCGGTTTTACGTGCGCATGTTATATGGTTTATGTGTTGCTGGTAGGTTTAGATACTGATGTAGTCAGGATAGGTAATGCTCAGAGTATGAAGAGTAAAGTAAGTGGCTAATCACAACTGGCCACTATAACTAGGGACTTACTATACTTGACATAAACTGAGCTATTCCTTGAATGACCGTGTTAGTGTTTGAATCTTTCAGTGTTTTTAGAGAATGGCTGGTGGAAGATCTTCGAAAGCTTCTCGTGGTGGAGGTGATGGTGGACGTGGTGCTGAACCACGGGTCACGAGAGGAAGGGCAAGGGCCGAAAGGGTAGTTCATGAAGAACCTGTGACCCCTCATCCTGAGGGCGGTGATGAGAATGCTAATCAGAGGGCCTCGATGAGGGAGGCGGTTGTGGAAGAAGTGCATCAGGTCTTGCAGACAATCCTACCGTCTGTAGTGACCGAAGTGATAAAGACTGTTAGAGAAGAGGAGAGAAAGGAAAGGGTAGACCTTCGGGTGAAAGGAGACGACCCGAGACTGAAAGGGTTCTCTCCGATGACGAAGAGGAAGAAGAAGAGGAAGAGCCTGCGCCGGAGGCGGCACGAGACTGTAACTATGGGGCGTTTCAGCGATGCAAGCCCCCTACATTTGATGGTAATGGCACTGCTGCTGCCGCTCACCGGTGGGTGAGGGAGATGGAAGCTGTTTTAAATATCAGCGAGTGCCGAGAGGATCAGAAAGTAAAGTTTGCTACCCACTCTTTCGTGGACTCAGCTTTGTGCTGGTGGGACAACATAGTCCAAGTTGAGGGAAGCAGGGCTATCGGAAGGATGAGATGGTCAGAGTTGAAGAGGCTGGTGATTGAGGAGTTCTGTCCTCACCGAGAGATGGATAAAGTTGAAAGAGAGTTCCTGATGCTGGAAGCGGGAACAATGACGCATCAACAATACACCACGAAGTTCAACGAAATGGCACGTCTGGTGCCGGATCAGGTGACACCTCTTTCGCGAAAGATCAAGAGGTATATTCAGGGCTTGCCGACGGACATCCGCAGGCACATGATCGCAGCTCGACCGAGCACGTTTAGGTCAGCAGTTGACCTGGCGGGAAGGTTGTACGACGAGCGGGTGATGGCGATGACAGACGAAGAGGAAGAGAGAGCCTATGTTAATAAGGGGAAAGGAAGGTGAGACAATGATGGTGGATTTGTGTATGAAGGTACGATGTCAAGGGACGATGATAGGAAGCGAATAGAAAGAAAAAGAGAAGTATGCAGAAAGTGTGGTAGAGACCATGAAGGGGAATGCAAGTGGGGACTGAACGTCTGTTTCCAGTGTGGGAAGGAAGGCCACCGGGCGAGGGATTGCCGCACGACTAAGTGCTACGACTGTGGCGAGACTGGACATCTGAGCAGGGATTGTAAGAAGCAGAAGGCAGGAGGCTCCGGTGCGAGGAAAGGGAACAGAGGGTAAAGGTTAGAGCTTTTGCCATGACCGGGAAGAGGCTAGAGCGAACTTCGACTCGACGTCAGGTACGTTTCTGGTCATTTAAAAAAAATGTGCATCTATGATTTGAATGTGATGCCAGTAGTAGTCTCGTTCCTACTGCTTTATGTAGAATGTGGCATGTTAGGAGAAGGAACATCGATGAGTCCTTCGATGTAGAGATTGCTGTTAATGAATCCGCTAGGTTAGTTAGATGTCCTAGAAGATTGCGGGATAGAATTGAGGAAACGTTTGTTCTTGCTAGACCGTTCAGGGCAGACTTGAGTGGATAGGCGTACATCATAAGGTGAAGGAGTTAGCAATCCATGAGGCGTAGACGTATCGCCTATTTGGCCGATGTAAGGTGTGTGGATATGCTAATATCTCAGCCGACAGATGTATCGAGGCGCGAGTAAAGATTATTGGCCGGGTATGAAGCGTGACATGATGGGGTAAGCGAGTAGATGCCTTACTTGTCTACAAGTGAAGGCCGAACACCAAACGACGTTTGGGAAATATTGAGGTGACGGAGGCTACGACTGAGAAGCTCGAAATGGAACAAAGCCTCGGAGGTAGCCAAAGATAAACCAGAAGTCATATGCTTATAAACGACGTGGAGCGATTTGAAGGGGTTTTCTAGAACACAAAATCCATGTTTAACCATTTAAACTTTCAGAAAACGCAGCGGAAATGTAGCCTTTAAAACCAATTTTAAAGCTGAAAATTTCATGTTCTTAGTTATGTTTTAAGATGGAAAACAAACCCAAATCAAAAAGGATCATTTATGTGAATGAACAAGCTATAATATGAGTAAAACTATATATAAAATCACAGCTTCAATGAGCTGTGATAACTACCTTCTTCCAGCAGCAAAAACGACCAAGGAAGAAAGGTTTGGATGCTCAAATCTTGGCCAAGACTCCAAGGAAGAAGCCCTCAAGTGTGTTTACCCCCAAGCTCCTTGAAAGACACCTTCTTGTTAGGAAGAACACCACCAAAATGAACACAAAATCGTTCTCCAAGAGCTTCAATGCTGCTGCCTTGTTCCGTAACAAGAGAGGGAGAGAAGAAAGATTTTTGGTTCTTGCATGCAAAAAAATGAGATTGTGTATGTGAGAGAAGATAGACAAGACTAGTTAATATGTAGCTTTTCAAGGCAAAAAAAATGGTCCAATAGAAATCAAAGGGGGGACGGCCAAGGAGGTTTAAAATTGGCTTCCCTCCTAAAATCTCACACATTAAAATGTTAACTAGTCTTATCCTTAGAAAATACAATTAACCTTTTATTTGTATTGTCCATACACTCCCTTTTATTAATATGTGATGTTATCCAACTTACTTAAATAACATTACAAATAATATCATTGAACAAAATATCCTAATAAGTTGTTCCATCTCATATGCAACTTATTTAGAAAACCCATTTTCTAAATTGGTGTAAATATTTAATTGCATGATCATATCATCAATTAAATATTAATTGGTGTTTGCTAAGCTTGTTATTGGGTATAACCCGACTTGGATCATAACGTACTAACCACATCAATATTCTAAGTGTCTTGGGCACATAGAATCCTTCAATCTCCCACTTGCCCAAGATTCATTGAATATTGATGCAAGCAGTAAATACCGCCTAACAACGGTTTACTACCCTTAATACGCATGACTTATAGCCATTCAATAACATCATCTCTTTCAAGTACCCTACTTGAAATGATTTAGGTGAATCAATCATCAATCCTTTTGTTACAGATATCATGTTAAATCCAAGGACACAGAATGATCATTCCTTGTTGATTTAACTTAATCAGGCCTTAGACATCTAACTCTCAACGAATAAGAGGAACAAATTCCATGTTGACTACATACGTTTCTCACAAACACCTCGTGTTATACCTGAACATACCCTTATGTACTGTCCACTATTTCAGGACAGTGAAGAATAAGCTCAAGGTATAAAACTTGGTGAATATCAAAACCCAATATGTATCTCAGGTCTGAGGATACCAAATGATATTCGCCTTTTACTCAAACTTACTTATGATCAATCGATAAGATTCTATGTAGTAAAATTTGAGGTGCGGGTTAGTCCAATATTTGTATCCCACAAATATCTATGAACCTTGGTAGCAACCCATTGCTCTATATTCATCCTTATGAATATCAACCAATCCAAGTTCATAATAATCTTACTTTCACACTTGTTCCCACAAGTATGAGCGACTACGGACATTTTAGAGTAAACATTTTACTCATGGATAAAACATGCTAATTTGGAACATTAATTGAAACATTATAACCAAATAATTTTATTCAAATAATAAAGAGTTCCACATATCCAAATACAAAATGTACAGATCAAATCCAATCACTAGAATATCGAAGTCCCATGGCACAAGTATGACATTCATGCTTTGCCTTTTCAAGGAGCTTCGTGAGAGGATCCGCAATATTTTGATCCGTGTGAACTTTGCGAATACATATCTTTCCCTTTTCAACTTCATCTCGTATGTAGTTGAATCTCCGCTCAATGTGCCTAGTCTTTTGATGAGCACGGGGTTCCTTGATTTGAGCAATCGCACCCTCGTTATCACAAAAGATCTCTAGGGGGTCCTGAATGGAAGGGACAACCCCTAGATCGGCAATGAATTTCTTCAACCATGTAGCTTCTTGAGCTGCCAATGAGGCGGCGACGTATTCTGATTCTGTAGTTGATAGAGCCACCACATCCTGCTTGGAGCTCTTCCAAGAGACAGCTCCTCCATTCAGAATGAAAATGTATCCCGATTGTAACCGTGAATCGTCACGATCGGTTTGGAAACTCGCATCCGTGTAACCTTTTACAACGAGCTCCTCGTCACCAGATCCATAGATCAGGAACATATCTCTTGTCCTCCTTAGGTACTTAAGTATGTTCTTAACAGCCATCCAATGACTGTTTCCAGGATTTTGCTGGTAACGGCTTGTCATGCTCAAGGCGCATGACACGTCCGGTCGAGTGCATATCATTGCATACATGATGGATCCAATAGCAGATGCATATGGGATTGCCTTCATTTTATCTTGCTTATCCTTTGAGCTTGGACATTGAGTCGTACTCAATATCGTTCCTCTTTGAATAGGTACGGTACCTTTCTTAGAGTTTTCCATCTTGAACCTATTCAAGATCTTATCAATGTATGCACTTTGATTCAAACCAATCAACCGCCTTGATCTATCCCTATAGATCTTTATTCCCAGAATGTAGGCGGCTTCACCAAGATCCTTAATGGAAAAACAACTTCCAAGCCAGGTTTTTACACCTTCTAGGGTTGGAATGTCATTTCCAAATAGTAGTATGTCATCAACATACAATACTAGGAAAGTTATTGTGCTCCCACTAGCCTTCTTATACACACAAGCCTCATCAGCATTTTTTATGAAGCCAAATTTCTTTACTTCCTCATCAAAACGGTGATTCCAGCTTCTCGATGCTTGTTTCAATCCATAGATTGATTTCTTTAACTTGCATACTTTATTAGGATGTTTTGGATCGACAAAACCTTCAGGCTGAACCATATAAACATCTTCCTCAAGATATCCATTTAGGAAGGCGGTTTTGACATCCATTTACCAAATCTCATAATCATAATGAGCAGCTATGGCAAACAATATCCTTATAGACTTTAGCATCGCAACAGGTGAGAAGGTTTCATCATAATCAACCCCTTGAGTTTGAGTGAAACCCTTCGCTACAAGTCTAGCTTTATAAGTATCCAAGTTTCCATGCATATCGGTTTTCTTCTTGAAAACCCACTTACTTCCAACTACCTTGGAATTAAGGGGTGGTACAACAAGTTCCCAAACTTGATTGTCATACATGGATTGCATCTCAACGTTCATGGCTTCAAGCCATTTGTCAAAATCCGAATTGGACACTGCATCATGGTATGTGGTTGGTTCATCTGAATCTACCACATAGCATCCATCCACGAAAAATCCGTATCTTTCAGGTGGATTACTAATTCTACCACTTCTGCGAACGTCTTGTGTGTATTGATCAACCCCTTGATCATCCTCAACATCCTCATGTTGAGTGCTAGTTTCAACCAAACGTGCATTGGGTTGTGGTTCTTGATCCTCTTCAAGGTCCACTGTTCTACTGCCAGCTCCTTCCTTAAGGAACTTTGCTTCTAAGAACTCACCCTTTCTGGCAACAAACACCTTTTGTTCCAGCGGATCATAGAAACAATATCCCATAGAATCTCTAGGATATCCAACAAAGATACACTTGGTGGATCGGACTTCTAACTTGTTTGGGGTGGGAGTCTTAACATAAGCCTCACAACCCCAGACCCTTAAGTATGATAGGGATGGAACCCTTCCATGCCATATCTCAAAAGGTGTCCTTTCCACCTTTTTGGTTGGGGCCATATTTAGAATACGGGCCGCGGAGAGCAGAGCGAAACCCCAAAATGATAGAGGTAATGAGCTTCTAGCCATCATAGATCGGACCATATCCAATAAGGTTCGATTCCTCCTCTCAGACACACCATTATGTTGTGGTGTTCCAGGTGGAGTGAGTTGTGAGACAATCCCACAACTCCTAAGATGATCTTGAAAGGCATCACTTAGGTATTCACCTCCTCTATCGGTACGGAGAACTTTAATTGACTTGTTGAGTTGATTTTCTACTTCATTCTTGAAGATTTTGAACATTTCAAAAGCTTCATCTTTGTGCCTTAATAAGTACACATACCCATAGCGACTATAATCGTCGGTAAAGGTAATGAAGTATCTTTCACCATTCCTAGTCATTGGCTTAAAAGGACCACATACATCCGAATGTATGATTCCTAATAAATCTTTTGCCCTTTCGTTAGTTCCACTAAAGGGTGCCTTAGTCATCTTTCCTTGTAAACAAGATTCACAAACATCAAATGAATCACATTCATTTGTTTTTAAAAGACCATTCTTTTGAAGTGTTTGTAAACGTTTCTTGTTTATATGGCCAAGACGACAATGCCAAAGATAGGTATCACTCAAGTCCAACTTGAGTTTCTTGGTGTTAGTTTGGTACAATGAGCTATTTAAAGTATTTTCATGAACCAATTCATAAATACCATTAATGGGAATAGCTTTAAAGTAGAACATACCATTAAAAAAACATGAATATCTTTTTCAACAAATGATAATACATATCCAAATTGTTTTAACAGGGCTACAGAGATAATATTCCTAGTCAAACTAGGAGCATACAAAACATTGTTCAAAATTACTTCCAAACCATTTGGAAGTTTCAAGATGTAGTCACCACTGGCTTCAACTTGAACTTTAGCCCCATTGCCCATGTAGAGGCTTACATCCCCTTTCTTGAAGTCACTACTTCTTTTGAACCCCTGCAACAAATTGCAAATGTGAGTTCCACATCCGGTATCTAATACCCATGTGTTAGAGGATATCATGTTTAAATCAATATGGATCATGTATATTGTACCTGAGGTCTGCCCGGCATCCCTCTTTGCTTTCAACTCTTGGAGATGGACAGGACAATTCCTTGCCCAATGTCCAATCTCCCCACACTTGAAGCATGGGTCGTTAGTAGCAACCTTTTGCTTTTTCTCTTGTGGTTTGGGTGGCACCCTTGCCACCCCTTTCCCTTTTCCCCAAGCGGGTCCCTTACCCTTAGCAACCTTTGCCTTGGGTGCGGGACGAGGCCTTTTATTGTTCCCACCTTCATTGATGGTGAGAACGGGTAAAACCCTTTTACCCATGGCCGCCTCGGCCGTTTTGAGCATTGAGTGAAGCTCACCAATGCTTTTGTCCCATGCATTCATGTTGTAGTTCAACACGAATGTCTCGAACTTCTTGGTAAGGCCATTTAGGATCAAATCCATGGCCAATTCCTTCGAGACGGGACAATTTAGCCTCTCGAGGCGGTCAATATGACTTTTCATCTTAAGTACATAAGATGAAACAGATTGGTTGTCGTCCATACGACATGCATGGAGTGCTCGAACCGTTTCGAAGCGCTCAACCCTTGCTTGCTGTTGGAACGTTTCCTTCAGTTGGGTTATCATGTCGTAAGCTCCGTGATGTTCATACTCCTTTTGGAGATCCGGAGTCATGCTCGCTAGCATGAGACAAGACACTTGGACGGAGTCCTCAGTGTATTTCAGCCAATCGTTGTAGGCCTCCTCATCATCCTCGCTAGGTTGATCTCGGGGATAGGGTCGTCTAAAACATACGATCTTCTCTCTTGCTTGAGAACGATTCTCAAGTTTCGATACCAATCGATGAAGTTGTTATGATTTAGACGTTCCTTTTGGAGGATCGCTCGTAGAGATTGGTTGGACGCGGATGAGTTATCGGAATTATCATTATTTGAGGCCATCTACAAAATTTAACAAAGTTTTATTTTAGTATTTTCGATATTGTAATTTTAATAATAAATGCCTTTTAAGGTCTTTTCATATTAAAATCTAGAACCCAACATTACATTTAAATTGTGGTTAGGTGACCTTTATCCCACGTTTTAAATTAATAAGGTGGTTAACGTTTGACGATTGCAACCATTTGCAACTTCTAGAAATATGGGATCGACTTGAAACATCATATGTAAAGTCGGCATGTTAATCCCATCAATGCCATTTGGAAACCACATCGTAGGTGATCCATTTGACATGATTTGCAAATCAAGACACCCTACTTACACCCACGTGTGAGTTTGCCAAAACAAGTGGTTAGGTGACCTTTATCCCACAAATAAGGCATTCTCACCTCAAGTCACAAGTTCCCTCAAAATGGTTAGGTGACCTTTATCCCACTAAGAGTTCCCAAGTGACTCAAGTGTTGTGTAAAAGGACGGTGTTGATCTTGTTGGTAAAAAAAAGTTTAGAGGTTTCAAAACTCTAGTTTAGAAAACTCTATGTACTTGTATTTGCATGCTTTCAAATACAAGGTACCCTATGGTTCTTTGATTAAAACCTTTTTTAATCTTTAAAATCATTAAATCATTTTAATAACCTTTTATTAACTTTTAAGAACCATCAATTTTCAGCTTGTTAAGTTTGTTAATGAGTTTGTTATGAATATCCAAATATCAACCAAACAGTCAAACAACAAACAATCAACCAAGCATAAACATAAACAACCATATGTGCATAACCATAGCCCTTATGTTGACAACACTTGTTTGCCATCACAAGTGTTGTCATATGGTCTTTTCTAAGGTTACAACAAGAGAACACATAGAAAGCTTCCAAAAGCCTCCCACTTGAAACCGCATCCAAAATGCTCCATGTTCCTTTTGTGTCTTCCTTTGTGCTTCCAAGGCATATGTCTTCATATTACAAGATATAAGGTCCTAATACATGATATCTTGTAAAATGAAATCACATCTAATCTATTTATTACAACCCAATAATAAATAAAATTACACTTGAAACAAAGCACAAACAACAAATAATACAACCCAATTGAATGAATGAATATAACCATCACAAACATCCAAACAATTACAAGGTCAATGGCTAGGTTATGCACTAAAATAAGCATCCATTATATCATCCAAAATATAACTATGAATCCCCTTAAAACCAACGAATTTTCAGCCAACATAAACTGAAAAATTCGGGTTTAGATGTTGTCCAAACAACACAACATATCAACATATATATATCTTTCAAGATTTAATCTTAAGCATGTATAATATAATCTTGAAAGTTGGGGATTCAACAAAACAGAAACATAGCAGCCCCAAATCAGCTTATATTTAGATTATTATCATCCTTTAAAACCTATTTTAAAGGACAAAACAAGCAAGTCATCCACATAACCGGCTCTTGATGCCATTGAAGGGGTTTGCTAGAACACAAAATCCATGTTTAACCATTTAAACTTTCAGAAAACGCAGCGGAAATGTAGCCTTTAAAACCGATTTTAAAGCTGAAAATTTCATGTTCTTAGTTATGTTTTAAGATGGAAAACAAACCCAAATCAAAAAGGATCATTTATGTGAATGAACAAGCTATAATATAAGTAAAACTATATATAAAATCACAGCTTCAATGAGCTGTGATAACTACCTTCTTCCAGCAGCAAAAACGACCAAGGAAGAAAGGTTTGGATGCTCAAATCTTGGCCAAGACTCCAAGGAAGAAGCTCTCAAGTGTGTTTACCCCCAAGCTCCTTGCAAGACACCTTCTTGTTAGGAAGAACACCACCAAAATGAACACAAAATCGTTCTCCAAGAGCTTCAATGCTGCTGCCTTGTTCCGTAACAAGAGAGGGAGAGAAGAAAGATTTTTGGTTCTTGCATGCAAAAAAATGAGATTGTGTATGTGAGAGAAGATAGACAAGACTAGTTAATATGTAGCTTTTCAAGGCAAAAAAATGGTCCAATAGAAATCAAAGGGGGGACGGCCAAGGAGGTTTAAAATTGGCTTCCCTCCTAAAATCTCACACATTAAAATGTTAACTAGTCTTATCCTTAGAAAATACAATTAACCTTTTATTTGTATTGTCCATACACTCCCTTTTATTAATATGTGATGTTATCCAACTTACTTAAATAACATTACAAATAATATCATTGAACAAAATATCCTAATAAGTTGTTCCATCTCATATGCAACTTATTTAGAAAACCCATTTTCTAAATTGGTGTAAATATTTAATTGCATGATCATATCATCAATTAAATATTAATTGGTGTTTGCTAAGCTTGTTATTGGGTATAACCCGACTTGGATCATAACGTACTAACCACATCAATATTCTAAGTGTCTTGGGCACATAGAATCCTTCACGATTGAACTCCAGGTGAGAGACTGGAAAAGAGATGAGACAGAATTTCCAAGCAATGGTTCAAGGAACAACAGGTTTTGGGGACGAAACCCCTTTAAGGGGGGTGGACTTGTAACACCCGGAAATTTCCTTTGTAGCCGACGAAAGAAGAAAAAGAAATAAAGTCCAAAGTCGAGGGACCAAACCCGCCAACGAGAGAAACTTCGATACACGGGAGTATAAAAGGGAGGAGACATTCCCATTCTCCCCATTTTTCAGCCAAGAAAGGAGAAGATAAAAGAAAGGGAAAAGAGGAGAAAAGTTGGTTCGGGTGGATTCGAGCGTGGAATTCGACGAGGAGCGAGTTAAATCGAAGCTCTACTCGACGGGATCGTTAAGGTGAGTTCTAGGACCCCACTTTTACTCGTTTTCAACTGATTTTGGGGCTGGAACACGTCCAAAAACCTATTTTCGAGTTTTTGGGTGAAAACCCGTTTTGATGTATGTATGTGTATGATGCGTTTGAGGCTCGATTTCTTGCTTGGTTATGCTTGTATGAGGTCATGGTATGTTTCCCTAACCTTTAGAAGGGTTGATTTGAGCTTAAAAGAGGTTTGGAAGGGGTTGGAGGTCAAAAACCCGCGGCTGCAGTCGACCTAACTGCACTCTGCAGCAGCTAGGGCTAGGCGACCGACTGGAGGGCGACTGGAGGCCATTCGGCCGATTGAAGTGTGACTGAGGTCCATACGCATGTTTGCCATACGACTGAGGTCCATACGCATGATGGTCATGCGATTGAAGTTCATGTGCTTGGGAGTCATGCGATTGAGAGATGGTGCGACTGAGGTTCATTCGCACGAAGGTTATGCGACTGAAGTCCATGCGCCTGGAGGCCATGCGACTGAGGTTCATTCGCATGAAGAGGATGCGACTGAAGCCCATACGCCTGAAGTCATGCGACTAAAGGCCATACGCATGAGAGTTATGCGACTGGGAGTCCATTCGCATAAAGGTCCATTCGCCCATAGTCCATTCGCATAGGGTCCATTCGCCTAAGTGTTCAGAGATGATAGCCGGGATGAAATTCCTCGACGAAGTGATGGGCATGGACGGTATAAGGTGACGCAGGATGGTGAGATTATGATGATAATGTTGATGGAGATGATGGTAATATGCATGATGTTATGTGTTATGTTAGGCACGGCGGTGCGTGTGATGCATAGTATGTATGATGTGCGTGACGTGATGTATGATTGATGTGTATGTATGATGATGTTGTATGTTTATGTTTATGTTTATGTTCCTTGCTTGGTATGTTTATCTTTCTATGGCTTTGCGTTGAACGTTAATGAATGTAATGAAAGTATTATGTAACGTAAAGTGAAAGATAAGGAAAAGAGGAACGTAATGAATGAAAGAATAAATGCATGCATTATGAATGAATGAATGAATGACGTAATGAATGAACGAATGAAAGGCTTGCAAGCATAAGTATGAGGTGAGCGACTCTGTGTCGCAAAAGACTCGGAAGAGGTTCTTGTTGCGTACTCCGGTACTGTGCCAGTCTTCGGACATGAGTCGGGGGTTTGTGAGCAGGCCCCGGTACAGTATCAGTCTTCGGACATGAGTCGGGAGTATTGCATATGATGAAAGTGACGGATGATGAGATCCGTGTCGCGTATCCCGGTACTGTGTCTGTCTTCGGACATGAGTCGGGGGTTTGTTTATCAGGCCCCGGCACAGTATCAGTCTTCGGACATGAGTCGGGGATAGTGCATGAGACGAGATGATGAGGTGAGCGACTTTGTGTTGCAACAGACTCGGATGGAGTTCAATCCCTGTGATTGACTCATATGGGATCTTTGTCGCGTATCCCGGTGTTGTGTCAGTCTTCGGACATGAGTCGAGGACTTGTGAGCAGGTCCCGGCACAACATCAGCTTTCGAGCATGAGTCGGGGATATTGCACGAGACAAGATTCGAGTAATGAAGAGTAATGAGCAATTAATGAATGAAAGAATGAATGTATGAAATGAACGTTAACGAATGATTCTAATAATGTATGAAATGGGATCCTTGTCATTCGACCTCAGTAATCGTGGCTGTGTGCCGTGAAGAGGGTAAAGTCTGACAGGATCTAGGAAGAAGAGAAAGATAATGATGAATGATGAATGTAGCGAACGTAATGACGAAGATAATAATGATATTATCTGTATGTACGTATGATGTGTGAACGCATGTATGTAACGAATGTTTTTATAAAGAAAGTAAAGAACGGTTTTACGAAAGAAAAGTAAGTTTTATTATAAAACTAGAACTCACTCAGCAACGCTGACTTTGATGTGTTTCCAGTTGGCAGGTATGTTGCTGAGGATGGCACGGGGCGGCTACTCAGCGTATTTTGGATGGCATCTTTATGTTTAATGTTTTTGTAATAAATGTAACATGATAATGTTAAGGGAACGATTGTACTGATGTGCAAAAGTATTTTGATGAAATGAAATTATGTTTTAATGTTTCCGCTGCAACTATTTATGAAAGGAAAAATGTAATATATGTTTTATGTGCGATGAATGACCAACTGTAGCGTCCCGGGAACGGGGCCTTACACGTTGACTCGGTGCTCAACAAGAAATATGAGGATCGAGAGTAAGTATTTGATTCATTGTACTGGATTTTGTAAGGTAGAGTGTTTGAAGATGGTGGTAGAGTGTTTTGGATGTGTTTAGAAAGCACTAGATCAATTTTAAGAGTGATAAGTACGGTCTTGTGTTTGGATTTGATTTCGGTTTAAATTGTACCTACATTGTTTCATTTATTAATTATAAGTGTCATTTTAGTTATTCATATGCTTGGATTTGTTTAAATTAGTTCAAGAGTGTGTTGAGAAACGAAAAAAAATAGGTGTAAGGCCCCGTTCCCGGGACGCTTATAGTTGGTCATTCATCGCACATAAAACATATAATTACATTTGCCTTAGGAAAATATTGCAGCGGAAATATTCAAAAATGACATCTCATTTTATTATAAACACTTTTGCCAAATAATACGTCATTATCCGATTACAAAATACGTGTTTGCATTACATCACAAAAGCTTTATAAATGGATGTCATCCCAAAAGAGCCGAGTAGCCTTGCAGTGCCATCCTCAGCAATCATTACCTGCCAACTGGAAAACATATAAAAAGTCAGCGTTGCTGAGTGAGTTCTAGTTTTATAATAAAACATATTTTATTTTCATTAAAACTATTCCTTTTCTCATGCGATCATTCAGCATACGTATACACAGATAATGTCATTATTATCTTTCATCTCATTCGTTATCTTTCGTTCTTTTCATATGTTCATTGTTCCGAGTCTGTTGCGACAACAAAGTCGCTCACCTCAATAGCAATCTCAACGATTGCATGCTATCCGAGTCTGTTACAACCATAGGGTTGCTCACCTTATTGCCAATCTTAATGATAGCAAGCTATCCGAGTCTCTTGCAACAACAAGGTTGCTCACCTCATGGCAACATCACGATAGCACGTTATTCGAGTCTCTTGCAACAACAAGGTTGCTCACCCGATGGGCAATCTCAATGATTGCACGTCATCCGAGTCTCTTGCAACACAAAGTTGCTCACCCTATATATGTGCTTGCAAGCCTTTCCTTTGTTCATTCAACATTCATTAATGCATGCATTCTTACTTCATGTTCCTCTTTTATTATCTTTCACTTTACGTTACATAATAATTCATTCATTCATTAACATGACACGTAAAGCCACAAGAAAGATAAACATACATCACAACAAGGAACATATCATACACAGTCATAGTCATCATCATCATACAGGGCAACATCATACATACATAACATGCATAAACATGCAACATCATCATCATCATGCCCTACATACTCTCTAAGGCCATAACAGTCATCTTACATGCTCTTACGGGAAACTTTACGTCAAAACTTACATCTGCACTTTCCCCCGAAAGCCAGAAGTCGAACTACACTTTCCTTCGAGTGTAACAGCCCTATTCGGGCGTATGGACACCCTTCATATGCATGGCCTCCATGCGACTGAACACCATGCGATTGGACTCATGCGGATGAACATCTATGCGAATGAACACCCAATCGTGCGTATGGACCTCATGCGGATGGAACTAATGCGAATGAGCACCTATGCGACTGACCTCATGCGAACGAACTCATGCGACTAAGCACCTATGCGACTGGACCCTCAGTCGTATGACTCCCCATGCGACTGAACTCCCAATCGTGCGACTGAAACCTTAGTCGTGCGATTGAACCCTCAATCGTGCGAATAAATCCCAATCGTGCGGATGAACCTCAATCGCCTCTCAATCGGCCGTATGGCCTCCATTCGGTCGCATAGCCCTAGCTGATGCAGAATGGAGTTCATCCCGAACCCAATCTGCCATTTTCGGCCTCCAAGCTCATCCAAACCCATTCTAAGCCAACCATCCTAGACCTTAGAAATGCATACCACAACACCATACAAGCGCACACAAGCCCGGAAACATACACGAAACGCATCACACACATCACACCCAAATGGGTCAAACACATACACACACAAAAACGGGTTTTTGATGCCTTCCAGCCCCAAAATCGGTTGAAAACAAGTAAAAGTGGGGTCCTAGAACTCACACAAATGAGCACAACGACAAGGGCTTCGATTTGGCTTGCTACACAACGAGTTTGGCCACCCGAACCGACCCTTTTTCCACTTTTCTTCTTCTTTCCCTCTTCTCCTCTCTAGATGGCTGAAAATACGAGTGTGGGGGAGAGGGTAAGGGCTGCCCTCTCCCTTATATACTCCCACTCACCCGTCTTTCTTTCGTTGGCGAGTTTGGTCCCTCGGCTTTGGACTTTATTTCTTTTTCTTCCTTCGTCGGCTTCAAAATAATAAATAAGCGGGTGTTACAATAGGACAATAGGTTCTTACGGTACAAAGAAGTTACCCGTGCTAGAAGTATTGCTATTTAACGTTTTTGTATACTTACTTTGTTTCCCATGTATTATGTTTAGCTTTCGAGACTACTTGGTTGCAAAAACTTATACTCGCATAATATGAGTGATATATAAGTAAATCTAATTTACTTGATCGTGGACCTTGGTTTGAGTTCTTATTCATTGTTCACACATTTAGTTTTATTTATAAGGTTTGACTGCTTACGTTTCATAAGGGTAATTTCAATTTGGATTCTTATGAGTGAATACGAATGGCTATTGATCCTATGAAACATCTATCGTTGACTCGGTGCTCAACAAGAAATATGAGGATCGAGATTAAATTTGGATTCATTGTATGTAAGGCCCCGTTCCCGGGACGCCTACAGTTGGTCATTCATCGCACTCAAAACATATATTTACATTTTTCCTTTCATAAATAGTTGCAGCGGAAACATTAAAAACACAATTTCATTCCATCAAAATACTTTTGCACAATAGTACAATCGTTCTTTTAACAATATCATGTTACATTTATTACAAAAGCATTAAACATAAAGATGCCATCCAAAATACGCTGAGTAGCCGCCCTGTGCCATCCTCAGCAACATACCTGCCAACTGGAAACACATCAAAGTCAGCGTTGCTGAGTGAGTTCTAGTTTTATAATAAAACATACTTTACTTTCATAAAACGGCTCTTTACCTTCTTTATAAAAACATTCGTTACATACATGCGTTCACACATCATACGTACATACAGATAATATCATTATTATCTTCGTCATTACGTTCGTTACATTCATCATTTATCATACATTGTTATCTTTCACTTCATTCTAGATCCTGTCAGGCTTTACCCTCTTCATGGCACACATCCACGATTACTGAGGTCGAATGACAAGGATCCCATTTCGTACATTATTAGGATATTTCGTTAACGTTCATTTCGTACATTCATTCTTTCATTCATCTCTTTGCTCATTACTCTTTATTACTCGAATCTTGTCTCGTGCAATATCCCCGACTCATGCTCGAAAGCTGATGCTGTGCCGGGACCTGCTCACAAGCCCCCGACTCATGTCCGAAGACTGACACAACATCGGGATACACGACAAAGATCGCATATGAGCCAATCACAGGGATTGAACTCCATCCGAGTCTGTTGCAACACGAAGTAACTCACCTCATCATCTCGTCTCATGCAATATCCCCGACTCATATCCGAAGACTGATACTGTGCCGGGGCCTGATAAACGAACCCCCGACTCATGTCCGAAGACTGACACAGTACCGGGATACGCGACACGGATCTCATCATCCGTCACTTTCATCATATGCAATACTCCCGACTCATGTCCGAAGACTGATACTGTACCGGGGCCTGCTCACAAACCCCCGACTCATGTCCGAAGACTGGCACAATACCGGAGTACGCAACAAGGACCTCTTTTGAGTCTGTTGCAACACAGAGTCGCTCACCTCATACATATGCTTGCAAGCCTTTCATTCGCTCATTCATTCATTCATTAATGCATGCATTCATTCATTACGTTCCTCTTTTCCTTATCTTTCACTTTACGTTACATAATACTTTCATTTCATTCATTAACGTTCAACGCAAAGCCATAGAAACATAAACATACATAATAAAGAACATAACATAAATATAAACATACAGCATCATCATACATACGCATCAATCATACATCACATCACACACATCATACATACTATGCATCACACGCACCGCCGTGCCTAACATCACACATAACGTCATACATATCATTATCATCAACATCATCATCATCATCATGAGCTCATCATCCTACGTCACCTTATACCGTCCATGCCCTTCACATCATCGAGGAATTTCATCTCGGCTACCATTTCTGAACACTTAGGCGAATGGGCATCTATGCGAATGGACTCTATGCGAATGGACTATGGGCGAATGGACATCTATGCGTATGGACTCTCAGTCGCACAGCTTTCATGCGTATGGCCTTCAGTCGCATGACTTCAGGCGTATGGGCTTCAGCCGCATACCCTTTGTGCGAATGAACCTCAGTCGCATGGCCTCCAGGCGCATGGACTTCAGTCACATAACCTTCGTGCGTATGGACCTCAGTCGCACCATCTTTCAATCGCATGACTCCCCAGCACATGAACTTCAGTCGCATGACCATCGTGCGTATGGACCTCAGTCGCATGGCAAGCGTGCGCATGGACCTCAGTCGCACTCCAATCGGCCGAATGGCCTCCAATCGCCCTCCAGTCGGTCGCCTAGCCCTAGCTGGTGCAGAATGCAGTTTACTCGACTGCAGCCGCGGGTTTCGGCCTCCAACCCCTTCCAAACCTCTTTTAAGCTCAAATCAACCATCCTAAACCTTAGGGAAACATACTACGACCTCATTCAAGCATAACCAAGCAAGAAATCAAGCCTCAAACACATCATACACATACATACATGCATAAAAACGGGTCTTCACCCAAAAACTAGAAAATAGGTTTTCAGATGTGTTCCAGCCCCAAAATCAGTTGAAAACGTGTAAAAGAGGGGTCCTAGAACTCACCTTAACGATCCCGTCGAGTAGAGCTTCGATTTGACTCGCTCCACGTCGAATTCCACGCTCGAATCCACCCGAGCCAACTTTTCTCCTCTTTTTCTCCTTCTCTTCTCCTCTCCTCTCTTGGCTGAAAATGGGAAGAATGGGGGTGTTTTCCCCCTTTTATACTCCCGTGCATCGAAGTTTCTCTCGTTGGCGGGTTTGGTCCCTCGGCTTCGGACTTTATTTCTTTTTCTTCTTTCGTCGGCTTCAAAGGAAATTTCCGGGTGTTACAAGTCCACCCCCCTTAAATAGGTTTCGTCCCCGAAACCTGTTGTTCCTTGAACCATTGCTGGCAATTCTGTCTCATCTCTTTTCCAGTCTCTCACCTGGAATTCAATCGCTCTACGTCGTTTATCAACATACGACTTCTGGTTTATCTCTGGCTACTTCCCCCAGGGCTTTGATCCATTTCGAGCTTCCCAGTCGTAGCATCAGTCACCTTAATATTTCCCAAACGTCTTTTGGTGCTCGGCCTTCACTTGTAGACAAGTAAGGCATCTACTCACTTACTCCATCATGTCACGCTTCATACCTTACATCGGCCAAACAGGCGATACGTCCACGCCTCATGGGTTGTTAACCCCTTCACCTTATGATGTACGCCTTTCACCCAAGTCTGTCCTGAACGGTCCAGCAAGAACAAACGCTTCTAACCCGCAATCCTCTAGGGCATCTAGGTAACCTAGCGGATTCCTTAATAGCAATCTCTACATCGAAGGGCTCATCGATGTTCCTTCTCCTAACATGCCACATTCTACATAAAGCAGTAGGAACGAGACTACTACTAGCATCACATTCAAATCATAGATGCACAAATTTTAATTACCAGAAACGTACCTGACGTTAAGTCGAAGTCCACTCTAGCCTCCTCTCGGTCATGGCAAAAGCTCTAACCTTCACCCTCTGTTCCCTTTTCTTGTACCGGAGCCTACTGCCTTCTGCTTCTTGCAATCCCTGCTCAGGTGTCCAGTCTCGCTACAGTCGTAGCACTTAGCCGTGTGGCAATCCCTCGCCCTGTGGCCTTCCTTCCCACACTGGAAACAGACGTTCAGTCCCCACTTGCATTCCCCCTCATGGTCTCTACCACACTTTCTGCATGCTTCTCCTTTCCTTTCTATTCTCTTCCGATCATCGTTCCTCGACGTCGTACCTTCATACACAAATCCATCATCGTTGTCTCGTCTTCCTTTCCCCTTCTTAACATTATTGTCTATTATCGCCATCGCCCGCTCGTCGTATAATCTTCCCGCCAGGTCAACTGCTGACCTAAACGTGCTCGGTCGGGCAGCGATCATGTGCCTGCGGATGTCTGTCGGCAAGCCCTGAATATACCTCTTGATCTTTCGCGAAAGAGGTGTCACCTGATCCGGCACCAGCCGCGCCATTTCATTAAACTTGGTAGTGTATTGCTGATGCGTCATTGTTCCCGCTTCCAGCATCAGGAACTCTCTTTCAACTTTATCCATCTCTCGGTGAGGACAGAACTCCTCAATCACCAGCCTCTTCAACTCTGACCATCTCATCCTTCCGATAGCCCTGCTTCCCTCAACTTGGACTATGTTGTCCCACCAGCACAAAGCTGAGTCCACGAAAGAGTGGGTAGCAAACTTTACTTTCTGATCTTCCCGACACTCGCTGATATTTAAAACGGCTTCCATTTCTCTCACCCATCGGTGAGAAGCAGCAG
Organism: Flaveria ramosissima; assembly: GCA_025215565.1. Classification (NCBI taxonomy): domain Eukaryota; kingdom Viridiplantae; phylum Streptophyta; class Magnoliopsida; order Asterales; family Asteraceae; genus Flaveria; species Flaveria ramosissima. The sequence goes on from CM046032.1 coordinate 6,086,409, forward strand.
TAGTGCCATTACTATCAAAAGTAGGGGGCTTGCATCGTTGAAACTCCCCATAGTTACAGCCTCATGCCACCTCCGGCGTAGGCTCTTCCTCTTCTTCTTCCTCTTCGTCATCGAAGAGAACCGTTTCAGTCTGGGGTCGTCTCCTTTCGCCCGAAGGTCTACCCCTTTCTTTCCTCTCCTCATCTCTAACAGTCTTTATCACTTCGGTCACCACAGACAGTAGGATCGTCTGCAATACCTGATGCACTTCCTCCACGACCGCCTCTCTCATCGAGGCCCTCTAATTAGCATTCTCATCACCACCCTCAGGATGAGGGGTCTCGGGTTCTTCATGAACTACCCTTTCGGCCCTTGACCTTCCTCTTGTGACCCGTGGTTCAGCACCACGTCCACCGCCACGTCCACCACGAGAAGCTTTCGAAGATCTTCCACCAACCATTCTCTAAACACACTGAAAGATTCAAACACTAACACGGTCATTTAAGGAACAACTTAGTTTATGTCAAGTATAGCAAGTCCCTAATTACAGTGGCCAGTTGTGATTAGCCACTTACTTTACTCTTCATACTCCGAGCATTACCTGTCCTGACTGCATCAGTATCTAAATCTACCAGCAACACATCAACCATATAACATGCGCACGTAATACCGGTTAACTTTACAAAAATACCTGATGGCACGCAGCTACTCAGATTGGCATCCCATTCCCTTTCCGTCCCATTCTCAGTTTAAGATTAGGTTTTTTTAAAAATATTTACCCAATTCACTTAAACTTTGGCTCTGATACAAACTTGTAAGGCCCGTTCCCGGGACGCCTACAGTTGGTCATTCATTCATCGCACTCAAAACATATATTTACATTTTTCCTTTCATAAATAGTTGCAGCGGAAACATTAAAAACACAATTTCATTCCATCAAATACTTTTGCACAATAGTACATCGTTCTTTTTTAACAATATCATGTTACATTTATTACAAAAGCATTAAACATAAAGATGCCATCCAAAATACGCTGAGTAGCCGCCCAGTGCCATCCTCAGCAACATACCTGCCAACTGGAACCACATCAAAGTCAGCGTTGCTGAGTGAGTTCTAGTTTTATAATAAAACATACTTTACTTTCATAAAACTGCTCTTTAACTTCTTTATAAAAACATGCGTTACATACATGCGTTCACACATCATACGTACATATAGATAATATCATTATTATCTTCGTCATTACGTTCGTTACATTCATCATTCATCATACATCATTATCTTTCACTTCATTCTAGATCCTGTCAGGCTTTACCCTCTTTATGGCACACAACCACGATTACTGAGGTCGAATGACAAGGATCCCATTTCGTACATTATTAGGATATTTCGTTAACGTTCATTTCATACATTCATTCTTTCATTCATCTCTTTACTCATTACTCTTTATTACTCGTATCTTGTCTCGTGCAATATCCCCGACTCATGCTCGAAAGCTGATGTTGTGCCGGGACCTGCTCACAAGCCCCCGACTCATGTCCGAAGACTGACACAATACCGGGATACGCGACAAAGATCCCATATGAGCCAATCACAGGGATTGAACTCCATCCGAGTCTGTTGCAACACGAAGTCACTCACCTCATCATCTCGTCTCATGCAAAATCCTCGACTCATGTTCGAAGACTGATACTGTGCCGGGGCCTGATAAACAAACCCCGACTCATGTCCGAAAACTGACACAGTACCGTGATACGCGACACAGATCACATCATCCGTCACTTTCATCATATGCAATACTCCCGACTCATGTCCGAAGACTGATACTGTACCGGGGCCTGCTCACAAACCCCCGACTCATGTTCGAAGACTGGCATAGTACCGGAGTACGCAACAAGGACCTCTTTCGAGTCTGTTGCGACATAGAGTAGCTCACCTCATACATATGCTTGCAAGCCTTTCATTCGCTCATTCATTCATTCATTAATGCATGCATTCATTCATTACGTTCCTCTTTTCCTTATCTTTCACTTTACGTTACATAATACTTCATATTTCATTCATTAACGTTCAACGCAAAGCCATAGAAATATAACATACATAATAGAACATAACATAAACATAACATACATACACCATCATACATACGCATCAACTCCTACTCACATCACACACATCATACATACTATGCATCACACGCACCACCCGTGCCTAACATCACACATATGTTCATACATATCATTATCATAATGTTATCACGCCATCGCCCGCTATCGTTCATACATCTTCCCCGCAGTAATCAACTGCTGACCTAAACGTGCTCGGTCGGGCAGCGATCATATGCCTGCTGATGTCCGTCGGCAAGCCCTGAATATACCTCTTGATCTTTCGCGAAAGAGGTGTCACCAGTTCCAGCACCAGCCGCGCCATTTCATTAAACTTGGTAGTGTATTGCTGATGCGTCATTGTTCCCGCTTCCAGCATCAGGAACTCTCTTTCAACTTTATCCATCTCTCGGTGAGGACAGAACTCCTCAATCACCAGCCTTTTCAACTCTGACCCTCTCATCCTTCCGATAGCCCTGCTTCCCTCAACTTGGACTATGTTGTCCCACTAGCACAAAGCTGAGTCCACGAAAGAGTGGGTAGCAAACTTTACTTTCTGATCTTCCCGGCACTCGCTGATATTTAAAACGGCTTCCATTTCTCTCACATATCGGTGAGCAGCAGCAGCAGTGCCATTACCATCAAAAGTAGGGGGCCTGCATCGTTGAAACTCCCCATAGGTACAGCCTCTTGCCACCTCCGGCGTAGGTTCTTCCTCTTCTTCTTCCTCTTCGTCATCGGAGAGAACCGTTTTGTTAGGACCTGATATTTGAACGAAATACCGAATGATTAACGTGTAAACCAAACCAAATAGTGCGGAATCCTATTTGATTGGCGATCCGATCAGTGAGAACGCACGTAGAATCAATAAAGTATTAAATCAAACGTTAAGAATCGATTAGGAATCGATCTACAGCGTTCTATGAACTTGGAAAACGAACTAGGAGGCTTCTGGACGGCTAGGGTACGTCTGGAGTCGAAATAGAATGAATGCTTTTGTTTTTCCACGAATTGGGTTGTATTTATAGGTTAGTATTGTTCATTCGTGCGACTGAAACATTAGTATGGTTCAGTCGTGCAATTGAACCATGCGGTTGATTCATCCGCACGACTGAGTGTTCAGTCGTGCGACTGAGCCAATCTTATGTTACAATCATACGACTGATCCAGTCTCCTGGTTCAGTCGTGCGACTGAGTCATTCGTATGAAGTTATTCATGCGTATGGTCCATTCGCATGGGCCATTCGCATGAGAACTTCATTTTGTTAAGTTTGAATGTATTGATTAATATAACATTATGTGTAACAATTCAAACAATCACAAACCTATTTAACCAATTCAATATCGACTCATTAATGAAATATTAAACATTATAAATCACAAACAACCAATATCATTTCATTAATCATTCCAAACATTACATCAGAATCAGACAAACAAGATCATTACATTCATATCATGATCTAGGGACATACATGTATCAACAAACTCCCCCTTGGACCTAGATCTCTCTAATGTCTTGTTTTCTGCATTACCTCCTCATATTTCTTATACTTATCCTCTTTTGTGACTCCCGCGTGAATCTCAAACGCGAAGCAGAGTCTTATGACGTTCTGGAACTGGAGGGCTTGTACTACATCCTGCGTATCATAGAACAGTGGCCGCTTGTATAGAGTGTAGACATCATTAGCTGACAAGTTGGTAAGCCACATCGGGTCAAATACCCTGATAGTATCCATTTGGCCCTCTTTGTATAGGACTATGACCGCTTCTCCTGTCCTCCAATCGTAGTACCACCACTTAAAGTGTGGAGTGAAGTCCTGTGGCTTTCCCTGAGCGGGATTCTTGACATCGTGCGCCGAGGACTCCACTTCAACACTATCTTTGGCTTTCCAGTAGTGGCATCAACTTCAGACCTTCTGATATACCTTGTAGGCTATTGGGGTCTGAAGTTAACCCACCTTGTGTGGTACTCCTTCCTTAGGGCAGCCTCAAACCAGCCTGACATCTTTCTTGGGTCAGCATACAACAGCTTCAGTTTGGCCAGCTGGTTGAGCTCAAAACCGGGTAGAGTCTTTAGATCATGTGGAAATCTAAATTACTCTATGCCCTTCTCCCTCTTAATTGCATAGACGTTAAGGTCCTCAAAATATGCCCACGCTATAATCCGGCCCGACACCTTATGATGTTTCTTGACTCTGTAGAGTTTGGTGTAGGCGTCTTGTTTAGGTGCAGCGCGTTGGGCTCTAATTTCTTCAAAACAAGAAGCCCATTCAGCTTTTCAAATGTCAACATCATCATTTAGGCTTGGGCCGTTCCCTCTGTCTTCTCTGACTCTTGCTCCATCTTATCTAGCACCTCAAAAGTATCGCTAACAAGGGATTCACCCAGATTGGGGACCACATTTCCCTCATTGTCAGCATACTGAGGGTAGTGCTCTGCGGTGACATCTTCTATCTCTATTTCATCAACATCGTTGAGCTCTTTGTCACTTGTCGAGTCGCACGTCAGAGCATCCTTTACAATCTCATCGGGATTTAGCTTGAAGATCTCTGCTAGTTGCTCGTTTGATAGATCGTGAATTATTTCCCCTTCTTCAGGGGTATAACTCACCGACCTCCTTACGATCCCTTGCAGATCAAGAATCATAGTTAGCTGAGTCTTGACCTGCTGAAGGGGAGCAACATCAAACTCATCCCTCTGATAGTTTGGATCTGTTTGATTTAAACATTCAACACATCAACCATTAGTTAACGATCAAAACAGAAATGCATTAAACTTAATATAAACATCAAATACATCAGTTTAAATACATGATTCAAATACAAAAGTAATTAAATACATAGACATCTAATCTTTACTTTTGTCTTGGATCACTGGGTCATCACTTGGTGGAGCAGAGGAGGAAGCTTGTTGGTCTTGTTTCTTCTTAGACCTCCTTTCCTGACCTTGAGCAGAAGCAGATGCAGCTGCATCTCCTCCTTCTTCATCATCATCCTCATTCCTCTCCTCTGTCCTCTCGTCCTCAATCCCCTCATCATCCTCAGTCTCATCATCATCATCCTCATCATCATCCTCATCATCATCATCACCATCATCTCCATCTCCCTTTTTAATCTTTAATGGCTCATCCTTAGATCCCTTAAGCTTTAGCAGGATGGTCTTCTTAGCCTCCTCCAACTCCTCTATCTTCTTGGCAGATGTGACACTGTGCTCTTGGAGTTGGGAGATCTCGTGGCTCTGAGCAGCCATTTGTTGGGCCTACTCCTCAATCAACCGAGCCTGCTCCGAGATCTGCTGAGATTGTGCAGCAGTAAGATCAGCCAGCTGACGGATCTATGCCGTCTTCTCCTCATCAGCAGCTAACAAACGCATCACCATCCGGTTTAGCGCAGAAAGCTGTTCCTCTACCCCAATTGGAGGTAGAGGTGATCCATACATATGTGAGGGATGTGAAGAGGATCCTGCTTGGTGGCTAGTGGTGGTAGTGGTGGCTGTGGTGAATCTGTGAGATAGTGGTGGTGATGTAGGAGTGAAAGATATGGTGGTGGTTGGCATATGTACAGTGGTGGGAGGTGTGGTAGTGGTAGTGGTAGCTGTGGTGGCTGTGGTGGTGGATGGTGTGGCTGTGGAGGTGGTAGTGGTGGTGGTAGATGTAGTGGCTGTGGTGGTAACGAAGGTGAGTCGTCTCTTCTTCTTCTTCTGGCCGTGGGGCTGAGCCATCCTTTTCTTCCTCGATCCAGTCGAGGTGGATGCTCCCCCTAGAACACGGCTAGCTGACTCAGGGGCATAGCTAGGATCTGCAGTAGTCTGACCTGAGTCCCTGGGGCGTTCACCAACCGCCCGGAGTCCATACTCTGTGGGAACAACCTTGCTTCCCACAGTCCTCGTCAAGGGCTCCTCATCCGACTCGTCTTCCTCCTCACCAGGAATAAAGTCCTGATGGAAACCAGCAACTCAGCTATGTCACCAGCTGGGGCAGATACTGGAGGTATAACGTCTGTAGCAGTGCCTCTCGGTGGAATAGGCATATAGTCTCCAGCATCCCCACTGTCATCATCATCCGAATCATGCTCTGGGAGCAGTAGCCTCTCATCGTCTTAATCGCTGTCATCATGACGCCACTTGCGTCTCCCTGGCGCCACATATCTCTCATTGGCCACCTGGGGCTTTACTTGCTTGCCCCGATACACTCTCATACAACCCAAGGTCGTGTCATCCATAATCTCTAAGGCAACAGCATCATGGCTCTCCTTGGGAAGAGATGGCAGCTTCTCGTTGAAGATCAGCTGCAGAAATCTGGGGTACATACAAAAACCCTCCTTCCCCTTGGCCTCCAGATTCTCCACCAGATATGAGAAGATCATGCTCAAGAAGCTGAAGGGGTGGTTCAGCACCAGTGCCACATAGGCATTCTGAATCTGGTCTGATAGGTCATCGAACCCACCCCTCCTAGAAGCAATACACTTCAGGATCACATGTGCCAAGTACTTGTACTGGGGACACAGGTTGTTCTTGTTGAGCACACCTGAGTTGATGTCCCCAGCGTACTTAATCCTGAGAAAGCAACCTCTGACTGTAAGTGGATGTAGTCTGGTATCATCCCCAAAATCAAGTACTCTTTGGATGTCAGCTGCTGTAATCTCAATATCATGACCACGAATGGAGCTCCGTATACTGTAAGGCTCACGTGAACGATCTACGGAGGCATTCTCCCAGAAAGCCTGATGTAACGACCTGTAAGGAGTACACGGTGTAGATATGGCCTTATGTATCGAGAACGTCGAAGGTTCGCTATAATCTCTGTAAACTCGGCCCCATTCCGAGTCGTATGGTCCAAATGAGCACATATATTGTGCTTTGGATTGATGAACCATCTATCAGCCATTGACCTGAAACACAAAACACAGAACCATTAGAAATTCATACATCACAATTCAGTTCTAAGTGTATAGTTTAAGTTCATTCTGATTCATTCGTGCGAATGAATCATGCGACTGAAGTCAGTCGGTTATTCTTTCATGCGACTGAGCTCATTCGGGTGAATGAGACATGCGACTGAGTTCAATCTGTTGACTGAGTCTACGATTGGTTCAGTCGGCTGACTGAGTTCATTCGCATGGTGCATTCGGCCGATTGACCCAATCGCAAGATTCAATCGTGCGATTGGAGTTCATCCGGACGACCAGTCGCTTGTCCCACTGTTCAGTCGCCTGTGGTTCGAATCTTGACCAAATCAAGTAATTTAACATGGTTTAATGGTCCATTAGACTCGCCATCTTGTCACTAATAACCTATTAAACTTAATTTTAACATTTTGCTTAGTTTCAGTTGGTTATTAGGTCATTTACATTCCGGTTCTTGTTTCACTCGAATATCACAAATTAGGGTTTAATTTCTTCAGATTTCGGTGAGATTTCACTGCAATCTACCTGTATAAACGTCAACGCACGTCAGAAGATCAATAAAGATGTGAAAACAAGGTCTAGAGGAATTTTGGCAGAGTAACGGTACGAGGTGCGATTTAGGAGCGATTGAGGGTGATGAGTGAAATGCGATCGACTGTGGCCCTTTAAATACTGAAGCTGAGTTCAATCGGCCGTCTGACTTCATTCGCTCAGTTCATTCGGGCGACTGAAGCTCAGTCGTGCGATTGGCCCAATCAGTCGCATTCAGTTGGCCGACTGACTCATTCGTACCCTTTCATTCGCACCTTCAATTGACCAACTGAGTCTCAGTCGGTCGACTGACTCATTCGCACCCTTTCATTTGGTCAAATGGATCAGTCTGATAAGCCATTCGGGTGAATGGCTCAATCTCATGTCCAGTCGTGCGAATGGGACCCATTCGCATGGTTGGTCCATACTTATGGTCCAATCGTGCGAATGGGTTATACTTGTGAAATTTTCTGCCATTTTGACCATTTTACATTTAAAACCCTTTTAACTATTGAATTTAACATTATGAGCAGTTGATCATCTCAGACATGATCATTTTTACTTGAAAACTTTTTGATCACCTCAGACGTGATCCTTTTAAACAATTTAGTCACCTCAGACGTGACCCTTTAAACTTTGAAAAACACATGTGGTCATCTCAGACATGACCCTTTTAGTGAGTTAATCCTTTACTGATTTTCATGATGTAGTCCAACGAACAAACAAACTAAAATGGCTAACTAACTAGAAAGTTAAACTAAAGTACAAAAATAAAACTTGTTTTTGACTTTTTGTGAGAGATAAATCCTAAGATAGACACCTACTGGATTTGGTTCCGGAATAGGCAGCTTCAACTTAGATTGACCACACCTAGACCAATTCAATTTCGGAATCATACAGGCAAGTCAAATCATTTGGGACTTGTTATCAAAACCTTTTGATGCTCAATTCTTGGTTTTCATCCAGAGTCATTAGCAAATTTAGGAAATCATACTGGTACTATTAGATTCCCACATTGATTTGAACTTTCAAGAATTGCAGCCATAATGATTGTCAGTATATTTGTCCTCTTAAATCCATACACAGATTTTAGACACAAACTGGTGATAGTTTTAGTTTTAATTATTTCAACTAACATTTGTGGATCCCACACTTATATGGTAATCAACATTCCTCAAGAGCTTTTGAGCGGTCTACGGGTATTTTTACAAGAAGAGACTATTCTTAGAGCTTTCAAAGAGAAGCCAATCCTCAGGTCAGTGCCATCGCATAGCAGAGAGGCGGCAAACAACAATGAATTCTAGAATATCTAGGTTATGCTTATCCTCAGGTCAGTGCCATCGCACAGCAGAGAGGCACACAACCTATCTCCTTGTTAGAGTAGCTTAATTTTCTTTTGCACATAATGCACCAACAACATAAGTCATTAGCTTGATAGCATTTGTCTTTCATTTTTTTCGTGCTTTGCTCTATTTATGGTCATCCGCACACATTTGTGGCGTTTACATGCTCATTACCCCTTATTGGAATATTGTTGATTGTGTTAACCAGTGATAAGATAGGAGCCCACAGTCAGTTGAACAACTTAGTTTGATCTTGAGATCACCAGTCAAGTCTAATCATCTATTGTGTTGAATCTACCGACATATCATTTGTGGTCTAGCAACCTCTAGGTCTACTTTCGTTGTGTTACCTTAGTAGTTACCAGTTTTACTATCATCTTCCCTTTTATATTGCTTAGACTACACAGACTCAAACTTTGAATTTTTGCATCTTTTCTAAATTAAATTTTAAAGTCCCTCTTGATTTGTTCCTGTGTACTATCATTTTCCAAAGGGTTTGAATCGATATCACAGATACTATCTACCTTATATTAGTTGTCCACTCCTTCTCCCTCGGTTTTTTTATTTTTTATTTTTTTTATTTTTTTTAATGTTAACTAGCTAACCTATTCTCCCCCTAAAATTCTAAAATCATAATGGATTTAATTATTTTAGGAATTTAATAGACAGCTACATAACATAAGTTTAATTTAAACAGAATAAAATAAATAAAGAAAAGAAAATAAAAAATAAAAATTAACTAACTGCATCGGACTACACATGATCATCATCAGGAATAACATCACTTTTCTTTTTAACGCCGTTGACCTCTAACAAGTATTGAAAACGTGGTTTATCAAAGGCTTTTGTATAGAGGTCAGCGCGTTGAAAATCAGTATTAATTTTTACCACATCGATTAAGTTCTTTTCAAAACAGTCTCTTATAAAATGGTATTTAATACCGATGTGTTTGGTCTTTGGATGTTGTACCAGATTTTTAGTTACTGCAATTGCAGCAGAGTTATCAACAAAGATAGGAGTAGAAGAAAACTTTAAACCGTAATCCCGCATTTGCTGTTGAATCAAGATGATTTGTGAACAGCAACTTGCAGCAGCAACGTATTCGGCTTCACAGGTTGACAATGCAACCGAGGTCTGCTTCTTACAGTGCCAGGTAACTAGTCTCCTCCCAAAGAATTGACACCCTGCTGATGTAGACTTGTAGTTCATCTTGCAGCCCCCGTAATCCGAATCACTATACGCCGTGAGCTCAAAGTCATCATCATGAGGATACCACAACCCAAGTGTGGGTTTACCCTTAAGATAACGAAATATCCTCTTGACCCCGATCAGATGGTTCACCTTAGGCTTAGCCTGATATCTAGAACATAAACATGTTGCATACATGATATCAGGTCTTGAGGCAGTGAGATACATGAGGGATCCAATCATTCCTCGGTACATTATGGCATCCACTAGATCTCCATTTTCATCAGGTGCTATATCATGATTAGTAGCAAGTGGAGTCCCAGCAACAGAAGCATTCTCCATGTCAAACCGACTGAGAATGTCTCCCACATACTTGGTCTGATGTAGAAAGATCCCATTCGGTGTCTGATCCACCTGTAACCCGAGAAAGAATTTCATCTCCTCCATAGCACTCATCTCAAACTCTTTCTTCATAACTGCTTCAAACTCTTTGCATAATTCTTCGTTCATTGAACCGAAGATTATGTCATTGACATAGATCTGTACGAGCAGTAGGTCTCCATCTTTTTCTTTGATGAACAACGTGCAGTCAATGACTCCCCTGTGAAAGCCGTGCTTCACAAGATGAGTCGAGAGTTTCTCATACCAGGCCCTTGGAGCTTGATGAAGCCCGTATAAGGCCTTGTCGAGTTTGTAAACTCTGTCCTGATGATAAGGATCTTCAAATCCCTCGGGTTGACTGACATAGACTGTTTCTCTGATTTCCCCATGAAGGAATGCACTCTTCACATCTAATTGATAGACTTTAATCTTCATGTACGATGCATAGGCAAGGAAGATACGGATGGCTTCCATCCTTGCCACGGGTGCAAACACTTCATTGTAGTCAATCCCCTCGACTTGGCGAAATCCCTGAACCACCAGTCGAGCCTTGTTCCTGATAATGACCCCTTGGTCATCCTTCTTGCATTTCAAGACCCATTTGGTGCCAATGACCTTAGCACCTTTAGGTCTATCTACCAGAGTCCATACACCTAACTTCTTGAACTGAAGAAGTTCTTCTTGCATGGCACTCACCCATGCCTCATCGTTTAGTGCATCACTGACGTATTTTGGCTCAAACTGCGAGACAAAACACCGATAAGCACCATCATGAATGTATCCCTTTTCCATAACCGAGGCATAATCAGCTGAGTATAGCTGATTTCGGGTTTGTACTCCTGATCTGACATCCCCAATGACATTGTCTAGGGGATGATAAATGTTTAGACGTGATCCTGGAGTAGTAGGAACAACTACCTCAGAGCCAAGATTATGAACATTTGGTTCTGCATCTGAGGTAGAAGGAGTTTGAGGTTCCGAAGTCAAAGGTGCATCAATATTAGATGCTTGTGGACTTGCAGGAACTGGAACCTGTTCCTCCTGACTGTTCTGGTCATCTTCTTCAGCTTCATCTTCGGAGGAGGAGTCACTGTCGTCGACTACTCCCCCTGACTGAGTAGATGATTCTCCCTGTGATCTCGGTGATGTTGAATCATGAGATGGTGTATTCAAGATATCATACATCATCCGTGTAGCTAAGTCGTCATCCGAAGGAGAGATAGGGATGTTGAAGGACTTGAAGAATCCATCATAGTCGAAAAAGTAGGCGGGTCCTTTGCCAGTAGGTGGTGTGGTATATCTCTGAACATCAACATTACACCACACTTCTACTAGACCCGTTGAGTTGTTGTAAACTCTCTTGTTCGGTATGTTGTATCCTAGGAAAATTCCTTCATCAGCCTTCTCGCTGAATTTACCTTCTTGAGTCTTCTTCAGAAGTGTGCACGGCGCGCCAAATGGTTCGAGATACTCCAAATTCGGTTTGCGTCTTTGTAGTAGCTCGTAACATGTCTTTCCGTGGCGCTTGACTATCAGAACTTGATTTAGTGTATAACATGCATTAGCCACTGCCTTATTCCAGAATTGGATAGGCAGTTTCGAGTCTGCCAGTATTGTCCGTGCTGTCTCTATCAAGCTTCTGTTCTTTCTCTCAGCAACGCCATTCATCTGAGGCGTGTAGGCAGAAGTGAATTGATGCACAATTCCCTTTTCCTTGCAGTAAGCCTCCATCCACTGATTCTTGAATTCAGTCCCGTTGTCTGGGCGTACTTGTTTCACCTTCAGCTTGTAGAGAGATTCTAGTGTGGTTACTAACTCCTTGAATGACTCAAATGTTTCTGATTTGGACTTCAAAACATTACCCAAGAGAACCTTGAGTAGTCATCAGTAACCACAAAACAGTACAAATCGCCGGCAATGCTCTTTGTACTGACTGGACCAAACAGATCCATATGAAGAAGTTCAAGAGGAAGTTCTATTGAATGAACTTTCTTTTCCTTATGAGACTTCTTCATCTGTTTGCCTTTCTTGCAAGCTACACAAAAATCAGGAAGCTGGAAATTCTTGACATTAACTCCTCTCACAAGATCCTTCTGAATCAAGTGATTCATCTTCTGTTGATTGATATGTCCCATTCTCCTATGCCAGGAGATGGAGTCCTTCTCAGTTGCTTTTGAAAGAAAGCACTGAACTTCATGATCTGTTGTAGAAGCTGTTGACGGATCCAGAACATAAAGGTCTTTATATCTTGAAGCTGTCATCAGAACCTGGTCCTCCGAAATCACGTAGTCTTTCTTTAGGACGTAACACTTCTTGTTGTCGAATATGACTTTAAATCCCTTATCACATATTTGGGAAATAGAAAGTAAGTTGTTTTGAAGTTGTTGAACGTAGTTCACCTTATCAAACTTAACTCTCTGATTCCCAACTACTCCCTGAGCTGTGATATAGCCTCCCTTATTTCCAGCAAATGAAACATGCCCTCCTTTTATTTGCTTGACATTTGATAAAAGAGCCCTGTTTCCTGTCACGTGCCTGGATGCCCCGCTGTCTACAATCCACGTGTTGGTTTCAACACTGTAGCAAACACCCTGATAAGATTCTGAAGAGTTAGCCATCAACGCAGCATCAGATGTCTCTGGTTCTGGTGATTCTGTCTTTGCTGTGGAAGTCCCTTCTTCAGGCTTGTAGCTGACCTCAGTTGCAGTTGTCTCTTCAATATTTGACATCGCTATCTCAACTGCAATATCTCCCTCACTCTGTAACACCCGGAAATTTATTATTTTGAAGCCGACAGAGAAAGAAAAGAAATAAAGTCCAAAGTCGAGGGACCAAACTCGCCAACGAAGAAAAGTCGTGTAATATGGTGATATGTGTAGGGAGAGGGCAGCCCACTCTCCCCACACTTCACAAAATTCAGCTCACAAGAAGAGAGAAGAGAGAAAGAAGAGAAAAAGGGAGAAAAGGGTTGATTCGGGTGATTCGGGTGTCCAAATTCGTCGAGTAGCAAGCCAAATCGAAGCTCTTGTCTTTGTGCTCGATTGTGTGAGTTCTAGGACCCCACTTTTACTTGTTTTCAACCGATTTTGGGGCTGGAAAGTGTGCAAAACCCGTTTTCTTAAGTGTGTGTGTTTGACCCATTTGGGTGTGATATGTATGGTGTGTTTAGAGTTTGATTTCGGGCTTGTGTGTGCTTGTATGGTGTTAAGGTATACATTCCTAAGGTCCAGGAGGGTTGATTTAGGCTTAGAATGGGTTTGGATGAGCTTGGAGGCCGAAAATGGCAGATTGGGTTCGGGATGAACTCCATTCTGCATCAGCTAGGGCTAGGCGACCGAATGAAGGCCATACGGCCGAATGAGGGCGATTGAAGGTCATTCGCACGACTGGGACTCAGTCGCACGACTGGGAGTCCAGTCGCATGAGGGATGAGCGACTGAGGGTTCAGTCGCATAAAGGCTTAGTCGCATGAGTCCATACGCATGAGGTTAGTCGCATAGGTGCCCATTCGCAGTAATCCCATTCGCACAAGGTTCATACGCACGAATGGATGTTCATTCGCATAGATGTTCATCCGCATGAGTCCAGTCGCATGATGTTCAGTCGCATGGAGGCCATGCGACTGAAGAGTGTCCATACGCCCGAACAGGGCTGTTGCACTCGAAGGAATGTGTAGTTTGACTTCTGGCCTTCGGGGAAAGGTGCAGATGTAAGTGTTGACGAAAGGTAACCCGTAGGAGCATGTAAGAGGATGGTTATGGCCTTAGAGAGCATGTAGGGCATGATGATGAGGATGTTGCATGTTTATGCATACTATGAATGTATGATATTGCCCTGTATGATGATATGATGAATGTGTATGATATGTTCCTTATTATGATGTATGCTTATCTTTCTTGTGGCTTTACATGTCATGCTAATGAATGAATGAATGAATGAATGAAGTATTATGTAATGTAAAGCGAAAGATAATGAAAGAGGAACATGAAGTAAGAATGCATGCATTAATGAACGATGAATGAACGAAAGAAAGGCTTGCAAGCATATTATTGGGGTGAGCGACTTTGTGTTGCAAAAGACTCGGATGAAGTGCAATCGTTTAGATTGCCTATGAGGTGAGCAACCTTGTCGTTGCAAAAGACTCGAGTAAGAGCTATCGTGATGTTGCCTTGGGGTGAGCAACCTTGTTGTTGCAAAAGACTCGGATAGCTTGCTATCGTTATGGGCAATTGGGGTGAGCAACCTTAGGGGTGCAAAAGACTCGGATAGCGAGCAATCATTGAGATTGCCATTGAGGTGAGCGACCATGTTGTCGCAAAAGACTCGGAAGACAGAATGAACGAAAAGAATGGAAGATAATGAATGAGATGAAAGATAATAATGAAAGTTATCTGTGAATACGTATGTTGCATGATCGCATGATAAAGGAATGGTTTTGATGAAAGTAAAGTATGTTTTATTATTAAAACTAGAACTCACTCAGCAACGCTGACTTTTATTGCATTTTCCAGTTGGCAGGTAAATGATTGCTGAGGATGGCATGGCGAAGCTACTCGGCTCTTTTGGGATGACATCCAATTATATAGCTTTTGTGATGTAATGCAAACATGAATTTTGTAACCGGATAATGATGTATTATTTGGCAAAAGTATTTATAATGAAATGTGATGTCATTTTTGAATGTTTCCGCTGCGATGTTTTCTTAATGAAATGTAAATGTATGTTTTACGTGCGATGAATGACCAACTGTAAGCGTCCCGGGATCGGGGCCTTACAAGTTGGTATCAGAGCCAAAGTTTAAGTGAAATGGGTAAACTTTCAAAATAAACCTTAACTTAAACTGAGAATGGGACGGAAAGGGAATGGGATGCCAAACTGAGTAGCTGCGTGCCATCAGGTACTTTTCTTAAAGTTAACCGGTTTTATGTGCGCATGGTATATGTTATGTGTTGTATGTAGATTTGAATACTGATGTAGTCAGGACAGGTAATACTTGGGGTATGAAGAGTACAGTAAGTGGCTAATCACAACTGGCCACTGTAATTAGGGACTTACTATACTTGACATAAACTGAGTTGTTTCCTTGAATGACCGTGTTGGTGTTTGAATCTTTCAGTGTGTTAGAGTATGGCTGGTGGTAGATCTTCCAGAGCTTCTAGGGGTGGAGGCCGTGATGGCCCAGTTGCTGAACCACGCCCTAAGAGAGGAAGGCCTAGAGCTGAGAAAGAGGTTCCTGCAGAACCTGAGACTCCTCATCCAGAAGCTGGGGATGAGAGTGCGAACTTGAGGGCCTCGGTAAAGGAGGCTGTTGTTGAGGAAGTGCATCAGGTCATGCAGACGATCTTACCGTCTGTGGTGACCGAAGTCATCAAAGCTGTGAAGGAAGGGGAAAGGAAGGAGAGAAACCGGGCCACGGGGGAACAACCGGAGCCTGAAACGATTTTCTCCGATAATGAGGAGGAAGAGGAAGAGGAGCCTGTGCGAGAGGTGGCACGAGGCTGTAACTACGGGGTGTTCATGAGATGCAAGCCCCCAACTTTTGACGGTAATGGCAATGCCGCTGCTGCTCACCGATGGGTGAGAGAAATGGAGGCTGTTCTCGACATAAGCGAATGCCGAGAAGATCAGAAGGTAAAGTTTGCCACCCACTCCTTTGTGGACTCGGCACTGTGCTGGTGGGACAACATTGTCCAAGCAGAGGGTAATCGGGCGATCGGGCGAATGAGGTGGCCCGAACTGAAGAAGATGGTGATCGAGGAGTTTTGTCCTCATCGGGAAATGGATAAGGTTGAGAGGGAGTTTCTGCAACTGGAAGCGGGAACCATGACACACCAACAGTACACCACGAAGTTCAACGAGATGGCACGTCTGGTGCCGGATCAAGTGACACCTCTGTCCCGAAAGATCAAGAGGTATATACAGGGTTTGCCGGCGGATATTCGCAGGCACATGATCGCCGCCCGGCCGAGCACGTTTAGGTCGGCGGTGGATTTGGCGGGAAGATTGTATGACGAGAGGACGGTGGTGGTGACTGATGGTGGCAGGAAGAGCGGTGGTGACCGGAACTGGCAGGGGAAGAGGTTTGGTCGGGGTAATGCCTCGACGGGTAATAAGAAGGCACGGGTGGATGATCGCCGTGTGGTTATGTCTGGTGCGGGATCGAGAAGGTGTGGTAAATGTGGACGGGAGCATAGCGGGGAGTGCAGGTTTGGATCGAACTTGTGCTTTAGGTGTGGAAAGGCGGGGCACATGGCAAAGGACTGTCGTGCGGTCCGATGCTTTAACTGTGGTGAAGAGGGTCACGTGCTCAAAGATTGTAAGAAGCCGAGGGCTGAGAGTTCAGGGGCAAAGAGGACGGGAGGTGATGGACCGAGGGCGAGCGCCAGGGCATTCACCATGACACAGGAGGAAGCTAGAACGGACCCTGACGTCGTGTCCGGTACGTTTCTGGTGAACCAAACTTTAGCTTCTGTGTTATTTGATTCTGGTGCGAGTAAGAGTTTTATTTCTGCTGCTTTCTGTGCTAAGCTGCCTGTTAGTAGTAGACGTGTTGATGCGCCCTTTGATGTAGAAACTGCCATAGGTAAGTCTACCAGGATTTCTGAGATGATAGAGAATTGTGATGTGGAGCTCGAGGGTCGTAAGTTTCCTGTTAGACCGTTTGTAATGACCTTAGGTGGTTTTGACTTGGTTCTTGGGATGGATTGGTTAGCGGAATTCGAGGCGAACATTGTGTGTCGCAAGAAGATGATTCGGTTGTCGGCGCCTGACGGTAGTTCAGTGACGGTGTATGGTGATCGGGTTACTACGATTCCGAAAGTGATCTCGATGGCGGTGGCGGGAAAGTGTATGAGGCGTGGATGTAGTGCCTACTTGGCCTATGTAAAGGATGTGGATACGCCAACACCACAACTAGCCGATGTACCGGTTGTGTGTGACTTTCCAGATGTGTTTCCAGAGGACTTATCAGGAGTGCCACCTGACAGAGAGATTGAGTTTCAGATTGATCTGATACCGGGTGCCCAACCTGTTGCCAAGGCACCGTATCGGTTGGCTCCGACCGAGATGAAAGAGTTGATGGAGCAGTTGCAAGAGTTGCTTGATAAGGGGTTCATTAGACCGAGTATCTCGCCTTGGGGCGCTCCGGTCCTGTTTGTAAAGAAGAAGGACGGTAGTATGAGAATGTGCATCGACTACCGCGAGCTGAACAAGTTGACAGTGAAGAACCGATACCCCTTACCGAGGATAGATGATTTGTTTGATCAGCTTCAAGGTGCCAGTTGGTTTTCGAGAATAGATCTTCGATCTGGTTACCATCAGTTGAAGGTGAAGGAGCAGGATATTCCTAAAACAGCTTTCCGTACGCGCTATGGTCACTACGAGTTTCTTGTCATGTCTTTTGGTTTGACCAACGCGCCAGCTGCTTTTATGGATTTGATGAACCGTGTGTGTCGGCCTATGTTGGATAAATCAGTGATTGTGTTTATTGATGATATCCTGATTTATTCGAGGAGCGAAGCAGAGCACGCCGGTCACATTCGGGAAGTTCTTGAGACGTTGAGGAGGGAGAAGTTGTATGCTAAATTCTCCAAGTGCGCGTTCTGGTTGCGCGAAGTTCAGTTCTTGGGTCACGTGGTGAATCCCGATGGGATTATGGTGGACCTGGCAAAAGTGGAGGCGGTTATGCAATGGAAGTCACCGAAGACGCCATCCGAGATTCGCAGTTTCTTGGGTTTGGCGGGTTATTATAGAAGATTTATCCAAGACTTCTCCAAGATTGCTTCTCCACTGACTAAGTTGACCCGAAAAGATGTGAAGTTCGTATGGGGTCAAGCTCAAGAGAAGGCGTTTGAAGAATTGAAGGCGAGATTGACTCAAGCTCCTGTTCTGTCGTTACCCGATGGAAGTGAAGATCTGGTGGTTTATTCCGATGCTTCTTACTCGGGGTTGGGGTGCGTGTTAATGCAAAGAGGAAAGGTCATAGCCTATGCATCCCGACAGTTGAAGGTTCATGAGGTCAATTATCCTACTCATGACTTGGAGCTAGCAGCTGTGGTCTTTGCATTAAAGATTTGGAGGCACTATCTGTACGGGACGAAGTGCACCATATTCACTGACCACAAGAGTCTGAAGTACTTCTTTGAGCAGAAGGATTTGAACATGAGGCAGAGGCGGTGGTTGGAACTTATAAAGGATTATGATTGTGAGATCCACTACCATCCGGGCAAGGCCAACGTGGTGGCTGATGCCCTTAGCCGGAAAGAGAGGCCCGAGCCGATTCGGGTGAAAGCGTATCAGTTGATCATGACTTCCGATGTGATGAAGCAGGTTAAAGAGTTTCAAGATGAGGCATTGAAAGAAGATCATCTAAACTCTGAAAGAATGAGAGGTCTGGTTGGAGAATTGGGCGAAAACACGTTCGGTGTTAGAACCCGATTCGATCGTGTGTGGATTCCTCGTTTTGGGGATCTACGGGTGAGGATAATGGATGAAGCTCACAAGACTCGGTACTCCATTCATCCTGGTACCACGAAGATGTACCATGATATGAAGAAAGATTATTGGTGGCCGGGTATGAAACGCGACGTGGTGGAGTATGTGAGTAAATGCCTTACTTGCTTACAGGTGAAGGCCGAGCATCAAAAGCCGTATGGGAAGATACAACCTCTAGATATACCGGAATGGAAGTGGGAGCACATCACTATGGATTTCATCACAAAGCTGCCGCGTACCCCGAAAGGGTATGATGCCATATGGGTGATAGTCGACGTTTGACGAAGAGTGCTCACTTCCTACCGATCCGCGAGACATATTCATCTGAGAGGTTGGCTGATCTGTTCATCAAGGAGATTGTGACTCGTCATGGTGTGCCGGTGTCTATTGTGTCGGATCGCGACACCCGGTTTACATCTAAATTCTGGAAGAAGTTCCACGATGCTATGGGGACGAGGTTACATATTAGCACGGCTTATCATCCCCAGACTGATGGTCAGTCAGAAAGGACCATTCAGACGCTGGAAGACATGCTTCGGGCATGTGTGATTGATTTTGGCGGAAGTTGGGATGACCACCTACCATTAGCTGAATTCTCATATAACAACAGTTACCACGCCAGCATTGGCATGCCTCCATATGAGATGCTATACGGTAGGAGATGCAGAACACCCGTTTGTTGGGGTGATATTGGTCAGAAGGAATTGGGGAGCGTCGAGGTAATCGAGGCTACGACTGAGAAGCTTGAGAAGATCAAGCCTTCATGAAGGCAGCCAAAGACAGACAGAAGTCGTATGCTGATAAAAGGCGCAGGCCGATTGAGTTCCAGGTGGGTGACCGGGTTATGTTGAAGGTCTCACCTTGGAAGGGTATCATTCGCTTCCGAAAGCGGGGCAAGTTGAGCCCAAGGTATATAGGCCCTTTCCGAATCCTTGCTCGAGTAGGAGAAGTGGCCTATAGACTGGAGTTGCCAGATGAGTTAAGTGGAATTCACCCGACATTCCATGTATCTCATCTAAGGAAGTGCTTAGCAGATGAAGATATGATTGTCCCATTGGAAGATATCGAGGTAGATGAACGGCTCAATTATGTGGAGCAACCAGTGGCAATCATCGACCGAAAGGAGAAAAGGCTAAGAAATAAAGTGGTTCCTCTTGTGCGTGTACAGTGGAAGCACAGGAAGGGATCCGAATCGACGTGGGAGACTGAGGAGGAAAAATGAGACACATTATCCACGTTTGTTCGAGGAATGACAGGTTTCGGGGACGAAACCTATTTAAGGGGGGTGGACTTGTAACACCGGGAAATTTATTATTTTGAAGCCGACGAAGAAAGAAAAGAAATAAAGTCAAAGTCGAGGGACCAAACTCGCCAACGAAGAAAAGTCGGGTAATGTGGTGATATGTGTAGGGAGAGGGCAGCCCACTCTCCCCACACTTCACAAAATTCAGCTCACAAGAAGAGAGAAGAGAGAAAGAGAGAAAAAGGAGAAAAGGAGAAAAGGGTTGATTCGGGTGATTCGGGTGTCCAAATTCGTCGAGTAGCAAGCCAAATCGAAGCTCTTGTCTTTGTGCTCGATTGTGTGAGTTCTAGGACCCCACTTTACTTGTTTTCAACCGATTTTGGGGCTGGAAAGTGTGCAAAACCCGTTTTTATGTGTGTGTGGTTTGACCCATTTTGGGTGTGATATGTATGGTGTGTTTAGAGTTGATTTCGGGCTTGGGTGTGCTTGTATGGTGTTAAGGTATACATTCCTAAGGTCCAGGAGGGTTGATTTAGGCTTAGAATGGGTTTGGATGAGCTTGGAGGCCGAAAATGGCAGATTGGGTTCGGGATGAACTCCATTCTGCATCAGCTAGGGCTAGGCGACCGAATGAAGCCATACGGCCGAATGAGGCGATTGAAGGGCGATTGAAGGTCATTCGCACGACTGGGACTCAGTCGCACGACTGGGAGTCCAGTCGCATGAGGGTTGACGACTGAGGGTTCAGTCGCATAAAGGCTTAGTCGCATGAGTCCATACGCATGAGGTTAGTCGCATAGGTGCCCATTCGCAGTAATCCCATTCGCACAAGGTTCATACGCACGAATGGATGTTCATTCGCATAGATGTTCATCCGCATGATGCATGAGTCCAGTCGCATGATGTTCAGTCGCATGGAGGCCATGCGACTGAAGAGTGTCCATACGCCCGAACAGGGCTGTTGCACTCGAAGGAATGTGTAGTTTGACTTCTGGCCTTCGGGGAAAGGTGCAGATGTAATGTAAGTGTTGACGAAAGGTAACCCGAAGGAGCATGTAAGAGGATGGTTATGGCCTTAGAGAGCATGTAGGGCATGATGATGATGATGATGTTGCATGTTTATGCATACTATGAATGTATGATATTGCCTGTATGATGATATGATGAATGTGTATGATATGTTCCTTATTATGATGTATGCTTATCTTTCTTGTGGCGTTACATGTCATGCTAATGAATGATATGAATGAATGAATGAAGTATTATGTAATGTAAAGCGAAAAGATAATGAAAGAGGAACATGAAGTAAGAATGCATGCATTAATGAACGATGAATGAACGAAAGAAAGGCTTGCAAGCATATTATTGGGGTGAGCGACTTGTGTTTGCAAAAGACTCGGATGAAGTGCAATCGTTTAGATTGCCTATGAGGTGAGCAACCTTGTCGTTGCAAAAGATCGAGTAAGAGCTATCGTGTGATGTTGCCTGGGGTGAGCAACCTGTTGTTGCAAAAGACTCGGATAGCTTGCTATCGTTATGGGCAATTGGGGTGAGCAACCTTAGGGGTGCAAAAGACTCGGGAGCGAGCAATCATTGAGATTGCCATTGAGGTGAGCGACCATGTTGTCGCAAAAGACTCGGAAGACAGAATGAACGAAAAGAATGGAAGATAATGAATGAGATGAAAGATAATAATGAAAGTATCTGTGATACGTATGTTGCATGATCGCATGATAAAGGAATGGTTTTGATGAAAGTAAAGTATGTTTTATTATTAAAACTAGAACTCACTCAGCAACGCTGACTTTTATTGCATTTTCCAGTTGGCAGGGTAAATGATTGCTGAGGATGGCATGGCGAAGCTACTCGGCTCTTTTGGGATGACATCCATTATATAGCTTTTGTGATGTATGCAAACATGAATTTTGTAACCGGATAATGATGTATTATTGGGCAAAGTATTTATAATGAAATGTGATGTCATTTTTGAATGTTTCCGCTGCGATTTCTTAATGAATGTAAATGTATGTTTTACGTGCGATGAATGACCAACTGTAAGCGTCCCGGGATAGGGGGCCTTACACACTCGTGAATCGTCATCTAAGTCTTCAACGCTTGCAATATTTGATTCCTCTGGAGAGACAAATCGAAAGCTCCAGTCCTGTCCTTCATCATCATGAGCAGTCAAGGCTTTGGGATCCTTGCGTTGATGAAGTAGAACTGATAGCTGCTGTCTTGACGAGTGAATGAAAGACTTCTTTGCCCTCCGGACAGCACTTGCTAAGGCCCACAATAATCCATCCTCTCCAGCTCCATTTCATCCACCTGCTCGTAGTCCTCATCTGCCAGATGGCAGTTTCCAATCTTCCAGCAACAAGTCCATCATAGAATGAACCACTGCTGCCAAGAGATCCATGTGCTCTCGAGCTACTTCCACAGTCACGTTACCGAGGTTCTCGGTCTTCAGTCTAGTAGCATTCGCTTCAGTTCCAATGTAATGGGTACAGAGAACCTGACGTTTCTGATCCTGAAGGAGAAGCTTGTGAAGGACCCGATGAGCTAGACACAAATGCAGTCTGAAGAGGTGCTCCAGACGTCTTAGCTTGAGGCGTGCTCAGACGTCTTAGCTTGAGGCGTGGCATTGTACAAAGTTGGATTCTGAGTGTACAAAGACTTCTGAGCTCTGTACTTCATCCTAAGTGCTTCTTCTCGCAGCTTTAGAATGAAGTCATTGATATCCAACTTTGCCAGCATCAATTTGTCTCAGATTTGACACAAATGAGGCCCACTTTTTCCGGCAATCCGTCTGCGAAATTTGACACTTTTTCTTCCATGGTAGTAGCAACACCATGTGTATGCAATTCACTCATCAGATGGTGTAGAATCTATCAATAACATCGTCCAAACTCTCGTTTCCCATTGATGAGAAGTTGTCAATTCCTTCTTTAACTCCTTAGCATTTAATTGCCTTTAGCGAAGCATTCCCGTCGTATCTCTTTTCCAGCTCATCCCACAATTCTTGGCCTGCTTATTCTCCGAGTACTGGTGGAAAATATCTTTAGATAGAATAGTCCGTGTGATCAATGCATAGACTCTCTTCTCTGCATTATACTTAACTTCTGAGCATCAGTCATCCTCCCAAAGTAAGCTTTACTCCATCTGCTCCCACCGGCATACTGTACCCAATCTCGATAGCTTCCCACAAATTTGGATCCACTCCATTGAGGTAGATCTCAAAACGTTGTTTCCAGTGGGGAAACTCATCTAACGTTAAGAGCTTTGGTGGTTTATTATGATTTCCCACCTCACTCTCAAGCAGCACAGTAGGTCTGGATTCTTGAATCCTTCCCAGCAGTAGTAAACGCCATCTGATCTTCCATGTCGATTAACTTTAAGTACTAAACAAACTGTCAACTGGTGCGACTGGGTGATGCGAATGGGCTATCCGTGCGAATGAACTATGCGACTGGTTCAATCGTGCGGCTGAACTAAGCGATTGGTTCAGTCGTGCGAATGAAGTGATTGCGTATGAACACTGCGAACGAATGGTTCAGTCGTACGAATGGAGATGCGACTAGGTCCAAGCGTGCGTCTGGACAATGCGAATGAAGTCCAGTCGTGCGAATGGCTCACTCGTTGCGACTGAAGCTGCTGTTTTGCGAAAATTCTAGGTTTTTAGGTTTTTACGTGTTTTAGCCGTAAAAATTCGAAATTTCGCAAACTCTAATCGCCTAAGGCCGTAGAAACCGAAACTTGATGAGCAGGGAACGTCCAAGACAACTTTTGACACAAAAGATTGCGTTTTTAGTGTAAAAACACAAACTTTTTATCAATCTTGATTGAATCACACGAAATCAAGAGCCAAAGCTCTGATACCACTTGTTAGGACCTGGTATTTGAACGAAATACTGAATGATTAACGTGTAAACCAAACCAAATAGTGCGGAATCCTATTTGATTGGCGATCCAATCAGTGAGAACGCACGTAGAATCAATAAAGTATTAAATCAAACGTTAAGAATCGATTAGGAATCGATCTACAGCGTTCTATGAACTTGGAGAACGAACTAGGAGGCTTCTGGACGGCTAGGGTACGTCTGGAGTCAAAATAGAATGAATGCTTTTGTTTTTCCACGAATTGGGTTGTATTTATAGGTTAGTATTGTTCATTCGTGCGACTGAACCATTAGTATGGTTCTGTCGTGCGATTGAACCATGCGGTTGATTCATCCGCACGACTGAGTGTTCAGTCGTGCGACTGAGCCAATCTTATGTTACAATCATACGACTGATCCAGTCTCCTGGTTTAGTCGTGCGACTGAGTCGTTCGTATGAAGTTATTCATGCGTATGGTCCATTCGCATGGGCCATTCGCATGAGAACTTCATTTTGTTAAGTTTGAATGTATTGATTAATATAACATTATGTGTAACAATTCAAACAATCATAAACCTATTTAACCAATTCAATATCGACTCATTAATGAAATATTAAACATTATAAATCACAAATAACCAATATCATTTCATTAATCATTCCAAACATTACATCAGAATCAGACAAACAAGATCTATTACATTCATATCATGATCTAGGGACATACATGTATCAACACGTTTCAGTCTCGGGTCGTCTCCTTTCGCCCGAAGGTCTACCCCTTTCTTTCCTCTCCTCATCTCTAACAGCCTTTATCACTTCGGTCACCACAGACGGTAGGATCGTCTGCAAGACCTGATGCACTTCCTCCACGACCGCCTCTCTCATCGAGGCCCTCTGATTAGCATTCTCATCACCGCCCTCAGGATGAGGGGTCTCGGGTTCTTCATGAACTACCCTTTCGGCCCTTGACCTTTCTCTTGTGACCCGTTGTTCAACACCACGTCCACCGCCACCTCCACCACGAGAAGCTTTCGAAGATCTTCCACCAGCCATTCTCTAAACACACTGAAAGATTCAAACACTAACACGGTCATTCAAGGAACAGCTCAGTTTATGTCAAGTATAGCAAGTCCCTAATTACAGTGGCCAGTAGTGATTAGCCACTTACTTTACTCTTCATACACCGAGCATTACCTGTCCTGACTACATCAGTATCTAAATCTACCAGGAACACATAAACCATATAACATGCGCACGTAATACCGGTTAACTTTACGTAAATACCTGATGGCACGCAGCTACTCAGATTGGCATCCCATTCCCTTTCCCAGTTGTGGTAGAGTGTTTTGGATGAGTTTGCAAAGCACTACATCAATTTTAAGAGTGATTAGTACGGTCTTGTGTTTGGATTTGATTTCAGTTTAAACTGTAGCTACATTTATTCATTTATTAATTATAAGTGTCATTTTAGTTATTCGTATGCTTGGATTTGTTTAAATTAGTTAAAGAGTGTGTTGAGAAACAAAAATACATAGGACAATAGGTTTTTACGGTACGAAGAAGTTATCCGTGCTAGAAGTACTACTATTTAACGTTTTTGTTTACTTACTTTGTTACCCATGTATTATGTTTAGCTTTCGAGACTACTTGGTTGAAAAAACTTATACTCGCATAATTTGAGTGATCTATAGGAAAATCTAATTTACTTGATCGTGGACCTTGGTTTGAGTTCTTATTCATTGTTCACAAATTTAGTTTCAGTTAATAAGGTTTGATTACTTACGTTTCATAAGGGTAATTTAACTTTGGATTCTTATGAGTTAATACGAATGGTTAATTGGTCATATGAAACATCTATCGTTGACTCGGTGCTCAACAAGAAATATGAGGATCGAGAGTAAGTATTTGATTCATTGTAGTGGATTTTGTAAGGTAGAGTGTTTGAAGATAGTGGTAGAGTGTTTTAGATGAGTTTGGAAAGCACTTGATCAATTATAAGGGTGATAAGTACGGTCTTGTGTTTGGATTTGATTTCGGTTTAAACTGTAACTACATTGTTTCATTTATTAATTCTAAGTGTCATTTTAGTTATTCATATGCTTGGATTTGTTTAAATTAGTTCAAGAGTGTGTTGAGAAACGAAAATACATAGAACAATAGGTTGTTACGGTACGAAGAAGTTATCCATGCTAGAAGTATTGCTATTTAACGTTTTTGTATACTTACTTTTTTCCCATGTATTATGTTTAGCTTTCGAGACTACTTGGTTGCAAAAACTTATACTCGCATAATATGAGTGATCTATAAGTAAATCTAATTTACTTGATCGTGGACCTTGGTTTGAGTTCTTATTCATTGTTCACACATTTAGTTTTATTTATAAGGTTTGACTGCTAACGTTTCATAAGGGTATTTTCAATTTGGATTCTTATGAGAGAATACGAATGGCTATTGATCCTATGAAACATCTATCGTTGACTCGGTGCTCAAAAAGAAATATGAGGATCGAGAGTAAGTATTTGATTCATTGTACTTGATTTTGTAAGGTAGAGTGTTTGAAGATGGTGGTAGAGTGTTTTGGATGAGTTTGGAAAGCACTAGATCAATTTTAAGGGTGATAAGTATGGTCTTGTGTTTGGATTTGATTTCGGTTTAAACTATACCTACATTGTTTCATTTATTAATTATAAGTGTCATTTTAGTTATTCATATGCTTGGATTTGTTTAAATTAGTTCAAGAGTGTGTTGAGAAACGAAAATACATAGGACAATAGGTTGTTACGGTACGAAGAAGTTATACGTGCTAGAAGTATTGCTATTTAACGTTTTTGTATACTTACTTTGTTTCCCATGTATTATGTTTAGCTTTCGAGACTACTTGGTTGCAAAAACTTATACTCGCATAATATGAGTGATATATAAGTAAATCTAATTTACTTGATCGTGGACCTTGGTTTGAGTTCTTATTCATTGTTCACACATTTAGTTTTATTTATAAGGTTTGACTGCTTACGTTTCATAAGGGTAATTTCAATTTGGATTCTTATGAGTGAATACGAATGGCTATTGATCCTATGAAACATCTATCGTTGACTCGGTGCTCAACAAGAAATATGAGGATCGAGATTAAATTTGGATTCATTGTAGTGGATTTTGTATGCTAGAGTGTTTGAAGATGGTGGTAGAGTGTTTGGTTGAGTTTGGGAAGCACTAGATCGATTTTAAGGGTGATTAGTACGGTCTTGCATTTGGATTTGATTTCGGTTTAAACTATACCTACATTGTTTCATTTATTAATTATAAGTGTCATTTTATTTATTCTTATGCTTGGATTTGTTTAAATTAGTTCAAGAGTGTGTTGAGAAACGAAAATACACAGGACTGTAGGTTTATACGGGACGAAGAAATTATCTGTGCTAGAAGTATTGCTATTTAACGTTTTTGTATACTTACTTTTTTTCCCATGTATATGATAAGACTTTTAGACTACTTGGTTGCACAAACCTATACTCGCATAATTTGAGGGATATATAAGAAAATTTAATTTACTATATCGTGGACCTTGGTTTTAGTTCTTATTCATTGTTCACATATTTAATTTCATCAATAAGGTTTGATTACTTATGTTTCATAATGGTAGTTTAAATTTGGATTTTTTATGGGTGCGTATGAATGGTTTATTGGTTCTATGAAACATCTATCATTGACTTGGTTCTCAACAAAAAAATATGAGGATCGAGAGTACGTGTTTGGAATTCATTGTTGCGGATATTGTACGCTAAAGTGTTTGAAGATGGTGGTAGAGTGTTTTGGATGAGTTTGCAAAGCACTACATCAATTTTAAGAGTCATTAGTACGGTCTTGTGTTTGGATTTGATTTCGGTTTAAACTGTACCTACTTTGTTTCATTTATTAATTATAAGTGTCATTTTAGTTATTCGTATGCTTGGATTTGTTTAAATTAGTTCAAGAGTGTGTTGAGAAACAAAAATACATAGGACAATAGGTTGTTACGGTACGAAGAAGTTATCCGTGCTAGAAGTATTGCTATTTAACGTTTTTGTTTACTTACTTTGTTACCCATGTATTATGTTTAGCTTTCGAGACTACTTGGTTGAAAAAACTTATACTCGCATAATTTGAGTGATCTATAAGAAAATCTAATTTACTTGATCGTGGACCTTGGTTTGAGTTCTTATTCATTGTTCACAGATTTAATTTCATTTAATAAGGTTTGATTACTTACGTTTCATAAGGGTAATTTAAATTTGGATTCTTATGAGTTAATACGAATGGTTAATTGGTCGTATGAAACATCTATCGTTGACTCGGTGCTCAACAAGAAATATGAGGATCGAGAGTAAGTATTTGATTCATTGTACTGGATTTTTTAAGGTAGAGTGTTTGAAGATGGTGGTAGAGTGTTTTGGATGAGTTTGGAAAGCACTAGATCAATTTTAAGGGTGATAAGTATGGTCTTGTGTTTGGATTTGATTTCGGTTTAAACTGTACCTACATTGCTTCATTTATTAATTATTAG
The DNA here is from genome assembly GCA_025215565.1 of Flaveria ramosissima. Lineage (NCBI taxonomy): Eukaryota > Viridiplantae > Streptophyta > Magnoliopsida > Asterales > Asteraceae > Flaveria > Flaveria ramosissima. The sequence goes on from CM046032.1 coordinate 6,114,999, forward strand.
TGTCATTTTAGTTATTCATATGCTTGGATTTGTTTAAATTAGTTCAAGACTATGTTGAGAAACGAAAATACATAGGACAATAGGTTTTTACGATACGGAGAAGTTATACGTGCTAGAAGTATTGCTATTTAAAGTTTTTGTATACTTACTTTGTTTCCCATGTATTATGTTTAGCTTTCGAGACTACTTGGTTGCAAAAACTTATACTTGCATAATATGAGTGATATATAAGTAAATCTAATTTACTTGATCGTGGACCTTGGTTTGAGTTCTTATTTATTGTTCACACATTTAGTTTTATTTATAAGGTTTGACTGCTTACGTTTCATAAGGGTAATTTTAATTTGGATTCTTATGAGTGAATACGAATGGCTATTGATCCTATGAAACATCTATCGTTGACTCGGTGCTCAACAAGAAATATGAGGATCGAGATTAAATTTGGATTCATTGTAATGGATTTTGTATGCTAGAGTGTTTGAAGATGGTGGTAGAGTATTTGGTTGAGTTTGGGAAGCACTAGATCGATTTTAAGGGTGATTAGTACGGTCTTGCATTTGGATTTGATTTCGGTTTAAACTATACCTACATTGTTTCATTTATTAATTATAAGTGTCATTTTATTTATTCTTATGCTTGGATTTGTTTAAATTAGTTCAAGATTGTGTTGAGAAACGATAATACACAGGATTGTAGGTTTACGGGACGAAGAAATTATCTGTGCTAGAAGTATTGCTATTTAACGTTCTTGTATACTTACTTTTTTTCCCATGTATATGATAAGACTTTTAGACTACTTGGTTGCACAAACCTATACTTGCATAATTTGAGGGATATATAAGAAATTTAATTTACTATATCGTGGACCTTGGTTTTAGTTCTTATTCATTGTTCACATATTTAATTTCATCAATAAGGTTTGATTACTTATGTTTCATAAGGGTAGTTTAAATTTGGATTTTTATGGGTGCGTAGGAATGGTGTTTATTGGTCCTATGAAACATCTATCATTGACTTGGTGCTCAACAAAAAATATGAGGATCGAGAGTACGTGTTTGGATTCATTGTTGCGGATATTGTATGCTAAAGTGTTTGAAGATGGTGGTAGAGTGTTTTGGATGAGTTTGCAAAGCACTACATCAATTTTAAGAGTGATTAGTACGGTCTTGTGTTTGGATTTGATTTCGGTTTAAACTGTACCTACATTGTTTCATTTATTAATTATAAGTGTCATTTTAGTTATTCGTATGCTTGGATTTGTTTAAATTAGTTCAAGAGTGTGTTGAGAAACGAAAATACATAAGACAATAGGTTGTTACGGTACGAAGAAGTTATCCGTGCTAGAAGTATTGCTATTTAACGTTTTTGTATACTTACTTTGTTTCCCATGTATTATGTTTAGCTTTCGAGACTACTTGGTTGCAAAAACTTATACTCGCATAATATGAGTGATATATAAGTAAATCTAATTTACTTGATCATGGACCTTGGTTTGAGTTCTTATTCATTGTTCACACATTTAGTTTTTTATAAGGTTTGACTGCTTACGTTTCATAAGGGTAATTTCAATTTGGATTCTTATGAGTGAATACGAATGGTTAATTGGTCGTATGAAACATCTATCGTTGACTCGGAGCTCAACAAGAAATATGAGGATCGAGAGTAAGTAATTGATTCATTGTACTGGATTTTGTAAGGTAGAGTGTTTGAAGATGGTGGTAGAGTGTTTTGGATGAGTTTGGAAAGCACTAGATCAATTTTAAGGGTGATAAGTATGGTCTTGTGTTTGGATTTGATTTCGGTTTAAACTGTACCTACATTGTTTTATTTATTAATTATAAGTGTCATTTTAGTTATTCATATGCTTGGATTTGTTTAAATTAGTTCAAGAGTGTGTTGAGAAACGAAAATACATAGGACAATAGGTTGTTACGGTACGAAGAAGTTATCCGTGCTAGAAGTATTGCTATTTAACGTTTTTGTATACTTACTTTGTTTCCCATGTATTATGTTTAGCTTTCAAGACTACTTGGTTGCAAAAACTTATACTCGCATAATATGAGTGATATATAAGTAAATCTAATTTACTTGATCGTGGACCTTGGTTTGAGTTCTTATTCATTGTTCACACATTTAGTTTTATTTATAAGGTTTGACTGCTTACGTTTCATAAGGGTAATTTCAATTTGGATTCTTATGAGTGAATACGAATGGCTATTGATCCTATGAAACATCTATCGTTGACTCGGTGCTCAACAAGAAATATGAGGATCGAGATTAAATTTGGATTCATTGTAATGGATTTTGTATGCTAGAGTGTTTGAAGATGGTGGTAGAGTATTTGGTTGAGTTTGGGAAGCACTAGATCGATTTTAAGGGTGATTAGTACGGTCTTGCATTTGGATTTGATTTCGGTTTAAACTATACCTACATTGTTTCATTTATTAATTATAAGTGTCATTTTATTTATTCTTATGCTTGGATTTGTTTAAATTAGTTCAAGATTGTGTTGAGAAACGATAATACACAGGATTGTAGGTTTATACGGGACGAAGAAATTATCTGTGCTAGAAGTATTGCTATTTAACGTTCTTGTATACTTACTTTTTTCCCATGTATATGATAAGACTTTTAGACTACTTGGTTGCACAAACCTATACTTGCATAATTTGAGGGATATATAAGAAAATTTAATTTACTATATCGTGGACCTTGGTTTTAGTTCTTATTCATTGTTCACATATTTAATTTCATCAATAAGGTTTGATTACTTATGTTTCATAAGGGTAGTTTAAATTTGGATTTTTATGGGTGCGTAGGAATGGTTTATTGGTCCTATGAAACATCTATCATTGACTTGGTGCTCAACAAAAAATATGAGGATCGAGAGTACGTGTTTGGATTCATTGTTGCGGATATTGTATGCTAAAGTGTTTGAAGATGGTGGTAGAGTGTTTTGGATGAGTTTGCAAAGCACTACATCAATTTTAAGAGTGATTAGTACGGTCTTGTGTTTGGATTTGATTTCGGTTTAAACTGTACCTACATTGTTTCATTTATTAATTATAAGTGTCATTTTAGTTATTCGTATGCTTGGATTTGTTTAAATTAGTTCAAGAGTGTGTTGAGAAACGAAAATACATAAGACAATAGGTTGTTACGGTACGAAGAAGTTATCCGTGCTAGAAGTATTGCTATTTAACGTTTTTGTATACTTACTTTGTTTCCCATGTATTATGTTTAGCTTTCGAGACTACTTGGTTGCAAAAACTTATACTCGCATAATATGAGTGATATATAAGTAAATCTAATTTACTTGATCGTGGACCTTGGTTTGAGTTCTTATTCATTGTTCACACATTTAGTTTTATTTATAAGGTTTGATTGCTTACGTTTCATAAGGGTAATTTCAATTTGGATTCTTATGAGTGAATACGAATGGTTAATTGGTCGTATGAAACATCTATCGTTGACTCGGAACTCAACAAGAAATATGAGGATCGAGAGTAAGTAATTGATTCATTGTACTGGATTTTGTAAGGTAGAGTGTTTGAAGATGGTGGTAGAGTGTTTTGGATGAGTTTGGAAAGCACTAGATCAATTTTAAGGGTGATAAGTATGGTCTTGTGTTTGGATTTGATTTCGGTTTAAACTGTACCTACATTGTTTTATTTATTAATTATAAGTGTCATTTTAGTTATTCATATGCTTGGATTTGTTTAAATTAGTTCAAGAGTGTGTTGAGAAACGAAAATACATAGGACAATAGGTTGTTACGGTACGAAGAAGTTATCCGTGCTAGAAGTATTGCTATTTAACGTTTTTGTATACTTACTTTGTTTCCCATGTATTATGTTTAGCTTTCAAGACTACTTGGTTGCAAAAACTTATACTCGCATAATATGAGTGATATATAAGTAAATCTAATTTACTTGATCGTGGACCTTGGTTTGAGTTCTTATTCATTGTTCACACATTTAGTTTTATTTATAAGGTTTGACTGCTTACGTTTCATAAGGGTAATTTCAATTTGGATTCTTATGAGTGAATACGAATGGCTATTGATCCTATGAAACATCTATCGTTGACTCGGTGCTCAACAAGAAATATGAGGATCGAGATAAATTTGGATTCATTGTAATGGATTTTGTATGCTAGAGTGTTTGAAGATGGTGGTAGAGTATTTGGTTGAGTTTGGGAAGCACTAGATCGATTTTAAGGGTGATTAGTACGGTCTTGCATTTGGATTTGATTTCGGTTTAAACTATACCTACATTGTTTCATTTATTAATTATAAGTGTCATTTTATTTATTCTTATGCTTGGATTTGTTTAAATTAGTTCAAGATTGTGTTGAGAAACGATAATACACAGGATTGTAGGTTTATACGGGACGAAGAAATTATCTGTGCTAGAAGTATTGCTATTTAACGTTCTTGTATACTTACTTTTTTCCCATGTATATGATAAGACTTTTAGACTACTTGGTTGCACAAACCTATACTTGCATAATTTGAGGGATATATAAGAAAATTTAATTTACTATATCGTGGACCTTGGTTTTAGTTCTTATTCATTGTTCACATATTTTATTTCATCAATAAGGTTTGATTACTTATGTTTCATAAGGGTAGTTTAAATTTGGATTTTTATGGGTGCGTAGGAATAGTTTATTGGTCCTATGAAACATCTATCATTGACTTGGTGCTCAACAAAAAATATGAGGATCGAGAGTACGTGTTTGGATTCATTGTTGCGGATATTGTATGCTAAAGTGTTTGAAGATGGTGGTAGAGTGTTTTGGATGAGTTTGCAAAGCACTACATCAATTTTAAGAGTGATTAGTACGGTCTTGTGTTTGGATTTGATTTCGGTTTAAACTGTACCTACATTGTTTCATTTATTAATTATAAGTGTCATTTTAGTTATTCGTATGCTTGGATTTGTTTAAATTAGTTCAAGAGTGTGTTGAGAAACGAAAATACATAGGACAATAGGTTGTTACGGTACGAAGAAGTTATCCGTGCTAGAAGTATTGCTATTTAACGTTTTTGTATACTTACTTTGTTTCCCATGTATTATGTTTAGCTTTCGAGACTACTTGGTTGCAAAAACTTATACTCGCATAATATGAGTGATATATAAGTAAATCTAATTTACTTGATCGTGGACCTTGGTTTGAGTTCTTATTCATTGTTCACACATTTAGTTTTATTTATAAGGTTTGACTGCTTACGTTTCATAAGGGTAATTTCAATTTGGATTCTTATGAGTGAATACGAATGGCTATTGATCCTATGAAACATCTATCGTTGACTCGGTGCTCAACAAGAAATATGAGGATCGAGATTAAATTTGGATTCATTGTAGTGGATTTTGTATGCTAGAGTGTTTGAAGATGGTGGTAGAGTGTTTTCGATGAGTTTGGGAAGCACCAGATCGATTTTAAGGGTGATTAGTACGGTCTTGCTTTTGGATTTGATTTCGGTTTAAACTATACCTACATTGTTTCATTTATTCATTATAAGTGTCATTTTATTTATTCTTATGCTTGGATTTGTTTAAATTAGTTCAAAAGTGTGTTGAGAAACGAAAATACACAGGACTGTAGGTTTATACGGGATGAAGAAATTATCCGTGCTAGAAGTATTGTTATTTAACGTTTTTGTATACTTACTTTTTTTCCCATGTATATGATAAGACTTTGAGACTACTTGGTTGCACAAACCTATACTCGCATAATTTGAGGGATATATAAGAAAAATTAATTTACTATATCGTGGACCTTGGTTTTAGTTCTTATTTATTGTTCACATATTTAATTTCATCAATAACGTTTGATTACTTATGTTTCATAAGGGTAGTTTAAATTTGGATTTTTATGGGTGCCTACGAATGGTTTATTGGTCCTATGAAACATCTATCATTGACTTGGTGCTCAACAAAAAATATGAGGATCGAGAGTACGTGTTTGGATTCATTGTTGCGGATTTTGTACGCTAAAGTGTTTGAATATGGTGGTAGAGTGTTTTGGATGAGTTTGCAAAGCACTACATCAATTTTAAGAGTGATTAGTACGGTCTTATGTTTGGATTTGATTTCGGTTTAAACTGTACCTACATTGTTTCATTTATTAAATATAAGTGTCATTTTAGTTATTCGTATGCTTGGATTTGTTTAAATTAGTTCAAGAGTGTGTTGAGAAACAAAAATACATAGGACAATAGGTTGTTACGGTACGAAGAAGTTATCCGTGCTAGAAGTATTGCTATTTAACGTTTTTGTATACTTACTTTGTTACCCATGTATTATGTTTAGCTTTCGAGACTACTTGGTTGAAAAAACTTATACTCGCATAATTTGAGTGATCTATAAGAAAATCTAATTTATTGATCGTGGACCTTGGTTTGAGTTCTTATTCATTGTTCACAGATTTAGTTTCATTTAATAAGGTTTGATTACTTACGTTTCATAAGGGTAATTTAAATTTGGATTCTTATGAGTTAATACGAATGGTTAATTGGTCGTATGAAACATCTATCGTTGACTCGGAGCTCAACAAGAAATATGAGGATCGAGAGTAAGTAATTGATTCATTGTACTGGATTTTGTAAGGTAGAGTGTTTGAAGATGGTGGTAGAGTGTTTTGGATGAGTTTGGAAAGCACTAGATCAATTTTAAGGGTGATAAGTATGGTCTTGTGTTTGGATTTGATTTCGGTTTAAACTGTACCTACATTGTTTTATTTATTAATTATAAGTGTCATTTTAGTTATTCATATGCTTGGATTTGTTTAAATTAGTTCAAGAGTGTGTTGAGAAACGAAAATACATAGGACAATAGGTTGTTACGGTACGAAGAAGTTATCCATGCTAGAAGTATTGCTATTTAACGTTTTTGTATACTTACTTTGTTTCCCATGTATTATGTTTAGCTTTCAAGACTACTTGGTTGCAAAAACTTATACTCGCATAATATGAGTAATATATAAGTAAATCTAATTTACTTGATCGTGGACCTTGGTTTGAGTTCTTATTCATTGTTCACACATTTAGTTTTATTATACGGTTTGACTGCTTACGTTTCATAAGGGTAATTTCAATTTGGATTCTTATGAGTGAATACGAATAGCTATTGATCCTATGAAACATCTATCATTGTCTCGGTGCTGAACAAGAAATATGAGGATCGAGAGTAAGTATTTGATTCATTGTAGTGGATTTTGTAAGGTAGAGTGTTTGAAGATGGTGGTAGAGTGTTTTGGATGAGTTTGGAAAGCACTAGATCAATTTTAAGGGTGATAAGTACGGTCTTGTGTTTGGATTTGATTTCGGTTTGAACTGTACCTACATTGTTTCATTTATTAATTGTAAGTGTCATTTTAGTTATTCTATGCTTGGATTTGTTTAAATTAGTTCAAGAGTGTGTTGAGAAACAAAAATACATAGGACAATAGGTTGTTAAGGTACGAAGAAGTTATCCGTGCTAAAAGTATTGCTATTTAACGTTTTTGTATACTTACTTTGTTTCCCATGTATTATGTTTAGCTTTCGAGACTACTTGGTTGCAAAAACTTATACTCGCATAATATGAGTGATATATAAGTAAATCTAATTTACTTGATCGTGGACCTTGGTTTCAGTTCTTGTTCATTGTTCACACATTTAGTTTTATTTATAAGGTTTGACTGCTTACGTTTCATAAGGGTAATTTCAATTTGGATTCTTATGAGTGAATACGAATGGCTATTGATCCTATGAAACATCTAACGTTGACTCGGTGCTCAACAAGAAATATGAGGATCGAGATTAAATTTGGATTCATTGTAGTGGATTTTGTATGCTAGAGTGTTTGAAGATGGTGGTAGAGTGTTTTAAATGAGTTTGGGAAGCACTAGATCGATTTTAAGGGTGATTAGTACGGTCTTGTGTTTGGATTATATTTCGGTTTAAACTATACCTACATTGTTTCATTTATTAATTATAAGTGTCATTTTATTTATTCTTATGCTTGGATTTGTTTAAATTAGTTCAAGAGTGTGTTGAGAAACGAAAATACACAGGACTGTAGGTTTATACGGGACGAAGAAATTATCTGTGCTAGAAGTATTGCTATTTAACGTTTTTGTATACTTACTTTTTTCCCATGTATATGATAAGACTTTGAGACTACTTGGTTGCACAAACCTATACTCGCATAAATTGAGGGATATATAAGAAAATTTAATTTACTATATCGTGGACCTTGGTTTTAGTTCTTATTTCATTGTTCACATATTTAATCTCATCAATAAGGTTGATTACTTAGTTTCATAAGGGTAGTTTAAATTTGGATTTTTATGGTGCGTACGAATGGTTTATTGGTCCTATGAAACATCCCATTGACTTGGTGCTCAACAAAAAATATGAGGATCGAGAGTACGTGTTTGGATTCATTATTGCGGATTTTGTATGCTAAAGTGTTTGAAGATGGTGGTAGAGTGTTTTGGATGAGTTTGGGAAGCACTAGATCGATTTTAAGGGTGATTAGTACGGTCTTGCGTTTGGATTTGATTTCGGTTTAAACTGTACCTACATTGTTTCATTTATTAATTATAAGTGTCATTTTAGTTATTCGTATGCTTGGATTTGTTTAAATTAGTTCAAGAGTGTGTTGAGAAACAAAAATACATAGGACAATAGGTTGTTACGGTACGAAGAAGTTATCCGTGCTAGAAGTATTGCTATTTAACGTTTTTGGTTACTTACTTTGTTACCCATGTATTATGTTTACCTTTCGAGACTACTTGGTTGAAAAAACTTATACTCGCATAATTTGAGTGATCTATAAGAAAATCTAATTTACTTGATCGTGGACCTTGGTTTGAGTTCTTATTCATTGTTCACAGATTTAGTTTCATTTAATAAGGTTTGATTACTTACGTTTCATAAGGGCAATTTAAATTTGGATTCTTATGAGTTAATACGAATGGTTAATTGGTCGTATGAAACATCTATCGTTGACTCGGTGCTCAACAAGAAATATGAGGATCGAGAGTAAGTATTTGATTCATTGTACTGGATTTTGTAAGGTAGAGTGTTTGAAGATGGTGGTAGAGTGTTTTGGATGAGTTTGGAAAGCACTAGATCGATTTAAGGGTGATAAGTACGGTCTTGTGTTTGGATTTGATTTCGGTTTAAACTGTACCTACATTGTTTCATTTATTAATTATAAGTGTCATTTTAGTTATTCATATGCTTGGATTTGTTTAAATTAGTTAAAGAGTGTGTTGAGAAACGAAAATACATAGGACAATAGGTTGTTACGGTATAAAGAAGTTATCCGTTCTAGAAGTATTGCTATTTAACGTTTTTGTATACTTACTTTGTTTCCATGTATATGTTTAGCTTTCGAGACTACTTGGTTGCAAAAACTTATACTCGCATAATATGAGTGATATATAAGTAAATCTAATTTACTTGATCGTGGACCTTGGTTTGAGTTCTTATTCATTGTTCACACATTTAGTTTTATTTATAAGGTTTGACTGCTTACGTTTCATAAGGGTAATTTCAATTTGGATTCTTATGAGTGAATACGAATGGTTAATTGGTCGTATGAAACATCTATCGTTGACTCAGACTCAACAAGAAATATGAGGATCGAGAGTAAGTAATTGATTCATTGTACTGGATTTTGTAAGTAGAGTGTTTGAAGATGGTGGTGTAGAGTGTTTTGGATGAGTTTGGAAAGCACTAGATCAATTTTAAGGGTGATAAGTATGGTCTTGTGTTTGGATTTGATTTCGGTTTAAACTGTACCTACATTGTTTTATTTATTAATTATAAGTGTCATTTTAGTTATTCATATGCTTGGATTTGTTTAAATTAGTTCAAGAGTGTGTTGAGAAACGAAAATACATAGGACAATAGGTTGTTACGGTACGAAGAAGTTATCCGTGCTAGAAGTATTGCTATTTAACGTTTTTGTATACTTACTTTGTTTCCCATGTATTATGTTTAGCTTTCAAGACTACTTGGTTGCAAAAACTTATACTCGCATAATATGAGTGATATATAAGTAAATCTAATTTACTTGATCGTGGACCTTGGTTTGAGTTCTTATTCATTGTTCACACATTTAGTTTTATTTATAAGGTTTGACTGCTTACGTTTCATAAGGGTAATTTCAATTTGGATTCTTATGAGTGAATACGAATGGCTATTGATCCTATGAAACATCTATCGTTGACTCGGTGCTCAACAAGAAATATGAGGATCGAGATTAAATTTGGATTCATTGTAGTGGATTTTGTATGCTAGAGTGTTTGAAGATGGTGGTAGAGTTTTGGTGAGTTTGGGAAGCACTAGATCGATTTTAAGGGTGATTAGTACGGTCTTGCATTGGATTTGATTTCGGTTTAAACTATACCTACATTGTTTCATTTATTAATTATAAGTGTCATTTTATTTATTCTTATGCTTGGATTTGTTTAAATTAGTTCAAGAGTGTGTTGAGAAACGAAAATACACAGGATTGTAGGTTATACGGGACGAAGAAGAAATTATCTGTGCTAGAAGTATTGCTATTTAACGTTCTTGTATACTTACTTTTTTCCCATGTATATGATAAGACTTTTAGACTACTTGGTTGACACAAACCTATACTGCATAATTTGAGGATATATAAGAAAATTTAATTTACTATATCGTGGACCTTGGTTTTAGTTCTTATTCATTGTTCACATAATTTATTTCATCAATAAGGTTGATTACTTATGTTTCATAGGGTAGTTTAAATTTGGATTTTATGGTGCGAGGAATAGTTTATTGGTCCTATGAAACATCTATCATTGACTTGGTGCTCAACAAAAAATATGAGGATCGAGAGTACGTGTTTGGATTCATTGTTGCGGATATTGTATGCTAAAGTGTTTGAAGATGGTGGTAGAGTGTTTTGGATGAGTTTGCAAAGCACTATCAATTTTAAGGGTGATTAGTACGGTCTTGTGTTTGGATTTGATTTCGGTTTAAACTGTACCTACATTGTTTCATTTATTAATTATAAGTGTCATTTTAGTTATTCGTATGCTTGGATTTGTTTAAATTAGTTCAAGAGTGTGTTGAGAAACGAAAATACATAGGACAATAGGTTGTTACGGTACGAAGAAGTTATCTGTGCTAGAAGTATTGCTATTTAACGTTTTTGTATACTTACTTTGTTTCCCATGTATTATGTTTAGCTTTTGAGACTACTTGGTTGCAAAAACTTATACTCGCATAATATGAGTGATATATAAGTAAATCTAATTTACTTGATCGTGGACCTTGGTTTGAGTTCTTATTCATTGTTCACACATTTTGTTTTATTTATAAGGTTTGATTACTTACGTTTCATAAGAGTAATTTCAATTTGGATTCTTATGAGTGATACGAATGGCTATTGATCCTATGAAACATCTATCGTTGACTCGGTGCTCAACAAGAAATATGAGGATCGAGATAAATTTGGATTCATTGTAGTGGATTTTGTATGCTAGAGTGTTTGAAGATGGTGGGTAGAGTGTTTTGGATGAGTTTGGGAAGCACCAGATCGATTTTAAGGGTGATTAGTACGGTCTTGTTTTGGATTTGATTTCGGTTTAAACTATACCTACATTGTTTCATTTATTCATTATAAGTGTCATTTTAGTTATTCTTATGCTTGGATTTGTTTAAATAGTTCAAGAGTGGTTGTGAGAACGAAAATACACAGGACTGTAGGTTTATTACGGATGAAGAAATTATCCGTGCTAGAAGTATTGCTATTTAACGTTTTGTATACTTACTTTTGTTTCCATGTATATGTTAAGCTTTGAGACTACTTGGTTAACAAACCTTATACTCGCATAATTGAGGGATATATAGAAAAATTAATTTACTTATCGTGGACCTTGGTTTAGTTCTTATTTATTGTTCACATATTTAATTCATCAATAACGTTTGATTACTTAGTTTCATAAGGGTAGTTTAAATTTGGATTTTATGGGTGAATACGAATGGTTATTGGTCCTATGAAACATCTATCATTGACTGGTGCTCAACAAAAATATGAGGATCGAGAGTACGTGTTGGATTCATTGTTGCGGATTTGTACGTAAAGTGTTTGAATATGGTGTGTAGAGTGTTTGGATGAGTTTGCAAAGCACTAATCAATTTTAAGAGTGATAGTACGGTCTTGTGTTTGGATTTGATTTCGGTTTAAACTGTACCTACATTGTTTCATTATTAAATATAAGTGTCATTTAGTTATTCGTATGCTGGGATTTGTTTAAATTAGTTCAAGAGTGTGTTGAGAAACCAAAATACATAGGACAATAGGTTGTTACGGTACGAAGAAGTTATCGTGCTAGAAGTATTGCTATTTAACGTTTTGTATACTTACTTTGTTACCCATGTATTATGTTTAGCTTTCGAGACTACTTGGTTGAAAAAACTTTATCGCATAATTTGAGTGATCTATAAGAAAATCTAATTTATTGATCGTGGACCTTGGTTTGAGTTCTTATTCATTGTTCACAGATTTAGTTTCATTTAATAAGGTTTGATTACTTACGTTTCATAAGGGTAATTTAAATTTGGATTCTTATGAGTTAATACGAATGGTTAATTGGTCGTATGAAACATCTATCGTTGACTCGGAGCTCAACAAGAAATATTGAGGATCGAGAATAAGTAATTGATTCATTGTACTGGATTTTGTAAGGTAGAGTGTTTGAAGATGGGGGTAGAGTGTTTTGGATGAGTTTGGAAGCACTAGATCAATTTTAAGGGTGATAAGTATGGTCTTGTGTTTGGATTTGATTCGGTTTAAACTGTACTACATTGTTTTATTTATTAATT